>OY756942.1:15562769-16180576 GCA_963580275.1 Crataegus laevigata | reverse complement strand
ACACTTTTAAACAAGAAAGTAAATGGGTGTTTTGTTTTGGACGAATTCAAAGTAACAAAGCAGATTCTAACTTAAAACAGATTTTAAAACGATTTTGGGAAATTGAATGGATGATGAGTTTAGCTAAGGGCTTTTTCTCCACACATGATATGTATGCAAACGAATCGATTTCCAGTTAATTTTTCATTGAATTATGAACGACAATGCCCCAAATTAACCGTGACATCACTAGTTAACCCTCATATTTTCGTTATATTATTGAATTGGATGACATCATTCGACAACTCAAAGCATTCTTCAAAAGTTCCCCACATGACATCATAATAGAGATACAATCAAAGATCATTATGTTCAATGAAAATCATAAGCATTGACAAAGCATTTGCAATAATGACATCATGTTACACATGTTAGGAATTGAACTTAATGCGATCATGACCAGTGACCTTCACTACATATGAATGTAAGTTTATAACGATTATGTGAAATTCCCTTACACTCTAGCATCAGATTTATGCATGCCAATTAAGGGTCGACCCTCAATCAACAAACACAAATAAGTTCTCAATCAAATAGTTAAGCCAATTGCATTCACGATTCAAGAATTCATAACTGGAATTATCAACTCATATTACACACATAATCATGGCTTTGAAATCACCCCTAACCAAAAGGAGTTTAGCCACTCATGGTCACAGCGAAGCAAAAGAGACAGAAATTAAACATTGTAAGAATATAACGAAGTACACCTAAAACTCTCCAATCTTCAATCTTGAAACGTCCGAGGCCCTTCTTCTCCTCCTCTTGTTGTGGCACAAGTGCCTATGGATGTGGTTTTATGTGTTTGGATGAGGGGATGGAAGTTTAGGGATGAAAAAGGCTGCGACAAAGGAATGGGTGGACAGAAATTGTGTCTAGGATATGTAAAGTATGGTTTGTGCGGCATAGGGGGATATATATATATATATATATATATATATATATATATATATATATATATATAGGAATTTGGCTAGGTAATTAGTTCCCTAATGGAATAAGGAAGAAAAGAAATCAGAAATTAAAATAGAATAGGAAACAAAGAGGTGCGGCAGATTTAAGGATGAAAAAGGTATGTTATTTAGGACACAAAAGAGGGAGGAAAATCCTTCCCCTTGTGCGGCAAGGATGAGTGTGAAAGGGGGATGTGTTTGTGTGCAGAAAATAGGCAAGGGAAGCCTCCCTTGCACGGCAAGGAAAAGGAAAAGAAGACAAGGTGCGGCAAGGACTTCTAAGGCAAGTTTAGAGAGGTTTAGTGTCCTAGAATGCATAAGAGGCCTTCAATGTTGCTGGAACTTAAAGACATTTAGGATTAGGAAAGGTCAAACCAAAATAAGAAACCTTGGCTTAACTTTCCTACTTCAAGTAGGAATCCTTGTGTGAGTAGGAATCCTCATTCTTCTAGGAATCCTTCTTCGACTAGGAATCCTTCATCAACTAGGAATCCTTCTTCAATTAGGAATCCTTCTTCAATTAGGAATCCTAACATCTTTAGGTCTTCAATTTCGTTCATTCCTTTTGCTCCAAGCATGTGATATCCATTCCAAGCCCAATTTTGCTCCAAAAGGCTCCAAAATGCACCTTTTTGCATACTTTGTCCTTAGAACCTAAAATTGCACGAAAATGACTTTAAACACTAAACTAACTAAGGAATAACAATATAAATGCACGAAAACAAGCTAGCTACGTCGCATAAATATGCGCCTATCAGGGTCTTTCCCGCAGAAGATTGTTTTATCTAACTACTTAAAATGTCACAAAAACTGGGCTGTTGTCCCTAACTGACAAGTCACCGAAAAATAATTATTAGACTGACCTACACTTGTCTAAAGTCTATGAAATTTTATATGCCGATACTAGACACACAGAGCTACACTCACACAAATGTTTGGGATTTTTGGAGTTGGTTTACTATTTAAATTAAATTGAACAAAAACGGGACAGAAACGGATTTTAGATTATAAAAACAGATTGTATTTCACAATTAAGAAAACGAGTTAGGGAAAGTGCTATCCACCACCAAATAATCATGCAAACATGTTATGTTTCATTCAAATTCCTTTTGTTTCCTGATGAAGATGCTCAAGTTGGCTCAATGTTAGAACTCAACCTATTACTCTTTCTTATGTAGTATGTTAAGAGAATGGCGTTTTCAACTTAACTTAGTCCCTAGCATGCAATCTAGAATGGTGTGTTCATAGATTTAACAATTAGAAATCATTAAGAACGAAAAGAGTTTGAGTCATCACAAGGCATCGTAAGTACTGGCGTTGTCTTACTTATCCTAGAAATTGATTTAAATGTTAATCGCAAATAACAAGTACTACTCTAGAACATATGTAGGTCCTCATTCGACAAGGGAAATGTTGGAAGTATGCCCACAAAGCCACTCATTTGATGTAATAGCTTTTGGAATACTTATTGTGTTAAACTATAATAGGTTTAATAGAGGGCAAAGCTTATTGTTAATCACTATTTATTGTATTATGTGTTTAAGCAATAAGGGAATCCAAGGAATGTATTTAATCTAAGAGAGAAGTGATCTAAATGAGTTGGATTAACGAGACCTTTCTCTTATGTTCATTCCTGAAACATTCCTAGTCATAGGATTGCCAATTGGGCATTGACAATCCGCTAAGGTTAGTATCTCTTATGTTAACTCAAGCGTGAGTATGACTGGTCTAAAGTCATTTAGTGTTGGACACTGAGACAAACACGTAAGTGCTCAAAAGGTAATTAAGTACACTGAACTACAATCAAAAGAGAGTTCGAACATACATGTCATGTGAGAACTCGTAAGTTGCTATATGCAAAGTAGTCCTTCGACCTAAGGCATCATAGATGTCTAATGGTTAGGTCCTTGATCTTTGATCATGTCAAAGGCATTCCATCGAGAGTGTCCACGACATTGTTGGGGTCAAGCTATCTAGTCATGTAGGCATATGAATGCACAACAAGGGATCTCTAACCTTCCATGGTGGAAGGAGAATACTCTGAGATATGATTCGAGAGTCTTTGGCCAAAGCATACGAATATGACTTAGGAAGTTTGTTCCAAATCATATTCAATTGAAGCATATAGAGAAGTATTAAACCCTCTTTTTATCAATTGTAGCAAATATGTAAGTAAGGATCGTTCTAGGCCGGGGATTAGGAGGGATTGCTAAATCACTTGAAAACTGACTCAAAAACGTAAAAACAAAGTTAAAACACTAAACTAGACTCAAAGAATGCAAAACTATACTTTAAAATACTAAAACAAACCAAAAGACTCAAAACAGCAAGAAAACACTCAAAACGGCCTTAAATCCACTTTCTAGGCAGTTTTGAACACTAAAGAAGAATTTGGACGAAAATAGTTATAACTTGACTCAAGACACTTAAAAACACAAACTAAATTGATTTATAACTAATTTGACACCCATTGTAAAGGGGGATTTGGTTTTGACGAATTTGAAAGCAAAACAAAAACTTTGTAAAACGAAACAGATTGTAAAACGAATTTGGTTTAAATGAATGGATGGGAAGCTAGTGATAAGTTCATATTTATATATATTTTACATCAAATTCTCTCGTCTTTTCTTAGTTAGTTCCTTACATTTTTGAGCTATTTACTTTGTTTTTGTGTTTTATAAGATTTATCATGCAAAGAAAATAAAAATAGAACAAGTGAAATTTGAAGTGTCAAATTCGTAAAAACTACCTTACTCACTTATTTTCTTTGTTTATATTTTCGATTCGAATTGGACTAGTGGAAGGTAGGGTAGAAATGATAAAAGGCAGAAGCATCTGAGGAGCTGGGATGGTTTGATGAGAAAAAGAAAAGCAAAACAGAATAATTAGGAGTGGAAGGCACATGCATAGTTGCACTATACTTAAAAGAGGAGCCCATGGAGAGTCGGTGATAAAACAAATAGAAAACATAAGATGAAAACACCTGGTAAGGGGGCCTCGGTGCAAAAGAAGAAGGGGGAGTGGAAACGTGAGATGCATTTGGCAGCGTTTAAAAGGAATGAAGGGCGGAAATCAGAAAGGAGGTCACGGTGCTGCCTTTGGCAACGTGGGAGAAATAAAACAAAATAAAAGAAATAAAAGAAGGCGGCCAATTTGGCAACAGACGGAAATAAGAGAAGAGGAGGCGTGAGCCTTGGGGGGGGGAGCTGCGCAAGCAGGAACCAAGTGAGTCACGGGGGAGAAGCTGCCTCACGCAGCGAACCAGCGCCAGAAGAGAGAGCTGCCTTGGCAGCTTAAGAAAGTGCACGGGAGGCAGAGGCGTGAAAACCAAAGGGCAGTGTAGAGACCAACGTGCGAGAGCAGGGAGGAATCTGCCAGCCAGGCAGCGGCAGCACGTCAAGGAGCCACAACTAGTCGGCGCTGAGGGAAGGAAAAGAAAGCTGCCATTTGGCAGCTGGCACACGAACAGAAGCATAGTTCACGGGAAGCTGCCCAAGGCAGCGTGGCCAATCAGATACAGGGAGCACAGTGCACAGCAAGTGCACAGAGAGTTTGCTTGCATCCCCATTTCGGTTTTATCCTCCAAACTCATATTTTACTTTTGTTTAATTTATGAATAATGTGTAACTAATTTTATTTTGGCTAGAGGTTAATTCAAAGCCATGAATATATTTGTAATATGAATTGATTACCTTCAGTTGTGAATTTAATTTGCTTAACTGCTTGATTAATAACTTATTTGTGTATGTCGATTAAGAATGCATACTTAATTTACATGCATGAATTTGATGCTAGAATATAAGTGAATTTCACCTAATCGTTATGAACTTATATTCATGAGTAGTGAAGGTTGCTAGTCACAATCGCGTTAAGTGAATTCTTGGCAGGAGTATCATGCTTTTCATAGTTACGAATGCCTCGTCAATGCTTATAGTTTTCACAAAGTTTAATGATCTTTGATTGTATCTCTATTGTGCTTTTCACATAGGGGACTTTTGAAGAATGTTTTGAATTGTTGTATGCGTTTTTCCATCCAATTCAATAACTTAAAGAAAACTTGAAGATTAAAAAAGTGTTGTTCACGGTTAATCTGGAGTATTGAGATTTACAATTTATTGAAAGAACAACTGAAAATCAATTTAGGTTGCATATGTGTCATGTGTGGAGAAGAACCCTCTAGCCAGTCCGTCACCCATCCATTCACCTTAATTTCATGTTTCTGTTTAATTTGCAAGTTATTTAGGTTTAGTTTACTTCTCGTCAAAACCAAACCCCCCCCCCATTGTTAAATTGTATTATTTAATTAGATTTCATTGTTTTTAATCTTTTAATTCAAATTCCATCCAAATCAGTTCCTAGTATCTAGTTTGAGTCTAACTAATTGTTTTGAGTTATAGAGTATTAATTAAGTGGCTTTTTCCTAGTTTTGTGTTTTTGAGTCTTATTTAATATTTTTAAAATCAATTTAGAGTAGATTAGCAATCCCTCCTAATCCCCGGCCTAGAACGATACCCTACTTACATCTTTACTACAACTGTCAAAAAGAGGGTTAAATTTGTGTGTGGTTTTACAACCCATCAGCTAGCTAAGGGGTTCTTCTCCACACATGTCATACTTGCATACAAAACGATTTCTAGTTGCTTTTCAATAAACCATGGATTCTCAACGCCCCAAATTAACCGTGAATTGCACTAATTAACCCTCAGATTTTCCTAACGTTATTGAATTGGATGATTGAATACGACAACCCAAAGCATTCCCCACAAGTTCTTGCTTTTCAATAAACCATGGATTCTCAACGCCCCAAATTAACCGTGAATTGCACTAATTAACCCTCAGATTTTCCTAACGTTATTGAATTGGATGATTGAATACGACAACCCAAAGCATTCCCCACAAGTTCCCTACATGAATTGCATAATAGAGATACAAGCAAGAATCATTAAGTTTTATGAAAACCATAAGCATTGACGAGGCATTCGTTACTATGAATTGCATGAAACTTATGCCAAGAATTTACTTAACACGATTGTGATCAACAACCTTTACT
Source organism: Crataegus laevigata (assembly GCA_963580275.1). Lineage (NCBI taxonomy): Eukaryota > Viridiplantae > Streptophyta > Magnoliopsida > Rosales > Rosaceae > Crataegus > Crataegus laevigata. Next base: position 16,174,534 of record OY756942.1, on the reverse strand, counting down.
ACTTGCGAATATAAGTTCATGACGATTAGGTGAAATTCCCTTATATCCTAGCATTCAATTTATGCATGCAAACTAAGCGGGCCCTCTTAACCAACACACACAAATCAGTTTTAGTTCAAACGGATAAGTAAATTGAAATCACAGTTTATGAATCACAACTAGAGGTAATCAAATCATATAGCAAGCATGGACATGGTTTCGAATCCCCCCCTAGCCAAGGGGGTTTAGTTCCTCATATGTACAAAACAAAGAGTATTGAATTTAAACATTGAAATCAAATGAGAGGAAACACCTAAAACTTCCAGCGACTCGAACTTGAATTACATGAACGTCCAAGCCTTCTTCTCCTCCTCTTTGCTGCGGCAAGGGGTCTAGGGATAGGTTTTGGGTGGTATTTATATGGAGGAATGGATGTGGGATGGTGTGGTAGTGTTTAGAGGGGATGGTGGTTGCGGCAAGGTCAGGAAATATGGTGAATGGTGAGTGATGGCTGCGGCAAAGGTTGTGTGAATTGTGTGGTGTGAATTTTCTGAATGTAGAGAGTAGTCTCCATGCGGCAAAGGGTGGAAAGTTATATATATAGGCACCAAAAACCCTAGGTAATCAGATTAGGGCTTCTAGAAAGCCAAATCCATCAGGAAATAGGTTTAAAAATCAGAATTCTAAAGGGATAAGGTGCAAGGGGTGCAGCAGGTTTGGATAAGGAGGGATAAGGCTTCTAGAAAGCCTTGCAAGGCAAGGAAATCAGGTTCTAGAGGGAGGATAGGTGCGGCATGTTCTAAGGGTTAAGGATAGGGCTTCTAGAAGCCCAAATCCCTTGGGAATTAGGTGAAACTCACGGCACAACAAGGGAATGCTTTAGAACCTTCTTTTTGTGTCCAACAATGTTTAGGAGACCTTTATGCACTAGGATTAGGAAAACTAATCCTTCTTCATCTTGGAATTCTTTTCCTTCTTGGATTTGGAAAACTTCTTTGTTGCTGCAACTTGAGGCCATTAGGGTTTAACTTTCCTACTTCAAGTAGGAAACCTTGTTTGAGTAGGAAACTTCAATCTTCTAGGAATCCCAATTCAACTAGGAAACCTATTTCCACTAGGAATCCTAATTCAACTAGGATTCCATCTTCCATTAGGGACTTTCCTACTTCAACTAGGAAACCTTGCTCAAGTAAGAATCATCATCTTCAAGTCTTCAATTTCGTCCATCCTCTTGGCTCCAAGCATATGATATCCATTCCAAGCTCTAATTTGCTCCAAAAGGTTCCAAAATGCATCCTTTTGCATATTTTGCCCTTAAAACCTGAAAATACATAAAACTAGCTTAAAAGACTACTTTACTAAGGAAAAGAACTATAAATGCACAAGAACAAGCTAAACTAAGGTGCATAAATATGCCCCTATCCAATTCCCCCACACTTAGCTTTTGCTAGTCCTCGAGCAAAACAAAACGAAAACAAACAAACAAAACGAACCAAATAAGTAGAACAAAACCTAAACCTTCCAACAATCGTCTCAGGGATTTCCAATGCACATGACATGTTAAAAATCATCATTCCCACATAATTTGGCCATCTTTACGCTTAAGCACATACTTAATCACAGTCACTACTTACTAGTTCACAATTAACCAATTAAAACGATGTTTTGAATGTAGTAACATGCCTTAGAGAATTCCCTCAATTCCTTACAAGATATGCACTCAATCTTTACTCAGATTTTCTAACTACACACCCTACACTAGTTATATGTGAGAAGATTGATGTAAATATAAAAACAAATGCTCACATATATGTATAACAAAGAACGCAATTTCCGGAGTTAATAACATGTTTAGATATGACTCATGAATGGAACGCTACTACTTAGATGCGAGAACCAGTGACACCATATGCTCAAACCAAATTCAAACTCCACAAATTGAAACACATGATCGGATCATATTTATATATATTTTTATATCAAATTCTCTCGTCTTTTCTTAGTTAGTTCGTTATATTTTGAGCTATTTACGTTATTTTTATGTTTTATTAATTTATCAAGTTAAGAAAATAAAAATAGAATAAGTGAAGTATTAAGTACTAAATTCGTACTATCTTGCTTGTTGATTAGAATTTATCATTTAGAAAATAATATATATATATATTTATATATTTATATATATATTTATATTTATATATATATATATATTTATATTAATATAAATATAATATGTGTGCATGTAGTTGGTGGGTGTGTGTGATGATGGCCAGATTCGGTGGAAAAGTTTAGAATAATGAAGAAAAGGCAGTGGGCAGACGGCATGATGAGAAGAAAACAGAAAATAATAAATATAAAAAAAAAACAGGGTGGAAAGGCAGAAAACAAGTGGGAAAAAAAAGAAGGAGTCTCGAGGAAGCTGTGTGGGTGCTTTTGGCAGCTGTGGGGCGCCCATTTAGCAAAGCAGCTCACCAAGAGAGCTGCCCGTAGTGCGAAACAAAGGGGAAGTCTGCCTTCTTAAGGCAGCTTAAGCACCGAGATAATGAGGGGAGGACAGAAGCATAAAACTGCCTCTGGGCAGCTGCAAATAAGGGGGAACTTAGAAAAGAAAGAGGGCTACGAGCTGCATCTTGCGCGAGGAATAAAAAGTCACGGAGGGCGATAGTTGCCAATCTTTGGCAGCGTGAGAAGGACTAAGGACATGTTCCTCGTTTATGGAGGAGCGACAGAGTTGCGAGTGGAAGGCTATACAGACGCAGATTTCCAATCTGACGTCGATGATAGAAGTTCCAACTCCGGATATGTATTCACTCTGAATGGTGGGGCTGTCAGCTGGAAAAGCAAGAAACAAAGTGTAATTGCTGATTCCACGACAGAGGCTGAATATGTCGCTGCAGCTGAAGCCGGCAAAGAAGCGTTCTGGATGAAGAAGTTCATCACTGAACTTGGAGTGGTTCCAACCATTACATCACCAGTAACTTTGTACTGTGATAATAGTGGGGCGATAGCTCAAGCCAAGGAGCCCAGGGCACATCAAAAGAACAAGCATTTTGACAGGCGCTTTAATATCATTAGAAGATATGCTGCCGAGGGGAAAGTCAACATTCTCAAAGTTGCTTCAGCCGATAACGTAGCAGATCCACTGACGAAGCCAATGTCTCAAGTCCAACTTGACCGTCATATGGAAAAGATGGGTATTAGATACATGGGAGGATGGCTTTGAGTGCAAGTGGGAGATTGTTGGAAGTATGCCCACAAAGCCACTCATTTGATGTAATAGCTTTTTGGAATACTTATTATATTAAACTTATAAATGTTTAATAGAGGGCAAAGCTTATTGTTAATCACTGTTTATTGTATCTTGTGTTTAATCAATAAGGGAATCCAAGGAATGTATTTGATCTAAGAGATAAGTGATCTAAGTAAGTTAGATTTACGAGACCTTTCTCTTATGTTCATTCCTAAAACGTTCCTAGCCATAGGGTTGCCAATTGGGCATTGACAATCCGCTAAGGTTAGTATGTGTTATGTCGACTCAAGCGTGGATATGACAAGTCTCAAGTCATTTAGTGTTGGACACTAAGACAAACACATAGGTGCTTGAAAGAGTAATCGAGTACACTGAACTACGATCAAAAGAGAGTTCAAACATACATGTCATGTAAGAACTCATGGTTACAATATGCAAAGTAGTCCTTTGACCTGAGGCATCATTGATGTCTAATGGTTAGGTCCTTGATCTTTGATTGTGTCAAATGGCGTTCCTTTGGAGTGTCCACGGCATGGTTGGGGTCAAGCTATCTAGTCATGTAGACATATGAATGTACAACAAGGGATCTCTAACCTTATGGAAGGATAATACTCTAAGATATGATTCGAGAGTCTTTGGCCAAAGCATATGAATATGACTAAGGAAGTTTGTTCCAAATCTTATTCAAGCGAATCATATAGAGAAGTATCACATTGGATAGTAGACATGAAACAAACTATCACTTAAACGATGTGATTAAGAGTATTGTATTAGAGAAGGACCGTATTGCATTGTAATTGTAACTGGATAGGTTCTCCAACCACTTCTACTTAGCTTGGGTAACCATGACATGCTGCTAGGTGTCACTCATGGTTTGTGGTAGCCCTAAAGATTGGCAAACACTAATCTTAAGGGAGAATTGAAATGTGGTTTCAATTCACAAACGATAGTTAAGAGTAACATCGCCCACTGCCTCGCTAATTGGAACCTAATGGATCGTACACCGAGTAAAGATGAAAGTGAAGTAATTAAATGAAATGGATAAGCAATTAAATAGTTAATTGAAGAATGGTCAAAATTAATTAATTAGTTAATTAATTATACGAAACGTTCGTATTGGGCTTCTAAGTTAGTTTTGGGTTTCGGGGCCCAAAAGCGTTTTGGTCCACAAGGCCCATTATGTTTAAGTTGTATGACAACTAAAACAAAATGGGCAATTAGCCCAATAACAAAGACAAGGCCGGCCATAAGGGTGAGGGTAGGCAAACTTGTGTTATTTACAAGTTTGCCACTCACTAGAAATGAAGTATAAATATAACATTATAGCTTTGTTTCATTTAGGGTTTTCCTTAAGAAATTTGGGTGAAACTTTTCTCTCTATTTTCTACAAGGAGGCCGGCCACTTAGGGAGAGTTATCTAGCAATTTCTTCTTCCCTAAGTCATCCATTTTATCTTCACAATTTATCTTTGGTGTAGAGACTTGGAGACATCAAATCTTTGGTGTTTTGGAGAACCAATCCTCAAGGAAGCAAGGAGGTGACTTGAAGGCCCTCCACTTGGGTGAATCCCTTGTGTAATCAAGGATGAGCTTCAAGGGTAATGATTCTCTAAATCCTTAATCTCTTTAATGTTGTTAAAGAGTCATGGTTCACCATCTACTAGGCTTTGAAAGTCATGGGTTTTATGAATTGATTTTGGATGCATGTTTAATTTAATTTGTTAATATTATGCATATGTATTCAAATGTTCTTTAATGTTCTTCACTAGGACATAAATTTTCCTTCAAGTGGTATCAGAGCCTAGGCCTAGTTTATGGTGAATCCTTTTGGGTTTTGTGATTGTTCATAACTTGTGATTTATGTGTTGTAAATGTTACAAGCTTTGTTCTTGCTTTGAATATAAATTTTGCTTGAAAATTTAGCATCTCAAATGTTGTAGATGTAGTTCATAAAAGCATGAATATTGGAACTAAAATTGGTGCCAAAATGTTTTTGGTATTTTCGGCCAAATTAAAAGGGTGACTTTTTGGGTTCAAATTAGTCTTGTTAAAATGGTTTTAATGTGTTCTTTGGAACCCCTAAGTACCCTAGGGTATTAACCCTCTTTTGAGTTGTGAAAAATTGAGTTTTTGGTGAGTGAAAACATTCATGGAGCTATTATGAGTTTTCATGTGTGTTCTTCATTTTTCTTGAAGTTCTTGCCAAGAACAAAAAGTTTTGAAGTTTTGATTCAAAGATTTTATGTTTTTCATAAAGTTTTAGTTTATGAAAACTTAATGGTGAAGTAAAAGAAATATCTTTTAAGTTTGACAAAACAAATTAAATGTTAGACAAAATTTCTTCTCACTTAAAAGATATTTGATTTTAAAACCTTATCTTGCTTTATAGATATTTGTCTAACAAATCAACTTGCAAAAATTTTAAAAATTTTTCACTTGTGCACTCAAATGGCCGGCCAACCCCCCAAGTGGGGTATTTTTGGGCCTTTTGTGTAATTACATAAAGTTTTGATACTTTTGTGTATTTGCACTTTGGCCCAAAAGTTTTCGTATTTTTGCGAAAAGGTCCAAAATCATTAAAGGACAAATTGTTTTGTTCCTTTAAGGAAGTTTTAGCAATTGTTAAAAATGTTTGGGTTCTAGTTGTAATTACATGAAGTTGTGGACTTTTGTGTTTTTACAAAGTGACCCCAAAAGTTTTTGTTTTTGCATAATGGCCCAAATAGTTGTGGTCATTGTTTTTGGCCCAAAACAAAATGAGAACAAAAATGGTTTTGTCTCTTTAAATGAGAATTGGATTTTCATTTTATTTAGTTCCATTTAAATCAATTTTATGGATCCAAAAAAACCAATTGTTTAAAAATTGCTTTCTTAGTTAATTTTGATTAATTAAGAAAAGGGGTGATTATGAACCAAGCCACGATAATTGAGCTATGTGATTGGCCGCTTAACATTATGAATGTATGGGTTTATTAGAGTAGATATGAATGTAATTTGATTAATTCAATTTGTTGTAAAGGACATAAGTCCTCCAATGTGTTGTAAAAGGGCATAAGCCCTTCTCTTTATTTCATGTATTCCTATTTGTTTAATTGTATGCAAATTGGAATAGTTGGGTCCAACGCCCAATAGGAAATAACGGTTTAATTAGATTAAACGCGTAATTAAAATCAACAAACAATCTACCTTAAACCCAAGGTCCAACACAAGGCTCGTGTTGGATCAAATTCAAACGGTTCATAATCATCCTAAAACCTAAAACGACTATATAGTCCATATGAGGATGCAATGCATTCGTTAGTAGTTCCATATAGTCTCGCTTGTTTCAACGAAACAGTGGGAGTATTATATGCTACTAATTCATATAAACTTGGACCAATAGTTGTGATAGGACCTTGTTCTTTTAATGTGATTAAAATGTTTTGATGTAGCCCAAAACTACTCCCTCAAAAATGAATATTAAGTTGATAAGCGAGAGATGCTTTGAATGTCTCTTCGTAGGCCTTCCACCATGATAGGTTTCAATCGTTTGTGACTCATACACCGTATTCGTCCAGTTCTGGGGTTGCAAAGTATGTGCTTACATTCAGGAGAAGCCTATAAACATATGATGAAGTGAAAGTAGGCAACGAGTATGGCCAATAAGATATTCTTCTGAGGCTATTCTTGAAACCCTACTTAAACTAGCATGGTGGGAATGACTTAACTAAGTGCAATGGTGCCAATAAGATATTCTTCTGAGGCACCATTCTCTAGAGGCCAAACGAGATGGGTAATTACAAACGTTGTAAATGAGTAAAGCGTTATTCTCTCATCATTATTTTTGCTAACCAATAAGATATTCTTCTGAGGTGGGCTTGGTAATGGTGAGTCTCCCATAACCCGCTAAGAGTTCAATATAACTCTCGGATTCTATTGAGGGATATGGAATTTGCCAAAAATAGTGGGTGGTACTATTTGATTCAAGACCCAATCAAGTAGTTTATCAACAATCTAATGCGATTTATGTTATGTTATGTAGTGAACGACATGCCTAAAATTATACCCACCATTATACTTGACAAAAAGGGCCTTAGTGGCCAACGTTTCCTTGCTTGGTATCGCCATATTGAGAATGTCTCAAAGGTGAGAGACATATTGTATGTGCTTAAGCAATCCCCTCCTCATGTACCTCCTAAGAAACTAGCTTCAAAGGAGGAGTGTTATGATTATGCAAAACACTATGAGGATGACTTACAAGCCAAATGCTTAATCCTCACTTTACTTAGTGAGGAGCTTATGAAGCTACATAAGCACATGGACACTTCATGTGCCATGGTTGAAAGCTTGCATAAGATGCATGACATAGAGACTAGTAATGTACGATTCTCAAAAGTTTGTAGTCTATTAAATGCCAAAATGGCAAAGGGGGCATCGGTCCATAAACATGGACAAAAGATGGAAAGGATCTTTCAAGATCTTGAAAGTTTAGGAACTTCCATCGATGGGAAAATGGCCCAAGATTTTTTCCTTGCATCTCTCTCAGATGATTTCACTAAGTTTATTGTAAACTACAAAGTGAATAGATTCAATCATACTTTTGAAGAGATGATTGACATGTGCTGTGAATTTGAAAAAGGTTTCAAAAGAAACAGTGGGAGTGAGAATGCAAACATAAGGAAAGGATTGAAAAAGAAGAAGGCAATAAAATCCAAAGGAACATGCTTTCATTGTGGAAAGGATGAACGTTGGAAAAAGAAATACAGGGTGCGCATTGCGAGCCTTATGACACGAACTTTTGAAGAGACTATTTCTGTCATAGAGAGTGCTTTTACAGTGAGCTCCAATTCCTGGATATTTGATTCAGGCGCTAGTCAACATATCTGTAATACGATGCAGGGACTAGCAGGGAGCAAGACACTGCGCAATGGGGAGATGGTTGTGCGAGTTGGGAACGGCGCTAAAATCTCTGCAAAAGCAATAGGCACCTACATGCTTAACCTACCCTCTGGGGAAGTCCTGGAACTTAAAAATTGTTTATATTTTCCTTCATGTATAAAGAATTTGATTTCTATCTCTAAGCTTTTACGAGATGGGCACTCAGTATTGTTTGACAAAATGAGTTGCACTTTATACTTGAACGGTCGTATTATCTCTCATGGTAATATGATAGAGGGACTTTTTCACCTAGAGACGAATAGTGGGATGCACTGTATTGAAAGCGGGAATACCTCAAAACCCAAAAGGGCTAGAGAAGAAGTTAACCAAGAAAAGATGTGGCATCTTAAACTTGGACATGTGAACCTTGAAAAGATTCGTAGGATGTCGAAAGACGGATATTTCCACCCATTAGGTAATGACCGGATGGGTACTTGTGAATGTTGCTTGAAAGGTAAGATGACCAAATCTCCATTCACTGGGAAAGGAGAGCGTGCCACTGAAATTCTAGGGTTAATCCACACTGACGTATGTGGACCTATGTCTACTACGTCGAGAGGAGGTTTCTCCTACTATATCACATTCACCGACGATCACTCTCGGTTTGGCTATGTGTATCTTATGAAGTACAAGTCAGAATCCTTTGAAAAGTTTAAAGAATTCAAGAATGAAGTTGAGAAGCAAACTGGGAAACAGATAAAGATCCTAAGATCAGATCGAGGGGGAGAGTATCTGAGTAACGAATTCCTAGATTATCTCAAAGAGTGTGGAATAGTATCACAGTGGACTCCACCAGGAACTCCTCAACATAACGGAGTTTCTGAGAGGAGAAACCGAACCTTGATGAACATGGTTCGTTCTATGATGAGTTCCGCTGATCTACCAGTTACATTCTGGGGATACGCTCTATATACAGCAGCTTACTTGCTTAATAGAGTACCTTCCAAGTCAGTTTCACAAACGCCATATGAGATATGGCATGGCAAAAGAACAAATCTTAATCATATTAGGATTTGGGGTTGTCCGGCTTACGTTAAAAGGCTTGAAGGTGACAAGCTTGAAGCGAGGTCTGTTAAGTGCTATTTTGTGGGGTATTCCAAACAGACTTTGGGATACGAGTTCTACCATCCTGACGACCAGAAAGTCTTTGTCGCCAAAACTGCTAAGTTTCTAGAGGACGAATTTGTTCTCAAAGAAACTATAAGTAAAGAGATGGAAATTAATGAGATTAATGATGAACCACAAATAAGCACTCAACAAGTTGACAACCCTGTTCCTGGACCCCAAGCTCCACGTAGATCTGAAAGGGTTAGTAAGCCACCTAAGAGGTATGGCTTAGACAATGACTCTGCGGAATTGTACCTTCTGGGTGACAATGACACAAAGGAGGACCCTAACGACTACAAAGAAGCAATGTCCGACATTGATTCAAAGAAATGGCAAGAAGCCATGAAATCCGAAATGGATTCCATGTATCAAAATCAGGTCTGGACTCTTGTAGACCCTCCAGAAGGTATTGTACCTGTTGGAAACAAATGGGTCTTCAAGAGGAAGATAGGCGTTGATGGGAACGTGGAGACTTATAAGGCTAGACTTGTAGCCAAGGGTTACAGGCAACGAGAAGGGATTGACTATGAAGAAACTTTCTCTCCTGTAGCCATGATTAAGTCTATTCGGATTTTGCTTGCTATAGCTGCGTACCATGATTATGAAATCTGGCAAATGGACGTGAAAACGGCCTTTCTGAATGGCTACCTAGAGGAAGAGCTTTATATGGCTCAACCCGAAGGTTTCGTGTCCAAGTCTGAAAAGACTAAGGTATGCAAGCTTCTGAGGTCCATTTATGGACTTAAGCAAGCCTCCAGGAGCTGGAACATCCGTTTTGATACAGAAATCAAAACGTTTGATTTTACTCAAAACGAAGACGACAATTGTGTTTATCAAAAGGTCGTAGGGGATGCAGTTGTATTCCTGGTGTTATATGTAGATGACATATTAATGTTCGGGAATGACACTGCAGTACTTTCTTCTGTAAAAGTGTGGTTGTCCAAAACCTTCCACATGAAAGATTTAGGAGATGCATCTTATGTACTTGGGATAAAGCTCTATCGTGATAGATCCAGAAGACTAATTGGATTATCCCAATCTATGTACATTGATAAGGTGCTAAGTAGGTTCCAGATGGAACAATCTAAGAAAGGTTTTCTTCCTGTGAGACATGGAATTCACCTTTCTAAGTCCATGGGACCTAAGACTCCTGAAGAAATACGGCAAATGAACATTATTCCTTATGCTTCTGCCATAGGAAGTCTCATGTATGCCATGATATGCACAAGGCCCGATATCGCATATGCTGTGAGCATTACTAGTCGATATCAATCAAACCCAGGATCAGAACACTGGGCAGCTGTCAAGACGGTCCTTAAGTACTTAAGAAGAACTAAGGACATGTTCCTCGTTTATGGAGGAGCGACAGAGTTGCGAGTGGAAGGCTATACAGACGCAGATTTCCAATCTGACGTCGATGATAGAAGTTCCAACTCCGGATATGTATTCACTCTGAATGGTGGGGCTGTCAGCTGGAAAAGCAAGAAACAAAGTGTAATTGCTGATTCCACGACAGAGGCTGAATATGTCGCTGCAGCTGAAGCCGGCAAAGAAGCGTTCTGGATGAAGAAGTTCATCACTGAACTTGGAGTGGTTCCAACCATTACATCACCAGTAACTTTGTACTGTGATAATAGTGGGGCGATAGCTCAAGCCAAGGAGCCCAGGGCACATCAAAAGAACAAGCATTTTGACAGGCGCTTTAATATCATTAGAAGATATGCTGCCGAGGGGAAAGTCAACATTCTCAAAGTTGCTTCAGCCGATAACGTAGCAGATCCACTGACGAAGCCAATGTCTCAAGTCCAACTTGACCGTCATATGGAAAAGATGGGTATTAGATACATGGGAGGATGGCTTTGAGTGCAAGTGGGAGATTGTTGGAAGTATGCCCACAAAGCCACTCATTTGATGTAATAGCTTTTTGGAATACTTATTATATTAAACTTATAAATGTTTAATAGAGGGCAAAGCTTATTGTTAATCACTGTTTATTGTATCTTGTGTTTAATCAATAAGGGAATCCAAGGAATGTATTTGATCTAAGAGATAAGTGATCTAAGTAAGTTAGATTTACGAGACCTTTCTCTTATGCTCATTCCTAAAACGTTCCTAGCCATAGGGTTGCCAATTGGGCATTGACAATCCGCTAAGGTTAGTATGTGTTATGTCGACTCAAGCGTGGATATGACAAGTCTCAAGTCATTTAGTGTTGGACACTAAGACAAACACATAGGTGCTTGAAAGAGTAATCGAGTACACTGAACTACGATCAAAAGAGAGTTCAAACATACATGTCATGTAAGAACTCATGGTTACAATATGCAAAGTAGTCCTTTGACCTGAGGCATCATTGATGTCTAATGGTTAGGTCCTTGATCTTTGATTGTGTCAAATGGCGTTCCTTTGGAGTGTCCACGGCATGGTTGGGGTCAAGCTATCTAGTCATGTAGACATATGAATGTACAACAAGGGATCTCTAACCTTATGGAAGGATAATACTCTAAGATATGATTCGAGAGTCTTTGGCCAAAGCATATGAATATGACTAAGGAAGTTTGTTCCAAATCTTATTCAAGCGAATCATATAGAGAAGTATCACATTGGATAGTAGACATGAAACAAACTATCACTTAAACGATGTGATTAAGAGTATTGTATTAGAGAAGGACCGTATTGCATTGTAATTGTAACTGGATAGGTTCTCCAACCACTTCTACTTAGCTTGGGTAACCATGACATGCTGCTAGGTGTCACTCATGGTTTGTGGTAGCCCTAAAGATTGGCAAACACTAATCTTAAGGGAGAATTGAAATGTGGTTTCAATTCACAAACGATAGTTAAGAGTAACATCGCCCACTGCCTCGCTAATTGGAACCTAATGGATCGTACACCGAGTAAAGATGAAAGTGAAGTAATTAAATGAAATGGATAAGCAATTAAATAGTTAATTGAAGAATGGTCAAAATTAATTAATTAGTTAATTAATTATACGAAACGTTCGTATTGGGCTTCTAAGTTAGTTTTGGGTTTCGGGGCCCAAAAGCGTTTTGGTCCACAAGGCCCATTATGTTTAAGTTGTATGACAACTAAAACAAAATGGGCAATTAGCCCAATAACAAAGACAAGGCCGGCCATAAGGGTGAGGGTAGGCAAACTTGTGTTATTTACAAGTTTGCCACTCACTAGAAATGAAGTATAAATATAACATTATAGCTTTGTTTCATTTAGGGTTTTCCTTAAGAAATTTGGGTGAAACTTTTCTCTCTATTTTCTACAAGGAGGCCGGCCACTTAGGGAGAGTTATCTAGCAATTTCTTCTTCCCTAAGTCATCCATTTTATCTTCACAATTTATCTTTGGTGTAGAGACTTGGAGACATCAAATCTTTGGTGTTTTGGAGAACCAATCCTCAAGGAAGCAAGGAGGTGACTTGAAGGCCCTCCACTTGGGTGAATCCCTTGTGTAATCAAGGATGAGCTTCAAGGGTAATGATTCTCTAAATCCTTAATCTCTTTAATGTTGTTAAAGAGTCATGGTTCACCATCTACTAGGCTTTGAAAGTCATGGGTTTTATGAATTGATTTTGGATGCATGTTTAATTTAATTTGTTAATATTATGCATATGTATTCAAATGTTCTTTAATGTTCTTCACTAGGACATAAATTTTCCTTCACTATCAATGGCCATGTGCACCACCACAGTCTCCACCACAACCTCCCCCTCAACCTTCACATCCAAATTCAGGTATATCAAATTATTATAAAGAAGTTATTCAGCAACTAAATTCTTTGGAGTAGGGTAGGGAAGCTCAACCATTTCAACAAGACGCATTTTGGCAACCAATTGAGGATTTCTATCAAGCAAAGGAGTTAGCTGAGTGGAACAATCAATTTGGGCAGAATGCAGAATGCATGGAACAAATTCAAGAACAAATGGTTGAAGATGAGCCCATGGATGAATTGCTACTGCTCGAAGAGGAGGCGGATGCACAAGGCACGGCAAGGTTCATGCAATCCACGAAAGATGAAGGGAAGAAAGGCATCTTGGACACCTTTCCAAAAATTCCAGAAAAGGAAGTGGCCGGAGAATATGTTGAACATATCAAAGAAGCTGTGCATGAGACAACAAAGGCCCTAGAAGTTGAGATTGAGGAAACGGGACAAGCCACAATCATCATATGCAATCTGGCTAAGTTCAAAGTCCCTGAGACTTTTGGAGACGTTGTGTTTGTGATTGAGTTTGAAAAAGAAAGTAAGCCATCTTCTCCATTTTTAATTTTGTTTTATACTAACAATTTAATTTTTATGATTCAGGCACCCACTCGTGAATTCAAACCATTGCCGGATCATTTCAAGTACCACTGTCCGTTCAAGGATAAAGCCATGCACTTGAATAAAGAAGGGAAGCCTAGGAATCACCCACAATCAGATTTGCATTCCTACACCCTTCTATTTACTGCTTTCATTTTGTTTTGTTTAGTTAGTTGTGTTATTTGGTTGATTTTTGTTTAGTTTGTGTTTAAATAAATTAAGGGCAATGTTTATTTTAAGTGCGGGTAAACAATGTCTTTTTGCATTAATTTACATATTTTAATTTGCTTAAAATAAACCTAAAAAAAAAAAAAAAATTTATTTAATAATAATAATAATAATAGTAATATATATATATTTATTTATTTATTTAAATAAACTAAAAAAAAAATTACAATAACACGAAAAAAACTAATAGCAATCACTGGTTATTGGTTAGGTGGCGCCTGAGAGGTCGACGGAGCTCCGGGAAGACGAAGAGCCAGAGTTGGAATCTCCGGAGCCGGAACACTTGGTGCTGCTCCAGAGGACAAAGGCAACATAAACCTCGGGAGTAGCGCCATGAACCTTTCATGATCACTCTGGATCCGACCGTCCGACTCTTGCAGCTGGTCTAGCTTCCTCTTCATGCTGGTCGAGTAACTAGTTGCAAGCATGTGCAACTCCTTGTTCTCGTGCCTGAGTCCTCTGACCTCCTGCCGAAGACTGGCCACCTCCGCCATCAGTGACTCCACCTGACGAGATCTTGCAAGCAGGCGCTGGCCCATGTTCGAAACTGAGCCTGCACTTTGGACGCTGAGGGCCAGAGATTCCTGAACGGCCAGCTCGTTCGACCGCCTAGATAGCATCCTATTGTCCCTTGGAGTGAGCAGATTTCTGGCAATCACCGTAGCAGTGATTTCATTCCTCATCATTGTGTCCCCGACTGTAAGTGGACCATTGGGGGATATGAAGGATGGATTCCAAATATTGTTCGGAGAAGACGAGTCATCGTCTTCCCCGACATTCAAGTTTAGGCGACGGTCGGAAGGGCAAGACATTTTTAGAGGGGGTTGAGGAAGAAAAGAGTTCGGAAAGATTAAGATTGCTGAAGCGGAAGAAGAGAGCGGAAAGATTAAGAGTGCAGAAGTGCAAAAAGAGTTCGGAAGGATTATGAGTGTTTACAGAAGAGAGTATTTTCAGAAGGAAGTGTTTGAGGGAGTTCAAGTGTGAGGTGGAGCAGTCTTAGCGCCTCTATAAAAAGAAGCAAATCAAAGAGGCGCCCGCTCCTCAGAGGTGAAGACGCGTCCTCACGCAATTCGGAAAAACTGGACGCTCCTTTATCAAAAGAGCCATTTCCTTTCTCAAAAGCTGGGCTTGACTCAGCAATCACGTGGTTCAGTTTTTCCAATTTTGTCGTGACTCATCACGTGCAGCGTGGAGCGTTGCGAAAACCACGAGCCGCACCCGGTTTTGAACCCCGATTTTCAAAAGACCATCATTCCAATTTGTCGTCACTCGTCGCATGCGCAGTCAGCTTCGCGGAAATTACGGAAGCTTTTTCAGAAAGCGCGTAACGGGCACTGTTCATCCATCCACCGGCTGCCGACAAATAGTGAGGGAACAGTTCCGGTTGTGAAGGAAAATTTCTATAAAGTCGACCTTCGCCTTCCACATCAAAGGCACACCTTCACACCCTCTCTACCTCTAAACCTCTCAACCTCTCTTCATCTCCGATAATGTCTTCCCAAAGAATGCTTTCGAGTTACTCAGTGTTCTTCATCCCTTGGATCACCCCAGAAAACAAATCATCCAGAGCAAAAGTATTTCATATCAAAAAGGTTAAAAGCAAAAGTATCTCAAATCACGCTTTCTCCTCACTTTCATCTGAAGAACATGGAGAAAGTGAGATCCTGATTGCTTACCTAGTCTTGCTCTCGAGTACTCATCTCAGACCCCTCCCAACCCACTTCAAAAATAAACCTGTGTTGAGGTGCTTCTTCAAAAGCAAAAGTACCTCACAGACGAAGTAGGAGGAGTCTGAGGTGCATCCTGATGAAGGCGGAGGGTGAGATGATCCAAGAGTTCAAGAAGATGCCACACCTGCGTGGAGACCGGACTACTTGAAGCATGTGGAGACAACGTGCTGATTCATCCTCAACTAAGCTGAGGAGCACTTGCAAGAAGGAGGCCCATCCTGTTCAAGAAGAAAGCTGTGGAAAATCAACAAGGACGACCAATGATCGCCTATTAGTTCTTTTCATTATCTTTTATTTTCAATTTGCTATTTTTCGTTTGAATTTTCTATATTTTCTTGCGTGCTTAACTGATTTATTTCTTTTCTTTGCAGGAACGTTTGGTTATTTTCTCCCTTGAAGTTGATTGCAAAATTTACGCTTGGGGGTCTTCGCTTGGTTTTCTGCAAATTAGGGAAGTTTTCAGTCCTAATGCTTTATTTTGTTTCTTTTCATTTAAGTAATTTTATTTTTATTTTTATTTTTATATTTTTATTTGCATATTTTTGTTTTCTGACATTGGGGACAATGTCTAGTTTAAGTGTGGGGGTATCAAGATAAAAAATGACCAAATTGAAATTTTTTGTACCTTCGACTTTGAACTGGTTTCATTTGTTTCCGTGTTATTGCTTTTTGTTTTCTTAGTGTTTTATGCTGTTTTGGTGTGTTTTATTGTGTTTTGAGGAAATCTTACGAAAATGACATAAAAATTTGAAAAATATTTTGAAAAACCCAAAAAGAATATTTTTTTTTTTTTAGTTGTTTTTGTGTGTTTGTGTCTTAGGTACCTTCCAACACAATGATGAGGATTTGGTTTTTAATTGCATGACTGTTAAAGAAAATTATAAACATGGATGGAAGTTTGATATGCTTTTGGTTTATGCTTAGTTGTAGTTGTTGTTTATGAATTTAAATTTGATCACAAAAGGATAAAATTAGTTTTTGTAACATGCTTTAAGGAAGGAACTCAAACTAATGCTACATCCCTGTGAGACTTGAGCTTATACCTTGTTTGGAGAGTTATTAATCTTGATGTTTTTGTTTTCTAAAGTCGTTGCATGATCTCATTATTCTTTGCTTGGTTGCTACTTAGAAGGCGTTTTATCATCTTAGTTCCAGATACTAGAACTCATATCCGTTTCATTCAAAGCATGACATTGAATTGCATAACACATATCAAGATGAAGTTGTTTAGTAAACCACCTTAACCAAAAAGCCTTACCCTCCATCTTTCTTATGTTTTGTAGGCTTAACCCATCTCGAGCCTTGTTTAGCCTATTTTTGTTGTTAACCTCATTAAACCGCACCAAACCTACTGTAGGACTGTATGCACCCTTGTTCTTAAAGAATAATGAGCATGACTTAAAAATAATTCATTTTATTTTACACTATGCAGAAAAACAAGTGTGGGGGAAGGATTGGTTGTTTCGAGCTCAATTGTACGTTTTGTTCTCTAAAAAAAAAAAAAAAAAAAACAAAAAAAAAAAAGAGAAAAACGCGTGAAAAGAAAAGAAAGAAGAAAAAGAGTTTGAAATTTGGCCATAAAATGTGTGAATCCTCCCCTCGGGTTTAGAGTTGAATTTTCATTCAAAAGTGAATTCTATGTGTTAACCTTATTACTTTGCTTACTATTTCTTTAAGAACATTTGTTTTTCCATAGCCTTCCTTTGTTAAGCCTATATCCTTAGCCCCGTTACAACCCTTTGACTTCTATCTTGGTTGTTGTGTGTTCAATATGTGGAGTTTGGGATTGGTATGAGCATATAGTGTCCCTGGTTCTCGCATCTAAGTAGTAGCATTCCGTTCATGAGATCATATTCATATGCACATTAATAACTCCAGAAAATGCTTTCTTTGCTATAACATATGTGAGTGATCGTTTCTTTGCTTACATCATTCTTCTCACATATACCTAGTGTAGGGAGTGTAGTCAGAAAATCTGAGCGAAAAAATGGAGTGCATATCTAGTAAGGAATAGAGTAAATTCTCTAAGGCATGTTACTACATTCAAAATGTTGTTTTAATTGATTAAATGCGAACTAATAAATGGTGACTGTGATTAAGTATGTGCTTAAGGGTATGGATTGCCAAAATCTGTGTAAGTGATGATTTTTAATTTGTCATGTCCATTGGAAATCCCTGAGATAAATGTTGGAAGGTTTAGATTGAGTTTTGTTTTTGTTTCTTTGTTTTGCTCGAGGACTAGCAAAAGCTAAGTGTGGGGGTATTTGATCGGATCATATTTATATATATTTTTATATCAAATTCTCTCGTCTTTTCTTAGTTAGTTCGTTATATTTTGAGCTATTCACGTTATTTTTATGTTTTATTAATTTATCAAGTTAAGAAAATAAAAATAGAATAAGTGAAGTATTAAGTACTAAATTCGTACTATCTTGCTTGTTGATTAGAATTTATCATTTAGAAAATAATATATATATATATATATTTATATATTTATATTAATATATATATATATTTATATTAATATAAATATAATATGTGTGCATGTAGTTGGTGGGTGTGTGTGATGATGGCCAGATTCGGTGGAAAAGCTTAGAATAATGAAGAAAAGGCAGTGGGCAGACGGCATGATGAGAAGAAAACAGAAAATAATAAATATAAAAAAAAAAAGGGTGGAAAGGCAGAAAACAAGTGGGAAAAAAAAGAAGGAGTCTCGAGGAAGCTGTGTGGGTGCTTTTGGCAGCTGTGGGGTGCCCATTTAGCAAAGCAGCTCACCAAGGGAGCTGCCCGTAGTGCGAAACAAAGGGGAAGTCTGCCTTCTTAAGGCAGCTTAAGCACCGAGATAATGAGGGGAGGACAGAAGCATAAAACTGCCTCTGGGCAGCTGCAAATAAGGGGGAACTTAGAAAAGAAAGAGGGCTACGAGCTGCATCTTGCGCGAGGAATAAAAAGTCACGGAGGGCGATAGCTGCCAATCTTTGGCAGCGTGAGAAGGGCAGCGCGCGGCTGGTGAGAGAGAACCGAGAGCTCTCGCGGGAAGACGACAGATTTGGAAGGAAGGGAGAGCTGCGCAAGCAGCTTAAAGGGAGAAAGGAAGGATCAGACCTTGGGGGGGTTTTCCTGTTTTTGGAGAAGGCAGGGCTGCCTTCTTAAGAAGCGCACAAAGTTGGAGCTCCTCGGAGCTTGGAGAGGCAACAGCCACAGCGTGAAGGCAGCAAAACGCTGCCATGTCAGCATGAAGAAACAAGCCATGCACAGGAAGGGCAGCTGCCAGCGCCAAGCACAGCAAAGTCATCTCACGGAAAACAGGACAGAGAGCAACTCACCATTTGGTTTAATTTTTCTTAAACTCATGTTTAATTTAATTTATCTTTTAATTATGTTAAACATGTGTAACTAAATTCTGTTTAGTTAGAGGGGAATTTGAAACCATAGATATATGTTTATTATGATTTGATTTACTCCAGTTATGAATTTATGAATGTTTGGATGTGGTTTACTATTCTGATTTGATTAATAACTTGTTTATGTATGTGGGTTAAGGGTCGATACTTAATTTGCATGCTTAGACTTGATGCTAGGATATAAGGGAATTTCACCTAATCGTTATGAACTTATATTCATGAGTAGTAAAAATCGCTAGTCACGATTGTGTTTAGTAAACCCTAGGTTGGATTAACATGCGTATTCCATAGTTATGAATGCCTAGTCGATGTTTATGATTTCCATTAAACTTAATGATCTTTGATATGTCTCTCTATCATGCGTATTCCATAGTTAGGGAACTTGATAAGAATAATTTGGTTGTGATGTGACGGGATTTTAAACCGCACAAATTTAACCCTCTTTTTGACAGTTGTAGTAAAGATGTAAGTAGGGTATCGTTCTAGGCCGGGGATTAAGAGGGATTGCTAATCTACTCTAAATTGATTTAAAAATATTAAACAAGACTCAAGGACACAAAACTAGGCTAAAAACTCTAATAACTCGAAACACACTTAAAATGACTCAAAACAAAGAAAATAAATTAAATAAACACTAGGAACTAAAATGGACGGAAATCGAATTAAAAGATTAAAAATAATAAAAACTAACTAAATAATATGATTTAATAATGGGGGGGTTTGGTTTTGAAGAAGCGTAAATTAAACTTAAATAAATTACAAAATTGACAAAAACATAAAATTAAAGTGAACGGATGGGCGACTGATTGGCTAGAGGGTTTTTCTCCACACAAGACACATATGCAATCTAAATTGACCTTCAGTTGTTCTTTCAATAAGTTGTTAATCTCAACACCCCAAATTAATTAGGTACGCTTAAATTAATCTTCAGATTTTCCTTAAGTTATTGAATTGGATGAACAGCATACAACAACTCAAATTATTCCCCAAACGTTCCCTACGTGAAAAGCACAATAGAGATACGATTAAAGATCATTATGTTCTATGAAAATCATAAGTGTTGACAAGGCATTCGTAACTATGAACAGCATGATACGTTTGCCAGGAATTTACTTAACACGATTGTGACTAGCAACCTTCACTACTCATGAATATAAGTTCATAACGATTAGGTGAAATTCACTTATATTCTAGCATCAAATTCATGCATGTAAATTAAGTATGCATTCTTAATCGACAAACACAAATAAGTTATTAATCAAGCAATTAAGCAAATTAAATCACAACTCAGAAATCACAACTGAAGGTATCAATTCAAATTACAAATATATCCATGGCTTTGAATTAACCTCTAACCAAACAAATTAATTACACATCATTTATAAATTAAAAACAAAAATAAAACTGAGTTTAAGAAAAATAGGACCGAAATCAGAGTGTGCAGAGGTTCCTCTTTGTGCTTAAGCTGCGTCTGTGCACTGCCTTTCTACCAAATGGGCGCTGCCCTTCCTGTTATTCTTTTTTTATTTTCTGTTTTTCTTCTTCTCTCGCTAAGACGCCAGCCTCCCCTGATTCGCCTCTGCCAAACACGCAGCTCCGTGCTGCTCTCTGACAGCTTGACTCCTTGAGGCTTGCGCCTCTGTTTTTTATTTGCGAGGCCCCGAGGCCACTCTTATTCCTGCACCGAGCCAACCAGGCAGCTCCTGATTGCTGCTTCTGCCTTCCTTTGCGCACTGCCAAATCCAAGGCAGCCTTGCGCTGCCAAAATCTCTCTCGGTCTCTCCTGGTGTTGCTGCCAAATGGCAGCTTATTCTTTCTTCTGGAGCTCTCTCCTTTCTCGTATTTTTCTAGCTAAATGGGGCGCTGCCCTTCTGTTTCCACCCTGGTTTTTTTTATTTTTTATTATATCTTCCTTTAGGCCAGCTGCCCGAGACCCCTCACACTAATTTTCTGCCTTTCTTTTCTTTGGTGCGGTGCCTTCTGGCAGCACCTATTCTCCATCATAACCCCCACTTAGCTTAACACTCATTTCTGTTTGATTCTTTTTCTGTTTTCCAAGTGCCTCCCCGTCTCTTGCTATAATTTTCACACAAAACAAACCAAACCAATTTCAATCACTCAAACCGAATCGAAAACATAAACAAAGAAAATAAGTGAGTAAGGTAGTTTTTACGAATTTGACACTTAAAATTTCACTTATTCAAATTTTATTTTCTTTGCTTGATAAATCTTATAAAACATAAAAATAACGTAAATAGCTCAAAAATATAAGGAACTAACTAAGAAAAGACGAGTAAATTTGATATAAAATATATATATAAATATGATCCGATCATGATGTGTATCCCGTCCAATTCAATGAATTTAGGGAAATCTGAAAGTTAATTTAAGCGGACCTAATTAACTTGGAACGTTGTCATTCATTCGTTTGTTGAATTCATAACTGGGAATCAAATTGTATGCATATGTTCATGTGTGGATAAGGACCCCTCTAACTAGTGTCTCCCCATTTTATTTCATCAAAATATATTTTCTTTGAAGTTTATTTTTAAGTTTCTGTTTTAAATTAAATTTCACAAAAATCAATCCCCCATTTATTTTAAAGTGTTAGAAATCATTTTAGTTTGTGTTTTCTAGAGTCTTGAATTGTTTTGAGTCTTTTGATTTGTTTTAGTTTATTTGTTAGTTTTATTTTGAGTTATTTTAGTTAAGTGTTTTTATTTTAGTTTAGTGTTTTAAACTTTGTTTTTACGTTTTTAAATTATTTTAGAGGTTTTAGCAAGCCCTCCTAATCCTCGGCCTAGAACGATACCCTACTTACACCTATACTACAACTGTCAAAAAGAGGGTTAAATTTGTGCGGTTTTAAATCCCGTCAACACACAACACTCAAGATTAAAGTTAAGGGTTGTAACGAGGCTTAGGGTGTTGGCTAACAATGAAAGGATATGAAAAACAAACGTTCTTAAAGCAATAGCAAACAAAATAATGAAATCGAACTTAGAATTCCCCTTAGCATGCAGAAATCAACTTTTAAACACAAAGGGAAGATTCAAGCAACAATTAGGGCCGAATTCAATGTTTTGGACCCTTCCTTCAACAAACAACACTTAAGAACTCTTTTTCACATCTTTTCAACTCCCTTTTCATTCTTTTCACAACTTTTCTTTTTTTCTTCTTATTTTCCACGAAATTTTTTTTCTTCTTTTTTTTTTCTTTTCTTTTCCGTGCCTCATTCAAGAGTTTGGCACATCCACAACAAAACTCACTTCCCCTACACTTGTTTTCTGCCAAACAATGATCAAAAGGAATTCATATTGAGTCGCATTACTATGCTTCAAGAACAAAGGCATGGATGGTCCTAATCTAGGCTAGGTGAGGATAATATGGGTTAATCAAAGAACATAGGCTAAACAAGGCTCAACGGGGTTAAAACCTACAAAACACAATGAAATAGGGAGATACGGCAATTTGGCTATGGTGGTCACTACACAACTTTATCTTGAATATGTATTATGCACATCAATGACCTGTTTTGAATGAATTAGGCATGAGTTCTGGTGTTTGGAACTAAATGATGAAACGCCTTCTAAGTAGCAACCAAGCAAAGAATAATGAGATCATGCAACGACTTTAGAAAACAATACACATATTATTAACTCTCCAAATAAACGTTTAGGCTCAAGTCTCACAAGGTGGTAGCATTAGTTTGAGTTCCTTCCTTCAAGCATGTTACAAAAACTGATTTTTCTTTTATGATTGCATGTGAATTCATAAGTTATAACCACAACCAAGCATAAACCAAAGAGTAAATCAAACTTTCATCCATGTTTACAACTCTCTTTAACAGTCATGCAATTACAAACCAAATCCTCATCATTGCGTTGGAAGGTACCCTAAGACACAAACACACAAAAACAACTCTTTTTGGGTTTTTTAAAACAATTTTTCAAATTTTTATGGGATTTTCGGATTTTTGAGTCAAAACACACTAAAACAACTTAAAAACACTTAAAACACCTAAAAACACAAAGGAACAACATTAGAATTTATGGTGGATAAAACCCTACGAATTTGCATCAAAACACTTTGGTTACCCCCCCACACTTAAATCAAACATTGTCCTCAATGTTTCAAACATAAACTAACACAAATAAACAACAAACAAACAAAACAGCAACTAAACAATAAACAAGGCAGAAATGAAAACAATAACAAAGAGAAGGGTTTAGGAACGCAAATCTGGAATTGGAGTGCTCCCTAGGTCTTCTTTTGTTGAATGCAGGGGTTGCCTCCCAAGTAGTGCTTTCTTTAACGTCGTACAGCCGGACGAAGAACCCAATCACTCCAGATTGGAGCCCACGGCATCCAATGAGATGTCATCCACGGTTTGCTCCACAAAGTTTTCATAATAGGGCTTCAAACGATGCCCGTTCACCTTGAATTCATGTCCCGTTTTCAAGCTTTGGATTTGGACTGCACCATGAACAAAAACATTAGTAATAACAAACGGTCCAATCCACTTAGAACGTAACTTACCGGGAAACAATCGTAAATGGGAATTGAACAATAGCACTTTCTGCCCAATTGAGAATGATTTCCCACGGATCATGTTGTCATGGAAAGCTTTGGTCTTTTGCTTGTAAATGCTCGCATTCTCGTACGCCTCATGTCGTATCTCATCAAGCTCATTCAATTGGAATTTCCTATGACTTCCTGCTTCATCGAGGTTCATGTTAAACTTCTTGACGGCCCAAAGAGCTTTATGCTCCAACTCAACGGTAAGATGGCACGGCTTGCCATAGACGAGCCGAAAGGGGGACATCCCAATGGGGGTTTTGTATGCCGTACGATACGCCCAAAGTGAATCATCTAACCGTAAACTCCAATCCTTCCTTGTTGGCCCAACAATCTTCTCTAGGATTTGCTTGATCTCTCGGTTGGAAACCTCGGCTTGGCCATTTGTTTGAGGATGGTAAGGTGTAGAAACCTTATGGTTGACATTGTATTTCCTCAATAACGCCTCAATGGTCTGGTTTCAAAAGTGTGACCCTCCATCACTAATGATCACTCGTGGCATGCCAAACCTTGCAAATATGTTAGTTCTAATAAAATCTGCAACCACTTTAGAATCATTAGTCCGGGTGGCCTTTGCTTCCACCCACTTCGACACATAATTAACCGCAAGCAAAATATACATGAAACCATACGATGAAGGAAAAGGACCCATAAAATCAATGCCCCAAACATAAAAAATTTCAACATTTAGGATAAAAACCTGCGGCATTTGGTCCTTTGCACTAATACTACCCATTCTTTGGCATTTATCACATGTTAAGCAAAAAGTTCTAGCATCCTTAAAAATACTAGGCCAATAGAATCCACATTGTAACACTTTGAGGGCTGTGCGTTGTGTGCCAAAATGCCCCCCACATGCATATGTATGACAAAAACTCAAAATTGAATGACATTCAAAATCGTGCACAGAACGACGTACAATCTGATCGGGGCAAAATTTCCATAAATATGGATCATCCCACACATAAAACTGTGCATCATGTCTAAGTTTATCACATTGGTGCCTAGTGAAATCACTTGGAATTCGTTTTGACACCAAAAAGATAACTACATCAGCATACCAAGGCTCACTAACCTTTATGGACAGCAATTGTTCATTGGGGAATGTCTCGGCAATGGGTAGGGACTCCTCATTATGCACCATTCGGCTTAGGTGGTCAGCCACCACGTTTTCACTTCCCTTCTTGTCACGAATCTCGATGTTGAACTCTTGAAGTAGCAACATCCACCGAATTAGCCGGGGCTTGACCTCCTTTTTAGTGTGCAAGTACTTCAGAGCTGCATGATCAGTGAAAACAATTACTTTAGTACCAATTAGATATGATCGAAATTTATCTAAAGCAAAGACAACGGCAAGAAGTTCTTTTTCCGTAGTGGAATAGTTCAACTGGGCATCATTCAACGTCCGTGAGGTATAGTAGATGACATGCGGCCTCTTGTCCTTTCTTTGTCCCAAAACAGCCCCTAAAGCATAATCGGATGCATCACACATAAGCTCGAAAGGTAGGCTCCAATCCGGGGGACAATAATGGGTGCCGTGGTCAACAACTCCTTGAGTTGGTTAAATGATGTCGTGCACTCCTTGGTGAATTCAAACGCCACTTCTTTTTGTAGGAGACGGCAAAGAGGTTGTGCAACCTTTGAGAAATCTTTGATAAACCTACGATAGAAACCTGCATGGCCAAGAAAATAACGAACCTCTCTAACCAAAGTCGGAGAGGGTAAGTGTCGTACAAGATCTATCTTCGACTTATCAACCTCAATACCATTTTCAGAGATGATACGACCTAAAACTATGCCTTGTTTACCCATGAAATGACACTTTTCCCAATTAAGAACAAGGTTAGTTTCCACGCAACGTTTTAAGATCAAACTTAGATTATGCAAGCAACTATCAAAAGAATCACCAAAAACGCTAAAATCATCCATAAAGACCTCAATGATCTTCTCAACATAATCAGAAAATATGCTCATCATGCATCTTTGAAATGTGGCAGGTGCATTACATAAACCAAAAGGCATGCGACGATATGCAAAAGTACCAAAGAGGTATGTGAAAATAGTTTTTTCTTGATCCTCGGGTGCTATGACAATTTGATTATAACCAGAATAACCATCAAGAAAACAATAGAAAGCATAACCCGCTAACCTCTTAAGTATTTGGTCAATGAACGGCAATGGGAAGTGATCCTTCCTCGTGGTGGCGTTTAACTTCCTATAGTCGATGCACACCCTCCAACCGGTTTCAATGCGTGTAGGAACAAGTTCATTCTCGGCATTGGCTACCACTGTCACACTAGATTTCTTTGGCACACATTGAATGGGTGAAACCCACCTACTATCCGAAATTGTATAGTTTACGCCACAATCCAAAAGCTTGATTATCTCCTTCTTCACAACTTCCATCATCGGAGGGTTGAGACGGCGTTGAGCCTCTCGAGAAGTTTTGGACCCCTCCTCTAGAAGTATGCGATGCATGCACGTAGTAGGGCTAATTCCCTTTATGTCGGCCAAAGTCCATCCAATTGCCGTTTTGTACTCTTTAAGCACTCGCACCAATTTGTTTTCTTCTTGTGCCGTGAGTGAGGATGAGATGATGACGGGCAATGTCTCATCCTCGCCCAAGAAAACATACTTTAATTGACTAGGCAACGGCTTGAGTTCAAGTGTAGGTGGCTGCACAACTGATGGAAGCATTTTATTAGCCGAAACTGAACTTAAAATAGGGTCCAAAAACTTACCAGATTGTGATGGCAATGACTCGAGGGCAACCACCATCTCAATGACATCCTCACTAGGGGGCACGGCAAAGGATGCACCGTGTACGCCGTGGGGGTCTTTGGTGGTTGTTTCGATGTTTTGCATGTCCATTCCTTGTGCAATGACCAATTCAAGTGCATCGTCCTTTAAATTGTCCAAATGGTCCTGCGCCAAAGAGTCAATTATATCAATAGCAAAACATGAATGATTCTCACTAGGGTACTTCATAGAATCAGAAAGATTGAAATTAATAACTTTCCCATCAAATTCCATCATCAAAGTGCCATTATATACGTCAATCTTCGTACGAGCAGTTTTCATGAATGGCCTTCCAAGGAGGATGGGCAATGAAGGGGCATGGTCCGATTCATCCATCTCAAGTACGTAGAAATCCGCCGGAAAGATCAAATGATTAACCTGCACTAAAACATCTTCCAAAACTCCGTTTGGATAGGCATTAGATCTATCAGCCAGTTGTATGATAACACCATCGTTTTTCAACGCTCCTAGGTTCATAGATGCATAAATTGAATATGGCATGACATTTATAGATGCACCTAAGTCTAACATGGCAGATTTGAACCTAAAATTACCAATAACACACGGAATTGTAAAACTACCCGGATCTTTGCATTTAGGGGGCAGTTTGCGTTGCAAGATGGCTGAGACGTTTTCTCCCACTTTTACAACCTCCTTGGTCGAAATCCTCCTCCTATCAGTGCAAAGTTCCTTCAAGAACTTGGCGTACCTCGGGACTTGCTTGCTTGCATCCAAAAGAGGGATATTGACTTGAACTTTCTAAAACGTCTCAAGAATGTCCTTTTTAGCTTCCTCTTTCTTTGTTTGCTTAAACCTATTAAGAAAAGGAACATTAGTAGGAACTGAATTTGACACGTTTTTACCTTTATTGGACAAATTGGACGGTTTAGGATCACATGGGGCTTGCGGCAAAGGTGTTTTCACCTTGGCCGTGAGTGGGCTTTGTTCCTCCTCTTCAATTCTCAACTCTTCCTCCTCGTTGGAACATGATTTGGATGGTCTAGGGTCCGATCCGACTTGCTTTCCACTTCGCAAACTCATAGCTTTTGCAGATTCGAATCCACCTTTCAGATTGACCACGGTTGAACTTGGCAACCTACCTTGCTCTCGAAATTGCCCCATGAACTCGGCAATCTGCCCTGCTTGCTTCTCCAACTCATCCACCTTCTTGTCCCTAGTTTGCATACCCTGCGCCATAGAAGTTAGTAATTGAAAAATCTTATCATTATCAATTGAAGAACTTGAATTGTTTTGGGCAGGTTGTGCTTGGGCTTGTGTTGGTGCCAACGGCTTTTGATAGAAACTCGGGGGTTGTTGCCTAAATCCGCTTTGTTGTTGGCCTTGTTGGGGTTCTCGTCATTTGAAATTTGGATGATCACGCCAACCGGGATTGTAAGTATTGGAAAAGGGGTCACCACGGTTTTGGTATTGATTCCCAAATCCCACGGCATTGCGTGTCTCCCACCCTCCATTCTCTATCAATTGGGGGCACTTATCCGTGGGATGTCTTTGCATGGAACACACTGATAAGAGCATATTTATGCGACTTAGCTTGCTTGTTTTCTTGCATTTTGGTAATTATTTAGTATTTATTATAGTGTTTTAAGTTAAATTCGTGTGTTTGTAGGTTTTATGGGCTAAGGGTGCATTATGAGCCAATTTGGAGTAGTTTGGAGTGTTTTTGGGCCCAAGATGGATTGCTTATGATCCAAGCTAGATGGATGGACGAATTTGGAGATTAATTGGGTTGAACTCTACTATGAAGATGGATAAGTGAAGCCCAAGTTCTAGAAGATAAGAAAAGAGCAAGAAACAAGGAACTTTCCTTTCCTTTCCACTTCACCTACAACATCCACCCACTTCACCTACAATATCCACCACCTTCACCTACAACATCCACCACCTTCACCTACAACATCCACCTACTTCACCTACAACATCCACCTTCACCTACAACATCCACCACCTTCACCTACTACCTTCACCTACAACCCTTTCCACATTCACTATAAATACCACCCTATGCCACAACATTCTTCAACAATTCTCTTGGCCTTCATCATTCATACACACATCCACCCTTCACCATAACTCACCTATATCCATCCACCACCACAATTCACCACAAAAATCATCAAATCACACTTGTGCCGCATAAAAGCAAAGAAGAAGGAAAGGAAGGAGAGCCTTGGAGCCGTGCTTGCCATTCAAAGCTTGGATTGTTGGAGCATTTCTAGGTGCAATCTATCTTTGTTTTAAATATTTAAATTTGATTATCTTTGTTTAATTGCGACTATGAGGAAATAAATTCGCCTTGGCTAGAGGTTGATTCAATACCATGAATATGTTTGCAATATGAATTGATTACCTTCAGTTGTAATTTCATAAATTGTGAATGCAATTTGCTTAACTGCTTGATTAATAACTTATTTGTGTATGTCGATTAAGAATGCATACTTAATTTACATGTATGAATTTGATGCTAGAATATAAGTGAATTTCACCTAATCGTTATGAACTTATATTCATGAGTAGTGAAGGTTGCTAGTCACAATCGTGTTAAGTAAATTCTTGGCATGAGTTTCATGCAATTCATAGTAACAAGTGCCTCGTCAATGCTTATGGTTTTCATAGAACTTAATGATCTTTGCTTGTATCTCTATTATGCAATTCATGTAGGGAACTTGTGGGGAATAATTTGAGTTGTTGTATGCTGTTCATCCAATTCAATAACATAAGGAAAATCTGAAGGTTAATTTAAGCGTACCTAATTAATTTGGGGTGTTGAGATTCACAATTTATTGAAAGAACAACTGAAAATCAATTTAGGTTGCATTTGTGTCATGTGTGGAGAAGAACCCTCTAGCCAGTCCGTCGCCTATCCGTTCACCTTTATTTTATGTTTTTGTCAATTCTGTAATTTATTTAAGTTTAATTTACGTTTCGTCAAATCCCCCCCCCCCATTATTAAATTATATTATTTAGTTAGTTTTCATTGTTTTTAGTCTTTTAATTCAATTTCCGTCCAATTAATTTCTTAGTGTCTAGATTGAGTTAATTTGATTGTTTTCATTATTTTGAGTCATTCTAAGTGTGTTTCGAGTTTTTAGCCTAGTTTTGTATTTTTGAGTCTTGTTTAATATTTTTAAATTAATTTAGAGTAGATTAGCAATCCCTCCTAATCCCCGGCCTAGAACGATACCCTACTTACACCTATACTACAATTGTCAAAAAGAGGGTTAAATTTGTGCGGTTTTAAAATCCCGTCAAAATTTTTGGCGCCGTTGCCGGGGATTAGCAACTTTGCTAATCCCTTTATTTTTGTTTGTGTTTATTTTTATATTTGTGTTTATGTATTTTACTTTTGGTTTTTGATTTATTTTTCTTTCTTTGATTTTAGGTAAAAATTGGAGTAAGACATGGCATTTGCAACCATTCAAGCTCAATTGGCGCAGCTCACTGCTCAATTGACTAATAATGCCGAACGAACCACAATGCCAAATGTCTCTACATTTGATGTGCCCTATGGGCAAGGATATCAAGCTCATCAGTATCCTCAATTTTCTGCATATGACGATGATTGGGGATATCAAAGCCACAGCCAATCAAGGGGCCACATGTTTTCCAACGCTTGCAATTCGGATTGGAGAGGTTATTCAGATCCGATGTGGGATGAACCTCAGCAATTTCAACAAAGTGGATATTGGCAGCAAGACGAGTTATATTCCAGACCTATGCAGCCACCACAGCATCCCCCACAACAATTCCAATCGAATTCAAGTATGCCTGTGAATTATAATGAAATTCTTGAAGGACTAATTTCTTTGACGCAGGGTTCACAAAAAGAAGAACAATTGCCGCCATCAGAAGAGTTCTATCAGTGGCCATATGAACCGTCACAGCCATCACAACAATCAGCCCAATTCAGTTCAGGTACATCTTTGGATAATGATACATTTAATAAGTTACTCACCTCTTTGAATCAGGGAGTAGAAAATCAAAACCAAGAGATGCAAGACCGAGCCAACAAGGTAGATGAATTGGAGAAGCAAGTTGGGCAGATTATGGAGATCATGGCACAGATTCAAGATCAAAGTGAACTCTCCAACTCCACATTTACAAATTCAAAGGGAGATGTTGAGATCGATGAAGCCACTACTTTGGAAGGTGAGATGGAGGATGAGGCTGTTCCAGAACCATCCAAACACAGCCCGAACTTGGATGAATTGCCGCTGCAAGCAGAAGAGGAGGAGGACGACCTGGGTAGTTTAGAAAAATTCTTGTCTCAAACCCCTCAAGTCCCTATGTTGTCCAACTTCGGTAATTTTGTTCCAAGTTCAATTCATTCTAACCCCATTCCACCAAATGTCCCTTTTCCTTGCAGATTTTTTCCAAATATCGAAGAGAGTGACAAAGACATTGTGGAAGCTCTTCCAGAGGTGCAAAGTGATATCCAAATTCTTGGTGCACCAAAACAAATTCCCGATGAGGTTGAAATGTTCAAAGAACATTGTGCACCAAGAAAAATGATTCAAGATGTCGAAGTGGCTGGAGAATGCGGAGACTATCAAGAATACATCCAAGAGGTTGTGCATGAGGCAACAAAGGCCCATGAAATTGAGATTAATGACACGGGACAGGCCACAACCATCACAGTAAATCTGGCCAAGTTCAAAATCCCCGAAATGTCCAAAAGCGTGGTTTTTGTTATTGAGTTCTTGTCGGACAAAGCAAGTAAGTCATCTTCTCCAATTTCCATTAGAGTTTATACTAACTTGCTGATTTTGATGATTCAGGCACCTACACTAGAATTTAGACCACTGCCGGATCATTTCAAGTATCACCTCCCATTGAAAGATAAATTCCATGCTGTGGAGCCGAGGGGAGTTTAATGGAAAGTTTCGTCCGGCTGCAAGACGTTAAAGAAAGCGCTACTTGGGAGGCAACCCATGCAATTCAACAAAGGAAGCCCTAGGATTCACTCCAATTCCAGATTTGCGTTCCTAAAACCCTTCTCTTTGTTGATTCTTTCTAATCTGCCCAGTTTTGCATTTTAGTTGCTATTTGTATGTTTATTTATGTTTAGTGTGATTTTATGCTTGAAACATTGAGGACAATGTTTGATTTAAGTGTGGGGGGGTAACTAAATGTTTTTTTTAATGCAAATTCGTGGGATTTTATCACCCATTACTTATAGACTTGTTCCTTGCTGTTTTAAGGTGTTTTTAAAATGTTTTGGTGCTTGTTAGTGTGTTTTGACTAAAAAATCCGAAAATCACATAAAAATTTGAAAATATTGTTTTGAAAATCCCAAAAAGAGTTGTTTTGAGTTGTTTTTGTGTGTTTGTTTGTGTCTTAGGGTACCTTCCAACACAATGATGAGGGTTCGGTTTGTAATTACATGGCTGTTAAAAAGAGTTGTAAACATGGATGAAAGTTTGATTTACTCTTTGTTTATGCTTGGTTGTGGTTATAACTTATGAATTCACATGCACTCATAAAGGAAAAATCAGTTTTTGAGACTTGAGCCTAAACGTTTATTTGGAGAGTTAATAATCTGTGCATTGTTGTTTTCTAAAGTCGTTACATGATCTCATTATTCTTTGCTTGGTTGCTACTTAGAAGGCGTTTCATCATTTAATTCCAAATGCTAGAACTCATGCCCATTTCATTCAAAGCATGTTATTGATTTGCATAACACATATTCAAGATGAAGTTGTGTAGTGACCACCACCTAAGCCAAACAGCCGTGTATCCTATTTCATTATGTCTTTAAGTTAACCCCGTTGAGCCTTGTTAGCCTATGTTCTTTGTTAACCTACACTATCCTCACCTAGCCTAGATTAGGACCATCCATACCCTTGTTTTTAAAGCATAGTAAAGCATGACTACAATTGAATTCCTTTTGATTAATGAATGGCAGAAAACAAGTGTGGGGGAAGTATTGTTCATGTGAGTTTGTGTGCAAAGGCACGGGTAGAAAAGAAAAAGAAAAGAAAAGTTGTGAAAAATGTTTGAAAAAGAGTTCTAAAGTGTTGTTTGTTGAAGAAAGGGTCCAAAACAATGAATTCGGCCCTAAGTATTGTTTAAATCTTCCCCTTGTGTTTTTAAGTTGATTTTTGCATACTAAAGTGAATTCTAAGTCTCAATGTCACTACTTTGCTTACTATCGCTTTGAGAACGTTTGTTTTCCCTATCCTTCATTTGTTAACCAATACCCCAAGCCCCGTTACAACCCTATACTTCTATCTTGGTTGTTATGTGTTCAATAATGTGGAGTTTGGGATTGGTATGAGCATATGGTGTCACTGGTTCTCGCATCTAAGTAGTAGCATTCCATTCATGAGATCATACCTACACATGTATTAATTACTCCAGAAAATGCTTTCTTTGCTATAAACATATGTGAGTGTTCGTCTACATGTTTACATCAATCTTCTCACATATACCTAGTGTAGGGTGTGTAGTCATAAAATCTGAGTGAAAATAGAGAGTATCTTGTAAGGAATTGAGTGAATTCTCTAAGGCATGTTACTACATTCAAAACATTGTTTTAATTGATTGATTGTGAGCTAGTAAGTGGCGACTGTGATTGAGTATGTGCTTGAGTGTAAGGATGACTAAAATTTGTGGGAATAACGATTTTTAACATGTCATGTTTCTTTGGAAATCCTTGAGGCAATTGTTGGAAGGTCTAAATTGTGTTTTGTTTGTTTTGTTTTGCTCGGGGACTAGCAAAAGCTAAGTGTGGGGGAATTTGATAGGAGCATATTTATGCGACTTAGCTTGCTTGTTTTCTTGCATTTTGGTAATTATTTAGTATTTATTATAGTGTTTTAAGTTAAATTCGTGTGTTTGTAGGTTTTATGGGCTAAGGGTGCATTATGAGCCAATTTGGAGTAGTTTGGAGTGTTTTTGGGCCCAAGATGGATTGCTTATGATCCAAGCTAGATGGATGGACGAATTTGGAGATTAATTGGGTTGAACTCTACTATGAAGATGGATAAGTGAAGCCCAAGTTCTAGAAGATAAGAAAAGAGCAAGAAACAAGGAACTTTCCTTTCCTTTCCACTTCACCTACAACATCCACCCACTTCACCTACAACATCCACCACCTTCACCTACAACATCCACCACCTTCACCTACAACATCCACCTACTTCACCTACAACATCCACCTTCACCTACAACATCCACCACCTTCACCTACTACCTTCACCTACAACCCTTTCCACATTCACTATAAATACCACCCTATGCCACAACATTCTTCAACAATTCTCTTGGCCTTCATCATTCATACACACATCCACCCTTCACCATAACTCACCTATATCCATCCACCACCACAATTCACCACAAAAATCATCAAATCACACTTGTGCCGCATAAAAGCAAAGAAGAAGGAAAGGAAGGAGAGCCTTGGAGCCGTGCTTGCCTTTCAAAGCTTGGATTGTTGGAGCATTTCTAGGTGTAATCTATCTTTGTTTTAAATGTTTAAATTTGATTATCTTTGTTTAATTGCGACTATGAGGAAATAAATTCGCCTTGGCTAGAGGTTGATTCAATACCATGAATATGTTTGCAATATGAATTGATTACCTTCAGTTGTAATTTCATAAATTGTGAATGCAATTTGCTTAACTGCTTGATTAATAACTTATTTGTGTATGTCGATTAAGAATGCATACTTAATTTACATGTATGAATTTGATGCTAGAATATAAGTGAATTTCACCTAATCGTTATGAACTTATATTCATGAGTAGTGAAGGTTGCTAGTCACAATCGTGTTAAGTAAATTCTTGGCATGAGTTTCATGCAATTCATAGTAACAAGTGCCTCGTCAATGCTTATGGTTTTCATAGAACTTAATGATCTTTGCTTGTATCTCTATTATGCAATTCATGTAGGGAACTTGTGGGGAATAATTTGAGTTGTTGTATGCTGTTCATCCAATTCAATAACATAAGGAAAATCTGAAGGTTAATTTAAGCGTACCTAATTAATTTGGGGTGTTGAGATTCACAATTTATTGAAAGAACAACTGAAAATCAATTTAGGTTGCATTTGTGTCATGTGTGGAAAAGAACCCTCTAGCCAGTCCGTCGCCTATCCGTTCACCTTTATTTTATGTTTTTGTCAATTCTGTAATTTATTTAAGTTTAATTTACGTTTCGTCAAATCCCCCCCCCCCATTATTAAATTATATTATTTAGTTAGTTTTCATTGTTTTTAGTCTTTTAATTCAATTTTCGTCCAATTAATTTCTTAGTGTCTAGATTGAGTTAATTTGATTGTTTTCATTATTTTGAGTCATTCTAAGTGTGTTTCGAGTTTTTAGCCTAGTTTTGTATTTTTGAGTCTTGTTTAATATTTTTAAATTAATTTAGAGTAGATTAGCAATCCCTCCTAATCCCCGGCCTAGAACGATACCCTACTTACACCTATACTACAATTGTCAAAAAGAGGGTTAAATTTGTGCGGTTTTAAAATCCCGTCACACACACCACAAGAAGCTACGGTTTGGACTTTTGGACCTTCCACCACCTGAGAAAGCAAAGTAGTAAGGTTAGCCATTTGATTTTGAAGTTCAGTTATAGCACTTACCTCATTCACTTAGTGTTGCCGTGGACTGCTCCTTTGTCCAACGCCTTCGTATTGTTGAGCGTTCAACGCTCGATTAGTAATTAAGGTCTTTGCAGCCGTGGGGGTCTTGTCCACCAAGGCTCCTCCCGCTGAGGCATCTAGCATTTGACGTTCGATTGGTAGAAGTCCCTCGTAGAAATATTGTAGGAGAAGTTCCTCCTTCATTTGATGCTGTGGACATGAAGCAACAAGAGATTTAAAACGTTCATAATAAGTAGGAAAAGATTCACCTTCATCTTGTTTAATTCCACTTATCCTTTTTCGTATGAGGATGACTCGAGAAGTTGGGAAAAACTTCTCCAAGAAGGACCGTTTCATGCTCTCCCAAGATGTGATAGTTCCGGGAGCCAATTCATACAACCAATCTTTAGCTTTATCCATTAGAAAGAATGGAAAAGCTTTCATCTTCAAGATGCTGCCATCGACATTCACCGGGGTCATGCTCGAACACACTACTTCAAACTCCTTCAAGTGTTTGTTTAGATCCTCCATGGACAGCCTATGGTACTTCGGAATGTGATGTAACAAACTTGACTTCAATTCGAACTCAGCAGTCTTATCTAGAGCCGCCCTAGGATATTGAATACAAAGGGGTGCGGCATTGTCCAATCCCGAAGCGGAAAGCTCCTTGATTGTTCGGTTGTCCGCTGCCATATCTTGAAGTACTTCACCCATTCTTGCCTTGGGTTCCTCCTCTTCAAGTCAAAAATATGTTCACGAACCGGATGAGAACTCCGAGTCATAAACTAGTACCTAAAATAAGAAACAAAAAAAGATTAGAATTTGGAATGAAATAAAACAAACGAAAAGAAAACAATCCAAGGGATTAGCAAAGTTGCTAATCCCTGGCAACGGCGCCAAAAATTTCATGCGAAATATATAAGCACACAAATTAAACCCTCTTTTTATCAATTGTAGCAAATATGTAAGTAGGGATCGTTCTAGACCGGGGATTAGGAGGGACTGCTAAATCACTTGAAAACTGACTCAAAAATGTAAAAACAAAGTTAAAACACTAAACTAGACTCAAGGAATGCAAAACTATACTTTAAAATACTAAAACAAACCAAAAGACTCAAAACAGCAAGAAAACACTCAAAACTGCCTTAAAACCACTTTCTGGGCAGTTTTGAACACTAAAGAAGAATTTCGACGAAAATAGTTATAACTTGACTCAAGACACTTAAAACACAAACTAAATTGATTTATAACTAATTTGACACCCAAACTAAAGGGGGATTTGGTTTTGACGAATTTGAAAGCAACATAAAAACTTTGTAAAACGAAACAGATTGTAAAACGAATTTGGTTTAAATGAATGGATGGGAAGCTAGCTAAGGGGTTCTTCTCCACACATGTCATACTTGCATACAAAACGATTTCTAGTTGCTTTTCAATAAACCAAGGATTCTCAACACCCCAGATTAACCCTGAATTGCTCTAATTAACCCTCAGATTGTCCTAACGTTATTGAATTGGATGATTGCATATGACAACCCAAAGCATTCCCCACAAGTTCCCTACATGAATTGCATAAAAGAGATACAAGCAAGAATCATTAAGTTTTATGAAAATCATAAGCATTGACGAGGCATTCGTTACTATGAATTGCATGAAACTTATGCCAAGAATTTACTTAGCACGATTGTGATCAACAACCTTTACTACTTGCGAATATAAGGTCATGACGATTAGGTGAAATTCCCTTATATCCTAGCATTCAATTGATGCATGCAAACTAAGCGGGCCCTCTTAACCAACGTACACAAATCAGTTTTAGTTCAAACGGATAAGTAAATTGAAATCACAGTTTATGAATCACAACTAGAGGTAATCAAATCATATAGCAAGCATGGACATGGTTTCAAATCCCCCCCTAGCCAAGGGGGGTTTAGTTCCTCATATGTACAAAACAAAGAGTATTGAATTTAAACATTGAAATCAAATGAGAGGAAACACCTAAAACTTTCAGCGACTCGAACTTGAATTGCATGAACGTCCAAGCCTTCTTCTCCTCATCTTTGCTGCAGCAAAGGGTCTAGGGACAGGTTTTGGGTGGTATTTATATGGAGGAATGGATCTGGGATGGTGTGGTAATGTTTACAGGGGATGTGGTTGCGGTAAGGTCCCGAAATATGGTGAATGGTGAGTGATGGCTGCGGCAAAGGTTGTGTGAATTGTGTGGTGTGAATTTTCTAAATGTGGAGAGTAGTCTCCATGCGGCAAAGGATGGAAAGTTATATATATAGGCACCAAAAACCCTGATAGGAACATATTTATGCGACTTAGCTTGCTTGTTTTCTTGCATTTTGGTAATTATTTAGTATTTATTATAGTGTTTTAAGTTAAATTCGTGTGTTTGTAGGTTTTATGGGCTAAGGGTGCATTATGAGCCAATTTGGAGTAGTTTGGAGTGTTTTTGGGCCCAAGATGGATTGCTTATGATCCAAGCTAGATGGATGGACGAATTTGGAGATTAATTGGGTTGAACTTTACTATGAAGATGGATAAGTGAAGCCCAAGTTCTAGAAGATAAGAAAAGAGCAAGAAACAAGGAACTTTCCTTTCCTTTCCACTTCACCTACAACATCCACCCACTTCACCTACAACATCCACCTAATTCACCTACAACATCCACCTTCACCTACAACATCCACCACCTTCACCTACTACCTTCACCTACAACATCCACCTTCACCTACAACATCCACCTACTTCACCTACAACATCCACCTTCACCTACAACATCCACCTACTTCACCTACAACATCCACCACCTTCACCTACAACCCTTTCCACATTCCCTATAAATACCACCCTATGCCACAACATTCTTCATGATTCTCTTGGCCTTCATCATTCATACACACATCCACCCTTCACCATAACTCACCTACATCCATCCACCACCACAATTCACCACAAAAATCATCAAATCACACTTGTGCCGCATAAAAGCAAAGAAAAAGGAAAGGAAGGAGAGCCTTGGACGTGCTTGCCATTCAAAGCTTGGATTGCTGGGCATTTTAGGTGTATTCTATTCTATGTTTTCGATATTTAAATTATTTTTCCTTTGTTTTGTTTTAATAATGTGTAATTAATTTGTTTTAGCTAGAGGTTAATTCAAAGCCATGATTATATTTGTAATTTGAATTGATACCTTCAGTTGTGATTTCTGAGTTGTGATTTAATTTGCTTAACTGCTTGATTAATAACTTATTTATGTTTGTCGATTAAGAATGCATACTTAATTTACATGCATGAATTTGATGCTAGAATATAAGTGAATTTCACCTAATCGTTATGAACTTATATTCATGAGTAGTGAAGGTTGCTAGTCACAATCGCGTTAAGTGAATTCTTGGCATGAGTTTCATGCAATTCATAGTAACAAGTGCCTCGTCAATGCTTATGGTTTTCATAGAACTTAATGATCTTTGCTTGTATCTCTATTATGCAATTCATGTAGGGAACTTGTGGGGACTACTTTGGGTTGTCGTATGCAATCATCTAATTCAATAACTTTAGGAAAATCTGAGGGTTAATTAGTGCAATTCACGATTAATCTGGGGTGTTGAACATCATAGTTTATTGAAAGAACAACTGAAAATCAATTTAGATTGCATGTGTGTCATGTGTGGAGAAGAACCCTCTAGCCAATCCGTCGCCCATCCATTCACTTTTATTTTATGTTTTTGTCAATTCTATAATTTATTTAAGTTTAATTACTTCTCGTCCAAACCAAACCCCCCCATTATTAAATTATATTATTTAGTTAGTTTTCATTATTTTTAATCTTTTAATTTAATTTCCGTCCAATTAAGTTCCTAGTGTTTATTTAATTTGTTTTCTTTATTTTGAGTCATTTTAGTGTGTTTTGAATTATTAGAGTTTTTAGCCTATTTTTGTGTCCTGGAGTCTTGTCTTTTGTTTACATTTTTAACTTTGTTTAATATTTTTAAATTAATTTAGAGTAGATTAGCAATCCCTCCTAATCCCCGGCCTAGAACGATACCCTACTTACACCTATACTACAATTGTCAAAAAGAGGGTTAAATTTGTGTGTTGTTTACAACCCATCAAACCCTAGGTAATCAGATTAGGGCTTCTAGAAAGCCAAATCCATCAGGAAATAGGTTTAAAATCAGAATTCTAAAGGGATAAGGTGCAAGGGGTGCGGCAGGTTTGGATAAGGAGGCATAAGGCTTCTAGAAAGCCTTGCAAGGCAAAGAAATCAGGTTCTAGAGGGAGGATAGGTGCGGCATGTTCTAAGGGTTAAGGATAGGGCTTCTAGAAGCCCAAATCCCTTGGGAATTAGGTGAAACTCACGGCATAACAAGGGAATGCTCTAGAACCTTCTTTTTGTGTCCAACAATGTTTAGGAGATCCTTATGCACTAGGATTAGGAAAACTAATCCTTCGTCATCTTGGAATTCTTTTCCTTCTTGGATTTTTGGAAAACTTCTTTGTTGCTGCAACTTGAGGCCATTGGGGTTTAATTTTCCTACTTCAAGTAGGAAACCTTGTTTGAGTAGGAAACTTGAATCTTCTAGGAATCCCAATTCAACTAGGAAATCTATTTCCACTAGGAATCCTAATTCAACTAGGATTCCATCTTCCATTAGGGACTTTCCTACTTCATCTAGGAAACCTTGCTCAAGTAGGAATCATCATCTTCAAGTCTTCAATTTCGTCCATCCTCTTGGCTCCAAGCATATGATATCCATTCCAAGCTCTAATTTGCTCTAAAAGGCTCCAAAATGCATCCTTTTGCATATTTTGCCCTTAAAACCAGAAAATACATAAAACTAGCTTAAAAGACTACTTTTCTAAGGAAAGGCACTATAAATGCACAAGAACAAGCTAAACTAAGGTGCATAAATATGCCCCTATCACGTATTGCATTGTAGTTGTAACTGGATAGGTTCTCCAACCATTTCTACTTAGCTTGGATAGCAATGACATACTGCTAGGTGTCACTCATGGTTTGTGGAAGCCCTGAGGATTAGCAAACACTAATCTTCATGAAAGGGAGAATTGAAATGTAGTTTCAATTCACAATCGATCGTTAAGAGTAACAATCGCCCACGTCCTCGCTAAATGGAACATAATAGATCGTACACCGAGTAAGGATGAATGTGAAGATATAAAAGAGATGGATAAGTAATTAAATGGTTTAATTGAGAATGGTAAAGATTAATTAATTATACGAAAGGTTCGTATTGGGCTTTTAAGTTGGTTTTGGGTTTCGGGGCCCAAAAGGGTTTTTGGTCCACAAGGCCCATTGAGTTTAGGTTGTGTGACAACTAAAAATTAAATGGAAATTAACCGAAAAACAAAGCCAAAACCGGCCTAGGGTGAAGGGGTAGCAAACTTGGCTTAATTGCAAATTTGCCACTCACATGTGAGGTGGTATAAAAGCAACTTTATAGCCATTCCCTCACTAGGGTTTTTTTTTTAGGCAAAGAGGAGAAACATTTTCTCTCTTTTTCTCCATAGAGGCCGGCCACTTAGGGGGTTTTTACTAGCATCAAAAACTCTCTAAGTCATCCATCTTCTCTTCACACTACATCCTTGGTGTGGAGACTTAGAGACACCAAATCTTTGGTGTTCTTGGAGATCCTTTCCTCATATCCTCAAGGAGCAAAGGAGCATCAACAAGGAACAAAATCACAAGGAAGATCCAAGGAGCTAGGAGGTGACTTGAAGGCCCTCCACTTGGGTGAATCCCTTGTGTAAACAAGGATGAGCTTCAAGGGTAATGAATCTCAAATCCTTTCTTCTCTTTAATGTTGTTAAAGAGTCTTATGGTTTACCATTCTCTAGGCTTTGAAAATCATGGGTTTTAGAATTGTTTTGAATGCATGCCTACTTTAAAGTGTTATTAGTTTGCATATGTGTTCAAATGTTCTCACTTGTTCTTAGCTAGGACAAAAATTTTCCTTCAAGTGGTATCAAGAGCCTAGGTCTAGAGTATGGTGAATCCTTTTGGGTTTTGTGTTTTTCATGATTTATAATTTAAATGTTGTAAATGTTACAAGCTTTGTTCTTGCTTTTGAATATAAATTTTTCTTGAAAATTTAGCATCTCAAATGTTGTAGATGTAGTTCATTTAAGCATGAATATTGGAACTAAAATTTGGTGCCATGTATGTGGGGAAATTCGGCCAAATCCAAAGGGTGGATTTTTGGGTTCATGTTTGTCTTGTTAAAAATGTTTTAAAGTGACTTTTGGAACCCCTAAGTGCCCTAGGATGTTAACCCTCTTTTGAGTAGTGAAAATTTGATTTTTATTGAGTGAAAACATTCATGGAGCTTTTATGAGTTTTCATGTGTGTTCTTCAATGTTCTTGATGTTCTTACCAAGAACAAAAAGGTTTGGTGTTTTGATTCAAAGTGTTTGTTGTTTTTAATAAAGTTTTTTTTATGGT
This sequence comes from Crataegus laevigata, assembly GCA_963580275.1. Taxonomy (NCBI): domain Eukaryota; kingdom Viridiplantae; phylum Streptophyta; class Magnoliopsida; order Rosales; family Rosaceae; genus Crataegus; species Crataegus laevigata. The sequence goes on along the minus strand of OY756942.1, from coordinate 16,133,154 downwards.
GGTTGGTGTGACTTTATTGTGATGGATGGTATGACATGATTTGTACTTTTGCAATCAACACCCATACCAATCACCTTTTCCACACCTACCTATTACCTTTTTCCACACACTTTGAAAATTTGAATTTTCACCAAAACCAACCCCCCTTTTTCACTACCAAAACCGGCCACCCTATAATGTAGGGTACTTTTGAGTCTTTTATGAAATTACATAAAGTTTTGATACTTTTGTGTATTTGCACTTTGACCCGAAAGTTTACATTTTTTTAGTAAAGGCCCAAAATCACTAAAGGACAAATTGTTTTGCTCCTTTAATGAAGTTTTTATAATTGTTGAAATTTTTGGGTTCTAGTCGTAATTACATGAAGTTGTGGACTCTTGTGTTCTTACAAAGTGACCCCAAAAGTTTATGTTTTAGCATTGTAGCCCAATAGTTGTGGCCATTGCTTTTTCGGCCCAAATTGTGATGAGAACAAAATTGTTTTGTCTCGTTAATGAGAATTGGATTTTCATTTCATTTAGTTCCATTTAAATCAATTCTATGAATCCGAAAACCAATTGTTTAAGTTTCTTTCTTAGTTAATGTAATTGATTAAGAAAAAGGGTGATTATGAACCAAATGCCTCGATAATTGAACTATGTGATTGGCCGCTTTACATTATGAATGTTTGGGTTAAGTAGCTTAGATTTGAATAATTCAAATGTGTTGTAAAAGGACATAAGTCCTTCCAATGTGTTGTAAAAGGGCATAAGCCCTTCTCTTTATTTCAAGTATTCCTTTTTGTTTATTTGTATGCAAATTGGAATAGTTGGGTCCAACGCCCAATAGGAAATGACGGTTTAATTAGATTAAACGCGTAACTAAAATCAACAACTACCTACCTTAGACCCAAGGTCCAACACAAGGCTTGTGTTGGATCAAATCAAATGGTTCATAATCATCCCAAGTCTTTTTAATAAGATTAAAATGAAATTGATGTAGCCCAACACTACTCCCTCAACAAAACGAATATTAAGTTGATAAGCGAGAGATGCTTTGAACATCTCTTCGTAGGCCTTCCACCGTGGTGGTGATCGGACCATATTTATATACATTTTTTATATCAAATTCACTCGTCTTTTCTTAGTTAGTTCGTTATATTTTGAGCTATTTACGTTGATTTTATGTTTTATAGAATTTATCTAGTTAAGAAAATAAAAATAGAATAAATGAAATTTTAAGTGCTAAATTCGTCTAATTTATCTTGTCTGTTAAATAAAACTTATCTTTTGAAAAATAATAAATAAATATATATTTATATATATATATATATATATATTTATATAATTATATAAATTTAATGTGTTTTGTGTGTGTGATTACAGGTGAAAGAAATAGAAAATGAATAATAAAAAGGGAAGCTGCCAGGAAGGCAGCACTACTCCACCGACTCCAGTGGCTTAATCATGTCAAAAGGATATGCATACATGTCCTAATGTTGGTGATGATAAGAGTGGGCAGTGGGGAGATAAAAAGGCAGCCATTAGAAAATGGTAAAGGAGAAAGTTGGTCAAAAGAGGCAGCTAGCGGAAGAAGCAGAAAATATAAAAATATAGGAACAAAAGTTGGGCAGCACGGGGGGAGATAGAAAAGAAGGAATGCTGCCTTTTAAGAAGGGGGGATTCAGAAGTGTTCTCGGGCTGCTGGGGGAAGCGCAGGGCAGCGCGACCCTTGAAGGCTGAGAGGAAGATAGGAGGCGGCGATTTAGAAGAACCTCGGGGGGGCAGTGAAGAAACCAATTGAGGAAGCTGCCTTCCTGGCAGCGTGAACCAAGAGAGAAAAGAAGAAAGCTGCCAAGTGGCAGCTTGAAAGAAGCGGTCAGCGAGGATTACAGACGAGGGGGCAGACAGAAGCTGCCACGCAGGAAGCAGCTCACGGTGCAGAATAACAAAGGGCACTGCCCTTTGGTTTTTCTGAAGGTTGCGGACCGAGTCAAAGTGCATAGAAGCACAAGCTCACGGTGCAATTGAAAAGAGATTCTTGCACCTCTTCTAATTCGGTTTTATTCTTTCTCAAATTTCTGTTTTTAATTTCTGTTTTAATAATGTGTAATTAAATTATTTTGGCTAGAGGATAATTCAAAACCATGATTATATTTGTAATTTGAATTGGTAACTTCAGTTGTGATTTCTGAGTTGTGATTTAATTTGCTTAACTGCTTGATTAATAACTTATTTATGTTTGTCAATTAAGAATGCATACTTAATTTACATGCATGAATTTGATGCTAGAATATAAGTGAATTTCACCTAATCGTTATGAACTTATATTCATGAGTAGTGAAGGTTGCTAGTCACAATCGCGTTAAGTAAATTCCTGGCAAACGTATCATGCTGTTCATAGTTACGAATGCCTTGTCAACACTTATGATTTTCATTGAACTTAATGATTCTCGCTTGTATCTCTATTATGCAATTCATGTAGGGAACTTGTGGGGAATGTTTTGGATTGTCGTATGCAATCATCCAATTCAATAACATAAGGAAAATCTGAAGGTTAATTTAAGCGTACCTAATTAATTTGGGGTGTTGAAATTTACAACTTATTGAAAGAACAACTGAAAATCAATTTAGATTGCATATGTGTCATGTGTGGAGAAAAACCCTCTAGCCAATCCGTCGTCTATCCATTCACCGTAATTTTATGTTTTTGTCAATTTTATAATTTATTTAAGTTTAATTTACGTTTCATCCAAACCAAACCCCCCCAGTATTATATTATATTATTTAGCTAGTTTTTATTATTTTTAATCTTTTAATTTAATTTCCGTCTAATTAATTTCCTAGTTTTTATTTTAAATTGTTTTCATTATTTTGAGTCATTTTTAGTGTGTTTCGAGTTTTTAGCTTAGTTTGTATTTTCTAGAGTCTTGAGTTGTTTTGAGTCTTTTCATTTGTTTTAGTTTATTTGTTAGTTTTATTTTGAGTTATTTTACTTTAGTGTTTTAAACTTTGTTTTTACGTTTTTAAATTATTTTAGAGGTTTTAGCAAGCCCTCCTAATCCCCGGCCTAGAACGATACCCTACTTACATCTATACTACATCTGTCAAAAAGAGGGTTAATTTGCGCGTTAACTAATTTTAGCGCATCAAATTTTGGCGCCGTTGCCGGGGATTAGTAAATTTGCTAATCCCTTTATTTTTGTTTGTGTTTATTTTTATATTTGTCTTTTTGTTGTGTTTTTATTTATTTTTGTGTTTGTGTATTTTACTTGTGATATTTGATTTATTTCTTGTTTTCAGGTACTCATCATGGTGGACAATCGAACAATCAAAGAACTCTTAGCCTCATGGATGGACAATGCAGCACCCCTATACATCCAATACCCTAGGGCGGCCCAAGACAAGACCGATGAGTTCGAACTAAAGTCGAGCTTGCTGCACCATATTCCTAAGTTTCATGGGCTGTCCATGGAAGATCCTATCAAGCATTTGAAGGAGTTTGAAGTGGTTTGTTCAAGCATGACTCCCGGCAATTTCGATAGCAACATTCTGAAGATGAAGGCTTTTCCCTTTTCTCTCTTGGAAAGGGCAAAAGATTGGTTTTACGAATTAGACTTCGGAACTATCACATCTTGGGAGAGCATGAAACGGGCGTTCTTGGAGAAGTTTTTCCCAGCTTCTCGAGTCATTCTCCTACGCAAAAGGATTAGTGGCATTGAGCAAAATCAAGGAGAATCATTCCCAACGTACTATGAGCGATTCAAGACCCTTGTTGCCTCATGTCCGCAACACCAAATAAAAGAAGAGATGCTCATTCAATACTTTTACGAAGGACTTCTTCCCTTCGAACGACAATTGTTAGATGCTTCAGCAGGTGGTGTATTGGTTGATAAAACACCCGTGGCTGCCCAGACCTTGATTGCCAACCGAGCTTTAAACGCACAACAATATGAAGGTGTTGGACAAAGGGACCCCCCATGGCAGCAAGAGGTATATGCAATCTCCGAAATTCAATCTCAATTGGCTAATCTCACTCTTCTTGTGTCACAGGCTGTTGAAAAACCCAAATTGCATGAAAACACAATCTGTGGCATATGTTCCATGCAAGGACACCAATCTGAAAAGTGCCCTCAATTGATTGAGAATGGAGGATGGGAAAGTGTCAACACCATTGGGTATCAAGGCCAAAATCAGCCCAATTATGATCCATACGCCAACACGTACAATCCGGGATGGTGTGATCACCCAAACTTCAATTGGGAAGAGCCTCAACAACAAGGAGGATTTCGGCCATCCCTTGGGATATTCCAACAGCCCTACGCCCCAACACAACCTGCTCAAACAAATTCAGGTATGTCTTTGGATAATGATACGCTTTTTAAGTTACTCACCAATTTGTCTCAGGAGAAAGAAAATCAAGACAAAAGGGTGGATCACTTGGAAAAGCAAATTGGGCAGATATCGGAGTTCGTAGGACAGTTTCGAGACCAAGGCAAACTCCCTAGTTCAACCATTGCGAATTCAAATGGAGGATTTGAAACTGCCAAGGAAATCATCTTGAGAAGTGACAAGGAGGTTGGAGCAGACCCACAATCATCAAATCACAAGGAAGATGAAAGATTGCGAAGTGTGGAGGAGGAACACACCATACCCACGGCAAGGGTTGAAACACCTTTGCCACAGGCCCCTATTGCTCCTAAGCCATCCAATCTATCAAATAAAGGTAATAATGTGTCAAATTCAATTCCTTCTAACATTATTCCTCCGAATGTGCCCTTTCCTGGCAGATTTATGCAAACCATGAACGAAGAAGGAATTGGAATGACACACAAGGGACACGTCCCTGCCATCAAAGAACCCCCAGATTTGGCCGAGAACACCCCTTGTGCATTTGTTCATAATACTGCCACTTCAACGCCACCCATTGGTAAGTCACCTACTCCAATTCCAATTCCCATTTCAACTAATAGGTTGCTACCTTCTATTGTGCAGGTACCAAATCAAATCAAAGGTGGTAGAAGAGTTCGTGTTGACGTAGGGAAGCGAACCGCTAAAATCAGGAAGGACCATTATCCCCGTCCGTTTAAAGATTCAACATATGAGTACGTTGTGGACGATATCATCCTCCGTGACGTGGGCCCTGTTCAAGCTTAATAGAAAGATTCGTCCAGCTAAAGACGTTAAATCAAGCGCTTCTTGGGAGGCAACCCAAGCAACCAGATTTGCATTTCTAAACCCTTCTCTTTACTGCTTTCATTTTGTTTTGTTTAGTTAGTTGTGTTATTTGGTTAATTTTTGTTTAGTTTGTGTTTAAATAAATTTAGGGCCTTGTTTATTTTAAGTGCGAGTAAATAAAGTCTTTTTACATTAATTTACATATTTTAATTTACATATTTTATATTGCTTAAAATAAATTTAAAAAAAAAAGAAAAAAAAAATTTACAATAATACGAAAAACTAATAGCATTCTTTGGTCATTGGTTAGGTGGTGCCTGAGAAGTCGACGGAGCTCCAGGAAGACGAAGAGCGAGAGTTGGAATCTCCGGAGCCGGAACGCTTGGTGCAACTCCCGAGGACGAAGGCAACATAAACCTCGGGAGTAGCGCCATGAACCTTTCATGATCGCTCTGAATCCGACCGTCCGACTCCTGCAGCTGGTCCAGCTTCCTCTTCATGCTGGTCGAGTAACTAGTTGCAAGCATGTGCAACTCCTTGTTCTCATGCCTGAGTCCTCTGACTTCTTGCCGAAGACTGGCCACCTCCGCCATCAGCGACTCCACCTGACGAGTTCGGGCAAGCAGGCGCTGGCCCATGTTCGAAACTGAGCCTGCACTCTGGACGCTGAGGGCAAGGGATTCCTGAACGGCCAGCTCGTCCGACCGCCTAGATAGCATCCTATTGTCCCTTGGAGTGAGCAGATTTCTGGCAATCACCGTAGCGGTGATTTCATTCCTCATCATTGTGTCCCCGACTGTAAGGGGACCATTGGGGGATATGAAGGATGGATTCCAAATGTTGTTTGGAGAAGACGAGTCATCGTCTTCCCCGACATTCAAGTTTAGGCGACGGTCGGAAGGGCAAGACATTTTTAGAGGGGGTTGAGGAAGAAAAGAGTTCGGAAAAATTAAGATTGCTGAAGCGGAAGAAGAGTGCGGAAAAATTAAGAGTGCAGAAGTGCAAAAAAAAAAAAGAGTTCGGAAGGATTATGAGTGTTTACAGAAGAGAGTATTTTCAGAAGGAAGTGTTTGAGGGAGTTCAAGTGTGAGGTGGAGCAGAATTAGCGCCTCTATAAAAAGAAGCAAATCAAAGAGAGGCGCTCCTCTGAGGTTGAAGACGCGTCCTCACGCAATTCGGAAAAGCTGGACGCTCCTTTCTCAAAAGAGCCGTTTCCGTTCTCAAAAGCTGGGCTTGACTCAGCAATCACGTGGTTCAGTTTTTCCAATTTTGTCGTGACTCATCACGTGCAGCGTGGAACGTTGCGAAAACCACGAGCCGCACCTGGTTTTGAACCCCGGTTTTCAAAGGATCATCATTCCAATTTGTCGCCACTCGTCGCATGCGCAGTCAGCTTCGCGGAAATTACGGAAGCTTTGTCAGAAAGCGCGTAACGGGCACTGTTCATCCATCCACCGGCTGCCGACAAATAGTGAGGGAACAGTTCCGGTTGTGAAGGAAAATTTCTATAAAGTTCGACCTTCGCCTTCCACATCAAAGGCACACCCTCTCTACCTCTAAACCTCTCAACCTCTCTTCATCTCCGATAATGTCTTCCCAAAGAAAGCTTTCGAGTTATTCAGTGTTCTTCATCCCTTGGATCACCCCAGAAAACAAACCTTCCAGAGCAAAAGTATTTCATATTAAAAAGGTTAAAAGCAAAAGTATCTCATATTACGCTTTCTCCTCACTTTCATCTGAAGAACATGGAGAAAGTGAGATCCTGATTGCTTACCTAGTCTTGCTCTCGAGTACTCATCTCAGACCCCTCCCAACCCACTTCAAAAATAAATCTGTGTTGAGGTACTTCTTCAAAAACAAAAGTACCTCACAGACGAAGCAGGAGGAGTCTGAGGTGCATCCAGATGAAGGCAGAGTCTGAGATGATCCAAGAGTTCAAGAAGATGCCACACCTGCGTGGAGACCGGACTACTTGAAGCATGTGGAGACAACGTGCTGATTCATCCTCAACTAAGCTGAGGAGCACTTGCCAGAAGGAGGCCCATCCAGTTCAAGATGAAAGCTGTGGAAAATCAACAAGCGACCAATGACCGCCTATTAGTTCTTTTCGTTATCTTTTATTTTCATTTTCAATTTTCGTTTGCATTTTCTATATTTTCTTGCGTGCTTAACTGATTTATTTCTTTTCTTTGCAGGAACGTTTGGTTATTTTCTCCCTTGAAGTTGATTGCAAAATTTACGCTTGGGGGTCATCGCTTGGTTTTCTGCAAATTAGGGAAGTTTTCAGTCCCTTTTCTTTATTTTGTTTCGTATTATTTATTCATTTTATTTTTATTTGCTTATTAATGTTTTATGACATTGGGGACAATGTCTAGTTTAAGTGTGGGGGTATCAAGATAAAAAAAAAATGACCAAATTGAAAATTTTTGTACCTTCGACTTTGAACTGGTTTCATTTGTTTCCGTGTTGTTGCTTTTTCTATTTTTAAGTGTCTTAAGCTGTTTTGGTGTGTTTATTTGTGTTTTGAGGAAATCTTACGAAAATGACATAAAAATTTGAAAAATGTTTTGAAAAACCCAAAAAGAATTATTTTAGAGTTGTTTTTGTGTGTTTGCGTCTTAGGTACCTTCCAACACAATGATGAGGATTTGGTTTTTAATTGCATGACTGTTAAAGAAAGTTATAAACATGGATGGAAGTTTGATATGCTCTTGGTTTATGCTTAGTTGTAGTTGTTGTTTATGAATTTAAATTTGATCACAAAAGGATAAAATTAGTTTTTGTAACATGCTTGAAGGAAGGAACTCAAACTAATGCTACATCTCTGTGAGACTTGAGCTTATACCTTGTTTGGAGAGTTATTAATCTTGATGTTTTTGTTTTCTAAAGTCGTTGCATGATCTCATTATTCTTTGCTTGGTTGCTACTTAGAAGGCGTTTTATCATCTTAGTTCCAGATACTAGAACTCATATCCGTTTCATTCAAAGCATGACATTGAATTGCATAACACATATCAAGATGAAGTTGTTTAGTAACCACCTTAACCAAAAAGCCTTACCCTCCATCTTTCTTATGTTTTGTAGGCTTAACCCATCTCGAGCCTTGTTTAGCCTATTTTTGTTGTTAACCTCATTAAACCGCACCAAACCTACTGTAAGACTGTATGCACCCTTGTTCTTAAAGAATAGTGAGCATGACTTAAAAAGAATTCATTTTATTCTACACTATGCAGAAAAACAAGTGTGGGGGAATGATTGGTTGTTTCGAGCTCAATTGTACGTTTTGTTCTTAAAAAAAAAAGAAAAAAAGAAAAAAAAAAAAGAGAAAAACGCGTGAAAAGAAAAGAAAGAAGAAAAAGAGTTTGAAATTTGGCCATAAAATGTGTGAATCCTCCCCTCGGGTTTAGAGTTGAATTTTCATTCAAAAGTGAATTCTATGCGTTAACCTTATTACTTTGCTTACTATTTCTTTAAGAACATTTGTTTTTCCTTCGCCTTCCTTTGATTAAGCCTATATCCTTAGCCCCGTTACAACCCTTTGACTTCTATCTTGGTTGTTGTGTGTTCAATATGTGGAGTTTGGGATTGGTATGAGCATATAGTGTCCCTGGTTCTCGCATCTAAGTAGTAGCATTCCGTTCATGAGATCATATTCATATGCATATTAATAACTCCAGAAAATGCTTTCTTTGCTATAACATATGTGAGTGATCGTTTCCTTGCTTACATCATTCTTCTCACATATACCTAGTGTAGGGATTGTAGTCAGAAAATCTGAGCGAAAAAAAAATTGATTGAGTGCATATCTAGTAAGGAATAGAGTAAATTCTCTAAGGCATGTTACTATATTCAAAATGTTGTTTTAATTGATTAAATGCGAACTAATAAATGGTGACTGTGATTAAGTATGTGCTTAAGGGTATGGATTGCCAAAATCTGTGTAAGTGATGATTTTTAATTTGTCATGTCCATTGGAAATCTCTGAGATAAATGTTGGAAGGTTTAGATTGAGTTTTGTTTTTGTTTCTTTGTTTTGCTCGAGGACTAGCAAAAGCTAAGTGTGGGGGTATTTGATCGGACCATATTTATATACATTTTTTATATCAAATTCACTCGTCTTTTCTTAGTTAGTTCGTTATATTTTGAGCTATTTACGTTGATTTTATGTTTTATAGAATTTATCTAGTTAAGAAAATAAAAATAGAATAAATGAAATTTTAAGTGCTAAATTCGTCTAATTTATCTTGTCTGTTAAATAAAACTTATCTTTTGAAAAATAATAAATAAATATATATTTATATATATATATATATATATATATTTATATAATTATATAAATTTAATGTGTTTTGTGTGTGTGATTACAGGTGAAAGAAATAGAAAATGAATAATAAAAAGGGAAGCTGCCAGGAAGGCAGCACTACTCCACCGACTCCAGTGGCTTAATCATGTCAAAAGGATATGCATACATGTCCTAATGTTGGTGATGATAAGAGTGGGCAGTGGGGAGATAAAAAGGCAGCCATTAGAAAATGGTAAAGGAGAAAGTTGGTCAAAAGAGGCAGCTAGCGGAAGAAGCAGAAAATATAAAAATATAGGAACAAAAGTTGGGCAGCACGGGGGGAGATAGAAAAGAAGGAATGCTGCCTTTTAAGAAGGGGGGATTCAGAAGTGTTCTCGGGCTGCTGGGGGAAGCGCAGGGCAGCGCGACCCTTGAAGGCTGAGAGGAAGATAGGAGGCGGCGATTTAGAAGAACCTCGGGGGGGCAGTGAAGAAACCAATTGAGGAAGCTGCCTTCCTGGCAGCGTGAACCAAGAGAGAAAAGAAGAAAGCTGCCAAGTGGCAGCTTGAAAGAAGCGGTCAGCGAGGATTACAGACGAGGGGGCAGACAGAAGCTGCCACGCAGGAAGCAGCTCACGGTGCAGAATAACAAAGGGCACTGCCCTTTGGTTTTTCTGAAGGTTGCGGACCGAGTCAAAGTGCATAGAAGCACAAGCTCACGGTGCAATTGAAAAGAGATTCTTGCACCTCTTCTAATTCGGTTTTATTCTTTCTCAAATTTCTGTTTTTAATTTCTGTTTTAATAATGTGTAATTAAATTATTTTGGCTAGAGGATAATTCAAAACCATGATTATATTTGTAATTTGAATTGGTAACTTCAGTTGTGATTTCTGAGTTGTGATTTAATTTGCTTAACTGCTTGATTAATAACTTATTTATGTTTGTCAATTAAGAATGCATACTTAATTTACATGCATGAATTTGATGCTAGAATATAAGTGAATTTCACCTAATCGTTATGAACTTATATTCATGAGTAGTGAAGGTTGCTAGTCACAATCGCGTTAAGTAAATTCCTGGCAAACGTATCATGCTGTTCATAGTTACGAATGCCTTGTCAACACTTATGATTTTCATTGAACTTAATGATTCTCGCTTGTATCTCTATTATGCAATTCATGTAGGGAACTTGTGGGGAATGTTTTGGATTGTCGTATGCAATCATCCAATTCAATAACATAAGGAAAATCTGAAGGTTAATTTAAGCGTACCTAATTAATTTGGGGTGTTGAAATTTACAACTTATTGAAAGAACAACTGAAAATCAATTTAGATTGCATATGTGTCATGTGTGGAGAAAAACCCTCTAGCCAATCCGTCGTCTATCCATTCACCGTAATTTTATGTTTTTGTCAATTTTATAATTTATTTAAGTTTAATTTACGTTTCATCCAAACCAAACCCCCCCAGTATTATATTATATTATTTAGCTAGTTTTTATTATTTTTAATCTTTTAATTTAATTTCCGTCTAATTAATTTCCTAGTTTTTATTTTAAATTGTTTTCATTATTTTGAGTCATTTTTAGTGTGTTTCGAGTTTTTAGCTTAGTTTGTATTTTCTAGAGTCTTGAGTTGTTTTGAGTCTTTTCATTTGTTTTAGTTTATTTGTTAGTTTTATTTTGAGTTATTTTACTTTAGTGTTTTAAACTTTGTTTTTACGTTTTTAAATTATTTTAGAGGTTTTAGCAAGCCCTCCTAATCCCCGGCCTAGAACGATACCCTACTTACATCTATACTACATCTGTCAAAAAGAGGGTTAATTTGCGCGTTAACTAATTTTAGCGCATCAGGTGGGCTCCAATCTTTTGTGACTCATACACCGGCTTCACCCTATCATGGGGAAGTTCAAAGTATGTGCTTACCTAAAGGAGGAGTCCATATTAACATACATGATATGGTGAGGTAGGCAACAAGGATGGCCAACATCATATCATTGTGAGGCTATTCTTGAACCCCTACACGAACTAGCATGGTGGGAATAACTTAACTAAGTGCAATGGTGCCAACATCATATCATTGTGAGGCATCATTCTCTAGAGGCCAAACTAGATGGGTAATTACAAGAGTTGTAAATGACTAAAGCGTTATTCTCTCATCATTATTTTTGCTAACCAACATCATATCATTGTGAAGTGGGCTTGGTAATGGTGAGCCTCCCATACCCCGCTAAGAGTTCAACATAACTCTCGGATTCCATTGAGGGATGTGGAATTTACCAAAAATAGTGCGTGGTACTATTTGATTTAAGACCCAATCAAGTAGTTATAAAATCAACAATCTAATACGATTTCTGTCATGTTATGTAGTTAACAACATGCCTAAAATTACACCTACCATTATACTTGACAAAAATGGCCTTAGGGGCCAACGTTTCCTTGCTTGGTATCATCACATTGAGAATGTCTCCAAGATGAATGACATATCGTATGTGCTCAAGCAATCCCCTCCTCATGTACCTCTTACGAAACTAGCTTCAAAAGTGGAGTGTCAAAATTACACTAGACACTATGAGGATGACTTACAAGCCAAATGCTTAATCCTCACCTTACTAAGTGAGGAGCTTAAGAAGCTACATAAGCACATGGACACTTCTAGTGCCATGGTTGATAGTTTGCATAAGATGCATGACATTGAGACAAGTAACGTACGATTCTCAAATGTTTGTAATCTATTGAATGCCAAAATGGCAAAGGGGACATCGGTCCAAAAACATGGACAAAAGATGGAAAGGATCTTTCAAGATCTTGAAAGTTTAGGAACTTCCATCGATGGGAAAATGGCCCAAGACTTTTTCCTTGCATCTCTCTCGGATGATTTCACTAAGTTTATATTAAACTATAAAGTGAATAGATTCTATCATACTTTTACCAAGATGATTGACATGTGCTGTAAGTTTGAACAAAGTTTCAAAAAGGACAGTGGGAGTGAGAATGCAATAATCATAAGGAAAAGGTTGCATAAGAAAAAGGCAAGAAAATCCAAAGGAACATGCTTTCATTGTGGAAAGGATGAACGTTGGAAGAAGAAATACAGGGTGCGCATTGCGAGCCTTATGACACGAACTTTTGAAGGGACTATTTCTGTCATAGAAAGTGCTTTTACGGTAAGCTCCAATTCTTGGATATTCGATTCAGGCGCTAGTCAACATATCTGCAATTCGTTGCAAGGACTAACGGGGAGCAAAACACTGCGCAATGGGGAGATGATTGTGCGAGTTAGGAACGGCACTAAAATCTCTGCAAAAGCAATAGGCACCTACATGCTTAAACTACCCTCTGGGGAAGTCTTGGAACTTAAAAATTGTTTATATTTTCCTTCATGTATAAAGAATTTGATTTCCATCTCTATGCTTTTGCGAGATGAGCACTCAGTATTGGTTGACAAAATGAGTTGCACTTTATCCTTGAACAGTTGTATTATCTCTTATGGTAATATGATAGAGGGACTTTTTCACCTAGAGACAAGTAGTGGGATGCACTGTATTGAAAGCGAGAATCCCTCAAAACCCAAAAGGGCTAGAGAAGATGTGGCATCTTAAACTTGGACATGTGAACCTTGACCAAATGGGTACTTGTTAATGTTGCTTGAAAGGCAAGATGACCAAATCTCCATTCACTGGGAAGGGAAAGCATGCCACAGAGATTTTAGGGTTAATCCACACTGACGTATGTGGACTTATGTCTACTACGTCGAGAGGAGGCTTCTCCTACTATATCACATTCACCGACGATCACTTTCGGTTTGGCTACGTGTATCTTATGAAGTATAAGTCAGAATCCTTCGAAAAGTTCAAAGAGTTCAATAATGAAGTTGAGAAGCAAACTGGGAAACAGATAAAGATCCTAAGATCAGATCGAGGGGGAGAGTATCTAAGTAACGAGTTCCTAAATTATCTCAAAGAGTGTGGAATAATATCACAGTGGACTCCACCAGGAACTCCACAACTTAATGGAGTTTCTGAAAGGAGAAACCGAACCTTGATGAACATGGTTCGTTCTATGATGAATTTCGCCGATCTACCAGTAACATTCTGGGGATACGCTCTATAGACAGCAGCTTACTTGCTTAATAGAGTACCTTCCAAATCAGTTTCACAAACGCCCTATGAGATTTGGGGTTGTGAAGCATATGTCAAGAAGCTTGAAGCTACTAAGCTTGAAGTGAGATCAGTTAGGTGCTATTTTGTGGGATATCCTAGAAAAACTATGGGATATGAGTTCTACCATCCTAACGACCAGAAAGTCTTTGTCGCCAGAACTACTAAGTTTCTAGAGGACGAATTTGTTCTCAAAGGAACTACAAGTAAAACGATGGAAATTAATGAGATTAATGATGAACCACAAACAAGCACTCGTCAAGTTAACAACCCTATTCCTGAACCCCTAGCTCCACGTAGATCTGAACAGGTCAGTAAGCCACCTAAGAGGTATGGCTTGGATAATGACTTTGGGGAATTGCAACTCCTAGGTGACAATGACACAAAGGAGGACCCTAGAGACTACACTGAAGCAATGTCCGACATTGATTCAAAGAGATGGCAAGAGGCCATGAAATCCGAGATGGATTCCATGTATCAAAATTAGGTCTGGACTCTAGTAGACCCTCCAGAAGGTATAGTACCTGTTGGAAACAAATGGGTCTTCAAGAGGAATATAGGCGCTGATGGGAACGTGGAGACTTGTAAGGCTAGACTAGTAGCCAAGGGTTACAGGCAACGAGAAGGGATTGACTATGAAGAAACCTTCTCACCTGTAGCTATGATTAAGTCCATTCAGATTTTGCTTGCTATAGCTGCATACCATGATTATGAGATATGGCAAATGGACGTGAAGACGGCCTTTCTGAATGGCTACCTAGAGGAAGAGCTCTATATGACTCAACCCGAAGGTTTCGTGTCCAAGTCTGAAAAGACTAAGGTATGCAAGCTTCAGAGGTCCATTTATGGACTTAAGCAAGCCTCCAGGAGTTGGAATATTCGTTTTGACACTGAAATCAAAACGTTTGGTTTTACTCAAAATGAAGACGACAATTGTTTTTATCAAAAGGTCGTTAGGGATGCAGTTGTATTCCTAGTGTTATATGTAGATGACATATTACTATTCGGGAATGACACTGCAATACTTTCTTCTATAAAAGTGTGGTTGTCCAAAACCTTTCACATGAAAGATTTGGGAGATGCATCTTATGTGCTTAGGATAAAGCTCTATCGTGATAGATCCAGAAAATTAATTGGATTATCCCAATCTTTGTACATAGACAAGGTGCTAAGTAGGTTCCAGATGGAACAATCAAAGAAAGGTCTTCTTCTTGTGAGACATGGAATTCACCTTTCAAAATCCATGGGATCGAAAACTCTTAAAGAAATTCGGCAGATGAGCAGGATTCCTTATGCTTTCGCCATAGGAAGTCTCATGTATGCCATGATATGCACAAGGCCTGATATCGCATATGTTGTGAGCATTACTAGTCGATATCAATCTAACCCAGGATCAGAACATTGGGCAGCTGTCAAGACGGTCCTTAAGTACTTAAGAAGCACTAAGGATATGTTCCTCGTTTATGGAGGAGCGACAGAGTTGCGAGTGGAAGCCTATCCAGACGCAGATTTCCAATCTGACATCGACGATAGAAGTTCCAACTCCAGATATGTGTTCACTCTGAATGGTGGGGCTGTCAGCTGGAAAAGCAAGAAACAAGATGTAATTGCTGATTCCACGACAAAGGCTGAATATGTCGCTGCAGCTGAAGCCGGCAAAGAAGCGTTTTGGATGAAGAAGTTCATTACTGAACTTGCAGTGGTTCCAACCATTACATCACCAGTAACTTTGTACTGTGATAATAGTGGGGTGATAGCTCAAGCTAAGGAACCCAGGGCTCATCAAAAGAACAAGCATTTTGACAGACGCTTTAATATCATTAGAAGATATGTTGCCGAGGGGAAAGTCAACATCCTCAAGGTTGCCTCAGCCGATAACGTAGCAGATCCACTGACGAAGCCAATGTCTCAAATCCAACTGGACCGCCATATGGAAAAGATGGGTATTAGATACATGGGAAGGTGGCTTTGAGTGCAAGTAGGAGATTGTTGGAAGTATGCCCACAAAGCCACTCATTTGATGTAATAGCTTTTGGAAAACTTATTGTGTTAAACTATAATATGTTTAATAGAGGGCAAAGTTTATTGTTAATCACTATTTATTGTATTATGTGTTTAAGCAATAAGGGAATCCAAGGAATGTATTTAATCTAAGAGAGAAGTGATCTAAGTGAGTTGGATTAATGAGACCTTTCTCTTATGTTCATTCCTGAAACGTTCCTAGCCATAGGATTGCCAATTGGGCATTGACAATCTGCTAAGGTTAGTATGTGTTATGTTAACTCAAGCGTGAGTATGACTGGTCTCAAGTCATTTAGTGTTGGACACTGAGACAAACACATAAGTGCTCAAAAGGTAATTGAGTACACTGAACTACGATCAAAAGAGAGTTCGAACATACATGTTATGTGAGAACTCATAAGTTGCAATATGCAAAGTAGTCCTTTGACCTGAGGCATCATAGATGTCTAATGGTTAGGTCCTTGATCTTTGATCATGTCAAAGGCATTCCATCGAGAGTGTCCACGATATTGTTGGGGTCAAGCTACCTAGTCATGTAGGCATATGAATGTAGAACAAGGGATTTCTAACTTTCCATGGTGGAAGGAGAATACTCTGAGATATGATTCGAGAGTCTTTGGCCAAAGCATACGAATATGACTTAGGAAGTTTGTTCCAAATCATATTCAATTGAATCATATAGAGAAGTATCACATTGGATAGTAGACATGAAACAAACTATCACTTAAACAATGTGATCAAGAGTATTGAATTAGAGAAGGACCGTATTGCATTGTAGTTGTAACTGGTTAGGTTCTTCAACCACTTCTACTTAGATTGGATAGCCATGACATACTGCTAGGTGTCACTCATGGTTTGTGGAAACCCTGTGGATTAGCAAACACTAATCTTCATCAAAGGGAGAATTGAAATGTAGTTTCAATTCATAATCGATCGTTAAGAGTAACAATCGCCCACTGCCTCGCTAAATGGAACCTAATGGATCGTACACCGAGTAAGGATGAATGTGAAGATATAAAAGAGATGGATAAGCAATTAAATGGTTTAATTGAGAATGGTAAAGATTAATTAATTATACGAAAGGTTCGTATTGGGCTTTTCAGTTGGTTTTGGGTTTCGGGGCCCAAAAGGGTTTTTGGTCCACAAGGCCCATTGAGTTTAGGTTGTGTGACAACTAAAAACTAAATGGAAATTAACCCAAAAACAAAGCCAAAACCGGCCTAGGGTGAAGGGGTAGCAAACTTGGCTTAATTGCAAGTTTGCCACTCACATGTGAGGTGGTATAAAAGCAACTTTATAGCCATTCTCTCACTAGGGTTTTTTTTTTAGGCAAAGAGGAGAAACATTTTCTCTCTTTTTCTCCATAGAGGCCGGCCACTTAGGGGGTTTTTACTAGCATCAAAAACTCTCTAAGTCATCCATCTTCTCTTCACACTACATCCTTGGTGTGGAGACTTAGAGACACAAAATCTTTGGTGTTCTTGGAAATCCTTTCCTCATATCCTCAAGGAGCAAAGGAGCATCAACAAAGAACAAAATCACAAGGAAGATCCAAGGAGCTAGGAAGTGACTTGAAGGCCCTCCATTTGGGTGAATCCCTTATGTAAACAACGATGAGCTTCAAGGGTAATGAATCTCAAATCCTTCATTCTCTTTAATGTTGTTAAAGAGTCTTATGGTTCACCATTCTCTAGGCTTTGAAAGTCATGGGTTTTAGAATTTTTTTGAATGCATGCCTACTTTAAAGTGTTACTAGTTTGCATATGTGTTCAAATGTTCTCACTTGTTCTTAGCTAGGACAAAATTTTTCCTTCAGGCAGGCACACACATATTCATAGCATTAGAATCCTAAATATGCTTACTGAGTTTGCATCCATAGAAAACACATAAAGAATTCATCAATGAGACAAGTAATGAAGCAATCTTCATCCGTACATAAAAGTAATTTAACGAAATGTCATAACACTTTTCCAATCATATTCGGGGCTTCAAACAGCCCCTAACTTCTAAAAATTAGTTACACATTATTCTCAAATTAAACCAAAAGAAAGACAGGAGTTTGAGAAGATAAAACTGAAAGAAGAGAATGCCAAGATTTCCTCCTTCCTTCCTTCCTTCCCTAACGTTGCTTCCTTGCTTATTTTTTCTTCCTTTGAGCTGCACCTGCAGCCTTCTTCTCTTTTTCTTTTTTTCCTTTTTTTTTTGGCCTAAATTCTTCCTCTCCTTTCCGCTGCAACCTGCAGCTTTGTTGATCTTTATTCCTGTCCCATTTCTGCTCCATAACTCACCCCAATAACAGCCATTTAGTGATGACAATAAGTGATGTGAGAATTATACGCACACAAATTAAACCCTCTTTTTGACAATTGTAGTATAGATGTAAGTAGGGTATCGTTCTAAACCGGGGATTAGGAGGGCTTGCTAAAACCTCTAAAAAAAATATAAAAACAAAGTTAAAAATGTAAACAAAAGACTTTAAAACAAGAAAGTAAAAGGGGGATTTGGGATTGGTGAAATTGAACAATTAAACTTGTAAAACAAAACGGATTTTAAAATGAATTGGTTTGAATGAATGGATGGAAGGCTAGCTAAGGGGTTCTTCTCCACACATGTCTTGCTTTCATACAAAATGATTTCTAATTGTATTTCAAATAACTTATGAATTCTCAACGCCCCAAATTAACCATGAATTGCATAGATTAATTCTCAGATTTTCCTTAAGTTAATGGATTGGATGATTGCATACGACAACCCAAAACATTCCCCACAAGTTCCCTACATGAATTGCATAATAGAGATACAAGCGAGAATCATTAAGTTCTATGAAAACCATAAGCATTGACGAGGCATTTGTTACTATGAATTGCATGAAACTCATGCCAAGAATTTACTTAACGCGATTGTGACTAGCAACCTTCACTACTCATGAATATAAGTTCATAACGATTAGGTGAAATTCACTTATATTCTAGCATCAAATTCATGCATGTAAATTAAGTATGCATTCTTAATCGACAAACACAAATAAGTTATTAATCAAGAAGATAAGTAAATTGAAATCACAACTTATGAAACATAATTAAAAGTAATCAAATCGTATAGCAAGCAAGGACATGGTTTCGAATCCCCCCTAGCTAAGGGGGGGGGGGGTTTAGTTCCTCATAAGCATAAAACAAAGATAAACAAATTTAGACATTGAAAACAAAAGAAAGAAAACACCTAAACGTTCCAACGATCCTTGTTGGATAGCAAGCACGTCCAAGCACTTTCCTCTTCTTCTTTGCCGCCTTACAAGGTTGGAATGATGTTTGAAAGGTTGGTTATATGGAGGAATGGATGGGAGGAGTTTAGATATGTAGGGAGAGGCAAGGGAAGGCTTGTAGAATGGTTGATTCTTGGATCATTTGAATGAGGTTGCTACCATGGGTATTTATAGGGAGAGGATGGACTTGTTTAATGCAAAGAGTGGAGAATTGTTGGTGGGTTAGGTTTTGAGTCATCCACTCACATGTCATGGTGATTTAAGCATTGCATCATCCACTCACATGTCATAGTGAGCTAAGCATTGCATCATCCACTCAAATGTCATGGTGAGCTAGGCATTGCATCATCCACTCACATCTAGAATTTGGGCTTCACTTATCCATCTTCAAAGTAGATTTCAACCCAATTAATATCCAAATTCGTCCATCCATCTAGCTTGGATCATAAGCACTCCATCTTGGGCCCAAAAACACTTCAAACTACTCCAAATTGGCTCATAATGTACCCTTAGCCCATAAAACCTACAAACACATGAATTTAACTTTAAACACTATAATAAATACTAAATAATAATAAAAATGCAAGAAAACAAGCAAGCTAAGTCTCATAAATATGCTTCTATCAAATTCCCCCACACTTAGCTTTTGCTAGTCCTCGAGCAAAACAAAGAAATAAAACAAAACAAATAAACAAACATAACCTAAACCTTCCAACGTTTGCCTCAGGGATTTCCAATGCACATGACATGTTAAAGATTATCATTCCCATATATTTGAGTCAATTTAACACTTAAGCACATACTTAATCATAGTCACTACTTACTAGTTCACAATGAACCAATTAAAACAATGTTTTGAATGTAGTAACATGCCTTAGAGAATTCCCTCAATCCTTACAAGATATGCACTCTATTTTCACTCAGATTTTCTAACTACACACCCTATACTAGTTATATGTGAGAGAATTGATGTAGATATAAAAACGAATGCTCACATATATGTATCACAAGAACATAATTTCCGGAGTTTAATAAGCATGTTTAAATATGATCTCATGAATGGAATACTACTACTTAGATGCGAGAACCAATGACACCATATGCTCATACCAAATTCAAACTCCACAAATTGAAACACATATCACTCAAGAAGAAGTTAAGGGTTGCAACGGGGCTTGGGGTATTGGTTATCAAAGAAAGGATAAGGAAAACAAACGTTCTTCAAGCAATAGTAAGCAAAGTAATGAAATTAAGACTTAGAATTCACTTAGATTGTGGAATTTAACTTGAAAACACAAGGGGAAAACTTAGACAACTCTTTAGGGCCGAATTCATTGTTTTGGACCCTTACTTCAACAAACAATACTTTGGTCATCTTTTCAACTTTCTCTTTTTTTTTTCTTTTTTTTTATTAATCGTGCCTATGGCACACAATTCACAAAATAAAAATTTCCCCCACACTTGATTTCTGCCACAAAGGAATTCAATTTGAATCATGCTTACTATACTTTAAGAACGAGGGTATGGATAATCCTAATCTAGGCTAAGTGAGGAAAACATGGGTTAACAAAGAACATAGGCTAACAAGGCTCAACGGGGTTAACTTAAACATAAAATAGAGTAGGGCACATGGTATTTTGGCTAAAGTGGTGGTCACTACACAACTTCTTCTTGAATATGTGATATGCAAATCAATAGCATGCTTTGAATGAATTGGGCATGAGTTCTAGCATTTGGAACTAAACGATGAAACGCCTTCTAAGTAGCAATCAAGCAAAGAATAATGAGATCATGCAACGACTTAGAAAAGCAACAAGTTCACAGATTATTAACTCTCCAAATAAACGTTTAAGCTCAAGTCTCACAAGGTTGTAGCGTTGGTTTGAGTTACTTCCTTCAAGCATGTTACAAAAACTAATTTTTCCTTTATGATTACATGTGAATTCATAAGTTACAACCTCAACCAAGCATAAACCAAAGAGTAAATCAAACTTTTATCCATGTTTATAACTTTCTTTAACTGTCATGCAATTACAAACCGAATCCTCATCATTGTGTTGGAAGGTATCCTAAGACACAAACAAACACACAAAAACAACTCTTTTTGGGTTTTTAAAACAATTTTTTAAATTTTTATGGGATTTTCGGATTTTTGACACAAAACACACTAAAACACACCAAAACAGCTTAAAAAGGCTGAAAAACAGTGAAAAACAACATTTAGAAATTATGAGTGAGAAAACCCTACGAATTTGCATCAAAATACTTTGGTTACCCCCCCACACTTAAATCAAACATTGTCCTCAATGTTTCAAGCATAGACTAAAACAAATAATCAACAAACAAACAAAACAGTAACTAAGCAATTTAACATGGCATAAATGAAAACAACAACAAAGAGAAGAGTTTAGAAACGCAAATCTGGAATTTGGAGTGCTCTCTAGGTCTTCCTTTGTTGCATGCATGGGTTGCCTCCCAAGTAGCGCTTGCTTTAACGTCGTACAGCCGGACGATTCTGGTGTGAGAATTTCTTGACACACAAATTAAACCCTATTTGTGACAATTGTAGTAATGATGTAAGTAGGGATCGTTCTAACCGGGGATTAACTAGGGATGCTAACCAATGTTAAATTAAATTAAAAACGTAAAAACAAAGTTTAAAACACTAAACTAAAATCAAAACACTTAACTAAAATAACTCAAAATAAAACTAACAAATAAACTAAAACAAATCAAAAGACTCAAACAACTCAAGACTTAAGAAAACACAAACTAAAATGATTTCTAATAAATCTAACACTTCCAAATAAATGGGGGATTGATTTTTGACGAAATTTAATTTAAAACAGAAACTTATAAATCAACTTCAAAGAAAATAATATTTTATGAAATAGAATGATGAGAAACTAGTTAGAGGGTTCCTTATCCACACATGAACATATGCATATAATTTGATTCCCAGTTATGAATTCAACAAACGAATGAATGACAATGCTCCAAGTTAATTAGGTCCGCTTAAATTAACTTTCAGATTTTCCTAAAGTCATTAGATTGGATGATTGCATACGACAACCCAAAACATTCCCCACAAGTTCCCTACATGAATTGCATAATAGAGATACAAGCAAGAATCATTAAGTTCTATGAAAACCATAAGCATTGACGAGGCACTTGTTACTATGAATTGCATGAAACTTATGCCAAGGATTTACTTAACACAATCGTGACTAGCGATCTTTACTACTCATGAATATAAGTTCATAACGATTAGGTGAAATTCCCTTATATCCTAGCATCAAGTTTAGGCATGCAAATTAAGTGTCGACCCTTAACCCACATACATAAACAAGTTCTTAATCAAAACAGAAAAGTAAACCACATCCAACATTCATAAATTCATAACTGGGGTAAATCAAATTATAATAAACATATATCCATGGTTTCAAATTCACCTCTAACTAAAAAAAAATTAGTTCCACATGTTTAACATAATTGAACAACAATTTAAATTAAACATTGAAAAACAAAAGCAAAAGAAAGAAAACACCTAAACTTTCCAACGATCCAAGCGCCTCCAAGGACTTTCCTCTTCTTCTCTTTGTTGCGGCACAAGGCTTTGAATGATGTTGAAGAGTTGGTTTTATGGAGGAATGGATGGGGGAAGTTTAGATATGTAGGGAGAGGCAAGGAAAGGCTTGTAGAATGGTTTATTCTTCGATGATTTTTATGAGGTTGCTACCATGGGTATTTATAGGGATAGGATGGACTTGTTTAATGCTTGTTTAATGCAAATTTCTGGTGGTATAGACAAGGAACCCACGGCAATGAATGGGAATTGTTGGTGGTGGTAGGTTTTGAGTCATCCACTTAACATGTCATGGTGATCTAAGCATTGCATCATCCACTCACATGTCATGGTGAGTTAAGCATTGCATCATCCACTCAAATGTCATGATGAGCTAAGCATTACATCATTTTTTTAGGCCCATTGCAAACAGATTTTTGGGCCTCTTTGCATCAAATTCTTGGGCTTCTTTGCATCAAATTCTTGGGCTTCTTTGCATCAAATTCGTCCATCCTCATGCCTCCATGCTTGCACTATCCAATCTTGGCCCAAAAATGCTCTAGAATGCTCCAAATTGCTTCTTATTGCATACTTTGACATAAAAACCTACAAACACACGAATTTAACTTTAAACACTATAATAAATACTAAATAATAACCAAAATGCAAGAAAACAAGCAAGCTAAGTCGCATAAATATGCTCCTATCAAATTGTCTTGACACACAAATTAAACCCTATTTGTGACAATTGTAGTAATGATGTAAGTAGGGATCGTTCTAACCGGGGATTAACTAGGGATGCTAACCAATGTTAAATTAAATTAAAAACGTAAAAACAAAGTTTAAAACACTAAACTAAAATCAAAACAC
Organism: Crataegus laevigata; assembly: GCA_963580275.1. NCBI lineage: Eukaryota > Viridiplantae > Streptophyta > Magnoliopsida > Rosales > Rosaceae > Crataegus > Crataegus laevigata. The sequence goes on along the minus strand of OY756942.1, from coordinate 16,109,839 downwards.
TTAACTAAAATAACTCAAAATAAAACTAACAAATAAACTAAAACAAATCAAAAGACTCAAACAACTCAAGACTTAAGAAAACACAAACTAAAATGATTTCTAATAAATCTAACACTTCCAAATAAATGGGGGATTGATTTTTGACGAAATTTAATTTAAAACAGAAACTTATAAATCAACTTCAAAGAAAATAATATTTTATGAAATAGAATGATGAGAAACTAGTTAGAGGGTTCCTTATCCACACATGAACATATGCATATAATTTGATTCCCAGTTATGAATTCAACAAACGAATGAATGACAATGCTCCAAGTTAATTAGGTCCGCTTAAATTAACTTTCAGATTTTCCTAAAGTCATTAGATTGGATGATTGCATACGACAACCCAAAACATTCCCCACAAGTTCCCTACATGAATTGCATAATAGAGATACAAGCAAGAATCATTAAGTTCTATGAAAACCATAAGCATTGACGAGGCACTTGTTACTATGAATTGCATGAAACTTATGCCAAGGATTTACTTAACACAATCGTGACTAGCGATCTTTACTACTCATGAATATAAGTTCATAACGATTAGGTGAAATTCCCTTATATCCTAGCATCAAGTTTAGGCATGCAAATTAAGTGTCGACCCTTAACCCACATACATAAACAAGTTCTTAATCAAAACAGAAAAGTAAACCACATCCAACATTCATAAATTCATAACTGGGGTAAATCAAATTATAATAAACATATATCCATGGTTTCAAATTCACCTCTAACTAAAAAAAAATTAGTTCCACATGTTTAACATAATTGAACAACAATTTAAATTAAACATTGAAAAACAAAGGCAAAAGAAAGAAAACACCTAAACTTTCCAACGATCCAAGCGCCTCCAAGGACTTTCCTCTTCTTCTCTTTGTTGCGGCACAAGGCTTTGAATGATGTTGAAGAGTTGGTTTTATGGAGGAATGGATGGGGGAAGTTTAGATATGTAGGGAGAGGCAAGGAAAGGCTTGTAGAATGGTTTATTCTTCGATGATTTTTATGAGGTTGCTACCATGGGTATTTATAGGGATAGGATGGACTTGTTTAATGCTTGTTTAATGCAAATTTCTGGTGGTATAGACAAGGAACCCACGGCAATGAATGGGAATTGTTGGTGGTGGTAGGTTTTGAGTCATCCACTTAACATGTCATGGTGATCTAAGCATTGCATCATCCACTCACATGTCATGGTGAGTTAAGCATTGCATCATCCACTCAAATGTCATGATGAGCTAAGCATTACATCATTTTTTTAGGCCCATTGCAAACAGATTTTTGGGCCTCTTTGCATCAAATTCTTGGGCTTCTTTGCATCAAATTCTTGGGCTTCTTTGCATCAAATTCGTCCATCCTCATGCCTCCATGCTTGCACTATCCAATCTTGGCCCAAAAATGCTCTAGAATGCTCCAAATTGCTTCTTATTGCATACTTTGACATAAAAACCTACAAACACACGAATTTAACTTTAAACACTATAATAAATACTAAATAATAACCAAAATGCAAGAAAACAAGCAAGCTAAGTCGCATAAATATGCTCCTATCAGATGCTTCCTTTCATACTTTAATGGAATCCACGGCATGGAGTTGATTATTGAATGGACGATGATACTTGAAATGTTCCGGCAATGGTTGAATTTCAAGAGTGGGTGCCCTAATCATTGACATCAACAACATATTAGTCAAAAACGACTTTGGAATTTGGGTTGGTGGCTTTCCTACGTGCTCCACTAAGAACTTAAGTATATTCTCCACGAAATGCTTCTCAAAACATGCAAGCATTGGATCTTTGTATGGAAGGGAATAGAGATCTGTCCTGAGATCCATGTAAACTCTTTCACCAAATTGGATTTGAGTAGGTGCCTGCAATGAAGAAGGTAACACACGATTAATTGAAGTGCGAATTGGAATTGGAGTTGGTGGGTTACCTATGGGCTGCAATATTGGCTCTAAAGTAGCAGCACATTCAACAAATGCACAAGGAATGTTTTCAGCCAGATTGGGCATTTTGAAGGTTGTGGCCGTGTGATCCACTCCAATTTCCTCCTTGATGAATTCAAGATGCTCCTCAACCACTTTTTCCTCGTGAATTGTTGGAAAGGTGTCCAAGATGTCTTTCTTCCCCTCATCTTTCATGGATTGCATGAACCTGCCAGGGAAAGGTGCATTTGGGGAAACAAAGTTAGAAATAATTAAATTTGGAACAACCTTACTTGAATGGGGTGGTGTAGGAACATTGGGAGGTTGTGGCAAGGGTTGTTCTTCCCTTGCCGTGCCTTGTGCATCCTCCTTTTCTTCGAGCATTAGCAATTCATCCATGGGCTCATCTTCAACCATTTGTTCTTTAATTTGTGCCATGAACTCCAAAATCTGCCCAACATGCTTCTCCAATTCGCTCGTCTTCTTGGCTTGATTTTGTATCTCTTTGTTTCGATATTCTTCGGCCTGATTCAACGAGGTGAGTAATTTATTAAGTATATCATTATTCGAAGACGTACCTGAATTGAATTGGGCAAATTGTTGTGGTGGCTGTGATAGTTCATATGGCCAGTGATAGAACTCATCTTCTTGTTGCCAATATCCACCTTGTTGGAATCGTTGAGGTTCCCACCACATAGAAGTTGAATGATCACTCCAATCTCTTCGTGGATATTGGTTAAAATCCATGTCTTGTTTCACTAGTACCTGAAATCAAAGAAAGAGAACTAAATCAAATATCAAAAGTAACACCAAACAAAGAAAATAAACTAAGTTAGAAACAAAAACAAAAACAAACTAAACGAAAAGAAAAGAACCAAGGGATTAGCAAAGTTGCTAATCCCCGGCAACGGCGCCAAAATTTGATGTGAGAATTATACGCACACAAATTAAACCCTCTTTTTGACAATTGTAGTATAGATGTAAGTAGGGTATCGTTCTAAACCGGGGATTAGGAGGGCTTGCTAAAACCTCTAAAAAAAATATAAAAACAAAGTTAAAAATGTAAACAAAAGACTTTAAAACAAGAAAGTAAAAGGGGGATTTGGGATTGGTGAAATTGAACAATTAAACTTGTAAAACAAAACGGATTTTAAAATGAATTGGTTTGAATGAATGGATGGAAGGCTAGCTAAGGGGTTCTTCTCCACACATGTCTTGCTTGCATACAAAATGATTTCTAATTGTATTTCAAATAACTTATGAATTCTCAACGCCCCAAATTAACCATGAATTGCATAGATTAATTCTCAGATTTTCCTTAAGTTAATGGATTGGATGATTGCATACGACAACCCAAAACATTCCCCACAAGTTCCCTACATGAATTGCATAATAGAGATACAAGCGAGAATCATTAAGTTCTATGAAAACCATAAGCATTGACGAGGCATTTGTTACTATGAATTGCATGAAACTCATGCCAAGAATTTACTTAACGCGATTGTGACTAGCAACCTTCACTACTCATGAATATAAGTTCATAACGATTAGGTGAAATTCACTTATATTCTAGCATCAAATTCATGCATGTAAATTAAGTATGCATTCTTAATCGACAAACACAAATAAGTTATTAATCAAGAAGATAAGTAAATTGAAATCACAACTTATGAAACATAATTAAAAGTAATCAAATCGTATAGCAAGCAAGGACATGGTTTCGAATCCCCCCTAGCTAAGGGGGGGGGTTTAGTTCCTCATAAGCATAAAACAAAGATAAACAAATTTAGACATTGAAAACAAAAGAAAGAAAACACCTAAACGTTCCAACGATCCTTGTTGGATAGCAAGCACGTCCAAGCACTTTCCTCTTCTTCTTTGCCGCCTTACAAGGTTGGAATGATGTTTGAAAGGTTGGTTATATGGAGGAATGGATGGGAGGAGTTTAGATATGTAGGGAGAGGCAAGGGAAGGCTTGTAGAATGGTTGATTCTTGGATCATTTGAATGAGGTTGCTACCATGGGTATTTATAGGGAGAGGATGGACTTGTTTAATGCAAAGAGTGGAGAATTGTTGGTGGGTTAGGTTTTGAGTCATCCACTCACATGTCATGGTGATTTAAGCATTGCATCATCCACTCACATGTCATAGTGAGCTAAGCATTGCATCATCCACTCAAATGTCATGGTGAGCTAGGCATTGCATCATCCACTCACATCTAGAATTTGGGCTTCACTTATCCATCTTCAAAGTAGATTTCAACCCAATTAATATCCAAATTCGTCCATCCATCTAGCTTGGATCATAAGCACTCCATCTTGGGCCCAAAAACACTTCAAACTACTCCAAATTGGCTCATAATGTACCCTTAGCCCATAAAACCTACAAACACATGAATTTAACTTTAAACACTATAATAAATACTAAATAATAATAAAAATGCAAGAAAACAAGCAAGCTAAGTCTCATAAATATGCTTCTATCAATAAGTGAGAGGAAATGGTAAAACAATGGTAACTCTTTAGGTAGTCTTTATGCCAATTACTCCCTCTTAATCCTCATCTTTAATTCCATTTCCTTTGATATTTGAATGTGTCAGCTGGTTTGTTTTTGGCTACTAGATTCATTGGGTTCATTGCTTTCAATGCTTTCTTGTCAGTTACAAACTGCTCATCCCCTGGTGTACCTTTCAGTGTTAAAACGGTCATAACTTCCGTAGCTTTCCAACAATATAAGGCTCATTCTCTAATTCATTCTGAGCTGTTGGTAACTTGCTTCTAAAGTCAACGGATCTGCACAAGCAGTTTTGACGAATTTGTTACTTAAAATCCCACTTGTGCTATTTTTCTTTTCCTTGCTTGAAAAATCCTACAAAACACAAAAATAAAGTAAATAGCTCAAAAATATAAGGAACTAACTGAGAAAAGACAAGTGAATTTGATGTAAAATATATATAAATATGAGCTTATCAAATACCCCCACACTTAGCTTTTGCTAGTCCTCAAGCAAAACAAAGAAAACATGAAAAAGTAGCAACATGAAAAACATTAGCTTCCCCCTATGTGACCCTCATAAAATTTCATTCAAGAAAACAAATCATCAAGAACCTTAGCTAGCACCAAACAACTTAATCCAAGCTCATCTTCCTTATTCAAATGTTAGCAGTAACCTTTTAATCATCCTTGAAGTGTAGTGTGTGTAATAGCCATGCTAATGCAATTTCAAGTTTTTTTTTCTAAAACACCACATGCAAACTAGTGACCTTATCACGGGACATACACTCAATTACACTTATGTTTAGTTTAACGTGTTTCGCTCAAAGAATCAAATGTGAAAGACCTACCATAAGCTTGCATAAAGATCTCATCTCCACAATCATAATTGCAAAACTTAAATCAAGAGGACTTTTATTGGATGTAACGAGGCTTAGGGAGAGGGTTGTAGAAATGAAAGGATAGGTAAACACAAGTTCGAAGCTACATTGCAAGCAATTATTTTGTTGAGATTTATAACTCAAGCTCTCCAGTGACTCTACTAATATCTCCAACCACACCCCTAAACTGAAACTTTTAAAAAAAAAAATTATTTGCTTTGTATACAATTTGTTGTCTCTTTTTTTTTTTAATGACGCAATTTTGCACATAACTAAATACAAACATGAAATACCCCCACACTTATTCTTTTGCCCAAACTCCTTCAAAGTACTTCACAAACATTTCTCATAAGACAATCTCACATTGCTCACTAGCTAACTTGGAAAGGGTGAGGAAAAATGTTTAAGGTATAAGGGTAGACATGGTGATAAAACTAATGCCTCTATCCTTTTCAAGTTCATGCAATCAATGACAAACATTTCGAAGGATCGTTACGCAAGTTCTAGAGATGTAATTCACGTAGACATGGTGATAAAACTAATGCCTCTATCCTTTTCAAGTTCATGCAATCAATGACAAACATTTCGAAGGATCGTTACGCAAGTTCTAGAGATGTAATTCACATAAGTTCATCACACATGAAAGAATAGGAGTGTATGAAAAATGCACACACTTTCAATAAGCTCAAAAACTCACATAGGATGTATATGGTCACTAAATTCACATATGAAGCTTTAAGTTATGCTTTAGTTTCACATCAACAAGGCTATGTGGATTTGGTTTTTCAAAGATGATCAAACATGTACAAAACTAACAAAAGAATCAGGAATTTCACACAACACATGCTTACTAAGTTCTTGATCACCATAGGTCAAATTCAATCCAATTATATCATTGGGTCGGGAAACTAACACAAATCTACTTCAAAACAATAAAGAAAACAAGACTATTTTTTTTTATTTTCAAATCTCCCAATTTTTTTTTTTTTTTTTTTTTTTGGGTTTTGTTTTTATAAATGTTTTTGGGTTTTTTTTTAGAGTAAACAAAACTAATTAAGAAAACAACAAGGAAACAAATCAAACCAGTTCTTAGTCGAAGGGACTAAAAATTTTCAATTGGGTCTTTTTTTTTCAATCCTTACCCCCAAACCTAAAGTGGACATTGTCCCCAATGTCAGAAAACACTATAATACAATAATAATAATAATAATATTAATATTAATATTATTAATAATAATAAAATAAAAAGAAACAAAATAAAGCATTTGGACTGAAAACTTCCCCAATTTGTAGTAAAATCAAAAGATGACCCCCAAACTCTAATTCTACAATAAACTCCAAGGGTGGACATAACCAAATGTTCCTACAAAGAAAAGAAATAATTCAGTTTAGCACGTAAGAAAATTCAGAAGAAAAAAAATGAAAATAATGAAAATAACATAAAAAGACAATGACTAGAAATATTGGGTTGCCTCCCAATAAGCGCTTGCTTTTACGTCCTTAGCCAGACGGTACCAAGAGTAATCATCCAAGGGGAGTTGGTTCTTGGAGGGGTACAACCTCCACATCATGCTCTGTAAAAGATTCGTAATATGGCTTGAGTCTATGCCCATTCACTTTGAACACATTTCCAGTCTTCGCACTTTGGATTTCCACTGCACTATAAGGAAAAATATTAGTTACAACAAATGAACCAACTCAACGAAAACGAAGCTTACCTGGAAATAACCGAAGGCGAGAATTAAATAGAAGAACTTTATGTCCAATGACAAATGTAATAACCCGTCCCGAATATATTACGAGTTTAATTAAATTTGGGCCAATTATGTGTTTTCCAAACTTTTGGGGGCCAATGAGTTTGCTACGGGAGAGAGAGAGAGTGAAACGTGAGGGTAACCACCAATCACACAATTATTTTTCTTAACTTCCTCATTGGCCCCCAAAAGTTTGGAAAACACATAATTGGCCCAAATTTAATTAAACTCGTAATATATTCGGGACGGGTTATTACAACAAAGCTCTTCCTTAAGATCATCTTGTCATGAAATGCCTTTGATTTCTCCTTGTATATTCGACTAGACTCGTATGCATCATTCCAAATTTCGTATAACTCATTCAATTGAAGCTTCTCTGCTGTACGGCAACACTCATGTCTATGTTGTAGGCTTTGATCGCCCAATAAGCTTTGTGTTCTAACTCTACTAGAAGACGGCATGGTTTCCCATAAACTAACCGAAATGGGGACATTCCAATAGGAGTCTTATAAGCAGTCCTATAAGCCCACAATGCATTGTTCAAGCGCATGCTCCAATCCTTCATACTAGGACTCACAGTTTTCTCCAAAATTTACTTCACCTCACGATTTTAACTTCTGCTTGACCACTAGTTTGCGGATGATAAGGTGTATACACCTTATGTGTGACATTGTACTTCCTAGGCAACGCTTCAAATGTTTTATTGCAAAAATGACTCCTTCCACGATTGCTCTAGGTGCTCCAAATCTTGCAAAGATGTTAGTCTTAATAAAATCTGAAACAACTTTTGAATCATTAGTTTTGGTGGCTTTCGCTTCCACCCATTTAGAAACATAATCCACAGCCACTAAAATGTAAAGAAAACCATTTGAAGATGGAAAAGGTCCCATGAAATCAATGCCCCACACATCAAAGATTTCAACAATCAAAATAGGAGTTTGTGGCATTTGATTTCTTGGACCCAAGTTACCTATTCGTTGACAACGATCACATGTTTCACAAAACTCATACGCATCCTTAAACAAACTAGGCCAATAAAAACCACTCTCTAGCACCTTAAGGGTTGTCTTCTTTGCTCCAAAATCTCTGCCACATGCATAAGAATGACAAAAAGTTATAATAGATTTAAACTCAGATTCGAGGACACACCTTCTATTCAATTGATCAGGGCAATATTTCCACAATTAAGGATCATCCCACTCGTAGTATTTGGCGGTTCTGACAAGCTTATCTTTCTGAGCACGTGTAAAATCATCCGGAATCTTTTTGGAGACCTTGTAATTGATAATATCTGCATACCAAGGGTCAGCGTGAAGGGAAATTATGAGATTTATGTGGGATTTCTAGTGACTAGCATGCATATACAATTCAAAATTTATATACATAAGCAACGGAAGCATGTTATAACATATTATCAAAGCTATAGTCATGCAAATCCCCTTCAAGAAGCATAGGTTCATAGTTGATGCATCAAAACAAAAAAGTTGAAGAACAAAGTGTAGGTGTAGTTTTATACCTCTAAAGATCCACACCCACTAGTGTAGTGAGATGGATAATGAAGTAACCACAAGGAGGAAATATGGTTAGTGTTTCCTCCAAGGGGTGGTATTTTTCTTTTGTTCAAAACAACACACAAAACCCTAATGAACTTTTTCATTAAACTTCCTTTATAAATGAAAAAGAAGCTAGTCAGCATTTTGACCTTTCTCTCTCCTTCTCTCTTCCCCTTGGCCAACCTCATTATGTTTGGTTTGGGCTTTGGGCTTTTATTATTTTAAGTCATCTTATGTTTGAATAAACGGCCAATAGGTTTGGGCCCAATGGGCCCAAATGAACCCGAACTTTTCCTTAAGCCCGAAACGATCCTTTATCGCTTCTATGATTTCTTTAGACTTTCTAATTAATCATAACATTTAATTAATCCAATTAATTAACTCCATCATCCTTTAGTTATCTCATCATAAGAGTGTATCGATGTACAATCGTTTTAGGTTCCAATTAGCAAGGAAGTGAGGTGATTGGAATCAATTCAATTGATTAGCATTTAACCAATCACTTAGTGAATTAAAACTTCCAATTAGCAAGGCAGTGAGGTGATTGGAATCAATTCAATTGATTAGCATTTAACCAATCACTTAGTGAATTAAAACTTACTTTTAATTCTCCTTCTTCTTCGATGATTACATATTTAATCATCTAGAAGAACTCACATACCATGAGTGACATCTAACCATATATCATGGCTACCCAAGCTAATGTAGAATTTTTTCGGAGAACCTATTTAGTTGGAATTACAATGTAATTCGATCATTCTCTAATACAATACTCTTAAGCACATTACTAGGGTATGGATTCTTAATGTCAACCCCCTAATGTGATTATACTTAGTTATATGATTCAATTGAGTCGTATAGGAACGCCTTCCATCATTACGCTCGATACTTCGGCCGAAGATTCCCGAATCATATCTTAAAGTATTATTCCTTTCATAACAAGGATTAAAGATCCCTTGTTGATCATTCACATGCCTCTGAGAATAAATCACTGACCCCAACAATGCACACGTCCAAGATGAGATGTGGTCATGTCTCATTATCAAATGATCAGCAACGTATCCTCAAGACAACTATGATGTCTCAGGTCAAAGGATTACTTACACATTCCAACCAGTAGAGTTACTTGCTTGACATGTGAGTAGACCTCCATACAAGTGCTCTCTTTTGATTGGATTCAGTGAACTCATTCCCATAATGAGCACCTACATACTTGTCTTAGTGTCACTACACGAATGGCATAAGACTTCTCATCCTTCTTATTCGAAGGGGACATAGTATGTACTGGTCTATGTATTGTCAGTATCCCTCTGACAATCCTATGACCAGGAACCTTTTGAACATCATGGTTATGAGAAAAAGGTCTCTGTAGTCTAACTTCATTAGATTACTTCTTCCATCGATCCATTGTCCATGGATTCACTATTTTGGACCTATATCATTTATCGAGATAGTCCTAATGAGTGACTTTGCCTTTTGCTGTATTTAGAGTTATCTATTCATACAGACAATGTCCTGAAATGTTTCTTCCAAAGATTGACTTTCAGGGCATACCTCCAACAATCTCTCACTGACTTTCAGGGCATACCTCCAACAATCTCTCACTTGCACTAAAGTCAATCACTATTGCATCTTATAGATGCTAGTCGAGTGAACTTGAGCTCGTAGGTTAATTATATTATGTATTAATCCTTTTAATCTTAAAATGGATTTACCTATTAAATGTTTCCAAAACATTTAATGTTGTATCTTTATTTGTGTTCAAATACTTTGATGAGACCTTGATTCCATGGCTTGAGCTATCGCCCCATTACGTCGCAGTATCCTACTAGCGACCTTATGGTTTCGATTCAATCATTGGTTCTTGGTGAACCCCGTCTATTCGAAACACCTTTTTGAAGCAGTTTCTAAAACTTTGACATATATGTCGCCATATATTTCATTTGTATACTTGATACAAACTGTTGCTCCAACCTTGAGACCATTGCAGTACCATACTAACATTATATTCATATGATTGGTACTTCATCCGTCATGAAGGTCCATTTATTGAAATGGGTTTTTGTCACTTTGGTTTATAACCTAAGTGAATGCACGCTTCCAGAGTCTAACTCTGATATTCCTTTCTCAAAGGTAATAATACTCTATCAGTTGCTACGGTTCTGATCCTGGGCTACAACAATATCCTAAAGTGACAACCACGATGGTTACTCACCTTTGGATATCATCTCACAAGTCCATACATGTGTCCCTTTTGTGATTTTGTGACATATTCTTTATAAGGGTTATGAAAGCAGTTTTCTATCCTATATAGAATTACTTTCTCAAATCTTCAACATTTGAGATTCTATTTCCTTACATCACTCCCACTGACCTTGTTGTAACTAAGCATTCATTCGAAAACCTTAAGAAAAGTATAACACTTATATTTTCTTGATTTAAATGCATACAGCTCCCACTAACTTGTCTTGGATCTGTTGACAATCTTTAAGATCCATTAGCTTATTGATGATGTCTCAACAGTTTTGGACAATCAACAACATCTAGCTAACACAAGTTATTTAAACGAACATACATAAAAGGATTCCTTCTCAAGTAATCCCATGTGTAAACTGTGACATGCTTTATTAAGTCTATTCATTTAAATTATATGGTGTCAAACATCATATTATAAGTTTTATTCATACTAAAACCTTTTAAAGTAGTCATATAAGAATTATCCAAATGATTAGTGGAAGCATGGCTCCTACTAAGGATATTAGAGTTCAACCATTCCTACAAGGTGGTTGATTTAATTCTTTATAAAAACTACATAGAGCATTATAGTCACATGAGGTGTCGAAATTGGATTGTCTTAGTGTTAAACTATATTTTGTGACTCATTTTGAAACTATTCCCTTTTGTTTCACCAATTTGTCCATTTGCTTTGTACTTAGCTTGTTCTCGTAAAAGAGAATGATGGACAACTCCCAACATATAACCATTTTATGCTAGGTTGGTGAAACCAACATTCATAGACTATTCTTAGAATGTTACACAACATAAAATTTTAACACTTTTAAAGAGCCTGAGACTTTTAACAATTAAAATTACAAGCTCAATAAGAATAGTAATGTACTATTAATTTTAGACAACTATAAACTAATCATATTCAAGTTTATTCTCCTTTTTCTTACCTCCCACTATTTCTCATGACCTTAATGAGAAATTGCATTATACATTCAAAGTGTATAATTATGAAGTATACGGGTAGAGGACATTGTGGAGTAGCTTCAAAAACCTTTAAGCTTATTGTTCCAACTCCACTAAGTTGATGTCTTGTTTTTAAATGACTAAGGTCTTTAAACATTTTATAGATTTAGACACTTCATTCTTGGTTTGATCACTTATTAACACATTTGGCATTTCCTAAAACAATTTAAGAAATGTTCAATTAGTTGTTCAAAACTACTAGTTGAACCAAGAGTGATCTTGGTTATTGTGTTTAAGCGGCAACCTTGTAAGAAAACGTTTTTCCTTACGTATTACTCACTTCATTATAATGTGATCTTCCTTTTCTTCAAGAAAGGAATCTCTAGACTTTTCAATTCATATAGAGCTCACATGTAGGCAATTGGAACCAAATCTAAAGATTCATTGTATCCATCTATGGCCAAAATGTGAGACCTATCCTTAATTGATACATCCAAAGTTTGCATATCACATTTATGTTAGTGATACATTTCTTGTATCCTTAATTGATACATCCAAAGTTTGGATATCACATTCAATTCATAACACTACTTCGAGGAAGAAATGTAGTAGAAGGCATTCATCACATTACATTGACATGATAAGTAAAACATTCATAATGTTTAATACAAAAGAATTAGCTGTTACATTAGAGACTAATTCTATACCTTCATATAGGCACAAAAGTGGGTCTTCCATCATATGAAGCCACATAATAAGTTCTTAGCAAAATAAGAAAGTTTAAAGACTATCTTTAAGTGCCTAACAAACTTCCTAAGTAGTTAGCAAAAAGTAATGTGATCGGATCATATTTATATATATTTTTACATCAAATTCACTCGTCTTTTCTTAGTTAGTTTCTCATTTTCTGAACTATTTACGTTGATTTTGTGTTTTATAAGAATTTATCAAGCAAAGAAAATAAAATAGAATAAGTGAAGTGTTATGTAATAAATTCGTTTTAACTATTGAATAGAACTTATTATATGAAAAATAATATATATATATATATTTATATATTAATATAATGTGTGTGTGTGTGTGGATGATTAAAAGAAGGTGGAAGGCAGTCAAAAAGAAAGTAGCGAATTGCTGCCAGCAAGCACGGCATCATGAGGACAGAATGATGAAAGGCACAGCTCACAGAAATGATGAAAGGGCAGAATAAAATTGGAGACGGGGGTGGATCAAAGCTGGCAGCATTTTATAAAAGGAATCAAGGCAGCTTGGAAGAGGGAGGCCAATCAAACAGAAGGCTGCCTTTGGCAGCCAATTGGTGAAGGAGCTGCGCAAGTAGTGAGCAGGAAAACAGAAAAGAAAAAAAATCAGAAGAGAGGTGGGAGCTCCTGGGGGAGCTCCTCGGAAAAAAAAAAAAAGAAAAAAAGAACCAAGACAGTCACGGAGAGCTGATTTGAAGAGAGAGGAGGGAGCTCCTGGGGGAGCTCCTCGGAGCTGAAAGGAGGCGAGAGCCTCGGGGAGAGAACCAAAACAAAAAAAAATAGATCGGAGAGCAGCAAAGCTGCCTGGCAGCTTACGGAGAGACTGAAGCTGCACAGCAACGTGACAGAAGGCAGCGAATCGAGAGTGCCCATCAGGAAGGCAGCTACGGTGCAAGGGAGAAGGTAGCGCCAGGAAGCTGCCAATCAGGCTTTAGCAGCTGCCAGCAGGTCTCGGTGGAAAAGAAAAGCACAGAAACAAAGCCAGCGCCCAAACTTGCACAGTGCACAGCAAGTGCACAGAAAGTTTTTACTATTCTCCAATTGGGTTTAATCTCTCCAAACTTATGTTTTATTTATGTTTTAATTTATGTTTTTAATTTATAAATAATGTGTAATTAATTTGTTTTGGCTAGAGGATAATTCAAAGCCATGGATATATTTATAATTTGAATTGATTACCTTCAGTTGTGATTTCTGAGTTGTGATTCAATTTGCTTAACTGCTTGATATATAACTTATTTGTGTATGTCGATTAAGGATGCATACTTAGTTTGCATGCAGGAATTTGATGCTAGAATATAAGTGAATTTCACCTAATCGTTATGAACTTATATTCATGAGTAGTGAAGGTTGTTATCCACAATCGCGTTAAGTAAATTCCTGGCAAACGTATCATGCTGTTCATAGTTACGAATGCCTTGTCAACACTTATGATTTTCATAGAACATAATGATCTTTAATCGTATCTCTATTGTGCTTTTCACGTAGGGAACTTTTGGGGAATAATTTGAGTTGTTGTATGCTGTTCATCCAATTCAATAACATAAGGAAAATCTGAAAGTTAATTTAAGCGTACCTAATTAATTTGGGGTGTTGAGATTTACAATTTATTGAAAGAACAACTGAAAATCAATTTAGATTGCATATGTGTCATGTGTGGAGAAGAACCCTCTAGCCAATCCGTCGCCCATCCGTTCACTTTTATTTTATGTTTTTGTCAATTTTGTAATTTATTTAAGTTTATTTTACGTTTCGTCAAAACCAAACCCCCCCCCCCCATTATTAAATTATATTATTTAGTTAATTTTCATTAGTTTTAGTCTTTTAATTCAATTTTCGTCCAATTGATTTCTTAGTGTCTAATTTGATTGTTTTCTTTGTTTTGAGTCATTTTAGTGTGTTTTGAGTTATTAGAGTTTTTAGCCTAATTTTGTGTCTTTGAGTCTTGTTTATTATTTTTAAATTAATTTAGAGTAGATTAGCAAGCCCTCCTAATCCCTGGCCTAGAACGATACCCTACTTACACCTATACTACAACTGTCAAAAAGAGGGTTAAATTTGTGCGGTTTTACAAACCCGTCATAATGGCCGAACTCTTCACTCCATCCCTTTCTTTGCTTGTGCATCTTCTACTTGGCTCCTTCACCTACATACAATTGCATAAGTGATTAGCATTTTATATCAAAATATAAAGATTAGAAGATCTAACATTTAGAATTGAAGATAAGAACAAAAACCATACCTTGTGGCTTGTCCTTCAGAGATGCAAGGTATAACCTACAATTCCTCTTCCAATGCCCATCCTTCCCACAGTGGTGGCAAGTCCCTTTGGGCTCCTTCGCCTTCTTTTTCACTCCACCTTGGGCCTTAGGAGTGAATGACTTCTTCTCCTTTCCTTTGCCTTTGCCTTTCGGCTTGGCCTTGGAAGTGGATGGCTTGTCGTAGGCTACTGCGGCAGTCCCTACAACGTTCTCTTTCTTCATAGTCTTCTCAGTGGTTCCTAACATGTTTAGTAACTCAGAGAGAGTGCTATCCATTTTGTTCATATTGTAGTTCATAACGAACTGCGAGAACGAATCAGAAAGAGAAGCCAAGATGAAGTCCTGGGCCAATTCCCCATCAAGTGGAGTACCTAGGTTCTCCAATTGTTCAATGAGTCCAATCATCTTCAGTACATGTTGATGTACTGAGGCTCCCTTGACCATTTTGGTCTTCAGAAGTTCACTGACAGTGCTGAAGCGACGATTGCGTGTCCCTTGACCATATAACTCCGTAAGATGGAGTATGATGGAGGATGCACTGTCCATTCCCTCATGCTGTCTCTGTAACTCCTCATTCATGGAAGCCAAGAGATAGCACTTGGCTTGTGTGTCATCCTCAACGTGCTTGCCATACTTAGCACGTTCATCCTCAGTGGCCTCAGGGCCAGGAGGTATGTGAGGTGGAGCCTTGTCTAGTACGTAAACAATTTTCTCCAAGGTTAGGGGAATCTTGACATTACGGTACCATGATGAGAAATTGTGCCCCTCAAGGCAATGTTTGTCGAGTATCTTTGCAATCGTGCTTCCAACCATATCTAAATACATAACAATAGAATAAATTAGTTTGATTGTTGATTAAGTCAAACGATTCGGGTCTTTAAACCGAATGACACCACCCACTATTTTTGGCAAATCCCATATCCCTCAAGATGGAATCCGGGAGATTTCAATGAAAGCTCCTAGCGGGTTATGGGAGGCTCACTATTACCAAGACCACCTCACAATGATATGATGTTGGCTAGCAAAAATAATAATGAGAGGGTACAATTACCCATTCACAACAACCTCTTGTGATTACTTATCTAGTTGGCCTCTAGAGAACAATGCCTCACAATGATATGATGTTGGCACCATTTCTCTTAGTTAAGTTTTGACCCACCATGCCGGTTTAGATAGGGGCCCAAGTATGACCTCACGATGATACGATGTTGGCCACACTTGTTGCCTACCTTCACCACATCAAATGTTGAAGTAGACTTCTCCTGAGTATAAGCACATACTTTGAACTCTCCCATGATAGGGTGAAGCCGGTGTACGAGTCATAAACGATTGGAGCCTACCATGGTGGAAGGCCACGAAGAAGTGTTCAAAGCACCTCTCCGCTTTCAACTTAATATTGGATGTTGGTTGAGGGATTTTAACGTCTCATCATTTTATTTATTTAATCATATTATAATAAATTGTGTCCTATTACAACTACTTAGTCCAAAGTAAATTAGTTGCATATGATATCTTCACTATTCGTTTTCGCAAAACAAATTAATATCAAAACAATTTTTCAAAATATTGAAGATATACATAACTACTAATTAAGTTCATTTTAGTTTAGTAGCGCATGATACTCCCACTATTTGTTTTCACAAAAACAAATCAATATCAAAACAATTTTTCAAAATATTGGAAGTATATACAACTACTAAGAGAAGTTTGCATTCCTTTGTTATTTGGACTTTATAGTTATTTGAGGCTCTTTGGATGATTGTGGACTTTTTAGGTTGATTCAACAACGAGCCAACACTGTTGAATAAGATCTAGGGAAGATTGTGTCGTTTTAATTACGTGCTTTCAATCCAATTAAAAACATTGAGCCGTTAGAAATGAAAGACAATCATTCATTGCTAATTAGGGCGTTGGACCCAACAAATCTTTAATCTCATGAAAATCCCCTTTTAATATGTCTCCTTACCAAATAGTTAAAGAAACTCTAGTCTAGTACTAGAGGGAATCAACTAATTGAAAGAGATAAAGAAGTAATAAGAATTACAAACTGATTTGTACAAATTACATATACTAAGAGGGAGAGAAAGATTAACGTCTAACGTGTTGTGGTCCAATTGAAACGATAATTAAAACACATTCCCATGGTTCAAACAATTTGAGTTTAGCGGCCTTACTTATAGCTCAATTATCGTTTAAGGCATAAGTCCATAGTCAACCATTTTTCTAACTACTTAATCACATTAAATAATTAAATTGGAATGCAACATAATCAATTAGATTTAGTACATATGGGCATAATTGTATGATGAGTTTAAGCTAAAAACAAAATTAAAATCAAAATATTTTAACCTCGTAAAGAGGTGGGGCCGAAATGCAATTATGAAAAGTTATGGGTCAAACCGTAAATACTAGAAAGTATAATCAACTTTTTAAATTGCAAAATAGCCCATAAAGGACCCTACAACTAGGGTGGCTGGTTGTGTGTGATGGGGTGAGGGAGAAATCAAATCTTGTTCCCTTATTTTCAAAATAAAGCAAGAGCCATACTTTTCCTTGTCACATTTTGTACTTTTGACTTAAAGGTATGGTGTGTGTAAGGATTCCTAGTCAAGTCTAGGATGGAGTAAATCTAGGGAAAGCTATTGATTGAAAGTTATGGATGGAAAGTCATTGATTGAAAGTCTATCATCCAAATTTAAATTAATGTAAGAACACAATAACAAAAAAAAATATTTACTTTAAGAACATAACCATGAACACCAAGAACAAAACCATGAAAACAATTTCAAGATTTTCACTTTCTTGGTGATTTTTCAAAACAAAAAACAAAAGTGACAAGGCCTCTTGTTTCTAGCTTCAAAGTGTGTGTGTGTGTGTAACTTAAAAATATAACACAAACGCAAGCCAAAAAATTCCCCAAAACTGTGCCCTCCCTGATGGAAAATATAGCCCCAAATTTTGTTCAAAAACTCACTCTTCATTCATGCATCCAAAACACTTTTTGCATACATATCTTTTCCAACTCTTGAAACACATTTTTCAACATTTGAAAAACTAAAGATAAACATATTTTGAATGAAGAAATAATATGTCAAACTTAATATTAAAACCCATATGCATAAAATCCAAAAGGACACATCAAATATAAACCTTTGGCTCTTGATACCACTTGAAGGGAAATTATGAGATTTATGTGGGATTTCTAGTGACTAGCATGCATATACAATTCAAAATTTATATACATAAGCAACGGAAGCATGTTATCACATATTATCAAAGCTATAGTCATGCAAATCCCCTTCAAGAAGCATAGGTTCACAGTTGATGCATCAAAACAAAAAGGTTGAAGAACAAAGTGTAGGTGTAGTTTTATACCTCTTGATCTAGACTTTAGACCAAGGATGGACCACCTCCAAGCCCTTTGTTCTTGGAACTCCTTGAGCCTAGCCTCCCTCCTTGACTCCTCCACCTTGTTGAAGTGTGAGCTCCTTGGTTCTCCTCTAGTCCCCAAGGTAGAAGACCTCTAAAGATCCACACCCACTAGTGTAGTGAGATGGATACTGAAGTAACCACAAGGAGGAAATATGGTTAGTGTTTCCTCCAAGGGGTGGTATTTTTCTTTTGTTCAAAACAACACACAAAACCCTAATGAACTTTTTCATTAAACATCCTTTATAAATGAAAAAGAAGCTAGTCAACATTTTGACCTTTCTCTCTCATTCTCTCTTCCCTTTGGCCGGCCTTATTATGTTTGGTTTGGGCTTTGGGCTTTTATTATTTTAAGTCATCTTATGCTTGAATAAAAGCCCAATGGGTTTGGGCCCAATGGGCCCGAATGAACCCGAACTTTTCCTTAAGCCCGAAACGATCCTTTATCGCTTCTATGATTTCTTTAGACTTTCTAATTAATCATAACATTTAATTAATCCAATTAATTAACTCCATCATCCTTTAGTTATCTCATCATAAGAGTGTATCGATGTACAATCGTTTTAGGTTCCAATTAGCAAGGCAGTGAGGTGATTGGAATCAATCCAATTGATTAGCATTTAACCAATCACTTAGTGAATTAAAACTTACTTTTAATTCTCCTTCTTCTTCGATGATTACATATTTAATCATCTAGAAGAACTCACAAGCCATGAGTGACATCTAACCATATATCATGACTACCCAAGCTAATGTAGAATTTTGTCGGAGAACCTATTCAGTTGGAATTACAATGTAATTCGATCCTTCTCTAATACAATACTCTTAAGCACATTACTAAGGTATGGATTCTTAATGTCAAACCCCTAATGTGATTATACTTAGTTATATGATTCAATTGAGTCGTATCGGAACGCCTTCCATCATTACGCTCGATACTTCGGCCGAAGATTCCCGAATCATATCTTAGAATATTCTTCCTTTCATAACAAGGATTAAAGATCCCTTGTTGATCATTCACATGTCTCTGAGAATAAATCACTGACCCCAACAATGCATAGAACACATCTAAGATGAGATGTGGTCATGTCTCATTATCAAATGATCAGTAACGTATCCTCAAGACAACTATGATGTCTCAGGTCAAAGGATTACTTACACATTCCAACCAGTAGAGTTACTTGCTTGATATGTGAGTAGACCTCCATGCAAGTGCTCTCTTTTGATTGTGTTCAGTGAACTCATTCCCATAATGAGCACCTACATACTTGTCTTAGTGTCACTACACGAATGGCATGAGACTTCCCATCCTTCCTATTCGAAGGGGACATAGTATGTACTGGTCTATGTATTGTCAGTATCTGATAAGCTCATATTTATATATATTTTACATCAAATTCACTTGTCTTTTCGTAGTTAGTTCCTTATATTTTTGAGCAATTTACTTTGTTTTTGTGTTTTATAGAATTTGTCAAGCAAAGAAAATAAAAATAGAATAAGTGAAGTTTTAAGTGTCAAATTCGTCAAAACTGCCGTACTCACTTATTTTCTTTGTTTATGTTTTCGATTCGGATTGGAGTGATTGCAATTGGGTTGGTCTGTTTTGTGTGAAAAATTAGGAACAGAAGACACACGACTTTGGAGAAGAAATGGGGGATGTCTTCCACTTGCTCTGCAAGTGGTTGGAATAAAAAGATTGCAGAAAAACAATTGCATAAAAAGATTAGAAACAGGAATGAAAAGAAAGAAAAGTGAGAAAGGCAGCGAGGCAGCATGGGAGAAAAGAAAAAGAAAATAAAAAATAAAATAAAATAAAACAGATAGTGGAAGGCAGCTACACGGACAGATAGTGGAAGGGCAGCGTGCAAAAAAAACGAGGCAGCAACAGAAAAAGTGAAAGACAGAGAGCAGCAACATTTTTTTTAAGGGGGCCAAGTGGGCAGCGCCCATTTGGGGGAAACCAGGCAGCGCACAGGCGCAGGGCACAGTGTGCACAGAAGCACACGGAAACTGCACAGAGGCAGTAGAACTGCAGCAAGGCAGAGCAGTGGTACCGGAGAATAAAAAAAAGACTGTTGTGCAAAAGCAGCAGCAACATTTAGAAAAATAGATAGAAAAAAGAAAAGGGCAGAAACGTGCACAAACTGGCGCACAGAGGAGTGCAGTGCAGGACACACGGTACAAAAAAATAAAGCAGGGAGCTCACGATTTTAGAGAGGGGCAGCCAATCAAAAACTGTAACACAGAGCTGCACAGAGAGGCAGCGAACCAGCAAGGAAAGGGCTCGGCACTGCAAGCTTGGGAAGGAAAAGACGAAAACAAATCTGTGCACTCTTCTCTTTCGGTTTTATCTTCTCAAACTCATGTTTAATTCTTGGTTTAATTTGAAAATAATGTGTAACTAAATTTGTTTTGGCTAGAGGTTGATTCAAAGCCAAGAATATGTTTGCAATATGAATTGATTACCTTCAGTTGTGATTTCATGAATTGTGAATTTAATTTACTTAACAGCTTGATTGATAACTTATTCTTGTATGTCGATTAAGGAGGCATACTTAGTTTGCATGCATGAATTTGATGCTAGAATATAAGGGAATTTCACCTAATCGTTATGAACTTATATTCATGAGTAGTGAAGGTTGCTATCCACGATCGAGTTAAGTAAATTCTTGGCAAGAGTATCATGCTTTTCATAGTTACGAATGTCTCGTCAATACTTATAGTTCTCATGAAATTTAATGATCTTTAATTGTATCTCTATTGTGCTGTTCACGTAGGGGACTTTTAGAGAATGTGTTGAATTGTTGTATACGCTTTCCCATCCAATTCAATAATTTAAGGAGAACTTGAAGATTAAAAAAGTGTTGTTCACGGTTAATCTGGAGTGTTGAGATTTATGGTTTATTGAAAGAACAACTGAAAATTAATTTACGTTGCATATGTGTCATGTGTGGAGAAGAACCCTCTAGCTAGTCAATCCCCATCCATTCACCTTACTTCTCGTCAAAACTCAATCCCCCCATTGTTAAGTTGTATTATTTAGTTAGAATCTGTCCAATTTAGTTAGATTTCATTGTTTTGAGTCTTTTAATTCAAATTCCGTCCAAATCAGTCCCTAGTATCTAGTTTGAGTCTAACTACTTGTTTTAAGTTGTTTTGAGTCATTCTAGTTAGTTTTGAGTTGTTTGAGTCTAGTTAAGTGTCTTTTGCCTAGTTTTGTGTTTTTGAGTCTTATTTAGTGTTTTTAAGTTAGTTTAGAGTAGATTAGCAATCCCTCCTAATCCCCAGCCTAGAATGATACCCTACTTACATCTTTACTACAATTGTCAAAAAGAGGGTTTAATTTGTGTGTTTGCTTATTCATCGCATCAGTATCCCTCGGACAATCCTACGACCAGGAACCTTTTGAACATCATGGTTATGAGAAGAAGGTCTCTGTAGTCTAACTTCATTAGATTACTTCTTCCATCGATCCATTGTCCATGGATTCACTATTTTGGACCTATATCATTTATCGAGATAGTCCTAATGAGTGACTTTGCCTTTTGCTGTATTTAGAGTTATCTATACATACAGACAATGTCCTGAAATGTTTCTTCCAAAGATTGACTTTCAGGGCATACCTCCAGCACAGCGGCCTTTAATAAAAATAATTGCTCATCCGAAAAACTCTCACGTAAAGGGATGAAATGTTCCTCTGTGTTTGAATACACAAGTCTGCTAAGATGATTTGCTACAACATTCTCACTCCCTTTCTTATCCTTGATCTCCAAGTCAAACTCTTGAAGCAAAAGTATCCATCGAATGAGTCGGGGTTTTGCATCTTTTTTTGTGAGTAGATACTTCAAAGCTGAATGGTTAGAAAACACAATAACTTTAGTTCCAATTAGATAAGATCTAAATTTTTCTAAAGCAAATACAACAGCTAAAAGCTCCTTCTCTATTGTTGAATAATTCAACTGTGCATCATTGAGTGTTCAAGATGCATAATAAATGACATGTGGCACTTTGTTGACACGTTGCCCTAGAACTGCACCGACAACATAGTCTGAAGCATCGCACATTAACTCAAAAGGTAAACTCCAATCTGGTGGCATGATCACAGGAGCTGTTGATAACAACTTTTTAAGCTTGTTGAATGATACCGCACACTCTTCATTCATATCAAATGTTGCAACATTTTGAAGAAAACGGCACAAGGGTCTAGAAATCATTGAGAAGTCCTTCATAAACCTACGGTAGAAACCTGCATGTCCAAGAAAAGAACGAACCTCCCTAACAGTAATAGGGATGAGTAAAGAACTAACAAGTTCTATTTTAGATTTATCAACTTCAATTCCCTTTTCAGATATGATATGCCCTAGAACTAATCCATGCGAAACCATGAAATGACATTTTTCCCAATTTAAGACCAAATTAGTTTCTTGGCAACATTTCAAAACTAGGGACAAATTATGTAGACATGTATCAAAAGAATCACCATAAACTGAAAAATCATTCATGAACACTTCAATTATTTTCTCAATCATATCAGAAAAGATACTTACCATACACCTTTGAAATGTGGCGGGGGCATTGCAAAGTCCAAACGGCATCCGCCGGTATGCAAATGTGCCAAATGGACATGTGAAAGTCGTCTTTTCTTGATCCTCCGGAGCAACTGTAATTTGATTATATCCAGAATAGCCATCAAGAAAGTAATAATGAGAATGACCAGCTAACCTTTCTAACATTTGATCAATAAATGGGACTGGAAAGTGATCCTTGCGTGCGGTGCTGTTTATCTTCCGATAGTGTGTACAGATTGTCCAACTATTTTGTACACGTGTAGGCACTAGCTCACTAGGTTCATTCTTAACAACTGTGACTCTGGATCATTTCGGAACTACTTGAACAAGGCCCACCCACTGGCTGTCCGAGATAGGATATATGATGCCAACGTCAAGAAGTTTGATAACCTCTTTCTTAACGACCTCCATCATGAGTGGGTTTAAACAGCGTTGAGCTTCCCTTGTTGGTTTTGCACCTTCCTCCAACAGAATCATATCCATACATGTAGCTGGATTTATACATTTAATACCTGCAATGCTCTAAGTTATGGCAGTTTTGTGATCATTCAGTACCCGAATCAGTTTCTCCCCCTCTTCTGATGTGAGTTGTGATGATATGATGACCGGTAATGTTTCATCCTCTCCCAAAAATGCATACTTCAAATGTTCAGGAATCGGTTTAAGCTCCAATTTGGGGGCCTAAATCACAGAAGGAAAAGTTCTTTCGTTAGAAGTAGGAAGAGAAATAAAATAGGAAGAAAACTTACCATGAATTGGTGAAAGAGACTCAAGGGCTGCCACTGTCTGGATTAATTCTTCTTCAATGTGCTCAGAATAATTAAGCTTCCCATGTGTAATGCTATGCACTAGCACCTTTTTCTAAATTATCTTGTCTCATACTTTCATTAAAACAATCCTGCACAAAATAGTCAAACGCATCAATAAACAAACAAGATTCAAAATCACTAGGGTACCTCATAGCATTGAAGA
Source organism: Crataegus laevigata (assembly GCA_963580275.1). Taxonomy (NCBI): domain Eukaryota; kingdom Viridiplantae; phylum Streptophyta; class Magnoliopsida; order Rosales; family Rosaceae; genus Crataegus; species Crataegus laevigata. The sequence continues at coordinate 16,086,015 of OY756942.1, read as the reverse complement.
TTCTGAACTTGACGCTTTCTCCATCAATTTCCATGGTTAAGGTACCGTCATCCCAATATAAGAGGAAGTGCAGTAGGCATAGGGTCATGTTCCATCTAAAGAACAAAAAAGTCAGCGGGAAAAATGAGCTCATTCACTTGCACAAGTACATCCTCCAAAAGGCCTTTGGGATATCTATTTGAACGATCTGCCAACTGGATTACTACCTTTGTTTCCTTCAAGTCTCCAAGGTTCAATGATTCATACACTGAATATGGCATCAGATTGATGGATGCCCCTAAATCACACAATGCTCTCCCAAACTTTTTCCCTCCGATTACACATGGAATGGTAAAGCTCCCAACATCCTTCAACTTCGGTGGCAGCTTCCTCTGCAAAATAGCTGATATTTCCTCGTTTAATGCCACTGTTTCTTGATCATTGAATCTCTTCTTGTTCGTACAAAGCTCTTTAAGGAACTTTGCATACTTGGGCACTTGTTTTATGGCATCTAAAAGAGGTAAGTTCACTTGGAATTTTTGGAAAGTATCCAAGATTTCCTTGTCAGTTTGCTCTTTCTTAGACTTCATAAACCTACGAGGAAAAGGAACAGGGACACATAAGTTAAATGAATTTTTGAACTTCTTTACTTACCTTATCATAATCTTTTTTGTTCAATTCTGTAACTTTAGGAGACTTTTCAGTTTATGTTGAAGCCTCATCTTGCTCAAAAATTTTGGTTTGTTGCGCCCCTTGCTCAGTTGTATCTTTTCTTGTCCTCTTTTACATCCTCGGCTACTCAAAAATTTCTTTTCCACTCCTTAAAGTCACAACATTCATCTGCTCCGCATTTGGATTCACCACGGTTTGGCTAGGCAACCTTCCTGGTTGGTGTTGTTGCCCCATCAAACTTGCTAACTGACTTATTTGGAGCTCAAGGTTTTCAATTGCTTTGTCTATTTTCTGTTGATAAGATTGCATAGAGTTAGGTAAAGAAGCAATTAAATCCTCAAGAGACTTACTTGGAGCTTGTTGTTGTTGAGGCTGAAATGGTGCCTGCAGTCTTGCTTGAAAGAAGCCAGGTGGACGGTTATAGTTGATGGGAACAAATTGTTGTCCATTGTTTTGATTGCTCCACTTTAAGTGTGGATGATCACGCCACCCTGCGTTATAGTTGTTGGAGTATGGATCATACTTTTGCCTCTGTTGCCCCTGAAACCCTCCTAACGCATTAGCTTGCTCAAGACCGCCTTGATCCATCAACGAAGGGCACGTGTCTGTGGCATGTCCCATCATTGAACATACACCACACACTTGTTTTGGAACCACCATAACCTGTTGCACAAGATTAGTCAAGTTAGCTAATTGTAATTCAATATTAGAATTAGCGCTTACCTCGTTAACTTTCTGAAAAAGGTAGCTCATCTCTCCCTCCAAATTGTCGTGTGTTGCCAGCAATGTTCTTTAGCAATGCCTTAGCATTAGTTGGTGTCTTGTCCATGAACGCTCCTCCACTTGCTGCATCAAGCATTACACGATTAGTACCACACAATCCTTCATAAAAATACTGTATTAAAAGATGCTCTGAAATCTGATGATTAGGACAAGATGCAACTAAATGCGTGAACCGCTCATAGTAATCTCCAAAGGGCTCTCCATGTTGTTGTCGAATTCCACATATGTCTTTCCTTATGCTTGCACTTTTTATGGCCGGAAAATATTGCTCCAAGAATGCTTGCTTCACCTGGTTCCATGTGTTCATTGATCTCGAAGGTAAATTGTAAAGCCACTCATTTGCCTTAGCTTCTAATGTAAATGGAAATGCTCTCAACTTGACTTGCTCTTCATCCATATTTGCTGGTCTCATTCCTAAGCATACCACGTGAAACTCCATGAGATGCTTGTTGGCATCCTCCGTTGCGAAGCCATGGAACTTAGGCAAGTAGTGAATCATGCCAGAATTAAGCTCAAATCCTCCTTCTGCATTTGGATATGTGATGCACAATGGTTGTTGATCTGTATTTGGCGTTGCTAACTCCCTCAAAGTACGGTTATCATCCATGTCTTCTTGTGGTTCTTCCTCTTCTTCCGAACTCAAATGTGGTGGAGAAGATGGTGGTAAGGATACCGATGCTCGTTTCTGTTTGATTGTTCCTCGAAGCTTTCGAAGTGTTCGTTCAAGCTCAGGATCAAAGGAAGTTAGGTCAATGCTTTTCGACCTTCGAGTATGCATATACCACAAAGAGCACCTGAAATAAAAACAAAAACACTAATTAAACAAGAAAAGAAAGCAATAAAAAAAATCAGTAATTAGAAATAACATTCCCCGGCAACGGCGCCTAAAATTTGATAAGATTAAAAGCACACTACAAAGTAGCACACAATTGTCATATTGATTTTCCTTATTAACACTAAGATTTGTCAATTGTAGCATATGAAAATAAGGGTCTTTCCCACAGAAGATTGTTTTATCTAACTACTTAAAATGTCACAAAAACTGGGCTGTTGTCCCTACTGACCAGCCACCGAAAAATAATTATTAGACTGACCTAGACTTGTCTAAAGTATACAAAATTTTATATGCAAATACTAGACACACAGAGCTACACTCACACAAATGTTTGGGATTTTTGGAGTTGATTTACTATTTAAATTAAATTGAACAAAAACAGGACAGAAACGGATTTTAGATTATAAAAATAGATTGTATTTCACAATTAAGAAAACGAGTTAGGGAAAGTGCTATCCATCACCAAATAATCATGCAAACATGTTATGTTTCATTCAAATTCTTTTTATTTCCGGATGAAGATGCTCGAGTTGGCTCAATGTTAGAACTCAATGATAGGATCATATTTATATATATTTTTACATCAAATTCACGTGTCTTTTCTTAGTTAGTTCCTCATATTTTGAGCTATTTACTTTGTTTTTGTGTTTTATAGAATTTATCTAGCAAAGTACGTTTTTAAGCTATGCATATGACTTGATTTTGATGCATGAGTATTTAATTATACATTTCATGCATATGTTGGTGCCGAGGACGCCAGGTAAGTACCAGGTAGGTACATGCATAGTAGAGAACGAACAGAGATGAGATATGATGTGACATGATCAGATATCATGATTTGTTAGCTCATAGACCTGCACAGTTATAGTAGTGCTTCCGCCCAGAGAGGGGCACAGTCTTTCACGTGATGTTCACCTCCCGTACCGCATGCTCGCCTTGGATCCAAGTTAGGTGCACAGTCTTGTCGTATAGACCACTTAGTAGTGGGTATGACATGTAGGTGACCCGCGTTTATTCGCACAGTCTTCACGTGATTATAGCACTAGAGCATACTTACTTGATTATACATGATATGATGAGTAGACCACCAGATGTGGGATGGATACATGTGCAGAGTATATATGATTATGAGATAGAGATGTTATGAGCTATACTTACAGCCGAGGGCTGAGATAACATGCAGTAGAGATATGATTATTGAAATGCATAGTATGGCATTGTTTATGAGATTCTGATGGCATTGAATTGCATTGCACGACATACATTGAGATACTTTGAAAACGTTTTATGCTGAGAAAGATTGAGATATATATATGTACGTATTATTTTCTGGGAATTATACAGGTTTTACGGAGAGGGGCTAGAATTTTGAGAAAAGAATGATTTTGAAAAGGATTTGTTTTTGCTGACCCACTCCCTTTGTTTTTCGCCCCTCCAGGTTCTAGATAGCTTGAATTTCCGAGTTGGGCACATCGAGGATCCTTCAGCCTTTCTGACAGATTTGACATATGTAGGGCACCGATGGTGTAAATAACTCTTTCATTCATGCTTGACTGCAGTCGACCTAGTACGCTCTGAATATGTATAAGTATTGTACTACTTCTAGCACACATTCATTTCTGGGTTGCTAGACTTCGGTTTTAATTCATTCGTACTTCGTCATCGATTTTCGCTTCCGCACAGCGCACATGGCTACTTCACACTCACGTGACGGCCAGCATGCCCTACTTTCGGGTACGGGTGTGTCAGGTTTCGTAGGAACTTCGAAGTTAAGCGACAAGGGGACCAGAGCACTCCCAGGATGGGTGACCCACTGGGAAGTTACTCGTGAGTTCCCAGAAACAAAACCGTGAGGGCGTGGTTAAGGCCCAAAACGGACAATATCTTGCTACAGTGGTGGAGCGGGCCCGGGAAGTAGTCCGCCCCAGGCCGGGATGTGACAGTTGTTATTAGTGCCACGTAGATAAGAATCTTATCTGAAATTTGCATAACCAAATACATCTCGGCATGTGGCACTTCAAAATCCTATTTGAAAAATTATTAAGATTACATAAATATAAGAAATATGGAGAGTTACTCACTCTAGCGACACGTGTCACTCGAAATCCTATCGAAAAAATTATTGAGATTATATCAAGAAAAAAAATTTGAAGGCTTATTCATTTAGCGATAAATGACTCTCAAAATATGTACAGAAACCTTGTTTTAATATAGTAGTTTAATTCTCTCAAAAAATATATGGAAGTTTAATTCATGAAGGATTATTTTAGAAAAACATGTTCATTTAAGCAATATCATTAGCATGCAATTAACAAATTAAAGGCGGAATCATGCTTGCATATACTTAAAAACAAAACATTACCCATGAATGTTCAAAGCCTAGTAGATTGGTGAACCTTTAAACAACTCAAAACAAAGTGAGTTGAGATTTATACCTTTGTAGATTCCTCTTTGCTTAAGCAAAGGCTAATCACCCAAAGAGAGGGCCTTCATTCCTTGCATCTTAAATCTATGGATTTGGTTGGATGAAGAGGTTGCTCCAAGTTCCCAAAATTGGGAACCTCTAAGTCTCCACACCAAGGTTAGATGAAGAAGAAATGAGTGACTTTGAGGAAGTTGAATTGCTAGATTATTTCCTCAAAGTGGCCGGCCATTTTAGAGAGAAAGGAGAGCTTTGTTCTCTCCAATTTCCCCAAAACAAACCCTAAATGAATTTTGGCTATAAAGTCATATTTATACCTTAATTCATTTGAGTGGCAAACTTGTAAATAAGTCAAAGTTTGCTACCCTTACATTGTGGCCGGCCTTAGGGATTAATTTGGGCAATTTGGTCTTTGTGATTCATTATTCATTAAGTTGTCATACAACTTAAGTTAATGGACTCGACGTTCGAAGCCCATTGGGCCTTAAGGTCCAAAACTATCCCGAGGTCTTTAACGAACTTATTCGTTTGATTAATTAACATATTAATTAATCCTTGCCATAAATAATTAAACCATTTAATTATTCTTCCTCATCTCCGTTGAATCTTCAATCTTTACCTTACACGGTGTACGATCCATTAGGTTCCTTTTAGCGAGGCAGTGGGCGATTCAAACTCTTTTAAATCGATTGTGAATTGAAACTTCTTTCAATTCTCCCCTTAGTGTTTACACACGTTTAGGGCTTCCACAAACCATGAGTGACACCTAGCAGCATATCATGGTTACCCAAGCTAATCAGAAGAGGTAGAGAACCTATTCAGTTTAGGATTACAAATGCAATACGGTCCTTCTCTAATCCAATACTCTTGACCACAGTGTTTGGCTTGATAGTTTATTCATGTCTACTATCCAATGTGAATCTCGTGCTTATATGATTACCTTGAATGTGATCTGGAACGCATTCCAACATCTCATTCATACTCTGGCCAGAGATTCTAAATCATATCATAGAGTATTCTCCCTCAACGGTTTGAAGGTTAGAGATCCCTTGTTGCGCATTCACTTGTCTCCATGACTAGATAGCTTGACCCCAACCATGCCGTGGACACTCCAAAGGAATGCCTTTTGACACGATCAAAGATCAAGGACCTAACCACAAGACAACTATGATGCCTCAGGTCAAAGGACTAATTTGCATTATCCTAACCATGAGTTCTCACGTGACATGAATATGAGAACTCATCGTTGATCGTGTTCAGTGAACTCATTCTCTATTGAGCACCTACGTACTTGTCTTGGTGTCACTCACACCAATGACTCGAGACTAGTCACTTTCCCTCAGAGAAGACATAGCACGTACTGATCTTAACGGACTGTCAATGCCCAATTGGCAATCCTATGATCAGGAACGTTTAGGATGTGTCTACGAAAGAATGGTCTCATGAATCTAACTTCTTTAGATCGCATTCTCCCAATCACATATTCCTTGGACTTTATCGTTTAAGCATATAACATTTATATGAGACCGCTTAAACAATAATCTTTGCCCTTGATATTAAACTAGATTAGTTTAATCATGTGAAATGTCCGTAAAGTATCATCATATGATTGGTTTTAGGGCACATTTCCAACAATCTCCCACTTGCACTAGAGCCAATCGGCTTGGTCATCAGTGATGATACTTCTTCTGTAGTCATTTCAAAAATGGCTGAGTAGTAGGCCTAGACAATGGATATCTATATGTTATCCATAGAAGCAACCTTGAGAATAACGACGTCACCATTATACATGATTCCCAATCATGTGGTTTAGTCTCTCATATGAGTTCAGACCTTGATGAGACCTTGATTCCCTGGCTTGAGCTATCGCCCCATTAGTGTTATACACTTTCTGGTTGGAACCGAATAGAGAGTTCATAAATGAACTTTCTCATCCAAACAACATTGTTGTAAGCTTCTATATGGCAATATATTTTGCATTCATAATGGAACACACTAAAGTCATTACTTTAATGTTTCCATCCAAATATCTCTTTAGTCATAATAAAGAGATATCTGTTTATCTCTTCATTCATAATGAAGAAACATCCAATGATGGATTAGATTCATAATCTAACACATTTACGCTTCCATTACGTTACTCTGATTCTTCCTCATTCTTTGAGGAATCTATCCTTTAGTATTTCTCAAATACTTAAGAACTCACTTGACAGTTGCCATGGTTCTGATCCTGGGCTTGCACTGATATCGTCTTGTACCGTTCTAGGTACAACTCATATCAATGTTTTCATACAATATGAAACACACAAATCACCCTTTCTGCGTATGCATAAAGGATTCTATTTACGCATTATTTCTTTGGGAGTCAAAGGGTACATTCCCTTTGAGAAGAGCAACTACTTAGTCTCACTAGAGTTGTCCTTCAATTTGAAGTTTATCATCATATGAGAAACTTCCTAGCGTCTCTTGTCTATTTTAGGGATTGATATAATCCAATTATATCTTGAAATATATTTATAGATTTCCATCCCATATATATAGACTATATCTCCCATATTTATTCTATCGTTTATAGAATGTTTAAAGTCATTACTTTAACGAAGAAGTATTCTTTTCATTTCCAAAATTAATATATCATATATATATATTTAAATTTTAGGAATTTGATTAACTCCCACTAATCTTTTGTAAACCTAGTAAACAAAAGATTCATTTACATCTTTATGAGAAATCAAACGATTTGATCTTTCTTCATAAGACGCTTTTAGCTCCCACTAGCTTGGTAAGATCCATGATGGATGGATCTCTACAACTTACATGTCTTGTGATTCATAGTTTTAGACATATATTATCAAGACTATCTTAATAATGGTTAAGGAAACCCATATTATGTCCAAACATTGAATCACCATTTAATTGTAGCTAGTGATCCTCGAATTAATTGAAGCTAAGACTATATCAAAGATGGTTTCTTCAAAGGCAACCATACTCTTTGAGTGTAGTCACCTTAGGCTACCAATTAGCTATTAAGGTTTCATTATTTCGAGTCAAATGGTATTTTACCATTTCCTTGAGTATATATCGTATATACACTCAATGTAGTCATAAGGATTTTCATTCTTATTTCTTTCGATTTAAGAGGTACAACTCTATGACATAGTCATAAAGTTCAAACCATTCAACTAAGATTGTTTATAAATCCTTCTCGACTACCTTGGAGCTTTTGGTATAGGAACTAGGTTGTTATATTTGTTGATCACTTTCTTGTCTCTCAAAGAACCCATTCTTTGAGTTCTATGTCTCGTTCATTTGCGTTTTAGGCAAATCATATTGTATGATTACAATGAACTACCCAACAAAACAACATTTGTTAGTTGGTTTATGGAAGTGATATCCAAAGGTTAATTTAAGGATATCCCACAAGATTGTTCTCAAACAAATATTGCTTATTAGCACACAACCCCAAATCTTAACATGCTTAAGATTTGTCTTTCTTTCCAACTACATCTTATGGAGTCATGAAAATTTTGGAAGCTCTTCTAATTGACAATCATATTGTTTTTAGAAGTATATATCCAATATATTGGTAATAGATAATAACCAACGAACTAAGTCTTTATTCAAGTTCGTTCTTCTCCTAATGGAGAAATTCATTATCTTGTGATGCTACTTTCCTTGATATCTTTCAAGGAAACTCATCTAAAGTGTTATCTTTCCTTGGATCAAATCCAAGGAGTTAAATACTTTAGACGTCTTACTCATCAACTTACATTTCTTGAATTCTTTGAAACCTTTTGCAAAGTATTCGGACTTGTGTTTATTCAAAGTAAACTATAGTCCAACCGAGAGTGATCTTCGGTGAATGTCATATAACATGAGTAGTATTATGTTGTGGACTAGTGCCACTAACATCTAAGTGAATTAACCTCAACAACTTTGTGATTCTTTCTTCTTTCCAAAAGAATAAAGATTCGAACATTTCGCATCTATACAATTTTAACAAGAAGGCATTGGATCCGGATCTAACGATCCAAAGCATCCATCCATAACCAACTCGTAATTTATGTTTTAGAGGTATCACAACTTAGTTGGGATTAGTCACTACCTTGCAACCTTTTGAGTTTTAAGCATCGTTATATTCTAAACAGTTAACACTACCACATCATCTCTACTATAGAGACAATTAATTAGATTACAATAATCTAATCATTCTTTATTTGGTAGTTCATATGAGGAAGTAAGTACAATCCGCTTTCGCAGAGATCTTTATTTTATTCACTTTCCGAATGTGAAGTACTTTCTCTTCTCTCATTAATCTTCTACTTCTTATTAGCCACACTTTTACAACGATTTGTAAAACTTAGTTACTAATACAAAATCAAGCATTCAAGTAGAAGAACCAACTGTTATGAACTTTTCAAGAACATTCTTCAACACCTTTGAAAGGTGTGTTCTTGACACTTGCAAGACATTTCTTGCAAATACCCCTTCCAATGTCCATCCTTTCATAAAGAAAGTTTGTTCCCTTGGAGTTATTTTGTCTTCTTCATTTAACTTCTCCTTTGACTACAATAGTCATGGTCCCTAAACTCCCACTATCTCTCTTGAAACTTATTTCAATTGTGTTTTACACATCAAACGATTTGGAGAGCGTGTGGTTATTGTTCACTATATAGTTTACAATAAACTTAGTGAACCATTAGGATAGGGACACAAAGGTGAAGTCCTTGTCTAGTTTCCGTCTCGTTAAGTGTTTTAACATTTCAACCTTCAATGATTCAAAATCATCATAAGTCCATGTTGATGTACTATTTTTGTCAACCAACCATTATGTTCTAAACATAATTACAAACATTCAAGAGTTGCTCAAGGCAACTCTCATTTCTTCATACAACGATTTGTAAGTGAAGAATCATGGCACATAAAGTGTCCATGCCCTTGTGCTTTCTTCTCAAGTTCCTTGTTCATGTAACAAAGAGACAAACACTTAATGTTTGTGTTGATTAAGGGTTGTTCAAAACAACTCTTATTTCTTCATACAACAATTTGTATTTGAAGAATTATGACATTAAGATTGTTTACCTCTTTATGATAGACTTATCTAACATGTTCTTCCAATGATACATTATCAATAGGAAGATTGTGAGGATGAGACTACTTAGTTACATCTACAAGCCATTAAAGACAATCTATGGAATTGTAGTACTAAGTCCGGAAACTAAAGTATTCGGCTTTTCTTTGTCAAGTATTGGATAGCGTTTGCAAATATATTGGTAAACAAATACATAACGAATATAAATTGATTGATTTTAAGCTATTTGATTCGGGTCTTTAAATCATAATAGCACCACCCACTATTTTTGGCAAATTCCATATCCCTCATCGGAATTCGAGAGTTTTGGTGGAAACTCTTAGTAGGTTATGGGAGACTCACTATTACCAAGCCCACCTCACGATGATACGATGTTGGCTAGCAAAAATAATAATGAGAGAGTACGCTTACTCATTTACATCTAATGTAAGTACCCATCTTATTTGGCCTCTAGAGAATGTCACCTCACAATGATATGATGTTGGCTCCATTGCACTTAGTTAAGTCATTCCCACCATGCAAGTTCAAGTTAGGGGTTCAAGAACAACCTCACGATGATACGATGTTGGCCATTCTTGTTGCCTACCTTTCACAACATCAAGTATGCATATAGAATCCTCCCTGAGTGTAAGCATGCACTTTGTACTCCCCCATGATAGGGTGAAGCCGATGTACACGTCACAAACGTTCGGACCTACCACGGTGGAAGGCCACGAAAGAGTGTTCAAAAGCACTCTCACGCTTATCAACTTAATATTGGTTTGGTTGAGGGTTTTTAGGTCTCATCACATATAAACATACATTTTAATCCAATTAAAACATTTTTGGTCCTATCACAACTATTGGTCCATATGATTTATTTAGTTGTATATAATACTCCCACTAAGCTTTTAAAACGGTTTTTAAAGCAAGAGTACATGATACTACTAACATAAGGTTTGCATTCATTGATGGACTATATAGTTGCCTTAGGGCCTTAGGATGACTATGAACCTTTTTTTAGATCCAACACGAGCCTTGTGTTGAATCTCGGACTAGGGATGGTGATTGATTTTAGTTACGCGTTTAATCACATTAAGCCGTGTTGTCTTAGGGGCGTTGGACCCAACTACTTCATTTTCATGCATATCATATAAAGCAAGAAAGAAGTACTTCAAAGTAAAGAAGAGCTTATGCTCTTTTACAACAATTGATCAAATCAAATTACTTTAAAGTAAAGAAGAGCTTATGCTCTTTTACAACATTTGATCTAATCAAATTACAACCAAAATCTAATCTACACATTCCCATGGTTCAAACAAATTTGAAACGGCCTTTCACATAGCTCAATTATCGTAGGCTTAGGTTCATAATCACCCTTTAATTAATTAACACTTTAACTAATTAAATTGAATGCAACATTTTTCATTTGGTTTTTGTATCCATAAAATTTGATTTTAAATGGAGCTAACTAAAATGAAAATCCAATTCTCATTTAAAGAGACAAAACAATTTTGTTCTCTACCTAATTTGGGCCAATATTAATAACCACAACTTATTTGGGCTATAATGCAATTAGCCTCAACATTTGGGCCAAAATGCAAAGACCTCAACTTATTTGGGCCATAGTGCAATTAACCTCAACTTTTGGGCGATTTTGCAAATACATAAACTTTTGGGGTCACTTTGTAAAAACACAAAAGTTCACTACTTTATGTAATTACAACTAGAACCCAAAAATTTCAACAAAAGATAAAACTTCATTAAAGGATCAAAACAATTTGTCCTTTTAGGGATTTTGGACCTTTACGTAAAAACGTAAACTTTTGGGCCAAAATGCAAATACACAAAAGTATCAAATCTTTATGTAATTGCACAAAAGGCCCAAAATGACCCTACTCTATAGGGTGGCCGGTTTTGAAGCAAATTTTAAAAAAAAAAATTCAAAGTTTTTGTGAGGTGGTTTTGGTGTCATAAAACCATGCAAGTGGTGTGTGTGAAAGGAAATTAATCCTTTCACACCACCAAAAATACTTTCACCTTTTATATTCAAATATCTAAGATATTTACAAAGTTTTTGACTAACATTAAAATGTTAATCATTAATAAATATATGAAAATATCTTATAACAAAACTTTATGAAATAATTCAAAACTTTTAATCAAAACCACAAGCTTTATTGTTCTTGGCAAGAATGATGTGAGAATTACTTGACACACAAATTAAACCCTATTGATGACAATTGTAGTAATGATGCAAGTAGGGATCGTTCTAGACCGGGGATTAACTAGGGATGCTAATCAATAAATATAAGACTCAAAAATATAAAAACAAAGTTAAAAATGTAAACAAAAGATTTTAAAACAAGAAAGTAAAAGGGGGATTTGGGATTGGTGAAATTGAACAATTAAAACTTAAACTTTGAAAACAAACTTAAAGCAAAATAGATTGTGATGAAATAGAATGATGAGAAACTAGTTAGAGGGTTCCTTATCCACACATGAACATATGCATATAATTTGATTCCCAGTTATGACTTCAACAAACGATAAATGACAATGTTCCAAGTTAATTAGGTTTGCTTAAATTAACTCTTAGATTTCCCTAGATTCATTGAATTGGACGGAATACGCATCACAACCAAATTATTCCTTATCAAAGTCCCTAACTATGGAATACGCATGATAGAGACATTTAACAAAGATCATTAAGTTCAACGGAAATCATAAACATTGACTAGGCATTCATAACTATGGAATACGCATGTTACTCTTGCCAAGGATTTACTTAACACAATCGTGACTAGCGATCTTTACTACTCATGAATATAAGTTCATAACGATTAGGTGAAATTCCCTTATATCCTAGCATCAAGTTTAGGCATGCAAATTAAGTGTCGACCCTTAACCCACATACATAATCAAGTCTTTTATCAAAACAGAAAAGTAAACCACATCTAAAGTTTATGAATTCATAACTGGAGTAAATCAAATCATAACCAACATATGTCCATGGTTTCAAATTTGCCTCTAACTAAAAAGAAATTAGTTCCACATGTTTAATATAATTGAACAACAATTTAAATTAAACATTGGAAGAAAAACAAAAGAAAGAAAACACCTAAACGTTCCAACGGTCCAAGCGCATCCAAGGACTTTCCTTTTCTTCTCTTTGTTGCGGCACAAGGCTTTGAATGATGTTGAAAGATTGGTTTTATGGAGGAATGGATGGAGGAAGTTTAGATATGTAGGGAGAGGCAAGGAAAGGCTTGTAGAATGGTTTATTCTTGGATGATTTGAATGAGGTTGCAACCATGGGTATTTATAGGAGAAGGATGGACTTGTTTAAGCCAAATTTCTGGTGGGAATTCATCAAGGATGCATGGAATTGAGTGGATTTTTAATGGGTTAGGTCTTGAATCATCCACACACTTTCCTAATGGGTTAGGTATTGAACAACCACTCACATGTCATGGTGACTTAGGCATTGCATCATCATTCAAATGTCATGGTGAGTTAGACATTGCATCATCACTCAAATGGGCTTGTTTAAGCCAAAAATCTGGTGGGAAACAACAAGGAAAGCCCACGGCATTGAGTTGTTTTGGTGGGTTAGGCATGGTTTTGAGTGGAGTTTTGGTCAATCCTTCTAGAAACCTATCCCTTCTTGCAACTTGTATTTGTTTCACCATATTTTTAGCATGTTCCTAGCTTCTTTTGACTTCAAATTCGTCCATCCATCTTGCATGGATCATAAGCAATCCATCTTGGGCCCAAAAACACTCCAAACTACTCCAAATTGGCCCAAAATGCACCCTTAGCCCATATAACCTACAAACACACGAAATTAGCTTTAAACACTATTATAAATACTAAATAATTACTAAAATGCAAGAAAACAAGCAAGTTAAGTCGCATAAATATGCTCCTATCAAATTCCCCCACACTTAGCTTTTGCTAGTCCTCGAGCAAAACAAAACGAAACAAAGTAATCAAACGAATCAAAACAAGTAAACCACAACCTAAACCTTCCAACGTTTGCCTCAGGGATTTCCAATGCACATGACATGTTAAAGATTATCATTCCCACAGATTTGAGTCAATTTAATACTTAAGCACATACTTAATCATAGTCACTACTTATTAGTTCACAATGAACCAATTAAAATAATGTTTTGAATGTAGTAACATGCCTTAGAGAATTCCCTCAATCCTTACAAGATATGCACTCTATTTTCACTCAGATTTTCTAACAACACACCCTATACTAGTTATATGTGAGAGAATTGATGTAGATATAAAAAACGAATGCTCACATATATGTATCATAAAGAACGTAATTTCCGGAGTTAATAAGCATGTTTAGATATGATCTCATGAATGGAACACTACTACTTAGATGCGAGAACCAATGCTATGCTCATACCAAATTCAAACTCCACAAATTGAAACACATATCACTCAAGAAGAAGTCAAGGGTTGCAACGAGGCTTGTGGTATTGGTTAACAAAGAATAGGAAAGGGAAAACAAACGTTCTTCAAGCATTAGTAAGCAAAGTAATGAGATTAAGACTTAGAATTCACTTAGATTGCGGAATTTAACTTAAAAACACAAGGGGAAGACTTAGACAACTCTTTAGGGCCGAATTCATTGTTTTGGACCCTTACTTCAACAAACAATACTTTGGAACTCAATTTGAATCATGCTTACTTATACTTTAAGAACGAGGGTGGCTCTTTGGCACACAATTCACAAAAGAAAAACTTCCCCCACACTTGATTTCTGCCACAAAGGAATTCAATTTGAATCATGCTTACTTATACTTTAAGAACGAGGGTGGCTCTTTGGCTAAAGTGGTGGTCACTACACAACTTCTTCTTGAATATGTGATATGCAAATCAATAGCATGCTTTGAATGAATTGGGCATGAATTCTAGCATTTGGAACTAAACGATGAAACGCCTTCTAAGTAGCAATCAAGCAAAGAATAATGAGATCATGCAACGACTTTAGAAAAGCAACAAGTTCACAGATTATTAACTCTCCAAATAAACGTTTAGGCTCAAATCTCACAAGGTTGTAGCGTTAGTTTGAGTTACTTCCTTCAAGCATGTTACAAAAACTAATTTTTCCTTTATGATTACATGTGAATTCATAAGTTACAACCACAACCGAGCATAAACCAAAGAGTAAATCAAACTTTTATCCATGTTTATAACTTTCTTTAACCGTCATGCAATTACAAACCGAATCCTCGTCATTGTGTTGGAAGGTACCCTAAGACACAAACAAACACACAAAAACAACTCTTTTTGGGTTTTTAAAACAATTTTTCAAATTTTTATGGGATTTTCGGATTTTTGACACAAAACACACTAAAATACACCAAACAGCTTAAAAATGCTTAAAAACAGTGAAAAACAACATTAGAAATTATGAGTGAGAAAACCCTACGAATTTGCATCAAAACACTTTGGTTTCCCCCCCACACTTAAATCAAACATTGTCCTCAATGTTTCAAGCATAGACTAACATAAATAATCAACAAACAAACAAAACAGCAACTAAGTAATTTAACATGGCATAATTGAAAACAACAACAAAGAGAAGGGTTTAGGAACGCAAATCTAGAATTTGGAGTGCTTTCTAGGTCTTCCTTTGTTGTATGCATGGGTTGCCTCCCAAGTAGCGCTTTCTTTAATGTCTTGCAGCCGGACGAAGAACATAATCATGCCCCATGAGTGCCCACGGCATGGAGTGGGTTTTCATCCTCTAACTCTATGAATGGAAGCGGATAGTAATTCTCCTTGATTGGGCCATTGAGCATCCTACAATCCATGTGAATTCGCTCACCATCCGGGATATGCTTGCCCAATTCAATTCAGGTACGTCTTCGAATAATGATATCCTTAATAAATTACTCACCTCGTTGAATCAGGCCGAAGAATATCGAAACAAAGAGATACAAAATCAAGCCAAGAAGACGAGCGAATTGGAGAAGCATGTTGGGCAGATTTTGGAGTTCATGGCACAAATTAAAGAACAAATGGTTGAAGATGAGCCCATGGATGAATTGCTAATGCTCGAAGAGAAGGAGGATGCACAAGGCACGGCAAGGGAAGAACAACCCTTGCCACAACCTCCCAATGTTCCTACACCACCCCATTCAAGTAAGGTTGTTCCAAATTTAATTATTTCTAACTTTGTTTCCCCAAATGCACCTTTCCCTGGCAGGTTCATGCAATCCATGAAAGATGAGGGGAAGAAAGACATCTTGGACACCTTTCCAACAATTCACGAGGAAAAAGTGGTTGAGGAGCATCTTGAATTCATCAAGGAGGAAATTGGAGTGGATCACACGGCCATAACCTTCAAAATGCCCAATCTGGCTGAAAACATTCCTTGTGCATTTGTTGAATGTGCTGCTACTTTAGAGCCAATATTGCAGCCCATAGGTAACCCACCAACTCCAATTCCAATTCCCACTTCAATTAATCGTGTGTTACCTTCTTCATTGCAGGCACCTACTCAAATCCAATTTGGTGAAAGAGTTTACATGGATCTCAGGACAGATCTCTATTCCCTTCCATACAAAGATCCAATGCTTGCATGTTTTGAGAAGCATTCCGTGGAGAATATACTTAA
The DNA here is from genome assembly GCA_963580275.1 of Crataegus laevigata. Lineage (NCBI taxonomy): Eukaryota > Viridiplantae > Streptophyta > Magnoliopsida > Rosales > Rosaceae > Crataegus > Crataegus laevigata. The sequence goes on along the minus strand of OY756942.1, from coordinate 16,069,607 downwards.
GTTCTTATTGGAGCACGTAGGAAAGCCACCAACCCAAATTCCAAAGTCGTTTTTGACTAATATGTTGTTGATGTCAATGATTAGGGCACCCACTCTTGAAATTCAACCATTGCCGGAACATTTCAAGTATCATCGTCCATTCAATAATCAACTCCATGCCGTGGATTCCATTAAAGTATGAAAGGAAGCATCGTCCGGCTGTACGACGTTAAAGCAAGCGCTACTTGGGAGGCAACCCATGCATGCAACAAAGGAGAGCACTCCAAATTCCAGATTTGCGTTCCTAAAACCCTTCTCTTTGTTGTTGTTCTCATTTATGTCATGATTGCTTAGTTGCTGTTTTGTTTGTTTGTTGATTATTTGTGTTAGTCTTGCGTAAAACATTGAGGACAATGTTTGATTTAAGTGTGGGGGGGGGGGGGGTAACCAAAGTGTTTTGATGCAAATTCATAAGGTTTTCTCACTCATAGTTTCTAATGTTGTTTTTCACTGTTTTTAAGCCTTTTAAACTGTTTTGGTGTGTTTTAGTGTGTTTTGAGTCAAAAATCCGAAAATCCCATAAAACATTTGAAAAATTGTTTTAAAAACCCAACAAGAGTTGTTTTTGTGTGTTTTTGTGTCTTAGGGTACCTTCCAACACAATGATGAGGATTCGGTTTGTAATTGCATGACGGTTAAAGAAAGTTATAAACATGGATAAAAGTTTGATTTACTCTGTGGTTTATGCTTGGTTGTGGTTATAACTTATGAATTCACATGTAATCATAAAGGAAAAATTAGTTTTTGTAACATGCTTGAAGGAAGTAACTCAAACTAACGCTACAACCGTGTGAGACTTGAGCCTAAACGTTTATTTGGAGAGTTAATAATCTGTGAACTTGTTGCTTTTCTAAGTCGTTGCATGATCTCATTATTCTTTGCTTGATTGCTACTTAGAAGGCGTTTCATCGTTTAGTTCCAAATGCTAGAACTCATGCCCAATTCATTCAAAGCATGCTATTGATTTGCATATCACATATTCAAGAAGAAGTTGTGTAGTGACCACTACTTTAGCCAAAAAGCCGTGTGCCCTATGTCATTAGGGCTATCCATACCCTCGTTCTTAAAGTATAAGTAAGCATGATTCAAATTGAATTCCTTTGTGGCAGAAATCAAGTGTGGGGGAAGTTTTTATTTTGTGAATTGTGTGCCATAGGCACGAAAAAAAAAAAAAAAAAAAAGAAAAGAAAAAAGTATTGTTTGTTGAAGTAAGGGTCCAAAACTATGAATTCGGCCCTAAAAGAGTTGTCTAAGTCTTCCCCTTGTGTTTTTAAGTTAAATTCTGCAATCTAAGAGAATTCTAAGTCTTAATTTCATTACTTTGCTTACTAATGCTTGAAGAACGTTTGTTTTCCCTTTCCTTTCTTTGTTAACCAATACCCCAAGCCCCGTTGCAACCCTTAACTTCTTCTTAAGTGATATGTGTTTCAATTTGTGGAGTTTGAATTTGGTATGAGCATATGGTGTCATTGGTTCTTGCATCTAAGTAGTAGTATTCCATTCATGAGATCATATCTAAACATGCTTATTAACTCCGGAAATTGCGTTCTTTGTGATACATATATGTGAGCATTCGTTTTTATATCTACATCATCTCTCACATATAACTAGTATAGGGTGTGTAGTTAGAAAATTTGAGTGAAAATAGAGTGCATATCTTGTAAGGATTGAGGGAATTCTCTAAGGCATGTTACTACATTCAAAACATTGTTTAATTGGTTAATTGTGAACGAGTAAGTAGTGACTATGATTAAGTATGTGCTTAAATGTTAAATTGACTCAAATCTATGGGAATGATAATTTTTAACATGTCATGTGCATTGGAAATCCCTAAGGCAAACGTTGGAAGGTTTAGGTTATGTTTGTTTGTTTTGTTTTCTTTTATTTCTTTGTTTTGCTCGAGGACTAGCAAAAGCTAAGTGTGGGGGAATTTGATAGGAGCATATTTATGCGACTTAGCTTGCTTGTTTTCTTGCATTTTAGTAATTATTTAGTATTTATAATAGTGTTTAAAGCTAATTTCGTGTATTTGTAGGTTATACGGGCTAAGGGTGCATTTTGGGCCAATTTGGAGTAGTTTGGAGTGTTTTTGGGCCCAAGATGGATTGCTTATGATCCATGCAAGATGGATGGACGAATTTGAAGTCAAAAGAAGCTAGGAACATGCTAAAAATATGGTGAAACAAATACAAGTTGCAAGAAGGGATAGGTTTCTAGAAGGATTGACCAAAACTCCACTCAAAACCATGCCTAACCCACCAAAACAACTCAATGCCGTGGGCTTTCCTTGTTGTTTCCCACCAGATTTTTGGCTTAAACAAGCCCATTTGAGTGATGATGCAATGCCTAACTCACCATGACATTTGAATGATGATGCAATGCCTAAGTCACCATGACATGTGAGTGGTTGTTCAATACCTAACCCATTAGGAAAGTGTGTGGATGATTCAAGACCTAACCCACTAAAAATCCACTCAATGCCGTGCATCCTTGATGAATTCCCACCAGAAATTTGGCTTAAACAAGTCCATCCTCTCCCTATAAATACCCATGATTGCAACCTCATTCAAATCATCCAAGAATCAACCATTCTACAAGCCTTCCCTTGCCTCTCCCTACATATCTAAACTCCTCCCATCCATTCCTCCATATAACCAACCTTTCAAACATCATTCCAACCTTGTAAGGTGATAGACGCATATTTATGCGACTTAGCTTGCTTGTTTTCTTGCATTTTGGTAATTATTTAGTATTTATTATAGTGTTTAAAGTTAAATTCGTGTGTTTGTAGGTTTTATGGGCTAAGGGTGCATTATGAGCCAATTTGGAGTAGTTTGGAGTGTTTTTGGGCCCAAGATGGATTGCTTATGATCCAAGCTAGATGGATGGACGAATTTGGAGATTAATTGGGTTGAAATCTACTATGAAGATGGATAAGTGAAGCCCAAGTTCTTCACACATGACAAAAGAGCAAGAAACAAGGAACTTTCCTTTCCTTCCCACTTCACCTACAACATCCACCACCTTCACCTACAACATCCACCTTCACCTACAACATCCACCACCTTCACCTACAACATCCACCTACTTCACCTACAACATCCACCACCTTCACCTACAACATCCACCTTCACCTACAACATCCACCTACTTCACCTACAACATCCACCTACTTCACCTACAACATCCACCACCTTCACCTACTACCTTCACCTACAACCCTTTCCACATTCCCTATAAATACCACCCTATGCCACAACATTCATCATCATTCTCTTGGCCTTCATCATTCATACACACATCCAAGAATCAACCATTCTACAAGCCTTCCCTTGCCTCTCCCTACATATCTAAACTCCTCCCATCCATTCCTCCATATAACCAACCTTTCAAACATCATTCCAACCTTGTAAGGCGGCAAAGAAGAAGAGGAAAGTGCTTGGACGTGCTTGCTATCCAACAAGGATCGTTGGAACGTTTAGGTGTTTTCTTTCTTTTGTTTTCAATGTCTAAATTTGTTTATCTTTGTTTTATGCTTATGAGGAACTAAACCCCCCCCCCCCTTAGCTAGGGGGGGATTCGAAACCATGTCCTTGCTTGCTATACGATTTGATTACTTTTAATTATGTTTCATAAGTTGTGATTTCAATTTACTTATCTTCTTGATTAATAACTTATTTGTGTTTGTCGATTAAGAATGCATACTTAATTTACATGCATGAATTTGATGCTAGAATATAAGTGAATTTCACCTAATCGTTATGAACTTATATTCATGAGTAGTGAAGGTTGCTAGTCACAATCGCGTTAAGTAAATTCTTGGCATGAGTTTCATGCAATTCATAGTAACAAATTCCTCGTCAATGCTTATGGTTTTCATAGAACTTAATGATTCTCGCTTGTATCTCTATTATGCAATTCATGTAGGGAACTTGTGGGGAATGTTTTGGGTTGTCGTATGCAATCATCCAATCCATTAACTTAAGGAAAATCTGAGAATTAATCTATGCAATTCATGGTTAATTTGGGGCGTTGAGAATTCATAAGTTATTTGAAATACAATTAGAAATCATTTTGTATGCAAGCAAGACATGTGTGGAGAAGAACCCCTTAGCTAGCCTTCCATCCATTCATTCAAACCAAATCATTTTAAAATCCGTTTTGTTTTACAAGTTTAATTGTTCAATTTCACCAATCCCAAATCCCCCTTTTACTTTCTTGTTTTAAAGTCTTTTGTTTACATTTTTAACTTTTTTTTTATATTTTTTTAGAGGTTTTAGCAAGCCCTCCTAATCCCCGGTTTAGAACGATACCCTACTTACATCTATACTACAATTGTCAAAAAGAGGGTTTAATTTGTGTGCGTATAATTCTCACATCAAATTTTGGCGCCGTTGCCGGGGATTAGCAACTTTGCTAATCCCTTGGTTCTTTTCTTTTCGTTTAGTTTGTTTTTGTTTTTGTTTCTGACTTAGTTTATTTTCTTTGTTTGGTGTTACTTTTGATATTTGATTTAGTTCTCTTTCTTTGATTTCAGGTACTAGAGAAACAAGACATGGATTTTAACCAATATCCACGAAGAGATTGGAGTGATCATTCAACTTCTATGTGGTGGGAACCTCAACAATTCCAACAAGGTGGATATTGGCAACAAGAAGAGGAGTTCTATCACTGGCCATATGAACTATCACAGCCACCACAACAATTTGCTCAATTCAATTCAGGTACGTCTTCGAATAATGATATACTTAATAAATTACTCACCTCGTTGAATCAGGCCGAAGAATATCGAAACAAAGAGATACAAAATCAAGCCAAGAAGACGAGCGAATTGGAGAAGCATGTTGGGCAGATTTTGGAGTTCATGGCACAAATTAAAGAACAAATGGTTGAAGATGAGCCCATGGATGAATTGCTAATGCTCGAAGTGAAGGAGGATGCACAAGGCACGACAAGGGAAGAACAACCCTTGCCACAACCTCCCAATGTTCCTACACCACCCCATTCAAGTAAGGTTGTTCCAAATTTAATTATTTCTAACTTTGTTTCCCCAAATGCACCTTTCCCTGGCAGGTTCATGCAATCCATGAAAGATGAGGGGAAGAAAGACATCTTGGACACCTTTCCAACAATTCACGAGGAAAAAGTGGTTGAGGAGCATCTTGAATTCATCAAGGAGGAAATTGGAGTGGATCACACGGCCACAACCTTCAAAATGCCCAATCTGGCTGAAAACATTCCTTGTGCATTTGTTGAATGTGCTGCTACTTTAGAGCCAATATTGCAGCCCATAGGTAACCCACCAACTCCAATTCCAATTCCCACTTCAATTAATCGTGTGTTACCTTCTTCATTGCAGGCACCTACTCAAATCCAATTTGGTGAAAGAGTTTACATGGATCTCAGGACAGATCTCTATTCCCTTCCATACAAAGATCCAATGCTTGCATGTTTTGAGAAGCATTTCGTGGAGAATATACTTAAGTTCTTATTGGAGCACGTAGGAAAGCCACCAACCCAAATTCCAAAGTCGTTTTTGACTAATATGTTGTTGATGTCAATGATTAGGGCACCCACTCTTGAAATTCAACCATTGCCGGAACATTTCAAGTATCATCGTCCATTCAATAATCAACTCCATGCCGTGGATTCCATTAAAGTATGAAAGGAAGCATCGTCCGGCTGTACGACGTTAAAGCAAGCGCTACTTGGGAGGCAACCCATGCATGCAACAAAGGAAGACCTAGAGAGCACTCCAAATTCCAGATTTGCGTTTCTAAACTCTTCTCTTTGTTGTTGTTTTCATTTATGCCATGTTAAATTGCTTAGTTACTGTTTTGTTTGTTTGTTGATTATTTGTTTTAGTCTATGCTTGAAACATTGAGGACAATGTTTGATTTAAGAGTGGGGGGGTAACCAAAGTGTTTTGATGCAAATTCGTAGGGTTTTCTCACTCATAATTTCTAATGTTGTTTTTCACTGTTTTAAGCCCTTTTAAGCTGTTTTGGTGTGTTTTAGTGTGTTTTGAGTCAAAAATCCGAAAATCCCATAAAACATTTGAAAAATTGTTTTAAAAACCCAAAAAGAGTTGTTTTTGTGTGTTTGTTTGTGTCTTAGGGTACCTTCCAACACAATGATGAGGATTCGGTTTGTAATTGCATGACGGTTAAAGAAAGTTATAAACATGGATAAAAGTTTGATTTACTCTGTGGTTTATGCTTGGTTGTGGTTATAACTTATGAATTCACATGTAATCATAAAGGAAAAATTAGTTTTTGTAACATGCTTGAAGGAAGTAACTCAAACTAACGCTACAACCTTGTGAGACTTGAGCCTAAACGTTTATTTGGAGAGTTAATAATCTGTGAACTTGTTGCTTTTCTAAGTCGTTGCATGATCTCATTATTCTTTGCTTGATTGCTACTTAGAAGGCATTTCATCGTTTAGTTCCAAATGCTAGAACTCATGCCCAATTCATTCAAAGCATGCTATTGATTTGCATATCACATATTCAAGAAGAAGTTGTGTAGTGACCACTACTTTAGCCAAAAAGCCGTGTGCCCTATGTCATTAGGGCTATCCATACCCTCGTTCTTAAAGTATAAGTAAGCATGATTCAAATTGAATTCCTTTGTGGCAGAAATCAAGTGTGGGGGAAGTTTTTATTTTGTGAATTGTGTGCCATAGGCACGAAAAAAAAAAAAAAAAAAAAAAAAAAGAAGAAAAAAGTATTGTTTGTTGAAGTAAGGGTCCAAAACTATGAATTCGGCCCTAAAAGAGTTGTCTAAGTCTTCCCCTTGTGTTTTTAAGTTAAATTCCGCAATCTAAGTGAATTCTAAGTCTTAATTTCATTACTTTGCTTACTAATGCTTGAAGAACGTTTGTTTTCCCTTTCCTTTCTTTGTTAACCAATACCCCAAGCCCCGTTGCAACCCTTAACTTCTTCTTGAGTGATATGTGTTTCAATTTGTGGAGTTTGAATTTGGTATGAGCATATGGTGTCATTGGTTCTCGCATCTAAGTAGTAGTATTCCATTCATGAGATCATATCTAAACATGCTTATTAAACTCCGGAAATTACGTTCTTGTGATACATATATGTGAGCATTCGTTTTTATATCTACATCAATTCTCTCACATATAACTAGTATAGGGTGTGTAGTTAGAAAATCTGAGTGAAAATAGAGTGCATATCTTGTAAGGATTGAGGGAATTCTCTAAGGCATGTTACTACATTCAAAACATTGTTTTAATTGGTTCATTGTGAACTAGTAAGTAGTGACTATGATTAAGTATGTGCTTAAGTGTTAAATTGACTCAAATATGTGGGAATGATAATCTTTAACATGTCATGTGCATTGGAAATCCCTAAGGCAAACGTTGGAAGGTTTAGGTTATGTTTGTTTGTTTTGTTTTGTTTCTTTGTTTTGCTCGAGGACTAGCAAAAGCTAAGTGTGGGGGAATTTGATAGACGCATATTTATGCGACTTAGCTTGCTTGTTTTCTTGCATTTTGGTAATTATTTAGTATTTATTATAGTGTTTAAAGTTAAATTCGTGTGTTTGTAGGTTTTATGGGCTAAGGGTGCATTATGAGCCAATTTGGAGTAGTTTGGAGTGTTTTTGGGCCCAAGATGGATTGCTTATGATCCAAGCTAGATGGATGGACGAATTTGGAGATTAATTGGGTTGAAATCTACTATGAAGATGGATAAGTGAAGCCCAAGTTCTTCACACATGACAAAAGAGCAAGAAACAAGGAACTTTCCTTTCCTTCCCACTTCACCTACAACATCCACCACCTTCACCTACAACATCCACCTTCACCTACAACATCCACCACCTTCACCTACAACATCCACCTACTTCACCTACAACATCCACCACCTTCACCTACAACATCCACCTTCACCTACAACATCCACCTACTTCACCTACAACATCCACCACCTTCACCTACTACCTTCACCTACAACCCTTTCCACATTCCCTATAAATACCACCCTATGCCACAACATTCATCATCATTCTCTTGGCCTTCATCATTCATACACACATCCAAGAATCAACCATTCTACAAGCCTTCCCTTGCCTCTCCCTACATATCTAAACTCCTCCCATCCATTCCTCCATATAACCAACCTTTCAAACATCATTCCAACCTTGTAAGGCGGCAAAGAAGAAGAGGAAAGTGCTTGGACGTGCTTGCTATCCAACAAGGATCGTTGGAACGTTTAGGTGTTTTCTTTCTTTTGTTTTCAATGTCTAAATTTGTTTATCTTTGTTTTATGCTTATGAGGAACTAAACCCCCCCCCCTTAGCTAGGGGGGGATTCGAAACCATGTCCTTGCTTGCTATACGATTTGATTACTTTTAATTATGTTTCATAAGTTGTGATTTCAATTTACTTATCTTCTTGATTAATAACTTATTTGTGTTTGTCGATTAAGAATGCATACTTAATTTACATGCATGAATTTGATGCTAGAATATAAGTGAATTTCACCTAATCGTTATGAACTTATATTCATGAGTAGTGAAGGTTGCTAGTCACAATCGCGTTAAGTAAATTCTTGGCATGAGTTTCATGCAATTCATAGTAACAAATTCCTCGTCAATGCTTATGGTTTTCATAGAACTTAATGATTCTCGCTTGTATCTCTATTATGCAATTCATGTAGGGAACTTGTGGGGAATGTTTTGGGTTGTCGTATGCAATCATCCAATCCATTAACTTAAGGAAAATCTGAGAATTAATCTATGCAATTCATGGTTAATTTGGGGCGTTGAGAATTCATAAGTTATTTGAAATACAATTAGAAATCATTTTGTATGCAAGCAAGACATGTGTGGAGAAGAACCCCTTAGCTAGCCTTCCATCCATTCATTCAAACCAAATCATTTTAAAATCCGTTTTGTTTTACAAGTTTAATTGTTCAATTTCACCAATCCCAAATCCCCCTTTTACTTTCTTGTTTTAAAGTCTTTTGTTTACATTTTTAACTTTTTTTTTATATTTTTTTAGAGGTTTTAGCAAGCCCTCCTAATCCCCGGTTTAGAACGATACCCTACTTACATCTATACTACAATTGTCAAAAAGAGGGTTTAATTTGTGTGCGTATAATTCTCACATCATAAGGCGGCAAAGAAGAAGAGGAAAGTGCTTGGACGTGCTTGCTATCCAACAAGGATCGTTGGAACGTTTAGGTGTTTTCTTTCTTTTGTTTTCAATGTCTAAATTTGTTTATCTTTGTTTTATGCTTATGAGGAACTAAACCCCCCCCCCTTAGCTAGGGGGGGATTCGAAACCATGTCCTTGCTTGCTATATGATTTGATTACTTTTAATTATGTTTCATAAGTTGTGATTTCAATTTACTTATCTTCTTGATTAATAACTTATTTGTGTTTGTCGATTAAGAATGCATACTTAATTTACATGCATGAATTTGATGCTAGAATATAAGTGAATTTCACCTAATCATTATGAACTTATATTCATGAGTAGTGAAGGTTGCTAGTCACAATCGCGTTAAGTAAATTCTTGGAATGAGTTTCATGCAATTCATAGTAACAAATGCCTCGTCAATGCTTATGGTTTTCATAGAACTTAATGATTCTCGCTTGTATCTCTATTATGCAATTCATGTAGGGAACTTGTGGGGAATGTTTTGGGTTGTCGTATGCAATCATCCAATCCATTAACTTAAGGAAAATCTGAGAATTAATCTATGCAATTCATGGTTAATTTGGGGCGTTGAGAATTCATAAGTTATTTGAAATACAATTAGAAATCATTTTGTATGCAAGCAAGACATGTGTGGAGAAGAACCCCTTAGCTAGCCTTCCATCCACTCATTCAAACCAATTCATTTTAAAATCCGTTTTGTTTTACAAGTTTAATTGTTCAATTTCACCAATCCCAAATCCCCCTTTTACTTTCTTGTTTTAAAGTCTTTTATTTACATTTTTAACTTTGTTTTTATATTTTTTTTAGAGGTTTTAGCAAGTCCTCCTAATCCCCGGTTTAGAACGATACCCTACTTACATCTATACTACAATTGTCAAAAAGAGGGTTTAATTTGTGTGCGTATAATTCTCACATCAAATTCCAAAATTTGATGTGAGAATTACTTGACACACAAATTAAACCCTATTGATGACAATTGTAGTAATGATGCAAGTAGGGATCGTTCTAGACCGGGGATTAACTAGGGATGCTAATCAATAAATATAAGACTCAAAAATATAAAAACAAAGTTAAAAATGTAAACAAAAGATTTTAAAACAAGAAAGTAAAAGGGGGATTTGGGATTGGTGAAATTGAACAATTAAAACTTAAACTTTGAAAACAAACTTAAAGCAAAATAGATTGTGATGAAATATAATGATGAGAAACTAGTTAGAGGGTTCCTTATCCACACATGAACATATGCATATAATTTGATTCCCAGTTATGACTTCAACAAACGATAAATGACAATGTTCCAAGTTAATTAGGTTTGCTTAAATTAACTCTTAGATTTCCCTAGATTCATTGAATTGGACGGAATACGCATCACAACCAAATTATTCCTTATCAAAGTCCCTAACTATGGAATACGCATGATAGAGACATTTAACAAAGATCATTAAGTTCAACGGAAATCATAAACATTGACTAGGCATTCATAACTATGGAATACGCATGTTACTCTTGCCAAGGATTTACTTAACACAATCGTGACTAGCGATCTTTACTACTCATGAATATAAGTTCATAACGATTAGGTGAAATTCCCTTATATCCTAGCATCAAGTTTAGGCATGCAAATTAAGTGTCGACCCTTAACCCACATACATAATCAAGTCTTTTATCAAAACAGAAACGTAAACCACATCTAAAGTTTATGAATTCATAACTGGAGTAAATCAAATCATAACCAACATATGTCCATGGTTTCAAATTTGCCTCTAACTAAAAAGAAATTAGTTCCACATGTTTAATATAATTGAACAACAATTTAAATTAAACATTGGAAGAAAAACAAAAGAAAGAAAACACCTAAACGTTCCAACGATCCAAGCGCATCCAAGGACTTTCCTTTTCTTCTCTTTGTTGCGGCACAAGGCTTTGAATGATGTTGAAAGATTGGTTTTATGGAGGAATGGATGGAGGAAGTTTAGATATGTAGGGAGAGGCAAGGAAAGGCTTGTAGAAATGTTTATTCTTGGATGATTTGAATGAGGTTGCTACCATGGGTATTTATAGGAGAAGGATGGACTTGTTTAAGCCAAATTTCTGGTGGGAATTCATCAAGGATGCATGGAATTGAGTGGATTTTTAATGGGTTAGGTCTTGAATCATCCACACACTTTCCTAATGGATTAGGTATTGAACAACCACTCACATGTCATGGTGACTTAGGCATTGCATCATCATTCAAATGTCATGGTGAGTTAGACATTGCATCATCACTCAAATGGGCTTGTTTAAGCCAAAAATCTGGTGGGAAACAACAAGGAAAGCCCACGGCATTGAGTTGTTTTGGTGGGTTAGGCATGGTTTTGAGTGGAGTTTTGGTCAATCCTTCTAGAAACCTATCCCTTCTTGCAACTTGTATTTGTTTCACCATATTTTTAGCATGTTCCTAGCTTCTTTTGACTTCAAATTCGTCCATCCATCTTGCATGGATCATAAGCAATCCATCTTGGGCCCAAAAACACTCCAAACTACTCCAAATTGGCCCAAAATGCACCCTTAGCCCATATAACCTACAAACACACGAAATTAGCTTTAAACACTATTATAAATACTAAATAATTACTAAAATGCAAGAAAACAAGCAAGTTAAGTCGCATAAATATGCTCCTATCAAAGAACATCAAGAACAATGATGAACATTCATGAGAAACCCATAAAAGTTCCATGAACATTTTTCATCCAAAAACATTTCAAAATCACTTAAACTTAAGGGAAATAACATATAACCAAACTAGGGTACTTAGGGGTTCTAAAGAACACATTAAAACCATTTTAACAAGACTAATTTGAACCCAAAAAATCACCCTTTTAATTTGGCCGAAAATCCCAAAATTCATGGCACCAAATTTTAACTCCAATATTCATGCTCATATGAACTACATCTACAACATTTGAGATGCCAAATTTTCCAACAAAATTTACATTCATAAAACAAGAATAAAGCTTGTAACATTTTACAACTTTTAAATCACATATTATGAACTACAAAACCCAAAAGGATTCACCAACTACTAGACCTAGGCTCTGATACCACTTGAAGGATTATTTTAGAAAAACATGTTCATTTAAGCAATATCATTAGCATGCAATTAACAAATTAAAGGCAGAATCATGCTTGCATATACTTAAAAACAAAACATTACCCATGAATGTTCAAAGCCTAGTAGATTGGTGAACCTTTAAACAACTCAAAACAAAGTGAGTTGAGATTTATACCTTTGTAGATTCCTCTTTGCTTAAGCAAAGGCTAATCACCCAAAGAGAGGGCCTTCATTCCTTGCATCTTAAATCTATGGATTTGGTTGGATGAAGAGGTTGCTCCAAGTTCCCAAAATTGGGAACCTCTAAGTCTCCACACCAAGGTTAGATGAAGAAGAAATGAGTGACTTTGAGGAAGTTGAATTGCTAGATTATTTCCTCAAAGTGGCCGGCCATTTTAGAGAAAAGGAGAGCTTGTGTTCTCTCCAATTTCCCCAAAACAAACCCTAAATGAATTTTGGCTATAAAGTCATATTTATACCTTAATTCATTTGAGTGGCAAACTTGTAAATAAGTCCAAGTTTGCTACCCTTACATTGTGGCCGGCCTTAGCGATTAATTTGGGCAATTTGGTCTTTGTGAATCATTATTCATTAAGTTGTCATACAACTTAAGTTAATGGACTCGACGTTCGAAGCCCATTGGGCCTTAAGGTCCAAAACTATCCCGAGGTCTTTAACGAACTTATTCGTTTGATTAATTAACATATTAATTAATCCTTGCCATAAATAATTAAACCATTTAATTATTCTTACTCATCTCCGTTGAATCTTCAATCTTTACCTTACACGGTGTACGATCCATTAGGTTCCTTTTAGCGAGGCAGTGGGCGATTCAAACTCTTTTAAATCGATTGTGAATTGAAACTTCTTTCAATTCTCCCTTTAGTGTTTACACACGTTTAGGGCTTCCACAAACCATGAGTGACACCTAGCAGCATATCATGGTTACCCAAGCTAATCAGAAGAGGTAGAGAACCTATTCAGTTTAGGATTACAAATGCAATACGGTCCTTCTCTAATCCAATACTCTTGACCACATTGTTTGGCTTGATAGTTTATTCATGTCTACTATCCAATGTGAATCTCGTGCTTATATGATTACCTTGAATGTGATCTGGAACGCATTCCAACATCTCATTCATACTCTGGCCAGAGATTCTAAATCATATCATAGAGTATTCTCCCTCAACGGTTTGAAGGTTAGAGATCCCTTGTTGCGCATTCACTTGTCTCCATGACTAGATAGCTTGACCCCAACCATGCCGTGGACACTCCAAAGGAATGCCTTTTGACACGATCAAAGATCAAGGACCTAACCACAAGACAACTATGATGCCTCAGGTCAAAGGACTAATTTGCATTATCCTAACCATGAGTTCTCAAGTGACATGAATATGAGAACTCATCGTTGATCGTGTTCAGTGAACTCATTCTCTATTGAGCACCTACGTACTTGTCTTGGTGTCACTCACACTAATGACTCGAGACTAGTCACTTTCCCTGAGAGAAGACATAGCACGTACTGATCTTAACGGACTGTCAATGCCTAATTGGCAATCCTATGATCAGGAACGTTTAGGATGTGTCTACGAAAGAATGGTCTCATGAATCTAACTTCTTTAGATCGCATTCTCCCAATCACATATTCCTTGGACTTTATCGTTTAAGCATATAACATTTATATGAGACCGCTCAAACAATAATCTTTGCCCTTGATATTAAACTAGATTAGTTTAATCATGTGAAATGTCCGTAAAGTATCATCATATGATTGGTTTTAGGGCACATTTTCAACAATTCAATTAACCAATAAAGTTAAAGAAAAAACTTAAAATAATAAATTAGTAAGGAGGCCAAAAAAATTGCCACATTCGGTTGGAGATGGTATATAAATATGGCATGGTACTGTTCATTAAAAAAATATAATTTCTTGCAAGGCTATAATTTGGACGGGGGGCTAAACACAAGGTTCTAAAAACACTGGGCGCTAGTCGGGCGGCCGGCAGGGGCCTAGTGCCTGGGTAGATTTATGTAAATTTATTATATATCTTGTAGATAAGAGCCGATTTACACTTAAAATAAAACTACACTTGTATGGATATTAAAAGAATGATTAAATGCAAAAATAGAAGTAGAAGAATACACAAAGTAAATCCATCCAACAAGTTCCATATTTAAAAAACAATAAGCATATAATCATAATGAGGAGTATTCTTGAATGATAGACTAAATTCTTCTTGTTCATGATCCTTGCATTGGATTGGACATAAACTAAATTATTTAACCTTGTTGTATATAGTTTATTTCTTTTCTTTGAATGTATCCTCTCAAAAGTGCTCCAATTCATTTCACAATTGGATGAACCCTTTGTCAATCCATCATTTGCAAATTAAGCACATCATTCTCATAAGTATACCACCATGAAACTAAAAAAAAAAAAAACACAATATTAATAAAATAAATAAATAAAACCAAACTACGTAGCTCCAAACCGATTTTTCGCAACGATTAGCGCTAAACCGGGGGCTGGCCTTCACTGCCTAGCACCTAGGCCACATCTAGGCCAATTTTCAGAACACTGGCTAAACATAGCCCCTTTGGTTGGTGATGGCCTTACTATTCAAGGGAATTGAGTTGCCTATAGCCCAAAGGGGCCTTACTAACTAGAATTTGTCTTACTCATGTCGGAGATAATGAGTTGTGTACAGAGATTTTTCAATGTACCTAAAACAGAGAGTGATATATCAGGTGTCCTTATACAAATGGCAAGATTCTTGTGTTAAAAAAGTAATAACATAAAAAGTAAAATTTTCCACCACTTATTTAATAACACGTAGTGTACCAATTGTGTTACGAATACAATGAAAAATTTCTCTTGTGCTTAGCGTGATATGCCTTCCCCTCTACGCACGTGTAGTAGTAGCTAGGCCGGCGGTTTGACCGGGCCCCTCTTGAACTGCTGGGTTCCTTTGGGCTTTTTCTCAATTGCCCTAACCAATGCTCAAATGATATAAGTTCGTATGATTCGTTGTGAGAATTAAATGTTACACCGAGAGACCTGTTGAGTTAAAACTCCATACCTAGACGACGTAAAACGGAAGTTCAGTTGGGTGCGAATTCAGGCTTCATCTCTTTCCTGTGATAGGTAACTACAAGATATGGCACAACCCACAAAAGCCTTGGGAAAGCATTTGCTGTTGATTTACCATCAAGTAAATATTACTCGAACTCAAAATTCTACACCTTATAATGCAAAACATGTATAAGGAAAATGATTTTTGCATGCCCCTTTTCACTATTTGCACACCCTTTTTATTCTTCAAACCATTCGATTAAACAAGTCAAAGAAGAATCAATGGCTAGAATTAAGAGATGGTGCAAAGATCATCTCCCCCACGTAGAATTTTGAGCCTGCGTCTCTCACCGCGTTTGTGCAAACATTATAGAATTTCCATCTAAGAGCCAAACTTCATTCGAAAAAGTGATCAAAATGTAGAAGATGAGGGACAAGAGTTCCATCAAGTAAAGCAACCTATGAACCAAAAATGTCAAACTCTGCTTCAACCATTCACAAAGAACAAAGAAACCTTATAAAACCGAAGTCTATTGATTCATGATCCATAAAACACCATATAAGATTTTGATTTCCTATTGTTAGCGCAGCACCCTTCTCTAAGCCTCTCTGCGGACAAAGTAGAGCTTACCCATGACATGAAGAACGGCAACAAAGGCAATGAAACCAATGCTCATGATGAGAACAACATTCGGGGAGATCTTGAGTCCTGGGGCATCATCTGTGTAGAACTGGAGCATTGTCCCTGCTGCACCTCCTGAAGCACCACCACTCGTCGTCCTCCTCCTCCTCATGCTCGCAGTAGCAGCGGCACTTCCTCTTGGCGGAGCTGCTCCACTGCCTAGGACCATTTTCTGTAACACCAAACCGAATTATAACCTCAATTCAGCATATTTGATAAAAAAATAAAAAAATAAAAGAATAAGAAATATACAACAGGGGAAAAGAAAACTTATGGAGTTTAGCCAGATTCAACTCGCTTGGCTGGGAAAAAAACAATTATACCTCATTCGGAAAAAGCAACATAGATTGATTCTACTTGTGCAAAATCGAAGAATGTACTCTAATTGAAGTTGGCTAACACAAGAAAGAATGGCATTGGACTTGATTCGTAACCGAATTAAAGACCCGATCAATTATAAACAAAGACATTTGGGATTTTATTGACAGTCATTACGGTTTCAGAGAAAATAGCAAAACCGTTTGAGTGCTGATCAATTTTCTACACAAAATTCACCAACTCCACATTTAACTATCTAGAGTCTAAACTAAAAGCACCCAGCTGTGATTCAAACCACAAGAAATGATATCAACATCCAGAGATCTAAATAATTGACGAATTCAAATGAAAAATCAAATTTTGAAGCATCAAAATATTATTTAAGTTGCAAATCAACCATCACAATTCATCTAATCAATCAATTTGTAATTCAAATTGATAAAATAAACCCTAATACTCAATTGAGCCATGCAAATCTTGAAATATGCACAAAAAATCAGATCCGAGAATCAGATCCAAGATACAATTACGAAAGCAATACAAAAGAATTCGCAAAATTAAATCATATAAAAATATGTAATGGAAGATTGCACGCAGTAGATCTATGATCGCACACGAACAAATGGAAAGAGAGGGAGAGGGGAACGAACCTGAGTCGACTCGGTGGAGAGAACGAGTTGGAATACTAAGGTTTATCGAAACTGCTGCTGTGAGAGTTTGAAGATCCGGTGAACCTTTTTGACTCCGATGAGCTGAAAAATCCGTTTTATCCTTACTTGGGGAGTGCAAACGCGGTTCTTTTTGTCTACGTGTCTTCCACGCCGATTCAACCAATTATTTTTGGCCACCTGGAATATCACTTATGCAATCTTGCCTAGTGTCACGGGATGACTCTTTAAGCCTTCCACCCGTGCGGCACTTAGACTTGAATACCTCGATGAACAAGCTAAGTAAGCCTTCGAAGCCTCGCTTCTCCGGATCGAATCACTAAGAAAGCTAAGATAGCTTGGAGAATGCTAAAATCACTTAGAAGATGGGAGAAAGGAAGCTTTGTATTGAAACTTAAGAGAACTTTATAATTGCTTACAATTCTTGGATGGATTGGCCAAATGGCCTTACCACCTATTTATAGGCCTAAGTCACCTCCTCAATGGAGGGTTCTAGAATTCCCTACTTACATCCAAAAATATCTAGTATAGTTCTAGATACAACTTGCCTAATCTAGATTGTTCTAGGTGAGGCTTAGATATGTACACTTGTGTGGAATGTTCCGGAATGCCCTAGATTATCTTGAATGCTCCGCCATGTTCTTGATTTTTCCGGGATGTTCCAGAAGCTTCCATAAAGACAAGGCTTTATGGGCTTAGATATATGATGTCTTGGGCGATTTCTTTGTTTTTAGTATGCGGCCCGTGACATCCTCCCCCACTTAAGTCGTCGACGTCCTCGTCGACTCTTGCTTCTCGAACGTCTCAATCAAGTCCTTATATTGCCATAAGGACGTCTCATTCTCCCATGTTGCCTCGGAGTATGGTAGCCCCTTCCATTTGACAAAGTACTCCACGTGCTTTGGTTGTCTTGGCCGCACCACGACACGCTTGGCTTCAATGATCTCCGCTTCTTTGTCAAATGCCTCCACCATAAAAGGGGGGGCTCGATGAGACTCACCTCGGCTTGGTTCCTCATCGTCTGCATGATAAGGCTTCAAGTTGCTCACATGGAACACCGGGTGAAACTTGAGGCGGGGTGGGAGTTCCACAACATAAACGGCTTTGCCAACCTTCTTGATGATAGGGAATGGTCCCTCATATTTCCGCAACAAGCTCTTGTGCAAGCCACGAGTACTCTTGTGTTGAGACGCATTCAGCTTCACAAAGACTTGGTCGCCAGTTTGGAACTCCACATTCCTTCGCTTACGATCCGCCCATTTGATGGGATTTTAAACCGCACAAATTTAAACTCTCTTTTTGACAGTTGTAGTAAAGATGTAAGTAGGGTATCGTTCTAGGCCGGGGATTAGGAGGGATTGCTAATCTACTCTAAATTAATTTAAAAACGTAAAAACAAAGTTCAAAACACTAAACTAGACTCAAAAACACAAAACTAGGCTAAAAACTCGAAACACACTTAAAATGACTCAAAATAATAAAAACAATCAAATTAAACACTAGGAATTTAAAATGGACGGAAATTGAAATAAAAGATTAAAAACAATAAAAACTAATTAAATAATATAATTTAATAATGGGGGGGGGGGTTTGGTTTTGGCGAAACGTGAATTAAACTTAAATAAATTACAAAATTGACAAAAACATAAAATAAAGGTGAATGGATAGGCGACGAATTGGCTAGAGGGTTTTTCTCCACACAAGACACATATGCAATCTAAATTGACCTTCAGTTGTTCTTTCAATAAGTTGTTAATCTCAACACCCCAAATTAATTAGGTACGCTTAAATTAACCTTCAGATTTTCCTTATGTTATTGAATTGGATGAACAGCATACAACAACTCAAATTATTCTCTAAAAGTTCCCTACGTGAAAAGCACAATAGAGATACGATTAAAGATCATTATGTTCTATGAAAATCATAAGTGTTGACAAGGCATTCGTAACTATGAACAGCATGATACGTTTGCCAGGAATTTACTTAACGCGATTGTGACTAGCAACCTTCACTACTCATGAATATAAGTTTATAACGATTAGGTGAAATTCACTTATATTCTAGCATCAAATTCATGCATGTAAATTAAGTATGTATTCTTAATCGACAAACACAAATAAGTTATTAATCAAGCAGTTAAGCAAATTAAATCACAACTCAGAATTCACAACTGAAGATATCAATTCAAATTACAAATATAATCATGGCTTTGAATTAACCTCTAGCCAAAATAAATTAATTATACATTATTTATAAATTAAAAACAGAAATTAAAAATGAGTTTGGAGGATTAAACCGAAACGGAGTATTAGGATTTGTGCGTATGCCACTGTGCAGTTTTGTTTCTGTCCTACGGGGTTGATGCGCTGCCAAAGCCTTCTCGCACGCTTCTGATTTCACTTGCTGCCAAATGGCAGCTGGCTTGGCTTTGATGCGCTGCTCCGTGTACCCTTCTCCGAGGCCTCTGCTCGCTCGCCAATCCCCGTGCTCGCTGGTTTCTCTCGCAAGCTGCCAAAGGCAGCTTCCCTCCCCAGGTGCCAGCACCTCCAATTGGGCCGCTGACTTCAATGCCGCTCTATGCAAGTTTCTGCCCCGAGGAGCTTATCTCTCCAATTGGCTCCTGTCTCCCCGTAAACTCCTCCGAGGCTTGCCTTCTGCAACCTTCTTTTTTTTTTATGTTTTTCGTTTCCCGTGTTTTCTCTCGGCTCGGTGCTGCCCAAAATGGCAGTTTATTCCCCTCTTTCCAGTCTGCTCCCCCTTTGTCTCGGTGCTTAAGCTGCCTTAAGAAGGCAGACTTCCTCCTTGTTTCGCACTACGGGCAGCTCCCTTGGTGAGCTGCTTTGCTAAATGGGCGCCCCACAGCTGCCAAAAGCACCCACACAGCTTCCTTTAATTATCCTCTTGCTTTTGCCGAGTCCTACTCCCACCGACCCGAGTGCCCTTTTCATTATTTCCACAACTTGCCTTCCATCATGACTTCCACCGATTTATTCCTTCCCACATGCTACATGCACACAACACATACATTAAATTTATAAATATATATATATATATATATATATATATTATTTTCTAAATGATAAGTATAATTCAACAGACAAGATAGTTTAGATGAAATTATTACTTAACACTTCACTTATTCTATTTTTATTTTCTTAGCTAGATAAATTCTAAAAACACAAAAATAACGTAAATAGCTCGAAATATAACGAACTAACTAAGAAAAGACGAGTGAATTGGATATAAAAATATATATAAATATGATCCGATCAAATACCCCCACACTTAGCTTTTGCTAGTCCTCGAGCAAAACAAAGAAACAGAAAAAGTAATAACATGAAAAACATTAGCTTCCCCCTATTTGACCCTCAAAGAATTTTATTCGAGAACATAAATCAGCAAAAACCATAGCTAGCACAAAACAAACTAATCCCAGTTCATCTTCCTTATTCAAATATTAGCAGTAATCTTTAAATCATCCTTGAAGTGTAGTGTGTGAGATAGCCATGCTAATGCAATTTCAAGTTTTTATTTTTAAAATCATCATATGCAAACCAGCAACCTTCTCACGGGATATGCACTCAATCACACATGTGTTTAGTTTTAATGTGTTTCGCTCAAAGAAACAAATGTGAAAGATCTACCATAAGCTTGCATAAAAATCACTTCTCCACAATCATAATTGCAAAACTTAAATCAAGAGGACTTTTATTGGATGTAATGAGGCTTAGGGATAGGGCTATTGAAACGAAAGAATAGGAAAACACAAGTTCCAAGCTACATTGCAAGCAATTCTTTTGTTGAGATTTATAAGAACTCAAGTTCTCCAACGATTCTTCTAGCACCTCAAACCACACCCTTAAACAGAAACTAAAAAAAACTTTTTATTTTCCTTGATACAATCTTTCTTTTTCTTTTCTTTTCTTCTCTTTTCTCATTTTTTTTTTAAAAAATAAATACAAACATGAAATACCCCCACACTTATTCTTTTGCCAAACCTTCCAAGTACTTCACAAATATTTCTCAAAAGACATTCTCAAATTGCTTGCTTGGAAAGGGTAAGGAAACATGTTTTGAGGTATAAGGGTAGACATATCTGGTGATAAGAAATAAAAGGCTCAACAAATACGGCTCAAATTGGCAATCTAATGATAATTTTTTTTTCTTTGGGAAATAAGGTTATTTGGGCCATGGTGGTAAACCTAATGCCTCTATCATTTTCAAGTTCATGCAATCAATGACAAATATTTCGAAAGATCGTTACGCAAGTTCTAGAGATGCATCTCACATAAGTTCATCACACATGAAAGAATAGGAGTGTATGAAAAATGCACACACTTTCAATAGGCTCAAAAACTCACATGGGATGTATACGGTCACTAAATTCACATATGAAGCTTTAATTCATGCTTTAGTTTCACATCAACAAGGCTATGTGCATTTGGTTTTTCAAAGATGATCAAACATGTACAAACTAACAAGAGAATTAGGAATTTCACATAACACATGTTAACTAAGTTCTTGATAATCATGGTTCAAATTTCATCCAGTTATATCATTGGGTCGAGAAACTAACAAAAATCTAATTCAAAACAATAAGGAAAATAAAACAATATTTTTGGATTTTTTAAATTTTTCGAGAAAAATTAAATAAAACACAAAACTCCGAAAAAAATTAAGTAAAACACAAAGCTAATTAAGAAAACAAAAAGCAATAACATGGAAACAAATGAAACCAGTTCAAAGTCGAAGGTACAAAAATTTTCAATTTGGTCATTTTTTTATACTTGATACCCCCACACTTAAACTAGACATTGTCCCCAATGTCATAAAACAAA
Source organism: Crataegus laevigata (assembly GCA_963580275.1). Lineage (NCBI taxonomy): Eukaryota > Viridiplantae > Streptophyta > Magnoliopsida > Rosales > Rosaceae > Crataegus > Crataegus laevigata. Next base: position 16,047,707 of record OY756942.1, on the reverse strand, counting down.
AATATGCAAATAAAAATAAAATGAATAAATAATACGAAACAAAATAAAGAAAAGGGACTGAAAACTTCTCTAATTTGCAGAAAACCAAGCGATGACCCCCAAGCGTAAATTTTGCAATCAACTTCAAGGGAGAAAATAACCAAACGTTCCTGCAAAGAAAAGAAATAAATCAGTTAAGCACGCAAGAAAATATAGAAAATGCAAACGAAAATTGAAAATGAAAATAAAAGATAACGAAAAGAACTAATAGGTGGTCATTGGTCATGACTGTTGATTTTCCACAGCTTTCATCTTGAACTGGATGGGCTTCCTTCTGGCAAGTGCTCCTCAGCTTAGTTGAGGATGAATCAGCACGTTGTCTCCACATGCTTCAAGTAGTCCGGTCTCCACGCAGGTGTGGCATCTTCTTGAACTCTTGGATCAACCCAGACTCATTTGCTCTTCGAAGTAACTCAGACTCCTCCTGCTTCGTCTGTGAGGTACTTTTGTTTTTGAAGAAGCACCTCAACACAGGTTTATTTTTGAAGTGGGCTGGGAGGGGTATGAGATGAGTACTCGAGAGCAAGACTAGGTAAGCAATCAGGATCTCACTTTCTCCATGTTCTTCAGATGAAAGTGAGGAGAAAGCGTGATATGAGATACTTTTGCTTTTAACCTTTTTTATATGAAATACTTTTGCTCTGGATGATTTGTTTTCTGGGGTGATCCAAGGGATGAAGAACACTGAGTAACTCGAAAGCTTTCTTTGGGAAGACATTATCGGAGATGAAGAGAGGTTGAGAGGTTGAGAGGGTGTGAAGGTGTGCCTTTGCTATGGAAGGCGAAGGTCGAACTTATAGAAATTTGGCTTCACAACCGGAACTATTCCTTCACTATTTGTCAGCAGCCGGTGGATGGATGAACAGTGCCCGTTACGCGCTTTCTGACAACGCGTCCGTAATTTCCGCGAAGCTGACTGCGCATGCGACGAGTGACGACAAACTGGAATGATGATCTTTTGAAAACTGGGGTTCAAATCCGGGTGCGGCCCGTGGTTTTCGCAACGCTCCAATGCTGCACGTGATGAGTCACGACAAAATTGGAAAAACAGAACGCCTCGTGATGTCTGAGCAATTCCGACTTTTGAGAAAGGAAACAGCTCTCGAGAAAGGAGCGTCCAGCTTTTCCGAATTACGTGAGGACGCGTCTTCAACCTCTGAGGAGCAGGCGCCTCTTCATTTTCTTCTTTTTATAGAGGCGCTAATGCTGCTCCACCTCACACTTGAACTCCCACCTGAAAACACTCTTCTCTGTACTCTTACTCCTTCCTAACTCTTCCTGCACTCTTAAACTTTCCGAACTCTTTTCTTCCTCAACACCCTCTAAAAATGTCTTGCCCTTCCGACCGTCGCCTAAACTTGAATGTCGGGGAAGACGATGACTCGTCTTCTCCGAACAACATTTGGAATCCGTCCTTCATATCCCCCAATGGTCATCTTACAGTCGGGGACACAATGATGAGGAATGAAATCACCGCTACGGTGATTGCCAGAAATCTGCTCACTCCAAGGGACAATAGGATGCTATCTAGGCGGTCGGACGAGCTGGCCGTTCAGGAATCTCTTGCTCTCAGCGTCCAAAGTGCAGGCTCAGTTTCGAACATGGGCCAGCGCCTGCTTGCAAGATCTCGTCAGGTGGAGTCGCTGATGGCTGAGGTGGCCAGTCTTCGGCAAGAAGTCAGAGGACTCAGGCACGAGAACAAGGAGTTGCACATGCTTGCAACTAGTTACTCGACTAGCATGAAGAGGAAGCTGGACCAGCTGCAGGAGTCGGACGGTCGGATTCAGAGCGATCATGAAAGGTTCATGGCGCTACTCCCAAGGTTTATGTTGCCTTCGTCCTCTGGAGTTGCACCAAGTGTTCCGGCTCCGGAGATTCCAACTCTGGCTCTTCGTCTTCCCGGAGCTCCGTCGACATCTCAGGCACCACCTGACCAATGATTAATGAACACTATTAGTTTTTCGTATTATTGTAATTTTTTTTTATTTAAATATATATATATATATATATATATATAAATATTACTAATATTATTATTATTATTATTAATATTTTTTATTTTTTTTAGGTATATTTTAAGCAATATAAAATATGTAAATTAGTGCAAAAAGACTTTGTTTACCCGTACTTAAAATAAACATTGCCCTTAATTTATTTAAACACAAACTAAACAAAAATCAACCAAATAACAAAACTAACTAAACAACACAAAATGAAAGTAGTGAAAAGAAGGGTGAAAGAATGCAAATCTGATTGCTTGGGTTGCCTCCCAAGAAGCGCTTGATTTAACGTCTTTAGTCGGACGAATCTTTCCATTAACCTCCCCTCATCTCCAAAGCATGGAATTTATCTTTCAATGGGAGGTGATACTTGAAATGATTCGGCAATGGTTTAAATTCTCGGGTGGGTGCCTGAATCATTAAAATTAGAAATATGTTAGTATAAAATAAAAATAAAATTGGAGAAGATGGCTTACTTTCCTTCTCCGACTTAAACTCAATTACAAACACTACGCCCTTGAACATTTCCGGGATTTTGCACTTGGCCAGATTGACGATGATGGTTGTGGCCTGTCCCGTGTCATCAAACTCAACTTTTTGGGCCTTTGTAGTCTGCACAGCCTCTTTGATGTATTCTTGATGTTGCCCAACCACTTCAATATCTTGAACCATTTTTCTTGGTGCACAAGGTTCTTTGAACGTTTCAACCTCATCGGGAATTTGTTTTGGTGCACCAAGAATTTGGATATCACTTTGCATCTCAGGAAGAGCTTCCACAATGTCCTTTTCACTTTCTTCGTTATTTGGAATTAAAAATCTGCAAGGAAAAAGGACATTCGGTGGAATAGGGTTAGAATGAATTGAACTTAGAACTTCCTCACCTGAGTTGGACGACATAGGGACTTGAGGGGTTTGAGACAAGAATTCTTCCAAACTCCCCAGGTCGTCTTCCTCATCTTCCACTTATAGCAGCAATTCATTTATGCTCGGGCTGTGTTTGAACGGTTCTAGGACAACTTCATCCTCCACGTCACGTATGGCTTCATCGATTTCAACGTCTCCCTTTGAATTTTTCATGTTGGAGTTGGAGAGTTCACGTTGCTCCTGAATCTGTGCCTTGACTTCCACAATCTGCCCCATTTGATTATTCAATTCTCCCATCTCCTTGGTTTGATTTTCTACTTCCTGGTTCAAAGAGATGAGTAATTGAATAATATTATCATTATCCACAGATGTACCTGAATTTAATTGGGCAGATTGTTGTGGTGGCTGTGGTGGCTGCAAAGGTGTTGTATAGAACTCATCATACGACTGCCAATATTCTCCTTGGTGAGTCTCCTTAGCTTGATTTTGTGACCCCTGCACCAAAGAGTTTAATTCATTAAGAATTTGATTATAATCCACGGGCATACTTTGATTCGATTGGAATTGTTGTGGGGGATGTTGTGGTGGCTGCATAGGTCTTGAATAGAACTCGTCTTGCTGCCAATATCCACTTTGTTGAAAATGTTGAGGTTCATCCCACATTTGATTTGAATAGTCCCTCCAATTCGAATTGCAAGCGTTGGAATACATGTTGCCCCTTAATTGATCATAGCCTTGATATCCCCAAGCATCTTCATATGCATAAAATTGAGGACTTTGATGAGCTTGATATCCTTGCCCATAGGGCACATCAAGTGTAGGGACAGTTGGCATTGTGGTTCGTTCGGCATTATGAGTCAATTGAGCAGTGAGCTGCGCCAATTGAGCTTGAATGGTTGCCATATCTTGCTCCATTAGTACCTAAAATTAAAGAAAGAAAAATAAATCAAATATCAAAAATAAAACACACAAACACAAATATAAACATAACACAAATATAAATAAAAACACAAACAAAAATAAAGGGATTAGCAAAGTTACTAATCCCCGGCAACGGCGCCAAAAATTTGACGGGATTTTAAACCGCACAAATTTAAACCCTCTTTTTGACAGTTGTAGTAAAGATGTAAGTAGGGTATCGTTCTAGGCCGGGGATTAGGAGGGATTGCTAATCTACTCTAAATTAATTTAAAAACGTAAAAACAAAGTTCAAAACACTAAACTAGACTCAAAAACACAAAACTAGGCTAAAAACTCGAAACACACTTAAAATGACTCAAAATAATAAAAACAATCAAATTAAACACTAGGAATTTAAAATGGACGGAAATTGAAATAAAAGATTAAAAACAATAAAAACTAATTAAATAATATAATTTAATAATGGGGGGGGGGGTTTGGTTTTGGCGAAACGTGAATTAAACTTAAATAAATTACAAAATTGACAAAAACATAAAATAAAGGTGAATGGATAGGCGACGGATTGGCTAGAGGGTTTTTCTCCACACAAGACACATATGCAATCTAAATTGACCTTCAGTTGTTCTTTCAATAAGTTGTTAATCTCAACACCCCAAATTAATTAGGTACGCTTAAATTAACCTTCAGATTTTCCTTATGTTATTGAATTGGATGAACAGCATACAACAACTCAAATTATTCTCTAAAAGTTCCCTACGTGAAAAGCACAATAAAGATACGATTAAAGATCATTATGTTCTATGAAAATCATAAGTGTTGACAAGGCATTCGTAACTATGAACAGCATGATACGTTTGCCAGGAATTTACTTAACGCGATTGTGACTAGCAACCTTCACTACTCATGAATATAAGTTTATAACGATTAGGTGAAATTCACTTATATTCTAGCATCAAATTCATGCATGTAAATTAAGTATGTATTCTTAATCGACAAACACAAATAAGTTATTAATCAAGCAGTTAAGCAAATTAAATCACAACTCAGAATTCACAACTGAAGATATCAATTCAAATTACAAATATAATCATGGCTTTGAATTAACCTCTAGCCAAAATAAATTAATTATACATTATTTATAAATTAAAAACAGAAATTAAAAATGAGTTTGGAGGATTAAACCGAAACGGAGTATTAGGATTTGTGCGTATGCCACTGTGCAGTTTTGTTTCTGTCCTACGGGGTTGATGCGCTGCCAAAGCCTTCTCGCACGCTTCTGATTTCACTTGCTGCCAAATGGCAGCTGGCTTGGCTTTGATGCGCTGCTCCGTGTACCCTTCTCCGAGGCCTCTGCTCGCTCGCCAATCCCCGTGCTCGCTGGTTTCTCTCGCAAGCTGCCAAAGGCAGCTTCCCTCCCCAGGTGCCAGCACCTCCAATTGGGCCGCTGACTTCAATGCCGCTCTATGCAAGTTTCTGCCCCGATGAGCTTATCTCTCCAATTGGCTCCTGTCTCCCCGTAAACTCCTCCGAGGCTTGCCTTCTGCAACCTTCTTTTTTTTTTATGTTTTTCGTTTCCCGTGTTTTCTCTCGGCTCGGTGCTGCCCAAAATGGCAGTTTATTCCCCTCTTTCCAGTCTGCTCCCCCTTTGTCTCGGTGCTTAAGCTGCCTTAAGAAGGCAGACTTCCTCCTTGTTTCACACTACGGGCAGCTCCCTTGGTGAGCTGCTTTGCTAAATGGGCGCCCCACAGCTGCCAAAAGCACCCACACAGCTTCCTTTAATTATCCTCTTGCTTTTGCCGAGTCCTACTCCCACCGACCCGAGTGCCCTTTTCATTATTTCCACAACTTGCCTTCCATCATGACTTCCACCGATTTATTCCTTCCCACATGCTACATGCACACAACACATACATTAAATTTAAAAATATATATATATATATATATATATATTATTTTCTAAATGATAAGTATAATTCAACAGACAAGATAGTTTAGATGAAATTATTACTTAACACTTCACTTATTCTATTTTTATTTTCTTAGCTAGATAAATTCTAAAAACACAAAAATAACGTAAATAGCTCGAAATATAACGAACTAACTAAGAAAAGACGAGTGAATTTGATATAAAAATATGTATAAATATGATCCGATCACCAGTTCTTCATCTTCTTTGAAGCCTTCTCCAAATGAGCTCGAGCAAGTTCGTGGGCTAACTGCCACTCCTTAGCAGTTTTGAAAGCGGCTGGACTACTCCCCGTGTAGCCAGTCACGACAGTGTTCAGGGTCAAGGGTTGTTGCCCTATAGCCAACTCGAACGGACTTTTTCCCGTCGACTCCGAACGTTGCAAGTTATTAGAGAATTGGGCAACATCAAGTAACTTAGCCCAATCTCGTTGATTGGCACTAACATAGTGCCGCAAGTAAGTCTTCAACAATGCATTAACCCGCTCCGTTTGTCCATCAGTTTGGGGATGAAAAGCTGTGGAGAAGTCTAACTTCGAGCCAAGTAGCTTGAAGAGCTCCTTCCAAAATCTACCCGTGAAGCGAGCGTCTGGATCACTGACTATGCTCCTCGGAACTCCCCAATACTTTACCACATGCTTTAGAAACAAGCGTGCAGCTACTTCGGCTGTGCACTCCACAGGTGCGGGTATGAAAGTGGCATACTTGGTGAATCTATCGACCACGATGAAGATAGATCCACATTCATCAGACTTGGGCAAATGTGTGATGAAATCCATGGTTAAACACTCCCATGGTCTTGATGGGGTGGGAAGTGGCTCCAACAGACCTCCCGGTTGCCTTTGTTCCACTTTGTCTTGTTGGCACACAAGACAAGTCTTCACGTACGAATCTACGTCATCCCGCATTTTTGGCCAATAATAAGCATCGCTCACCAAAGCCAACGTGCGGTGAGTGCCAGGATGTCCTGCCCACATTGAGTCTTGGCACTCCTTAAGGATTTCTTTCCTTAAGTTTCCCCACTTTGGGACGTAGATCCGCTTGCCCTTAGTGTATAGCAAGCCGTCCTCAAGCCAAAACCTTCTTGTTTTCCCATCCTTGACAAACTCCACAATGTTCTTGGCTTGGACGTCCTGTGATAAACCTTCTCGGACACGGCCCAAGAAATGGCTCTGTGGCTTGAGTACCGTAGCCATTAACTCTGCTCGTCTACTTAGAGCATCGACCACCACGTTCTCCTTTCCTTGCTTGTACTCTAGCTTGTAATCAAACTCTGCTAAGAACTCTTGCCACCTTGCTTGCTTAGGTGTGAGCTTTTGTTGGGTTTGAAAGTAGCTAGTGGCAACGTTGTCCGTCTTGATGATGAATGGGGTACCAAGCAAGTAATGCCTCCAGACTCTAAGGTAATGGACGATGGCGGTCATCTCATTTTCTTGGGTCGTGTACTTCTTCTCGGCATTGTTTAGCTTGCGACTTTCATAGGCTATCGGATGTCCTTCTTGCATCAACACTCCTCCTATGGCAAAGTCGGAAGCATCAGTGTGCAACTCGAATGGCTTGCTAAGGTCGGGCAACCTTAGTACAGGCTCCTCCATTAGGGCCTTCTTCAACCTCTCAAAGGCCTCTTGACACCGGTCCGTCCATTCCCATGCCTTATTCTTCTTAAGAAGGTCTGTTAAGGGTGCCGCTATGGCTGAATACCCTTTAATGAATCTCCGGTAGTAGTTGGCTAGCCCCAGAAAGGATCGTAGTGTTGGTACCTTGGTCGGCGGTTCCCACTCTTGAATGGCCTTGATCTTGCCCTTTTCCATCATAAGTTTCCCCTCCTTTATCTTGTGGCCAAGAAATTCTACTTCTTTTGCGGCAAAGGAGCATTTCTCCTTCTTGACATAGAGTTCATTTTCCCGAAGGGTCTTGAACACTATGCGCAAGTGCTTGACATGCTCCTCCAATGTCTTGCTATAGACAACGATATCATCGATGTAAACCACGACAAACTTGTCAAGATAAGGATGGAATACCTTGTTCATCAATGTACAGAATGTTGCGGGGGCATTGGTCAGACCAAATGGCATGACTTTATACTCGAACGATCCATATCTGGTCACCATCGCCATCTTCGATTCGTCTCCAGGGGCTATCCTCACTTGGTAGTATCCCGAGCGAAGATCCAACTTTGTGAAGTACCTTGCTTCACCAAGTTGATCGAATAAGTCAGCGATCAATGGAAGTGGGTACTTATTCTTTGATGGTAATCTTGTTCAGCGCTCTATAGTCGATGCACAATCTTAGGCTACTTTCCTTCTTACGTTGGAACAAGATGGGTGCACCATATGGGGACTTGGATGGTTGGATGAAGCCAGCATCAAGTAGCTCGTTGAGTTGCTTCCTCAATTCCTCCAACTCGGGTGGCGACATCCCATAAGGTGATTTGGAGGGAGGCTTACCACCAGGCTCCAACTCGATCGCATGGTCGACCTCTCTCCTTGGTGGCAACTTCTTTGGCAGTTCCTTAAGCATCACGTCCGCAAACTCCACAAGGACTGCTTCCACTTGTTTCGGCAAAGGCCCGTGCTTCTCCTCCCCTTCATTCAACATTAGGGTTGCAAGAAATGTGGCCTCGCCTTTCTTCCAAGACTTGGCAAATTGAATTACCGACAAGTGCTGGGTACACTTCTTGGCTTGCCTTTCCAATGGCACCAGGCACGGTTGTCTTCGGTCGGCTAGGATACAGAAGATATTGTAGAAGGGAATGGGAAAGGCTCATACCTTGTCCATGAACTCTAACCCAATGATTACGCCATAGTCGTCCATCTTGACTACGGTGAAGTCGATCTTTCCCTTCCATGCGCCAATGTCTACTTGTACATCGCGCGTAATTCCAACAATAGGGGTGGCAGGGGAATTTACCATCTTCACGCTGCAAGGCTCCTTCGTGACTCGGAGGCCAAGCCTTGTGGCTTCCTCCGACGTCATGAAGTTGTGGGTTGCTCCCGTATCAACCAACACACGCGTCGTCTTGTCACCAGTCTTGACGTCGACGAACAATGATCCTCTTTCAACTTGAGCCTTAGGTTGTGGGAGGGTTGTCTGGATGGCATTCAGTAGACGGATGCATCCCATCCTTGCATCGTTACTCTCCTCGGTCTTGTCCTCTTTGAAAGCCATGGCCTTAAGGGCCTTCTTTTGTGGGCAATCTCGCATCATGTGAGGGCCGTCGCATAGGTAACAATTGGGTTGCCAAGACTTACCCTTGCTTTTGTCATGCTTATCGACTTTCTTCTCCTTCGATTTGCTTGTCTCGGCCTTGTCCTTCGGCTTATGTTCTCCCCCGCTTTTCTCGTGGTTACCCCTCTTCCCCGTGGACTTGGAATCACCTTGGTGGCTTGATTTAAACTCAATCAAGGATTTGGCGGCGGCAATGGCATCTGACAATGTTTGCACACGTCTCCTTTGTAGTTCGAGTCTTGCCCAATTTTGCAGTCCACTCATGAAGTACATGAGCTTGTCTTCCTCTGACATGTTGGGCACCTCGAATAACAAGCTCACGAAGGCGTTGACATAGTCTTTGACGCTCCCCGTTTGCTTGAGCCACCTTAGTTTCTCCTTGGCTTCGTACTTGGCATTTTGGGGATAGAAGTGCAACATAAGATCTTTCTTAAATTCATCCCAAGTGGTGAGGGAAAACGTACCTTGCTCAATCTCCATGCTTCTGCGACGCCACCACATAAGGGCATTGTCAACTAAGAACATGGTTGCCGTTGAGATTTTGGACTCGTCGTCTTCAAGCTTCAAGTACTTGAAGTATCGCTCCACGTTCCACACGAATGTGTCGAGCTCCTTTGCTTCCCTCTTCCCATTATAGGATTTGGGTTTAAAGGAGTCGATTACCTTGGAGTCCAACGCCTTGATTTCCCTCGGCCCTTGCACGAATTGCTTCACGACCACCTCTTTACAAAACGCCAGTCCTTTATCTCTTCTTGAAGCGCCACAAACCTTGCCTCTATGTTGTCAAGGTGAACCTGGACTTCCTTCCGCATCTTGTCTGCCATGGTGTTGAGAGCGCCAAGGAGCTCATCTCGTAGCCCTTCCACCAAGCCACGCAGTTCATCCTTACCATTGTCCACCATGGTTTGGATTTCCTCCTTGTCGACAACGTCCTCATCAAGTCGAGTATCGAACTCGAGTATGGTTTGTTCCACCTTCTCGAGTTGCTCTTCCATGGTCTCCATCGATGCTTGCAAGTCCTTTAGCTTTGGCTTGCTCTTGGCAACGTCTTGGACCTCGGCAGTACGCTCCCTTAGATCGGAGACTCTGAACACCATCTCTCCATTTGCCATATCTTACTTTCCTTCAAGTGATTCACGAGCTTGGCTCTGATACCAACTGTCACGGGATGACTCTTTAAGCCTTTCGCCCGTGCGGCACTTAGACTTGAATACCTCGATGAACAAGCTACGTAAGCCTTCGAAGCCTCGCTTCCCCGGATCGAATCACTAAGAAAGCTAAGATAGCTTGGAGAATGCTAAAATCACTTAGAAGATGGGAGAAAGGAAGCTTTGTATTGAAACTTAAGAGAACTTTATAATTGCTTACAATTCTTGGATGGATTGGCCAAATGGCCTTACCACCTATTTATAGGCCTAAGTCACCTCCTCAATGGAGGGTTCTAGAATTCCCTACTTACATCCAAAAATATCTAGTATAGTTCTAGATACAACTTGCCTAATCTAGATTGTTCTAGGTGAGGCTTAGATATGTACACTTGTGTGGAATGTTCCGGAATGCCCTAGATTATCTTGAATGCTCCGCCATGTTCTTGATTTTTCCGGGATGTTCCAGAAGCTTCCATAAAGACAAGGCTTTATGGGCTTAGATATATGATGTCTTGGGCGATTTCTTTGTTTTTAGTATGCGGCCCGTGACACTAGTATGCGCCGAATCCTTTTTCTAGAGATCCTAAGGATCTCGCGATCGTGACCGTTTATCGTATATTGTGCAGTCAGAAATCATTTCAAAATTTAAAATTTAAAATTAAATATAAATAGTACCTAACGAAAACTGACCACACGATATACGATGAATGATCACGATCATGAAATCCCTAAGATCATTTTCTGCCAAGTATGAGAAGATGCAAACCAACAATGGCTAGTAGTAGTTTAAACATCTTCACGAAAAGACAAGTGTTGGTATTTTTCCCTTCAAACGTTTTAAGGTTAAAACGAAAATTGACATTTACCTGAAAAACTTTAAAATATTGTGAAATAGATGATATGTGTGCAGTTAAGGAAATTACATGATATTTCATTGTTGGTATTTTTAAAGAATACATATCATCTATTTCTTTAAATAGATTGTGAAATATCTATTTCACACATATATTTCTTTAAATATATTTCTTTAAAATATTGTGAAATAGATGATATGTGTGCAGTTAAGGAAATTACATGATATTTCATTGTTGGTATTTTTAAAGAAGACATATCATCTATTTCATGATATTTTATGGGAAAAATACCATCTATTTCATGATATTTAAAGAAGACACAATATTTATAAGGTTCAACAAGTATGTCTACGTCATCAGGGCACTAACAGTAGTATTTCTCATTATCAAAATGAAATTATAAAAGCAATGGAAAGCAGTGTGCTATCTATACACTCTTTTTTACTTCTCAAATACCCCTAGTTAATTTTTATCCCGTGATCTTCTTTAATTCAGTTGATCCGAAGCCTGTAAATTAAAAGGGTGTGTAAGAAGTAAAAAAGGGTATGTGGATAGCACACCCTTAATGAAAATAATAGATTGTGTATCTTCTCTATGTTATATGTCGGAGAGAATAGACCTTTGTATCACAAAATATATAATTCCCTACTAAAACTAAGGACTGTGAAAGTAGCACATGCTACATGAGGCTGGTAGCACAAATTCAACATCTATTGGATGTCGGTGCCTATTTCTTCAAGTGGGTCATCTACTTTTATAACACTCCCCCTTAGATGACCACAAGTCTTTGATTGACTATCTTCACTAGAACTTCTCTAATAACGTTCTCCTTGATGATATCTCCCCTTGATCTTGGATTAGCTAACAAGTCATCAAGCCGATGCGTGTCATGCAATTCTTGAACTTTTGAAATAAAACTTTGATAGATAGTTGGTGAGGTTGTGTACCATAGCTTTGAATGCGTTTCTCCAGTTTTCATTACTTAATTCTTTTTGTGAGCGATTTTTATCCAAGCGAGAGAGATTCAAATTTTGTTTTTCGAATAAGACCATGCCTATTAGCGAGTTCACTGGAACAGAACAAGCACATGTTTTCTCAAAGATATAAATAGGTGTTGGGACCCAAAAATGTCACACACCAATCTAACTACGTCTCAAGGCCTAATTGTCATGCAAAGCCGACATTCAAGCCCAAACACATGCCAAGGTGCGAGATCGATGAGAAATATATATACAAACATGCCATGTCACTGCGATTAAGCTGGATATTCACACCATGTTAATCACTGACGGGATTTTAAAACCGCACAAATTTAACCCTCTTTTTGACAGATGTAGTATAGATGTAAGTAGGGTATCGTTCTAGGCCGGGGATTAGGAGGGATTGCTAATCTACTCTAAATTAAATTAAAAATATTAAACAAGACTCAAGGATACAAAATTAAGCTAAAAACTCTAATAATTCAAAACACACAAAAATAACTCAAAACAAAGAAAACAAATTAAATAAACACTAGGAACTAAAATGGACGGAAATTGAATTAAAAGATTGAAAATAATAAAAACTAACTAAATAATATAATTTAATAATGGGGGGGGGGTGGGTTTGGTTTTGACGAAACTTAAAACTAAACCTAAATAAATTGCAAACTTGACAAAAGCATGAAATTAAGGTGAATGGAAGGGCGACGGATTGGCGAGAGGGTTTTTCTCCACACAAGACACAGATGCAATCTAAATTGACCTTCAGTTGTTCTTTCAATAAATTGTAAATTTCAACACCCCAAATTAATTAGGTACGCTTAAATTAATCTTCAGATTTTCCTTAAGTTATTGAATTGGATGAATAGCATACAACAACTGACACACCCCGTCCCGAAGGAGGGCATGCTGGTCGTCACGTGGGAGTGATGTAACCATTTACACAGTACGGAAGCTTTAAATATATCACTTCTAAGATGAAACACCCGAAGGTGAGATCCAATTTTGTCCATTCTGTCAGAACCCCGTTGAATTTCCTCGTAGTCACCACACCTCTGCTATCTTGAACCTGGAGGGGCGCAAAACCAAGTTGAGTGGGTCAGTAAAACAAATCTTTTCCAAATCCATCTTTTCTCAAAAGTTTGTAACCCCTCTCCGTAAAACTTGTATACTTTCCCAGAAATGTAAAATATCAATATATATACATATATATTCTCAAAACTTCAAATCACTATCTCAACATTTCTTTCAATACAATATGCCATGCCATGTCTAAATTTAACATTATAGTATGGATGCATTAACATAAATCAGGTGGAAGAAAATAATCAACCGGAGACCCTCTAATGGCCCTGTACGGCTGAATCTATATCATTTCTATCATCTCAGCCCTCGGCTGTATCTAGAGCTCCAAATCTCATCTTGCTTCACTTCAAATTCTCATCTTGCCGGAGTCACCACCTGTGACCTGTACGGCCTTCTGCACATAAGTCGGAACCACCTAATGTAGTCTGTACGACTTAATGGTTAATATTACGCTCTAGTGCTTTTCTCATCAATCATTTCTCATCAATCATCTGTGCACATAATCTAAGGTCACCCACCAGTCGGAACCTCTCTAAAGGTCTGTACGACTGGCCTGTCGGAACCACCCCTTGTGGTCTGTACGACTAGCATCTACTTGGATCCAAGGCGAGCGTGCGATGCGGTGAATAATATAAGCACTAATACCATGGTGCAGGTTATGAGCTCAACATATCTCAACATCATCATAACAGTAATATATACTCACCTGATACTCATCTGTGCGTCCACCGCACCAATTCATACATATGCATCATATATCAATTCCTATTTTCATATCATTTCATGCATATCAATTCGATTCACATTTCTATATACTTTTCACATACTTCTATGCATGGCATTTCGATTCACATCTCTATATACTTTTCATATCGTTTCTATGCATGGCATTTCAATTCCCGTTTTCCACATCACTTATACGCATTTCATTTTAAGCATACTTTCATTCAAATCCAATTTATGGAAAAACGTCAAGTATATATATATACGGGAAATAAAACTGCCCACTCACAGATACGTAGTCGAGACGAAGCCTCCTAGCTTGGCTCAATCACATATGTCCTCGGAATACGTTTCCCGGAAAATTCCAAGCAAAACCGGCCACTTTGGTTCTACATGATCCCGACGTCCAAACCTTCCAAACGAAGCACTCCGAGCTTCCTTAGGACCTCGCCAAGCTTCCTACAAGCTGAAAATGGTGTCTACGTGCTCGTGGAGGTTCCAGGAGTTTGATGGTGGTCTTAACTCCGCCGTTGGTAGAGGTTTAGGGTGGTTTGTGTGGCGGTCCGTGTGGGTTCGAAGGAGAGAGAGAGAGAGAACTGAGAAGAAGAGAGAGAGAGAGAGACAAGATACGGAAAATGGGGAGGGTGATGAGGGATTAGGAGGTCCTACCTAAACCCCATACACAAAATTAATACATACTAATAAAAATCTAAGCCTAAGTTTGAGTTCCTAAAACTAATGAATATTCCAATTAACAATAGTTTAGGAACCTTAGGTAGAATTAATATCCAATTTACGCACCTTAATTCCGTTTAAGGGCATTTTCGTAACTTCACGTCCTCGGAATTAAAAATTCCGGGACGGGCTGTGACAACAACTCAAATTATTCCCCAAAAGTTCCCTACGTGAAAAGCACAATAGAGATACGATTAAAGATGATTATGTTCTATGAAAATCATAAGTGTTGACAAAACATTCGTAACTATGAACAGCATGATACGTTTGCCAGGAATTTACTTAACGCGATTGCGGATAGCAACCTTCACTACTCATGAATATAAGTTCATAACGATTAGGTGAAATTCACTTATATTCTAGCATCAAATTTATGCGTGTAAATTAAGTATGCATCCTTAATTAACATACACAAATAAGTTATCTATCAAGCAGTTAAGCAAATTAAATCACAACTCAGAAATCACAACTGAAGTTATCAATTCATATTACAAATATAATCATGGTTTTGAATTATCCTCTAGCCATGGCAAATTAATTACACATCATTTATAAATTAAAACATAAGTAAATTATAAGTTTGGAGGATTAAACCGAATCGAGGATTGTGTAAGGATCTGTGCTTCTTTGATGCCACTGTGCAATTTGCACCGAGCTGCCTTCCTGTGAGTGGCCACGTCTGCTGCTTCTTCAACAGCAGCCTTCCTCTCTCTGATTTAGTTTTTCCGCTGCGTTGGCAGCTTTTCTGCCTTGTGATTTTCACCCAAAGGCAGCGCCCCCGTGTATGGCTGCTCCGCAAGCTGCTAAGCTGGCAGCTTATTCCCTGTGTCTTCTCTCGGCTGGCAAGATCTTCCAAATATGCCGCCAAAGGCAGCTGTCCTCTGTCACGCTGCTGTGCAGCTTCCAAGCAGCTGACGCTGCCTCACCAACAAACCCCACGGACCTCCTGGCAGCCCTCTGGTTGGCTGCCTTCTTCCTCCGCTGACTTCTCTCGTAGCTCTCTCTTTGGTTTCCCCCAAGGCCCCGAGGCCTTTCTTTATTTTTTTTTATATTTCTTTTGTTTCTGACCAGCTCTCCGAGCTGCTCTCCAATGGGCGCCCAATTTCGCCCCCTTTTATTTCCAAGCTGCCCAAATGGCAGCTGACCTCCGTGTACTCCTCCCTCTGGTTTTGGTTCTTCCGTGCGCTGCCTAGGAAGGCAGCCTTGCCTTCACTCCCCCGTATGCGCTGCCTGGCCTTCTTCTTCTTAAGGCTCTCGCCCCGTGTGCCTTTCATCATTGCTGACTTGCTTTTCTTTTATTATTCTTTTGTTTTTCCACCGACTTGGCCATGGGCTGCTCCCTTCATCATCATTTTCTTTCTAAGCTGCCCACCGAGTGCACTCATGCTTGCCAGCTGAAAATCACACACACATTAAATAAATATATAAATATATACAACATAAATATATATATATAAATATATATATATTTATATATTCTTTTCTAAATGCTAAGTTCAATTCAACAGGCACAATATTACGAATTTATTACTTAGCATTTTACTTATTCTATTTTTATTTTCTTAGCTTGATAAATTCTTATAAAACATAAAAATAACGTAAATAGTTCAAAATATAACGAACTAACTAAGAAAAGACGAGTGAATTTGATATAAAAATATATATAAATATGGTCCGATCAAATACCCCCACACTTAGCTTTTGCTAGTCCTCGAGCAAAACAAATAAAACAGAAAAAGTAATAACATGAAAAACATTAGCTTCCCCCTATTTGACCCTCAGAGAATTTCATTCGAGAACATAAATAGCAAGAACCATAGCTAGCACCAAACAAGCTAATTCAAGCTCATCTTCTTATTCAAATATTAGCAGTAATATTTAAATCATCCTTGAAGTGTAGTGTGTGAGATACCCATGCTAATGCAATTTCAAGTTTTTATTTTAAAAATCATCATATGCAAACTAGCAACCTTCTCACGGGATATGCACTCAATCACATATGTGTTTAGTTTTAATGTGTTTCGCTCAAAGAAACAAATGTGAAAAATCTACCATAAGCTTGCATAAAAATCACTTCTTCCACAATCATAATTGCAAAACTTAAATCAAGAGGACTTTTATTGGATGTAATGAGGCTTAGGGATAGGGCTATTGAAACGAAAGAATAGGAAAGCACAAGTTCCAAGCTACATTGCAAGCAATTCTTTTGTTGAGATTTATAAGAACTCAAGCTCTCCAACGATTCTTTTAACACCTCCAACCACACCCTTAAACTGAAACTTTAAACTTTTTTATTTTCTTCGTATACAATCTTTCTTTTCTTTTTCTTTTCTTCTCTTTTTTTTTATTTTATAAATAAATACAAACATGAAATACCCCCACACTTATTCTTTTGCCAAACCTTTCAAGTACTTCACAAACATTTCTTACAAGACAATCTCAAATTGCTCGCTTGGAAAGGGTAAGGAAACATGTTTTGAGGTATAAGGGTAGACATATCTGGTGAAAAGAAATAAAAGGCTCAACATATACGGCTCAAATTGGCAATCTAATGATATCATTTTTTTTTCTTTGGGAAATATGGTTATTTGGGCCATGGTGGTGAACCTAATGCCTCTATCATTTTCAAGTTCATGCAATCAATGACGAATATTTCGAAAGATCGTTACGCAAGTTCTAGAGATGTATCTCACATAAGTTCATCACACATGAAAGAATAGGAGTGTATGAAAAATGCACACACTTTCAATAGGCTCAAAAACTCACATAGGATGTATATGGTCACTAAATTCGCATATGAAGCTTTAAGTCATGCTTTAGTTTCACATTAACAAGGCTATGTGCATTTGGATTTTCAAGAATGATCAAACATGTACAATACTAACAAGAGAATAAGGAATTTCATATAACACATGTTAACTAAGTTCTTGATAATCATGGTTCAAATTTCATCCAATTATATCACTGGGTCGGGAAACTAACAAAAATCTAAATCAAAACAATAAGAAAAACAAGACAATATTTTTGGATTTTTTTTAAATTTTCCGAAAAAATTAAATAAAACAAAACTAATTAAGAAAACAAAAAAGCAATAACATGGAAACAAATGAACCAGTTCAAAGTCGAAGGTACAAAAATTTTCAATTTGGTCATATTTTATACTCTTGATACCCCCACACTTAAACTAGACATTGTCCCCAATGTCAGAAAACATTAAAAATGCAAAAATAAAAATAAAAATAAAAATAAAATTACTAAATGAAAAGAAACAAAATAAAGCAAAAGGGCTGAAAACTTCCCTAATTTGCAGAAAACTCAATCGATGACCCCCAAGCTTAAATTCTGCAATCAACTTCAAGGGTGGAAATAACCGAAAGTTCCTGCAAAGAAAAGAAATAAATCAGTTAAACACGCAAGAAAATATAGAAAATGCAAACGAAAAATAGAAAATGAAAATAAAAGACAACGAATAAAACTAATAAGTGATCATTGGTCGTTGATGTTGCTTTTCCACAGCTTTCATCTTGAACTGGATGGGCCTTCTTTCTTGCAAGTGCTCCTCAGCTTAGTTGAGGATGAATCAGCACGTTTTCTCCACATGCTTCAAGTAGTCCGGTCTCCACGCAGGTGTGGCATCTTCTTGAACTCTTGGATCAACCCAGACTCATCTGCTCTTCGAAGTAACTCAGACTCCTCCTGGTTCGTCTGTGAGGTACTTTTTCTTTTGAAGAAGCACCTCAACACAGGTTTATTTTTGAAGTGGGCTGGGAGGGGTCTGAGATGAGTACTCGAGAGCAAGACTAGGTAAGCAATCAGGATCTCACTTTCTCCATGTTCTTCAGATGAAAGTGAGGAGAAAGCGTGATATGAGATACTTTTGCTTTTAACCTTTTTGATATGAAATACTTTTGCTCTGGAAGGTTTGTTTTCTGGGGTGATCAAGGGATGAAGAACACTGAATAACTCGAAAGCTTTCTTTGGGAAGACATTATCGAAGATGAAGAGAGGTTGAGAGGTTGAGAGGGTGTGAAGGTGTGCCTTTGATGTGGAAGGCGAAGGTGGAGACTTATAGAAATTTTTCTTCCTCAACCGGAACTATTCCCTCACTATTTGTCGGCAGCCGGTGGATGGATGAACAGTGCCCATTACGCGCTTTCTGACAAAGCGTCCGTAATTTCCGCGAAGCTGACTGCGCATGCGATGAGTGACGACAAACTGGAATGATGATCTTTTGAAAACAGGGGTTCAAATCCGGGTTCGGCTCGTGGTTTTCGCAAAGCTCCAAGCCGCATGTGACGAGTGACGAGTGATGACAAACTGGAAAAGCTGATGCCACGTGATTTCTGAGTCACGCCCAGCTTTTGATAAAGGGTTCCGGTTTTTGAGAAAGGTGTCTGGCTCTTTCGATTTGCGCGAGGACGCGTCTTCAACCTCCGAGGAGCGCTCTTTGATCTCTGAGGAGCGGGCGCCTCTTTGATTTGCTTCTTTTTATAGAGGCGCTAATTCTGCTCCACCTCACACTTGAACTCCCTTCCTCAAACACTTCCTTCTGCACTTCTGCAATTTTACTCCTTCCGCTCTCTTCTTCCGCTTCAGCAATCTTAATCTTCCCGAACTCTTTTCTTCCGCAACCCCCTCTAAAAATGTCTTGCCCTTCCGACCGTCGCCTTAACTTGAATGTCGGGGAAGACGATGACTCGTCTTCTCCGAACAACATTTGGAATCCGTCCTTCATATCCCCCAATGGTCCTCTTACAGTCGGGGACACAATGATGAGGAATGAAATCACCGCTACGGTGATTGCCAGAAATCTCCTCACTCCAAGGGACAATAGGATGCTATCCAGGCGGTCGGACGAGCTGGCCGTTCAGGAATCTCTGGCCCTCAGCGTCCAAAGTGCAGGCTCAGTTTCAAACATGGGCCAGCGCCTGCTTGCAAGATCTCGTCAGGTCCACTCGCTGATGGCGGAGGTGGCCAGTCTTCGGCAGGAGGTCAGAGGACTCAGGCACGAGAACAAGGAGTTGCACATGCTTGCAACTAGTTACTCGACCAGCATGAAGAGGAAGCTGGACCAGCTGCAAGAGTCGGACGGTCGGATCCAAAGTGATCATGAAAGGTTCATGGCGCTACTCCCGAGGTTTATGTTGCCTTCGTCCTCTGGAGTAGCACCAAGCGTTCCGGCTCCGGAGATTCCAACTCTGGCTCTTCGTCTTCCCGGAGCTCCGTCGACCTCTGCGGCACCACCTGACCAATGACCAATGACCAATGAACGCTATTAGTTTTTCGTATTATTGTAAAATTTTATTGCTTTAATGTTTATTTAAATAAATATATATATATATTATTAATATTATTATTATTATTATTATTATTATTATTAAGTTTTTTTTTTAAAAGTTTATTTTAAGCAATATAAAATATGTAAATCAAAATATGTAAATTAATGCAAAAAGACTTTGTTTATCCGCACTAAAAATAAACATTGCCCTTAATTTATTTAAACACAAACTAAACAAAAATCAACCAAATAACAAATTTAACTAAACAAAACAAAATGAAAGTAGTGAAAAGAAGGGTGTAAGAATGCAAATCTGATTTGCTGAGCAATTTCAAAGTCTCCCTTCGTTGAATGCTTGGGTTGCCTCCCAAGAAGCGCTTGATTTAACGTCTTTAGCCGGACGAATCTTTCCATTAACCTCCCCTCGGCTCCAAAGCATGAAATTTATCTTTCAATGGGAGGTGATACTTGAAATGATTCGGCAATGGTTTGAATTCAAGAGTGGGCGCCTGAATCATTAAAATGAGAAAAATGTTAGTAAAAAATAAAAAAATAAAAATTGGAGAAGATGGCTTACTGTCTTTCTCCGACACAAACTCAATTACAAAAACTACGTTTTTGGATATCTCCGGGACTTTGAACTGGGCCAGGTTTACTATGATGGTTGTGGCCTGTCCCGTGTCATCAAACTCAATTTCTTGGGCCTTTGTTTCCTGCACAGCCTCTTTGATGCAATCTACAAATTCTACACATTCTCCAGCCACTTCGATATCTTGAATTCCTTTTCTTGGTGTGCAAGGTTCGGGAACTTGTTTTGGTGCACCAAGAATTGGGATATCACTTTGGACCATTGGAAGAACTTCCACAATCTGCCCCATTTGATTATTCAATTCTCCCATCTCCTTGGTTTGATTTTCTACTTCCTGGTTCAAAGAGATGAGTAATTGAATAATATTATCATTATCCACAGATGTACCTGAATTGAATTGGGCAGATTGTGATGGAGGCTGTGGTGGTGTTGTATAGAACTCATCATACGGTTGCCAATATTCTCCTTGGTGAGTCTCCTTAGCTTGATTTTGTGACCCCTGCACCAAAGAGTTTAATTCATTAAGGATTTGATTATAATCTATTGACGAACCTGAGTTTGATTGAGCATATTGCATATGAGGTTGTGGTGGCTGCATAGGTCTTGAATAGAACTCGTCTTGCTGCCAATATCCACCTTGTTGAAATTGCTGAGGTTCTCCCCACATATGATCGGAATCATCTCTCCAATCCAAATTGCAAGTGTTGGAAAACATGTTGCCCCTTGATTGGCTGTGGCCTTGATATCCCCAAACATCTTCATATGCAGAAAATTGAGGACTTTGATGAGTTTGATAACCTTGCCCATAGGGCACATCAAATGTAGGGACATTTGGCATTGTAGTCCTTTCGGCATTATTAGTCAATTGAGCAGTGAGCTGCGCCAATTGAGCTTGAATGGTCGCAAATGCCATGTCTTACCCCAATTGTACCTAAAATCAAAGAAAGAAAAATAAATCAAATATCAAAAGTAAAATACACAAACACAAAAATAAACAAAAACACAACAAAAACACAAATATAAAAATAAACACAAACAAACAAAAATAAAGATATTAGCAAAGTTACTAATCCCCGGCAATGGCGCAAAAAATTTGACGGGATTTTAAAACCGCACAAATTTAACCCTCTTTTTGACAGATGTAGTATAGATGTAAGTAGGGTATCGTTCTAGGCCGGGGATTAGGAGGGATTGCTAATCTACTCTAAATTAAATTAAAAATATTAAACAAGACTCAAGGATACAAAATTAAGCTAAAAACTCTAATAATTCAAAACACACAAAAATAACTCAAAACAAAGAAAACAAATTAAATAAACACTAGGAACTAAAATGGACGGAAATTGAATTAAAAGATTGAAAATAATAAAAACTAACTAAATAATATAATTTAATAATGGGGGGGGGGGTTTGGTTTTGATGAAACTTAAAACTAAACCTAAATAAATTGCAAACTTGACAAAAGCATGAAATTAAGGTGAATGGAAGGGCGACGGATTGGCTAGAGGGTTTTTCTCCACACAAGACACATATGCAATCTAAATTGACCTTCAGTTGTTCTTTCAATAAATTGTAAATTTCAACACCCCAAATTAATTAGGTACACTTAAATTAATCTTCAGATTTTCCTTAAGTTATTGAATTGGATGAACAGCATACAACAACTCAAATTATTCCCCAAAAGTTCCCTACGTGAAAAGCACAATAGAGATACGATTAAAGATCATTATGTTCTATGAAAATCATAAGTGTTGACAAAGCATTCGTAACTATGAACAGCATGATACGTTTGCCAGGAATTTACTTAACGCGATTGCGGATAGCAACCTTCACTACTCATGAATATAAGTTCATAACGATTAGGTGAAATTCACTTATATTCTAGCATCAAATTCATGCGTGTAAATTAAGTATGCATCCTTAATTAACATACACAAATAAGTTATCTATCAAGCAGTTAAGCAAATTAAATCACAACTCAGAAATCACAACTGAAGTTATCAATTCATATTACAAATATAATCATGGTTTTGAATTATCCTCTAGCCATGGCAAATTAATTACACATCATTTATAAATTAAAACATAAGTAAATTATAAGTTTGGAGGATTAAACCGAATCGAGGATTGTGCAATGATCTGTGCTTCTTTGATGCCACTGTGCAATTTGCACCGAGCTGCCTTCCTGTGAGTGGCCACGTCCGCTGCTTCTTCAACAGCAGCCTTCCTATCTCTGATTTAGTTTTTCCGCTGCGTTGGCAGCTTTTCTGCCTTGTGATTTTCACCCAAAGGCAGCGCCCCCGTGTATGGCTGCTCCGCAAGCTGCTAAGCTGGCAGCTTATTCCCTGTGTCTTCTCTCGGCTGGCAAGATCTTCCAAATATGCCGCCAAAGGCAGCTGTCCTCTGTCACGCTGTTGTGCAGCTTCCAAGCAGCTCACGCTGCCTCACCAACATACCCCACAGACCTCCTGGCAGCCCTCTGGTTGGCTGCCTTCTTCCTCCGCTGACTTCTATCGCAGCTCTCTCTTTGGTTTCCCCCAAGGCCCCGAGGCCTTTCTTTATTTTTTTTTATATTTCTTTTGTTTCTGACCAGCTCTCCGAGCTGCTCTCCAATGGGCGCCCAATTTCGCCCCCTTTTATTTCCAAGCTGCCCAAATGGCAGCTGACCTCCGTGTACTCCTCCCTCTGGTTTTGGTTCTTCCGTGCGCTGCCTAGGAAGGCAGCCTTGCCTTCACTCCCCCGTATGCGCTGCCTGGCCGTCTTCTTCTTAAGGCTCTCGCCCCGTGTGCCTTTCATCATTGCTGACTTGCTTTTCTTTTATTATTCTTTTGTTTTTCCACTGACTTGGCCATGGGCTGCTCCCTTCATCATCATTTTCTTTCTAAGCTGCCCACCGAGTGCACTCATGCTTGCCAGCTGAAAATCACACACACATTAAATAAATATATAAATATATACAACATAAATATATATATATATAAATATATATATATATATATATTTATATATTCTTTTCCAAATGCTAAGTTCAATTCAACAGGCACAATATTACGAATTTATTACTT
This sequence comes from Crataegus laevigata, assembly GCA_963580275.1. NCBI lineage: Eukaryota > Viridiplantae > Streptophyta > Magnoliopsida > Rosales > Rosaceae > Crataegus > Crataegus laevigata. The sequence goes on along the minus strand of OY756942.1, from coordinate 16,024,232 downwards.
AACATTTTACTTATTCTATTTTTATTTTCTTAGCTTGATAAATTCTTATAAAACATAAAAATAACGTAAATAGTTCAAAATATAGCGAACTAACTAAGAAAAGACGAGTGAATTTGATATAAAAAAATATATAAATATGGTCCGATCAATCACCAAATATTCACGCCATGCTTCCTTATGCTAGTCACTATTCATACTAAGCTCAAGTCACGTTTTGGGGCTTGTCAAGTGGATTGTGGTGTGGATGGTTACGGAAGGTTATTGGGCCTAAGTGGAATCAGGTTTATGGAAGACTTTGGGTTGCTTGGGAGCCCAAGGATCCAAGCCCATACCCTTTGAATTTCATGCAGGCAACATTGAGAGAGAATTAGACTAGTTTACCCTTTTTCCTAGCAAGCCAACCCTCTTAGTTAGGACTAAACTAAATTCCTATAATAAATGCATGATAAGCCCATCAAGTTAGGCATTTAATGCTGACTTTCCCTTCCCAACTTGCATAGATAACCAACGCGCTAAAGCTACGAGGCGCTACCAGAAGTAGCGTATGTGAAATGCCGCCTTGGGAAACCCGCGCCTCGGGAAGAAGCAGACTACAAGTCTTAACAGTGCAACTACCTTACACCAAAAGGTGAATAATATAAGGACTAGGGAGAAAGTCAGGGAAGACCAAGCCACAAAGGAAGATTCCCTTGAAGCGTAAAGAATAACACTTCACTTACATAAGGAGGAGGGGAAGCCATTAAAGAAAGGGAGATAGAAGATTGGGAGGTAACACATAGAGAGATAGAGAGAACACAAGGGAGATAACCACCCAGGAAATAAGCCCATAGAGTTTCATCTAGCCCAAAAACATACTCAAAGCCTCAAGCATCATCATCCATGCAATCTTATTAACTTCCACAGCCTTCCATTAAAGATCTCAGTCATTAGAAACCTTACTACCACCCTAGGAAAGGCCAAATTATCCAGTCAAGAATGCCATGCAACAATGCAAATCCCTTCTCTATCATGTTAAACCAATAATCTTCTAGCTTCCACACCATGTTTCACTTGAACAAGTCATTATCTTGATTAGTCATGCTATCTTCGAGCCGTTGATGTTACCGGTGTATTTCCTAAGATAAGCTAACTATTTCGAGATATTTCAGGACTTGGTACGAATCTGCACCAAGGAAGACAAGAGGACACTCTCAAAGCCCAAGTCCACCTTGACTTAAAAGTCCCCCAACAATAGGTAAGTTACATTTCATTTCATTCCAATACTCATATATTGGTATTGTGCTTCACAAGAAATGTAACATCTCAGTTATTTTTTCCCAATCTTGTGGATCCACATTATATAAATTTAATATATTTCATGCTATATTAATTTGTTCTATTCCTCTTACGTAAGGTATCCAATTTTTTCTAGGTGGTCTCACCATTCTTTTCATCCATGTAATCTACTTCTCCTTGTTTAATATATTGTTCATTGTTTTGTCTTATAAATTGTTTATCTTTTCTTGCAACATATCTTGAATTATTTTATACTTTTGATGCAACTTTCTTATGCTAGATTTCAATTTTTACTTCTTATAAATTATTATATTCTTTTGATCCTAAAATATGTTCTATCCTATGTCTACAATTAATTTTTTTTTTCATTTCTTCATCTGAAATCCTATGTGGTACTAAATCACATATCTTATCTTTTTCTAAATATTATTCTTCATTTAAATTATCAATATCTTCCAGAAGCTTGTCTACAATATGATCAAAAAATTTCCTAACTAAATTCATATCTAAATTATCAAAAGCCATATGTGTTGACACACCCCGACCAGGAATGTCCACTAAGACTCTGAAGTCGAGCTGTGTTGGGCGACACTTGGAAGGTGACGAAGCCATAAAGTGTAGTGATGTGGAAAATGTGAATAATTTAAACCTAAAAGAGCCTAAATACTAGAGTGTGCTGGTAAGTGGGAGCGAACCCATCTCACACGTGATGTTAAAGCATAATGATGCGATGTAAAACAACACACAAATTAAACCCTCTTTTTGACAATTGTAGTAAAGATGTAAGTAGGGTATCGTTCTAGACCGGGGATTAGGAGGGATTGCTAATGCACCTAACTGACTTAAAAATATTAAACAAGAAAAAACACAAAACAAAACTTTAAAACAGAAAGCTAAACTATAATAACTTAAAACACACTAGAATAGTCAAAACAACACAAAACTAGCAAATTGAATAAAAACAGAAACTAGGGATGGATTTAAACGAATATAGACTCAAGGAACTAACTAAACAGAAATTAGGACAGATTCTAGCTAAATTAATATAACTTAAAGATGGGGGATAGGTTTTTGACGAAAATTAAAAGACAAGGTAAATAACTTGCAGTATCTAAACAAAGACATAAAACTAAGTGAATTGATGGATAGATGGACTAGCTAGAGGATTCTTCTCCACACATGACACAATTGCATACAAATCAATTTTCAATTGTTCTTTCGATAAACTATGAAACTCAACACCCCAGGTTAACTGTGACACCACTTTTTTAACCTTCAAGTTTTCCTAAAGTTATTGAATTGGACGGGAAAGCGCATACAACAATTCAAAACATTCTTTAAAAGTCCCCTACATGAACAACACAATAGAGATACAATCAAAGATCATTAAGCTTTTGTGAAAACTATAAGCATTGACGAGGCATTCGTAACTATGAAAAGCATGATACTCCTGCCAAGAATTCACTTAACGCGATTGTGACTAGCAACCTCTACTACTTGTGAATATAAGTTCATAACGATTAGGTGAAACTCCCTTATATTCTAGCATCAAATTCATGCATGCAAACTAAGTATGCATCCTTAATCAACATACAAGAATAAGTTATCAATCAAACAGTTAAGTAAATTGCATGCACAATTTATGAAATTACAACTGAAGGTAATCAATTCATATTGCAAACATATTCATGGTATTGAATCAACCTCTAGCCAAGGCGAATTTATTTCCTCATAGTCGCAATTAAACAAAGATAATCAAATTTAAACATTTAAAACAAAGATAGATTACACCTAGAAACGCTCCAACAATCCAACGTCTTGAATGGCTAGGCACGGCTCCAAGGTAATCCTTTCCTTCTTCCTTTGTAAAGCTGCGGCACAAGGGATGGTGATGATGGTTGACAGCTGGTGCGGCAAAGGGGTTGAATAGGTTTAGAGAATATGGAAGGGTGACAGGGGATGGATAGAAGGAGAGATGGATGGAATGAATGGAGGAAGAGAGAAGACTTGTGGCAGAAATTGTGTTGTGAATGTGTTGTGTGAATTCCCCTTTTATCTTGTGATGGACAAGCCTATTTATAGACTTTGAAAATGAATCACCACCACAAAATTTCTTGGTGAAGTGGGTGGATGTTGTAGGTGAAGTGTGTCCATATTTTAGCATATGTTTGAAGCCCTTTCATGCACCAAAACGTCCATCCTTATGCATGCAATCCATTCCACCCCAAAACAGCTCTAAATTGCACCAAAATGCACTTCTTTGCTAACTTTGTTATTAGAACCTACAAACACACGAAAATAGCTTAAAACATTCTAATAAGATGAAACTAATTAAGTAAATTCAAGGAAACAAACAAACTAATTAAGTAAGGTACAATAGAGTGGGTAAGAATTATACCCTCAAAAGTAGCCACCAATCTGCGGATTTGCCAAAAATCCTCGTCGATATGAACCTCGACAGCTAAAACATGGAGGGGTGCAAAACAGAAAATGTGAGTAGGCAAAAACAAAGGTTTTAAAGACGCATTTCTCTTTTCAAATATAATAACCCTTCCCTGTAAACCTTGTATACTTTCCGAAAAAATATTACGCATAACCATAACTCAAAATTATACTAAAAACAATGGTAAATGCACAAGTATGCGATGTCAAATATCCAGTCATGAAATATATGTAATCAGGTGAGATAAATCAATAAAATAATATATCAGCCGGAGTCACCTAACGTGACATGTACGGTTGAGTCTATAGCTCCTCTACCAATTTCTGAACAAGAGTTGGAATCACCTATAGTGGTCTGTACGATAGGCTGGGTGTAAATGGGTACGCTTAAGTGCTACGATCACGTGAAGGCTATGCGAAGTATCGCAAGTCACCTACGAGTCGGAACCACCTAAAGTGGTCTGTACGATAGGCTAGCACCTGCCTTGGATCCAAGGTGAGTGTGTGGTGCAAGAGGTGAATGATCACGTAAAGGCTATGCCCTATCCTCTGGCAGAGCACTAACACCAGGGTGCAAGATAATGAGCTATAAATACATCTCATCACAATTATACTCATTACCATCACTACCATCAACATATACTCACCTGAAGCTTACCTGAGCGTCCGCAACAATATATAATCATAACAATCCACAACCAAACATACAGATCATTTGACATGGCAATTTAATCTATAAAGCCATTTCAACACACTTTATGGGAAAAATACCAAACATATACGTATATACTGAAAACAAAAGCCCACTCACCTGGAGTTCGCCCTACAATTCCCTAGCACAAATCACATCTCAAAATCCTTACTAAGAGAACATGTAATTTACATATAACACATCGCTACATAATTCGACCCCGAAGATCTGTATCACAAATCTTTGATCCATTACTTCCAAAGATCCACATTATACTTCTAGAACAATACCCTAAAGTTTCATTATGGTCCAACGATTGGATCTCCGCTAATTGCCAAAACCAAGTGGCGGTTAACATTTTATTTACGAACTTACAATTCCAATTCGGGAAGATCCATACGACGGATTATCGATCCTTAAGTTCCTACATTCCTCAAATATTATGAATAACAGCCTATTAAAGTTTGGTGATGATCCAACGGTTGGATCATCGATTCCTACAATGACCTATTAACGTATCGTAGCGAATCTAGGTTCTAATGATCAATCTACGTCAATCCTTTCTCAAAATTGAACTCAAGGCATTTAATATAGCCTAAAAAGAGCATTGACAGCCTTCTGGCCACGCACCGCCGTGAGTGGCAATCAGCCGCCTTGACTCGCCGAAAAATCCAACTATCTCAAAAAATTCTCTAAATTTACAAAATTGAAGATCTCAATGCGTAGAACAACTTTCATAATTGTGACCAAGGTCAATTTGGCCTAGAAAGGCTCCAATTTTGCTAAAACTCGTCGGAAACCCCTTGATTCATCCTCAACTCGACTCTGATGCTCCAACAAAGGATTAGGCTTTGTTCTTGAAATCAAGGGAGAGCTAGTGATGGTGACAATTGAAGAAAATCACTGCAGGAATGGTGGATTTGATGCCTTGTACCCCTCAGAGCCGACGTGGGTGTTCTAGTGAAACTAGGGTAAAAAACCTGTCAATCATGAGTGGGAATTGAAGAGGGAAGGCTGGGTGAAAGTTACTAGGTAGTTATTTGGTGAAATTCCTCAGAAAAATAGCAAAGAATTGCTGGAAAACTCTCTGGGTTGTCGTACGGGTTGCAGGGAAATTCGGGTTGGTTAGTTCCCCTGTCTCCTCCTTTCCCTCCTTGCTTCTCTTTCTGATGGGCTTCCTCTTTCTCTCTCCTCTCCTTATTCCTCCACTTCTCTCCATGTTCCTCTTTTCCTTCCCATCTGCACCGCCCAAATTTTTATTCTTTTAATCTAGGCCGCCCTAGATTTTTATTCTAAAAATTTGGAGCCTTCCTAGATATTTAAATGAGCGTTTTGTCCTTAACTTTAAACGTTAATATCTCCTTTGTTATAGCTCCAAATTGCTCTTTGTCTACTCCCACACGTCCGTAGCGACGAGTACTACATGGATATGCCAAGAAAATGAACCTTACGTGACACGACATGGCAGTCAACAAAAGTCAACACTTTGCCTCGAAGGGCATTTTTGTAAACTCACTTACTAAAATTATAAAAATCATAATTTTTAGGGATGGGCTATTACCTGTGTACTTTCTTGAATACTTTCATTTTCAGTCTCATCTTCTTCTAAATTTTCTAATTGCTTGTAATTACTAAATTTACTTGTTACTTCTCCTGTACAAGTTTCATATATTTGTATACTATCTGATTGCCTATTTCATGCTACTTGTAAATTATGTCATATCCATTGAGTTCATTCTCAAAAACTAATATTTACGGTTGTGTTATTATCTACAGTTTTGCTTCTATCGTATTTATATATTTACTACCAAATATTTATCAAACAATTTTCCTATGTACATTAAGCTAATACATAAACTTTTATATTCACTTTCATATTATAAATTTTTGTTCTTATGCTTACTTTAATAAATTTACTACATTCATTAATTGTCATAACACAATTAGGAATACAACCTATGACTGCTAAATTTAAGTCTACCTCAGCTGTTGGTATTGCAGCTTATTGGTGATTATCTCATCTATCATGATATATGTACACTAAAACTTTTGTACCTACTTGTGCTCTAGTTAATCCTACAATTCCAATTAAAATTGTACCTATATGAATTTGATTAAAGTGTGATTTTCTCAAGTAATTAACTGCTTCTTTACTAAGAAAATTAAGTGTTACTTCTTTATTAATATAGCTAAATTCATGTTAATTGATGTTATATACAATTCTTGTCACATCCCGACCTGGGCCACCACCACATCCCAAGCTCGACTCCGCCATAGCACGATATTGTTCGCTTTGGGCCTCGACCACGCCCTCACAGTTTTGTTTCTGGGAACTCACACGAGAACTTCCTAGTGGGTCACCCATCATGGGAGTGCTCCCGCACACTACTCGCTTAACTTCGGAGTTCCAATGACCTCTGAAGCCAATGAGCTCCCAAAATGCCTTGTGCTAGGTAGAGATGGTGGTTTGAAGGTTTGGTTGTATAGAGGAGTAGATAGGGGGATGTATGGTGGTGTTTATGATGGCTAGGATAGGTTTATGGGCAGATTTTGTGGAGGAAAGAAGGGGGGTTACGGCTAGGATAGTTTAGGGTGTGTGAAATGGGATTGTTGTGTGAATTGGTGAGTCTAAGCCTTGCAAGAAGGCTTTATTTATAGGTGCACAAAGGTAAGGAGCCACTCAAGTGATTCTAATAAACAAATACAAAGCAAGAATTAATCATCAAAAACAGCTAGCACACATGCTTCATTGCAGAAATTTCATGATGAAACAACTTGCATTCATCCTCCTTGGTCCATGCCTTGGATTCCTCTTGGTCTTCTCATGATGAATCAGCTAGAACACTTGCAAAACAGCTAGCACACTTGTATTTCATGATTAAACAAGCTAGCACACTTGCAAAACATAATCATTCATCCATGCCATGGGTCATCCTTGCAACTGTCCGCCTATTCCTTCCCCATGTGCTCTCTTGACCTTCCCTTACTAAAATGCCCATAACTTCTTCTAGAAAAATGATCTTAACAATCCGCAAAATGCTCCAGAAAATAGACATCTGTAGCTTTCCAAGCATATAAGGCTCATTCTCTAGTTCATTTTGGGCCGCTCGCAAATTGCTTCCAAAATGGGCTGATCTGCACAGGCAGTTTTGACGAATTTGTTACATAAAATCTCATTTGTGCTATTTTTCTTTTATTTGCTTGACAAATCATATAAAACACAAAATCAAAGTAAATAGCTCAAAAATATAAGGAACTAACTAAGAAAAGACAAGAGAATTTGATGTAAAATATATATAAATATGAGCTTATCAGATGGGAATATACATATAAGGATCACTCCCCTGGGTGGTGTGGGATCTTACAATCCACCCCCCTTAGGGGGCCCAACGTCCTCGTCGGTACACTACGGCCAGGGTTTGGCTCTGATACCAAATTGACACACCTCGCTTTTGATTAATGTTGAGGGGATATTGAGGACATGGAGTTCAAACTTCTTGAACAACTAAAGTTTTTTTTATTGCATCCAGAGGATGATGACTTTTTGAGAAAACTGCTTCTAGACTTCTATACAAATTCAGACAAACAGAAACCCAACAAGATTATCATTTTGGTGTATTTATAATTCATCGTGTTACATGTTTCACTTCTAAGCCTTTGGAAGTCTTGGTGAAGGTTTTGAGTATTACACATTCCTACTCCTAGACTATGATTAGTCCGAAACGAGTTACTCAGACCTTAGTGGACGAGTTGCATCTTGTTCATCCCACCATTAGCATGGTTGCAGTATATCATTATCCCTACTTTAGTTACTTGTAACCACTGTTACAATTTTGGAGTTAATTATGGTATTATTAGAGTTGACATGTAGAGATTTTACGCACAACGCATATTTAATAAATGCTTACTTTCGTTAGAATTATGGGTAAACTACGGTTACATTCCGAATTAGGAGTATGGCATCATTTGAAATATAATATAAATATTGTATGTGCAGCTTGTGATTTACAGAAGATTATTACGAACAAATGATATGATTGATGAGATATGTGCTAGCAATGATTGATGAGATGTGTACTAGCAATGATTGATGAGATATGTGCTAGCAAAGATATGATTGATGAGATATGTGTTAGCAATGATTAATGAGATATGTGCTAGCAATGATTGATGAGATGTGTACTAGCAATGATTGATGAGATATGTGTTAGCAAAGATATGATTGATGAGATATGTGCTAGCAATGATTGATGAGATATGTGTTAGCAATGATATGATTGATGAGATATGTGCTAGCAATGATTGATGAGAGATATGTGCTAGCAATGATATGATTGACGAGATATGTGCTAGCAATGATTGATGAGATGATTGATAAGATATGGGTCGGACAGGTCACTATAGGTGACTCCGGCTGACATTCATTTTATATTGATTTCTTTTATCTTGCTTATATGGTTGTTACTGAGATACTTTGACATGGCATACCTTGGTTTTTATTGTCCTTAAGCATGAATTTTTATATGCGTATGTATTGTTATTTTTGGGAAATTATACAGATACCTATAAGGGGTTATTACATTTCTAAAAATAAAGATGTTTTCAAAGTTTTGTTTTGCTTACTCACATATTGTGTTTTGTGCCCCTCCAGGTTTTAGTTACTTAACGTACGTCTGGACGAGGATTTTTGGCAAATCTTAAAAATTGGTGGTTACTTCTGAGGGTATATTTCTTACCCTCTATACTGTACTTTACGTAAGCTCTGACGGCACATGTGAGATGGATTCACTCCCGCTCACCAGCGCACTTTGATATTTAGATACTATTAGGTTGAAATTTATTCACATTTTCCACTCCATCACACTTTAGGGCTTCCTCACCTTCTAGGTGTCGGCTAGCACAACTCGATTCGGAGCCTTAGTAGACATTTCGAGTCGGGGTGTGTCAATTCTGCTTCTATTTTCAAATAAACCTAATTGATACAAATTGTATTTGTTTTTTTGCGTTCTTTCAAAACATCTTCTAGTAAACTTTTGTGCTTCTTCTTTGTTTGGATAAATATATTCAGCTCTAACTATTTCTTTTCTTTTTCTTCTAAAAAGTTCCATTTTCTATTATAAAAAGAATTTATTTTAGGTTTTCTAATATGATTATTTTTACTCAAGATTAAATTTTCTAATTTTTGCAAAAAAAAATGGTGGAAGCAATATATGAATATGTGTTATGTAAAACTTTATTTGTTTTTGCTATTTGTTCTTCGACTTGATGTGACATCCCGTCCCGAATTTTATATACGCTTGATGCGGAATGACGAAATTGCCCTTACCTACGTGCGAACGGGTACGGTTGGGCACGAAATTGGGCTTTTGGGGTGCCCTAACCGTTTAAGCCCAAAAGTGGGCTGATAAAACCACACGTGTGCAACACATGCACACACCCACGTTTACACTTCACTTTTTCTTTTCTTTCTTCCTTATCCTTCGTCCTCAAACTCTCTCATCCCTTTCGACCTCAAGCACGGATACACACCCATACAACCATTCGACATCAACCAAGACTTAAGGTAAGTCTTTTTGAACTCGTGGGACCTTGATGAATTCATTGATACTAGTTTTAGGTTGTGAAACCCTCGAAAACCATGTTAAACCGAGCTTTTTCATAAGGGTACTGTTCATCATCTCTTTCATGGCTTCGTTTTAGGTAAAAAGGAGATCACCAGTCATCTTAGAATTGCCCCACGAACCTCGGAGTACCTAGTTTGCAAAGTTTGGACATCGGGATCACTGGTTTCAAGGTTGGCCGAAATTGGAAGGTTTCCCCGAGGAATTTCCAGCCATTTTTCAAGGTATTTGAGCTTATAAACATGTTCTACATTGAATTTAGAGCATGTAGGAAGAAAAACGAGTGAAAAAGGATGAAAAACGAAGAAGATATGAAGGTTTGAACTTTTGGCCGGAATCGGTCGCCGGCGCCGGCGACGGTCGCTGGAAAAACCAGTCCGGCCGGCGACCTGAGGTAGGGGGTGACGGAATATTCCGTCAAAGTTGACGGAATATTCCAACGCCGTTAACTAACGCCATTAAGTGACGCCGTTAGAAGTTAACGGAATATTCCTTTGCTGTTAGGGTTAACCGCGCGTGCACAGCACGTGACAGCGCGTGGGGGCGCGTCTGTCCGTGCACTTCCTGGCGCGTGGGGGCGCGTGAGCAATCCTAAATTTTTTCTAAAAATATCACGACGCTCGTGACGTCGTGTAGGTCGCGTTGGTATATTTAAATACCAAAATTGACCTTCGTATGAAAAGTTATTTACGTAGGTCGTTTATGTGCTGTTAATGACGGTTTTGCGATTAATTCACGTATAGGTGAGACGTATCCAGCGGACGAGCGCAGTCACTCTAGGCTCGGGGGATACGACCCGTCGACATGTCAGTGAGTGGGCTTTTGTTTTCAGTATATATATATATATATATGACCTTTTTTTTCCCAGAAACGTAAATTGATTGATTTACGAATTGATTGGATTTGATAATTGAATTGCCATGTCGTATGCCAATTATGTTTTATGCCTGTGATTATGATTGCATTCATTATGCACTGACGCCGAGGACGGCCAGGTAAGTAATGTGGTAGTGCTTGAAATGATGATAGATTGTGATTTAGTTAATCACCTGCACCTCGGGTGTTGTGCTCCGCCAGAGTAGGGCCTAGCCTTCACGTGATCATTCACCTCACGCACCGTACGCTCAACTTGGATCCAAGATAGGTGCCTAGCCTATCTTACAGACCACAATAGGTGGTTCCGACTCGTTGGTGACCAGCGATTCGTCGCGCAGCCTTCACGTGATCGTAGCACAGAGCGTAATATTATACACCTAGCCTGTCGTACAGACCACAATAGGTGGTTCCGACTCGTGTGCAGGATGATGATGATAGTGATAATGATGATTGATATGATTGAGTATGTTTGATCAGCTATAGATTCAGCCGTACAGGTCATTAGAGGTGACTCCGGCTGATAGGGCACTAGGGACACCCTAGTTTTATATTACTTGCCTGATGATGATAATGATTTCTGTGTTGGTATATCGACATGGTCTATTATTACGTGTTGATAACGAGATTTGATGTTAAGACAAGTTTTCGTATATAAGTTTATATACGTACTATTTTCTGGGAAAATTATACTGATTTACAGCGAGGGGTTATTTATGGAATTATGAAATGGTTTTGGAAAACTTTGTTTTTGCCCACTCACCTTTTATGTTTTGCGCCCCTCCAGGTACTAGGTAGCAACGTCGTGGACGGTTAGCGAGGCACCAAGGCGGTTCTGACAGACCACCACTTATGTAGGATTTCTTTTGTAGTTGTAATGTTTGTTAAACTTGACTGCACCTAGGTTCGGCTCTGTATCATATGTATATTATAAACTTAACTTTCACTGCTGCACTTCATGCCAAATTCGCTTCCGCTGACGCACACGGCTACGTCACTCACACGTGACGGCCGGCACGCCTCGGTTTCCGGATCGGGGTGTGTCACTTGATCTAATTTTTCCGTTAAATTTAAAACTAATTGGATGATTAAAACTATTTTTTAATAGAGATATTATGACACACCCCGACCTGAATTGAGGCATACAGGCCGTCATGTGAGGGTGACGTAGCCATGTGCACATTGCGGAAGTGAAGGTAATATGAAAATGTGAATAATGTGCAAGATACCGATATAACGTTCAGAGCGTAGGAACCTAGTTGCAGTCCAGCAGGCTAAGTACTAATTATATAGAACATGAAGGAAAATTTTACATTATTTTACAGTGCTGTCAGAACCGTCATGAAGTCCTCATGAGCCACCAATCCGTACGTCTAGCTAGAACTTGGAGGGGCGCAAAACAGAAAACATGAGTGGGCAAAAACAAAGGTTTTGAAAACACATAACTTTCAAAATGTTATAACCCTTCACCGTAAAACCCGTATAATTTTCCAGTAGTAGTCTGTATGTATTTAAGAATCATGCTCAAAGCGGTGGAAATTCAAGTATATGCCATGTCAAATATCTCTAAAGTAAACATGTAAGCCGGGTGGAACAAATCAATATAAAATGGTATGTCAGCCGGAGTCGCCTAATGTGACCTGTACGGCTGAACCCATAGCTCATAATCTATTCCTGCACACGAGTCGGAACCACCTAATGTGGTCTGTATGAGAGAGTTAGGTGTAAATATGTACGCTCAAGTGGTACGATCACGTGAAGCTTGTGCGAATAATTGCGGGTCACCTATGAGTCAGAACCACCTAAGGTGGTCTGTACGACCAGGCTGTGCACCAAACTTGGATCTAAGGTGAGCGTGCGGTGCGGGAGGTGAACATCACGTGAAATACTGTGCCCTAGCCACGGGCGGGAGCACTAACACTGGGGTGCAGGATAATGAGCTCTAAATGCATCTCAACATAATCATACCCACCGTAATCACTATCATCATGATGCACTCACTTGGAACTTACCTGAGCGTTCACAGCGTCAAGAAACATTATGCATATCTATACTAATGCATAAACTAAAGTATGATGCAATAGACATGGCATTTAAAATGCAATTCCAACTAAAATAATTCTGGGAAAATGTAAAGCATATATACATATATATAAAAACCAAAAGCTTACTCACTAGTATGCAGCTGGGTCGTAACCCCGAGTCTTGCCTGGATATGCTTCTCTTCCAGAAACGTCTCACTTATATGAAAAACCACTGATTTAACGTTATTTATAACGCACATATACGAAACCTAAGATAACTTTCTCATACATTAATCAAATAGGGTGTTTGAATATACCAATGTGATTTACACAACACCATGAACACCCTTATATTTTTAGAATAATTTTCTGATGTTCCACGTGCCGCCACGCGCCGGCCATGCGCGACATGTGCCTTACACAATGGACGAAATCCCTAATGCCGTTAGGGAATTTTCCGTTAAATAATGGGATATACCGTTAAACATACCTGACGCCATCAGAAATATTCCGTCAAAGTTGACGGAATATGCTTCATCTTCTCCGGTGGTTCGCCGGATTCCGGTGCCGGCTGCTGTTTGTGTCACCGGTTTCTGGAAAAATTTAGAAACTTAATATCTCATTCATTTCTACACCAAATTTCACGAATCCTTTTTGAAGACTTAAAACTAACGAGAAATGGTCGGAATGTTCCTTGAAACTCTGGCCAAAGCTACAACTCAATAAACCCACGTTCTGCAACGTTAAAACAACACCAAACTCACTTTAAAATGCCAGGGAAGTGAGATAAGTATCTTCTTGTAGGTTGCACGTGTGTGCATGTGAGAGTGTCTATGCCTGATTGGGCAAAAGGGAAAATATCAAGTCCCAACTGAGCTTACGTGAGGGAAAGAAGAGGGAGAAATAAGGATGGCCCAATGAATACAAAATCAAACCCAAAATCTGATTGGGTTCGAATAAATAGGAACAAAAATGATTGGTGGAATAATATATAAGCAACTAAGATGTATTTCCACCCATTCTCGTTCATAATTCGTTGAAATATTTCCACTAGGAATCCAATTTGAAATTAATTCGCGTCGACGCATTCATGATTATATGTACTATTTAATTACAGTAACGAGACCAATAATTTAATTCTAGATATGCACATCCACGTCACTAAGCCTTGAGGTCATTTTTGTCATTTTACATACTCGGAGATTAAAATATATACAAATTCGGGACGGGCTGTTACATATTATGTGACGACCCGTACCTAATTTGCCTATGTAATTTCTCTCCAAGTATGTGCATTGACTATTATGCCTTTATTGATGAGTGACGTGGATGTGTTATATTAATTTTATTTTGTTCACACTTTCGTATTCTAATTTATACTCACACGTACAAATTTATCAGTGTTTGGAAACACTGTAATGAGGTAGATTTTATACAATTAAAGGTGTTGAAAATCAGAAAAATGAACCTTTCCCTAAAAAAAGGGATCTGTGTCTCCCTTTTCTACCCAACCCGTCAGCCATCTCCCCTAAATCCCTCTCCTCCATGCATGACCAATCATTTCCTTTCCTTTTTATTTGTACCCAATCAAAAACCTTCTCCATCAAACTTCACACTCTCTCTCTCTCTCTCCCTCGCTGAACACCTTTACTCTCTGCAAATTTCTAAACTCTCATCAAATCTTGCAAACTCGACGAACAAATTACACCATCATGATCCTCTTGATCCCAGGAGCATGACCATACCTATGGTTCATGCATTGGTGGAGTTTTTGACGTCCAACTCGGAAGGTTCGACTCGGCGAGTTCGTACAACTATTTTTCGAGCTATTCACGGCTTAGGTAAGCCTCAGGAAGCTCTAAGAACCTTAATTTCACTTCTATAAGTTGTTTTTAACCTCTTATATTTGTCTCAATTGAACCCAAACTCAGAAAACTCGAGGTGAATGAGTTTGCTCAGTTTTCTGATGTAAAGGACCGTGGTCGTTTGACCACTTTCATCGCATTTTTCCGGTCAACCTCAACCACAACTGGACTCCCATTAGATACAAACTTGTTCTCTATATTCCTAACTTCATAATGGCTTTTGAATCATCAAGTTTGGCTAAGAATCGAGTTAGATATCGACTCTGGAAGTTAGGAAGAAATTCTTAGTTTCTGGGAAATACGTAGCCGTGGTCGTTTAACCACTTTTAGGCCAAATTTATGAACTTCATGAACCATATTAGAACTTTCTGCGAAGGTAGATCTATTCAATACATTCCTAGCTTCATTTTGGTTTTTGAATCACAAATTTTGGTTGAGAAACGAGCTCGTTTGAAGCTCTGAAAGTTGGACTAAAAACCTGGAAAAACTGCAGAAAATCATGGGGAAGGCATGTGGGCGTGCGTGGAATGCCACCTTGTGGCAGCATGGAGGCGCATGAATGGACCATTTTGGATTCTAAAATTTTTTGTGTGTCTGTGACGTCGAGTAGATCGATTTCATATATTTAAACCCTATGTTTGGACAATCTACGAAGATTTTATTTACGTTTCCATTTATGTGTTATTAAACTAAGTTAATTAGAAATTTCACATATAGGGAAACGTATTCCGAGGACGTACGTGGTTAAACCAAGCTAGGAGGCTTCGTTTGGACTGCGTATTTGTGAATGGGTAGTTTATTTTTATACCTATATGTATTTATGGTTGGGATATACTTGTCATGACATTCATACATATTTGTATACATGCACATCTTGCTGCACCCTGGTGTTGGTACTCCGCCCAGAGCCAGGGCCAGTCTTTCACGTGTATGTTCACATCCGCATCGTTCGCTCACCTTGGATCCAAGTTTAGGTGCCAGTCCTGTCGTACAGACTGCATTAGGCAGTTTCGACTCGTATGTGACCGTGCTTAGCACCAGTCTTCACGTGATTGTAGTACCAGAGTGCATTATTACACCCAGTCCTATCGTACAGACTGCACTAGGCAGTTCTGACTCGTGTGCTAGCCTAGATGATAAACAATTGTTTATACTTGATTATCACATGATTATATTACTGTGGCATTGATCTTATCATGACTTGGCATACATTATCATTGATTTATTGATTATAGTATTCTGGATGCCTACTCACTTGCGTTGTATGATCTTTACAATGGAAACTATACTTGTTTTACGGCGAGGGGTTAATATATTCAAAAATAAAGGTTTTCGAATAAGCATTGTTTTATTGACCCACTCAACTTTGTTTTTTGCCCCTCCAGGTTTAGTAGTTGTGCTTACGTATATACGAGGATTCTGGCAAATCCTAGGAAATGGTTACCTTCAGTGGTATAACTCTTATCCTGTTTACTATAATGTCTTATGCTCTGACATCACGTGTGAATAGGGTTCAATCCAGCTCACCTGCACACTCTCTTGACTAGGCACTTTTAGGTTTAAATTTATCCACATTTTTCACATCACGACACTTTATGGCTTCGTCATCGTCTAGGTGTCGGCCAGCACCTCTCGATTTGGAGTCCAAGTGGACATTCCGGGACGGGGTGTGTCAGTTTGGTATCAGAGCCTAACATTGGCCGTGGTGTGTCGACGAGGACGTCAGGCCCCTAAGGGGGGTGGATTGTAACATCCCACATCGCTCAGGGGAGTGATCCTTATATGTATATTTCCATCCCCACCTAGCACAAGGCCTTTTGGGAGCTCACTGACTTCAGGTTCCATCGAAACTCTGAAGTTAAGCGAGTAGCACGCGAGAGCACTCTCATGATGGGTGACCCATTGGGAAGTTCTCGTGTGAGTTCCCAGAAACAAAATCGTGAGGGCGTAGTTGGGGCCTAAAGCGGACAATATCGTGCTACGGTGGTAGAGCGGGCCTGTGAAGTGATTCGCCCCGGGCGGGGATATGACAATTTGGTATCAGAGCCTAACCCTGGTCGTGGTGTGCCGACTTGGACGTTGGGCCCTTAAGGGAGTGGATTGTTAGATCCCACATCGCTCAGGGGAGTGATCCTTAAATGTATATTCCCATCTCTACCTAGCACGAGGCCTTTTGGGAGCTCACTGGCTTCAGAGTTTGTTGGAACTCCGAAGTTAAACGAGTAGCGCGCAAAAGCACTCCCATGATGGGTGACCCATTGGGAAGTTCTCGTGTGAGTCCCCAAAAACAAAATCGTGAGGGCGTGGTCGGGGCCCAAAGCGAACAATATCGTGCTACGGTAAAGGTCGGGCCCCGGATGTGGTGGCGGCCCTGGCCGAGATGTGAAGATTTGGTATCATAGCCTAACCTTGGCCGTGGTGTGCCAACGAGGATGTCGGGCCCCTAAGGGGGGTGGATTGTAACATCCCACATCACCTAGGGGAGTGATCCTTATATGTATATTTTCATCCCTACCTAGTACGAGGCCTTTTGGGAGCTCACTGGCTTCGGGTTCCATCGGAACTTCGAAGTTAAGCAAGTAGCACGCGAGAGCACTCTAAGTTCTCGTGTGAGTTCCGAGAAACAAAACCATGAGGGCGTAGTCGGGGCCCAAAGCGGACAATATCGTGCTATGGTGGTGGAGCGAGGTCGAGAAGTTATTCACCCCGGGCCGGGATGTGACATATTATTACTAGCTACTTGTGTTGAAAAATCTATTAAACCTATTAGTTCTTTATCTAACTTACTAATTTCTTTCAAGACTTGAACATATTTTCTATTAGTTCTAGAATCGGTCATTAAACTAAACCTATCCATTTTATTATGTAACTTATCTACTTGTTCACTCAAATTTTATTACTAGTTGAATTTTTTGAAATTCTAACTTTAATTGCTCAACTATTTCTAGTGATCTAAATTTTACTTGCTTAGGCTTACTATCGATAAGGTCAATAAGTTCTTTTATTTCTCTTTTGTAAGGAAACCTTTGAATATTATTATTATTATCTTCTAGTTGGAATGTAATATATTCTAAATTCTGTTTAATTGTTTCTATGGAATTTTTCTTAAAATTCTTTATTAACTAGTTCAATAAATAATTATGCTTATTATTTTCTAATTTATATTTTTTGCTCGACTAACTATAAGATTTACAACACTATTAGCTTGTGAATTTTGCTCACTATGCAAAATATGATAACATTTTTTTAATGGAAAATAACAGACTAAGCTATTTTGGTCTAAAGTGATTTTTCTGTTTTATGGTTGACTAGTTTCTAAATTTAGGTAATCTTTTATAAACTACAGTCTACCTTTCTCTAAGGTTACGGCTAATTGATTTCTTATAAACTCTCTTTCTTCTCTCAAGGTCTCTAAAGTATGATCTGTTGCTCTTTTTGCTGCTAATACGTTATGTTGCACTTCTATGTTTTATATTTACTAATAAATGAAGGGTGTTCAAGATAACCAAGACAAAACTTCCGCTTCTTCAAAGTCTTGCTAATTCTCTTAGAAATATATGTTAATCTTCTTTTTATGCTATTTATAGTTGGTGAACAATAAATTCCTGGTGGTTGTGGCTGACAGGGTCAGGATCTACAAGGACAATAATATACAGTGTTCATACAAATTAAACAAGTGTGTGATATCAGTTTTGTTAATGATTTCCGGCCTCAAAGTACTTTATTATTATAATTATACTATTAAAATGCTAAACTTGGCTCTGATACCAAATTCGGAGAGCAAGACCCGGTTAAATACTCAAATGACCATTATAACAACTAAACATAAAACCTTGCACATAGAACTCAACATGACGGCCACTCAAAATGAAAGTACAAGGGCTTAAGGTTAAACTTAGAGGTACGAAGAACTCAAAGGTACTCTGTTTAATGTTTTGTTATTTGTATGGCAAACATTCAACTATAACAAAGTGCTTGAACAAAATATAGTTGTAGGTTTAGCATGTTAATAATATAACTACAATACTGTTTCTCTATTTTAAACTAGAAGTCTAATTAAATAAACACACTAAAAAAAAAAACTTACTTAAGATTAAATACTTTGCTTGAATATGTATACTTGAACTTTTATTGATACGCAAAAAGTGATTATAAAGATGAAAGTTTACCAAAACGAAAGGAAGGCTTCAAATGCTCTATGGGTTGAACTGTAGTAATGAGGATTCGTGTATAGGTGTATGTGTGTATTATAATGAAAGAAAACCCCTCTTATATACATGAATGAGGGTGCTAGAATACAAAAGAATAACTTTACAGATGGATGGTGTGGATGTCTTCTTAGATGTTTGTCAACTTTTTCTTGCACTATTTTTTCAATCTGATGCACTATTTCTAAGAGCGACTGTCATTGTCATTCTTTTTTAATTGGACAGTTCTAGCGACTGTTGATTTTTCTGGTGCCTTTTTTCTCTTTCACTTGCTGCTTGTTCTCTTTACTTTATTTTCCTAGATCAGTTTGTCTTTTTGGATCACTTTTACTCCTGCTTTTGTCTGATGATAGGAGCATATATATGCACCTTAGTTGAGCTTGTTCTTGTGCATTTATAGTGTTTTTCCTTAGTAAAGTAGTCTTTTAAGCTAGTTTTATGTATTTTCAGGTTTTAAGGGCAAAGTATGCAAAATGATGCATTTTGGAGCCTTTTGGAGCAAATTAGAGCTTGGAATGAATGTCATATGCTTGGAGCCATGAAGATAGACGAAATTGAAGACTTGAAGATGATGATTCCTACTTGAGCAAGGTTTCCTAGTTGGAGTAGGAAAAGTCCTAATGGAAGATGGAGTCCTAGCTAAATTGGGTTTCCTAGTTGAAATGGGAATCCTAGTTGAAATTGGTTTCCTAGTTGAATTGGGAAAACCTAGAAGATTGGAGTTTCCTACTTGAACAAGGTTTCCTACTTGGAGTAGGAAATGTAAACCCCAAATGGCATCAAGTTGCAGCTACAAAGAAGTTTTCCAAATCCAAGAAGGAAAAGGGTTCCAAGATGAAGAAGGAGAAGAATTCCAAGTCAAGGAAGGAGAGAGACATGTTTTCCTAATGCTAGAAGAACTCCTAAGTATTGTAGGACACAAGTTGGAAGGTTCTAGAGTGTTCCTCCCCTTTGCCGCAAGTTCTAAGGAATTCCCATCAGATTTGGGGTTTCTAGAAGCCCTATCTCTAATCCCTACATTGGTGTCGCACCCTACCTTCTAGATGGACTTAATCCCTTGCCTTGCAAGGCTTTCTAGAAGCCTTAGCCTCTCCCTAAAATCTGCCGCAAGTTTCCCCTTGTTCCTTGAGGTTTCCTAGCTTCTAGAAGGCCTATTCCTATAGGATTTAGATTTTATTATCCTTCTCTGATTCCCAACCCTAAGTCAGCCCCTAAACACTATAAATACACCCCTTGGCCGCACCATTTATTCATTCATTCACTCCACAAAATCAGAAATCCACCAAACATCCTTCTCCCTAGTTTTAAGTTTTTGCCGCACCATCCACCATACCTAAACACCACTATACCCTCTCCTAACCATTCATCCATACACATAAGGTCCTAAACCTATCTCTAAACCCTTTGCCGCACCAAGGAGGAGGAGAAGGAGGCTTGGAAGTTCATGCAATTCAAGTTCACATCGCTGGAATTTCTAGGTGTTTCTTTTCCTTTGATTTCAATGTTTAACTTCAATTCTCTTTGTTTTGTGCGTATGAAGAACTAAACCCCCCCTTGGCTAGGGGGATTCGAAACACATGTTTATGCTTGCAATATGATTTGATTACTTCTAATTGCGTTTCATAAGTTATGAATTCAATTTACTTATCTATGTGAATTACATTGATTTGTGTGTGTTGGTTGAGAGTGCACGCTTAATTATCATGCATAAATTGAATGCTAGGATATAAGGAAATTTCACCTAATCGTTATGGACTTATATTCACAAGTAGTAAAGGTTGATGATCTCAATCGAGTTAAGTAAATTCTTGGCATAAGTTTCATGCAATCATAGTAATGAGTGCTTCGTCAATGCTTATGGTTTTCATAGAACTTAATGATTCTTACTTGTATCTCTATTATGCAATCATGTAGGGGACTTGTGGGGAATGCTTTGGGTTGTCGTATGCAATCATCCAATTCAATAACTTTAGGAAAATCTGAAGGTTAATTTAAGCGGACCTAATTAACTTGGGGCGTTGAGAATTCATGGTTTATTGAAAAGCAATTGGAAATCGTTTCGTATGCAAGTATAACATGTGTGGAGATGAACCCCTTAGCTAGCCTTTCATCCATTGTTTTAAGCAAAAATCGTTTTCAAATCTGTTTTGTTTTACAAGTTTAGTTTTGTTTTCAAAATTCGTCAAAACCAAATCCCCCTTTGTTTTCAAGTGTCAAATTAGTTAGAAAGTGTTTTAGTTTATGTTTGTAAGTGTTTCAAGTCAAGTTATAACTATTTTCGTCCAAAATCTTCTTTAGTGTCCAAAACTGCCCAGAAAGTGGTTTTAAGGCAGTTTTGAGTGTTTTTGTGCTGTTTTGAGTCTTTTGGTTTGTTTTAGAGTTTTAAAGTATAGTCTTGCATCGTTTGAGTCTAGTTTAGTGTTTTAAACTTTGTTTTTACGTTTTTGAGTCAATTCCAAGTGATTTTGCAATCCCTCCTAATCCCCAGTCTAGAACGATCTCTATACATTCTTCACTACAATTGATAAAAAGAGGGTTTAATTTGTGTGCGTATAATTCTCGCATCATCTGATAGACCACTTTTTGTGTGCAAATGTCGCCTGAAGGTTTTCAAAGCCAACCTTGACATTTTTGAAATTATGTTTTGATTAGTTTTCCAAAAATTAATTGATTACCACCATCGACACCCATGATGGTCCACCACTAAAGATGCAAACAATTTCCTTCTTTGCTCTGTTCTATTTCCTCCGTACTTTCTCTTCTATTTATTGTGGTGCTTCACCAACTGAACATGTACATCCACCCAAGGGCAAAGCCAGGATTATTCTTTTGGGTGGGCTAGCTGAAATTAGTGCCATAATTTTATATAGTTTTTTTCTTATATAAAATTATATAATAATCAATATAAAAGAACAACAATAAAATATAAATTATTCTCAAAATCATAACCTAGCCGATAATTCAAGGACCATATAAATAATTAAACTAGTAATTAAATCAAGAATAAGTAAATAAAGAGATTAGGAATGTAACAAAAGTGATTTCATTGGAAAATTACAACAGAAAGTAAGGACTTGTGGAGATAGGGATTTAATTGTGGATTAAAAAAAAACTATTTTTCTTTTCTTGGTAAGAAGCACAGAGACTAAATGGTCTTTTTCTTTTACAAATAGGATGAAGGGAGACATGAGATAGAACTAATTTATAATTTTTAGCATAAAAATTATTATTTATTACCTATCCTCTACTAAATTATACATTAAATAATAACCTGTATTGAAACTGAGTGGGGTATAAGCACAAAAGAATAATGTTATTCACACACTCATTTTTACCTCCTACACACTCTTATGAATTTTTTGTCATTGATCATCTTCAATTCATTTTATCGGACAGCTGAAAATTGAAAGAAGTGTGTGAGAAATAAAAATGAGTGTGTAAAAACCTCTCTGGGCTACAGCCCACCTTAGCCTTGTGGGTGGCTCCACCATTGCATCCACCAAGGCCTTCTTATGGTGCTCCACCACCCGAACACGTACATCTATCAAAGCCTAGCCAACCTCCAGTTCACCCTCCGAAGCCATACCCACCAAAAACATCACCACCAAAGTCGTTGACTTCTTTGTCTTGTTTTGAACTTTGAGCTCCTCTAGCTTCTGCCTTAGATCGTGAAGCTTTCTTCCCTTAGCCTTTCGGAATTTTTTTTTCCAGTGGCCTTTTGATGGTGTGAGCGGGAGAGTTATGGCAGAAGTGCTTATGAGCCACGTTTTAGCATCATCCCACTTTAGAGGAAACCTTGGAGCTAGTGAGGGAGGAAGAGTCACCGTCACTGTCTCAGGTTGCAATTGAAGGGATAAGAGTTTGCGGTCGGTGGCAGCTCTGACAACAGAATCGACGACTGAAGTTTGAAGGGCGCCCGGGACTAAGTGCTTTCTACTGACACGACAGCTTTTTAGGCTGATAACGTGTTGTGAAATAGACGATATTGGACAGTGGAATATAAAGTAAATAATATACGATATTTATGAGTTTCGGCAAGTATGCCTATATGTCTTCGGGCCAGCAACAGTAGCCTTTTTCATTATCAAATTGAAATTACAAGGGCAATGGGAACAACATATTATGTATCTTCTCTATATATGGGAGCTAATAGGCCCTCATATAGAAAAATATATAGCTCCTTGATAAAGGTAAGAACTGTGAAAGTTGCATATGCTACCCGACACAAATTCAACATCTATTGGTTGTCGGTGCCTATTTCTTCAAGTGGGTCATCCACTATTACAGCAAAAAATATTTTTAACTTGTACATATAAGATATAAGTTCAGAAAGCCATTGCAGCCACTATTTCAAGAAGTTATGCTTAAAATTTTAATAAAAAATTCAACCTTTTTGTAACAAAGATATTTTTAACAAAAGTACATATAAGTGTTTTCTAAATAAGCAATTTCGAAGTGACCCTTGTTTTCCTGACACTTCGAAAGTGGGGCGTGCTGGCCGTCACGTGAGCATGACGTAACCATGTGCGCAGTGCGGAAGCGAGATTGATTAGAAAAATACGAACCAACTAAAACCAATCTACTAGCAATCCAATAAAAGAGAGTGTGCTAGTGCGAGAGTTAAGGTGCTTTTACAAAACCAGAGCATAAATGGCCTACGTGCAGTCAAACAGAAAGTACTAAATGGAAATAACATCCGCATGTGATCCTACATAAGTGAATTCTGTCAGAACGTCCGGGAGATCCTCGTATGCCACCAACGAACACTACTTAATACCTGGAGGGGCAAAAACAAGTTGAGTGGGTCAGTAAAACAAATTTTTTTCAAAACCATTCTTTCTCAAAAACTATAATCCCTCTCCGTAAAACCTGTATAATTTCCCAGAATAAAATATACTCATACATATATATATATATATATATATATCTCAAAATCATGCCGAAAATATTTGTAGGTATGCCATGCAAAAGTATCATAACTCAATCTCAACTGTATGCTCATATCGTAAATCTGTGATGTGAACAATATCTGATAATCGTATCAGCCCTCGGCTGCATATTTATATATAGCTCATAACATCTCAATCTCGTCATATATATACTCTGAACATACATCAATATCCTTATGAGGTCACTATCATATCACTGTATCAATATAAGAATGCTCTAGTGCTACAATCACGTGAAGACTGTGCGAATGATTCGCGGGTTACCTACAAGTCGAATCCACCTATAGTGGTTTATACGACAGGACTGTGCACCTACTTGGATCCAAGGCGAGCATGCGGTGCGGGAGGTGAACAACACGTGAAAGACTGTGCCCCTAACTCTGGGCATGAGCACTAACAATATGTGCAGGTGTATGAGTTCAAATCACATCATTTCATTCATTCGTATCATATCACATCATTTCATTCTCATCATAACTAGCATAGAATCTTACCTGATACTTACCTGTGCGTCCGCAGCACCATCACAATTATATGCAAGTACTAATTCATAATTAAAATAAACAGATACTTGCATGGCATCTTAAATAATTTCATCGTTTAAATTCATTTTCTGAGAAAATAGCAATATATATAGGTATGTACAGAAAACAAACTGCCCACTCACTGATATGTCGACGGGTTGTAGTCCCCATGCCTAGCCTGGCTATGCTCGTCCTTCGGATAGGTCTCGCCTATACGATAAATAATTGAATAAACGTTATTTAATGCACATACACATAACTACGGAAATAACTTATCGTACGTAGCTCAAATTTGGTATACGAATATACCAACGAGACCTACTCGATGTCACAGACGTTAACAAATTTTTAGAAAAATTTTAGGACGTGTCACGCGCCCCTACGCGCCGAGGAAGCCACGGACCCACGCGCGTCATCCCCTACGTCGCGTCGCCGGAAAACTCGCCGGCACCAGAAAACCTGTAACTCGGGTTTTCTCGGCCATTTCTTCACCATTTTTCCCCAAATTTCTTCCTACGTGCTCTAAATCTAGTAAGGAAGAGAGCTATACCTTCAAAAATCTCGAAAAACCTCTGAAAATTTGTCGGGGAAATTCTCCAAAACCGGTCAACTTCGTGCAGGGCTATCCCGACGTCCAAATCATGCCAACGAATATCCCCGAGACTCGTGAGGATGTTCTAGGACCTGTGATGATCTCCAAATTCCTTAAAACGCCCTAAAATGGCAGTGTGTGAACAGTACCCAAGTTAAAGCTTACAGGTTCATCGTGTGTTCGTGGTTCCCAATTCCTAAAATCTGTACGAATGAGTTCATAAAGACCTAAGGATCTCCGCCAATTGCCAAAATCAAGTGGTGGTTAACATCTTTTTTACGAACTTATAATTCTAATTTGGGAAGATCCATACGACGAATCCCCGATCTGTAAATTCCTACATTCCTAAAATATTATGAATAACAACCTATTAAAGATTTGGTGACGATCCAACGGTCAGATCGTCGATTCATATAATGACATATTAACGTATCGTAGATAATTTAGGTTTTAACAATCAATCTACATCAATCAATTCTCAAACTGAACTCAAGGCATTTAATGTAGCCTAAAAATAACACAGACAGCCCTCTGGCCACACGCCACCGTATTCGCCGCCGTGGGTGGCGGTCGACCGCCTTGAGTCGCCGGAAAATCCAACTATCTCCAAAATTTCTCAAAATTTACAAAATTGAAGATCTCAATGAGTAGAGAAACTTTTATACCTATGGACAAGGCCAATTTGGCCTAGAAAGGCTCCAATTTCATCAAAATCCGTTAGAACCCTAATATGGGTGTGCTCCAATTTGACCTCCAATGCAAGTCCGACGCTTCAATCATAGATTGGGCTTTGTTCTAGGCCTCAAGGGGAGTCTAATGGTGGTGGTAATTTAATGAAATCATTTCAGATTTGGGTGATTCGAACACACCCCCGCCGCACCCCATCGTGCGGTTTCTCCCATTTTCAAGCCTAAATCCCTTGAATTTTGAGGTACAAGAGGAAGAGGGAAAGTCGTGGAGAGCTTTCCAAGTGGTTTTTTGGGGTAATTCATCAGAAAAAGTGGTGAAAAACCATTGGAAATGGCTAAAGGTACTGATTGGGTTGGGTCGCCCAAGTTTGGGTCCCGATCCCCCGTTTCTCACTTCTCTCCTTTCCCCTCCCTGTTCTCTCTCCCCATTGGTCCCTTCCTCTCTTATCCTCCTCCTTTATCTCTTTTCTATTCTTTTCTTTTAATCACAACCATTCATTCCGCTTTTTATTTTTCATCTAAGCCACACACGTGGCTTATTCCACAACTTCCTAATTTTCTGGAGCCTCCTCAAAAATAATTATTTGACCACCCTCAACCTTGAATGTTAATAATTTCTTCGTTATAGCTCCAAATTCAATTCCATTTGCGTCCACACGTCCGAGGCGACGAGTACTACAACGATAGGCCAAGAAAATGAACCTTACGTGACACGACGTTACAATCAACAAAAGTCAACACTTTATCTCGAAGGGCATTTTCATAAACCCACCTATCAAAATTATAAAAAATCATAACTTTTAGGGACAGGCTGTTACAAAAAATTTCATTGTAAACTCCTCAGAAGTGTATTTTTATTTCTAATTGTAGTAAGTTTGGAGTGCAAAATAAGATTTTTGGAATACTAATAACAATTCTCATTCTTTAAATCCCTCTTTAAAGTACATTCATCGTTTGTTTATTAGTATATACTAGCAAAATTGCTCGCACTCCACTGCGGGTTATGAATCCGTAACCACAATTTGACACATTTATTTCAAAATAATTCATCAAGATCGGATTTCTAAGTACCAGCAATATATAATTCACATGATGACTTTTTCATATGAATTTGAGAGTGATAGTTGTTTAATTGGTATCTAAGATGCAATAGTAGGTGGTGGCGATGTGGCTAAAATGAGACACTCAAAATTGAGTCATGATTCCTTGTAGCATAAGTAGAAAATGAGGTGGTGCAACAAAATCTGTTAGTGACAAAGTAACTTGTATCAAAGCTTAACTCAAAATTTACAATAGGTATCAACAATAACTTTATGCATATTTGAGACAAAGACCTGATTTATAGAATTGTCTGAAGCACATGTTGCTTTGCATTTTAACATTTGCTCTTATAATTGGCCTGATTGCTGCATTTGAACTGTTGATTCCCACCATAAAAAAATTAGGATTCTGCATTGTTACCACTGCTGGTTAAGAATATGTTCAAAAGGTAAAAAAAAAAAAAATTCTTACAAAAAAATAATTTAAATAAAGCTATGTGGCAATAAAAGTGGAATCAAGTCTATATTGAGTATAGATTGAAATTCCGTTATCTTCCATGAAAAATCTCCATGAGATTTTAAACTTATAAATCACAAAAACGCAAAGCCTCGGTATCTATTAGCAGTCCGGATTGGACCATAACGAAATTTCAGTCTATACCGAATCAATCTCAATTTGTCAGTGTTATACCTACTCTCTATATAGAAGTTAAGTCTAATATAGTTGTTATCATCTCTTATGTTTCTTTAGGATAAAAAGGTTATTTCATTCCAAAACCTTGAAAAACAACCTAAAAGTATCGGTATGACCTCAAGTGAAACTGTTGCCCTTTGTAATTATGTAGTTGGTATATAATTTCTCACCTTCGATTTGTATGTTGACATTATACTCACTTAAGCTTAAAAAAAATTCCATCAGTCCTAAACCACACATTCAAGGTACTTAAGTTTTTTAAAGCCTGCAAATTGAAAATACAAAGGAAAAAGAATGAATCTTGGTAAACCAAACTTCAAACTATTTTTGGAACTTAATCCTCTAAACTATGACCAACAGCCTTTGAGATTAAAATTTAGAAGACCAGGCAATATTATTTCCACGTTCTGCCTCTAAGCTTAATTTATCAATAATATAAGTTCAAAAATGGTAAAAGTGAGGAAACATACCTATCGCCCTGCTCTCTGTGATCTATAAAATTCAAGTTCTGCTATGTAACCCTCTGCTTAGCTGGGTAACTTCTAGAGGCAAACGCCCTGAGAAGGTTTAGAGTAGTATCAGATTGATAATAGGCTCTCATCAGCCTCTGAAGAAAAAACATACCATAAACTTAATCTCTACCAAAAGCTATTAAAAAAATAAAAAAATAAAATATAACAACTCTCCCAATTTAGCCAAGAAATATTTGCTGCACCATTAAATATTTCGCAGTTACCTCTGTACATAATCTTGTTGGGGTTTTACTTGTGTGCTTTCTTTTCTTTATTAATTTTCCTGTCTCTCTCTCTTATTTCAAATCTTGCATCTCCATAACAAT
This sequence comes from Crataegus laevigata, assembly GCA_963580275.1. Lineage (NCBI taxonomy): Eukaryota > Viridiplantae > Streptophyta > Magnoliopsida > Rosales > Rosaceae > Crataegus > Crataegus laevigata. The sequence goes on along the minus strand of OY756942.1, from coordinate 15,995,907 downwards.
CCCCTAGTAGAATAAATTGCTTACCCTTCGTAAATACAGTTATCCAAAACGACGCTGATGCACTGGTGGTAAGTCGGCGTGTGATGTGCAGCGATTAGCCGGATTTGGTTTCGATTCACCGTGGAGCAAAAAGGTGGAGGAGGAAGGAATGAAAGGGTGAAAAACTTTGGATAAGCAGTGTTCAGTTTTGATTCAAAGTATAGCAAGGACAAAGCGGTGTCGACCGTAGAGGAAAGAAGCGGTGCAGATCGAAGAAATGTCTCTAGCATGCACGTGTGCAAAACAGATTTTTTGTATACACATGCCTATAGGGCAATTTGAGTATTTCATTGTAGAAGCACAAAAAAGTAGGAACACAGAAACAATAAAATGGGGGCAAAAACGTCAAAACATTGTTACTTATGATCAATGTTTTTCTCATTCGGCTTTAGTATCTATAATTTCAGCTGATAAAGCAAGATTTCTTACTATAGTATTAGTATATGATATTATATATACTAAAATTCACTTTTGGGTTACAATTGATCTATAATGTGCGGACGGATTTGCCCCTCATTTTCTTCAGCGTTTTCTGATTTTGATGGAATTTTATAGTGGAGTGGCAATTTTGCCCTTGGTCATGTGTGTTGTGCGTGCGTGGCTACCGAGTTTTCTAGGAAAGATGCTGGAAATTGCTTTTCCACTGGATCACCCAAATCCGGTGACCAGCTCCACACACACGCGAGAACCGTGACGTACCACTACCAAAGAAATTTATATTTTGGTGATTTTTCTAAGGATCCAAGGATTGAAAAAAATTATGGGTTCTTAGAGGATTGGAGTTAGTGAAAGCGTGTAATCAATCAATCAAAGTAAGAAGTGAATTTTTCTAGGAAAGTAAAGATTTTTTGTTTGATTTCTACATTGCGGTGTAAATTGCCCTTTCTCAGTTGATTCAAAGAAGAGCATTAGAAAAAATATGTAATTATTGGGGGTTTTTCTTTTTGGTGGATTTAGAGTTCTGTTTAAGTTATATTGGAGTTAAATTTGGTTGCTCCTTGGCTGCGAGAAAAGGTCTGGGTGCGTCATTTGGTGAAGCAGGGAGCAGGGGTTAGGGAAAGAGACAGGGGTGTAAGGAAAGTTGTTGCGTATGAGCGTTTGAGGTAGAGATTTTGGATTTTCCCAAAGGCAAGAACTAAAACCTAAATAGATAAATTAGGGCATGAATTAAGACTAATCTAATCTGGACTACCAAAATCATGAACTATCAATTTTCTATCTTTTCAATTTATGCAGAACACCCATTTCCTTCCTGCAAATGGGTCTTACAAACTTCCACTCGATTATATCAATTTTGTTAGACTTAACAATTCTACGGAGCATTTTTGCAGTGAATTTCAGCGACCCATTTGCTTGATTAGTTTGCAATTATATGGTATTTTAAAAAAGTTCAAAAATTGACTCACACATTCTCCCCAAACACTTGATTCTTCAAAATTTTCCAAAAAATGGAAAACTAAATCACCCAATTTTCTTAATTAAAGAAAGAACAAATATAATCAGTTTTTGTTCGGGTCAAATTCGAAGACCCAATGAAGAACTAAGTGAATTTCTCAGAGAGAGAGAGAGAGAGAGAGAGAGAGAGAGAGAGAGAGAGAGAGAGAGAGAGAGAGAGATAGCGCGCAGTGGGGGATTGACCTCTAAACAGCAAAGCAGAAATGGATTTTTGTGGAGATGTCAACTGTTTTCAGTCAAATAAGTGTAGCCTTTTGTAATCATTGCTTCATTGTTTTCACACTGATTTGGGAATACATATGTGATTCTAAAACCTTAGACTCAGCTCTACACCTATGTTCTTTATATGTTTTGGCTTGGATGGTTTAATTTAGTGATGATATGCGAATTGAAAATGAAAAATGGTTAAAGTTAGGGGTTGAACTGCTTTTTTGGATTTGTGGTCAGTTGTAGTGTTGTTGAGACCTTGGAAAGGAATCTGAATTTTCAATTTTCAATTAAAGAATGGCTTTCAAACATGAAATTGAGTAATTCTTGAATTTTTGACACTTCTACAAAAGCAGGCCAATTTCAAATATTTGAATTGTAGATTGCATAATAGACCTCTTTCTAATATTTGAAACACTATTTGATATTTGAATTGATACTTGAACTGAATAAACATCAGATAAGCCAATCAATTCAAATATTAGATTTCATTGTTGTATTATGTTTCTCAATATCATATTTTAATCATCGTTGTTGGTGTTAAATGTGATAATGAAGCTTTATAATCAGTGCAATGTATTATCGAATATCATGTTGATTTTTTCATATGAGTTTTTTAGAAAGCTCGCAGCTCGGTTACTTTTCTAACTAGGGTTTTGACTTTTTATTTGTATTTTTTAGGAAATTACAGAAACCTCGCATTGAAATTTGGTTTTTTCAGCAATAGGCGAGTATTAAAATGGACATATGCTGATGGATATTATTTGTTGGAGCATGAACATGCCAAGGTCTTTGAGTTCTTGCAAGGTATATCATTTTCTCAAGCTTGAAGAGAGACAATGCATCATGTTGCTTTGTCCTAATTAATTTATGTTTCTGCAGTTAAAGCTGAGTCTGGGTTGGAATAGCTTCATCAATGTGCAGAAAATGAGCTGCACATTTATCTCAATGATAAGGAATTTCAATGAGTTTCGAACAAAACTTGTTGGATTGACCAGGTTATGTTCTACTAAAGATATTACACTACTTTTCTGATTGGATAAGTTGACTCGGGTCACAATGATATAGCTTTTCTGTCACATCCTATCCCAGGCGGGATCACTTCCCGGGCCCGCTCCACTACTGTAGCACGATATTGTCCGCTTTGGGCCCCGACCACGCCCTCACGGTTTTGTTTCTGGGAACTCACGAGCAACTTTCCAGGAGGTCACCCATCCTGGGACTGCTCTAGCCCCCGTCTCGCTTAACTTCGGAGTTCCTACGGAATCTGAAGCCAGTGAGCTCCCAAAAGGCCTTGTGCTAGGTAGGGATGAGAATATACATTTAAGGATCATTCCTCTGTGCGATGTGGGATGTCACATTTTCAGTTTATTTAATAATAACATGTTAGCTTTGCTAAGTGGGAATGCCATAATAATACAAATTTTATAGAAATGATGAAAGGGCCAATCTGAAATACCAAATATCAGTTGATGAATGAACTCTTATATGACCGCCATTGCATATACTCTTCTTTTGTTTGTTGGGTTTTATTTTTATATCATTTTTTTTTCTGGTAAAATGCAATGTTGGTTTCGCAAAGAATTGACCTTTATCTTATCTATATCTCTGTACGCATGTAGTTTTTCGCTTTGTTGGTCTCGAGTATTTGGTTGATTTTATTTAACAATCCTTTGGAATATAGAGAATTTTTGCACCAATGTCTTATTCCGGGATTTCCTGATGATTTAGCACTGAGATGTTAGGCAAATGTGTCTCATGGGAACCAGAGATTGCTCGAAACTATCTCAAAGAAGTGGAGAGATTTGTTACTAGCTCAAACTATGCTAACTATGAAGCTATAGAACAATGTCGAAGTTGAAACCTTTTTTAGGGTTGTAAATAGATTTCATATGTATGTAAATAGTATATGTACACATTATAACTTTCTACATATTTTATGTGATTTTAAAACCCACAACATCGTGAGGACACTTTTGCTAGTAATAAATATGAAGTGATATTTGTATTTTATTTTATTTTATTTTTTTGAAATGCAACGGTAGTGAAATTTGGGAACGTGACCCACCACAGGTATATTTGTATATAAATTGGAGGGTAAATTACACAAAACCATTTCAATTATAAGTTGCATAACAATTTCATACCTTATATTTTAAACATTACAATATCATACCTTATCTTTTGAATTTGTTGCAATGTTATACCTTCGTTAACTTTTCTATTATTTTTTTGTTAAATGTTGACGTGACAGGAGTAAAGCCCACACATTCGCCAGCTAGAATAAAAAATTAATTAATTAATTGTTATTTATTTAACAACTAAAATTAATTGAAAACAAATAATTTTGTGGGCCCTTCATTCCAATTCTCCCTCTTTCTCCCTCAGCTGGAACACAAAATCCTAATTCTTATGCAATCCTCATCCCCCTTCCGTCGTGGACCGGCACCTACAACCACTTTTCAATAACCATAATTTTCTGAACAACCCCAATTTCTCCAATAACTCACTCACATCCACATCACCATTCTTCATCCCCAAACTTTCATGGACTCAGAAAGGCTCACACTTTCCAAAGAACCCGCTATCTCCCATATGCATCCACCGACGGAAAGGCCATGCCTAGTACTAAGTTAGCTCAGAATGCCCAACCTCTGACTTCGATAATCGACCGATTCAGGATTTGCTCCAGCTGAGGGAAGATGACCTGAGGGTTTCGCCTGACGACGAGGTGTCCCTGTCTTGAGCGATCGAACCAACGGTTTGATCGCTCTAGTATTCTTTGCAAATTTCCCGTTAAAGAGCAAAGTCTGATGACTTCTCTCTTGGTCTCCAGTGAGATTTTCTCCATACTTCTCAAGACTTGCACCATAGTAGCTTGTAGGTCTTCAATAGTGATTTTTCTTCCTGACTTCTCAGATGAAGTCAGGCTTTCTGGAATGGCTGATCTTTATAAAGAGGGAAGATCTTCTGGTCGATCCATCATATTTGATCTGAGTAAATCTTAGGGTGGCCCACTCTTTGTACTCCACCTGAAAGTTTGCTCCTTTTTATTCCTTGGCATACAAGACTTCTGGTATCCTACTGGGCATGCCAAAACTATGTTCGGGCGAAGATTTCCTCCAGTAAAGAGGGTCTTCGGTACCTTGGCACAGCTCCCCTGGGAATTGGCATGTTGGTTTGAATGTGTTTAGTGGTCGGGCTCTTGCTAGTTCGTCCACTACAAGAACAAGACATAGTTAGTTCTGAAAGATGCCTTTATGAGGCCTTAGGTATAGGTCTTGAGGCTCACAATCAAAACTAACTAAGTGCTTAGGTGTGCCACTACTATCTCATTATAGTAGATGTAGAACAAGTGTTTAAGTCGGTTTCTTCCGCCCCAAATTACTCGAACTTCTTGTTATCAAAGGATTGTCATGGATGGGTTAAGTCCATATTAAGTTCTTTCTTGCCTCAAGATCGAGGACTATCAGTTATGGTTTTGTATGCTTGAAAGAAGGATGTCCAGAACCCCTTAAGTCTTTTGTTTAGTTCTAGATTGGTTTTATATGCAAGAAGATCCATAAAGATAACCAGATCTAGACATAAATGAAACTTTCAAAGTACAATACAAGTTGGAATGACTTGGATACATATTGGATAACATGTTAAATGACAGATCTATTAGTTTAGAAGATAAACAAAGAGCACCGGGTAAGATTTCACCTTGTCCAGCAAGGTTGAACTTCTCGTAAACGCTTCTATTTGAGTTTACAAAGGTTGAAAGCTTGAAAAGTAATGGATGGTAAACAAGTTTACACAAGGGAATCGATATTATGAGGGTAGTTGATAGGAGCATATTTATGCGCCTTAGTTTAGCTTGTTCTTGTGCATTTATAGTGTTTTTCCTTAGTAAAGTAGTCTTTTAAGTTAGTTTTATGTGTTTTCAGGTTTTAAGGGCAAAGTGTGCAAAAGGAAGCATTTTGGAGCCTTTTGGAGCAAATTAGAGCTTGGAATGAAGGTCATATGCTTGGAGCCATGAGGATGGACGAAATTGAAGACTTGAAGATGATGATTCCTACTTGAGCAAGGTTTCCTAGTTGAAGTAGGAAAGTCCCTAATGGAAGATGGAATCCTAGTTGAAATAGGATTCCTAGTTAAAATAGGTTTCCTAGTTGAATTGGGATTCCTAGAAGATTGAAGTTTTCCTACTCAAACAAGGTTTCCTACTCGAAGTAGGAAAGTTAAACCCCAAATGACCTCAAGTTGCAGCAACAAAGAAGTTTTCCAAGTCCAAGAAGGAAAAGAATTTCAAGATGAAGAAGGATTAGTTTTCCTAATCCTAATGCATAAAGATTTCAGCTATAAAAGAGATTTCTTTTCCTATTTGGAGCTTAAAACCTGATTTCTAGAAGCCTTATCCCTTCCTACAAAGGTGCCACACCTTATCCCTTGTTTTTCTAGGAATCAGCCACAAAACAACCTTTCTAGAAGGCCTTATCCCTTGTCCTACAAAAGTGACGCCCCAAACCTTTCTAGAACTTCTAGAAACCTGATTATTCCTTTCCCCCTTGGTTTTTAAAAGCCTTAGCCTTTTCCTTCAAGGATTGTGTGTTATTATCCTATACAAATTAGGCCTTTAAATCCTTTTCCTTTACTACATAGGGGCTGCGAATTTCAGCCTATAAATACACCCCTTGGCTGCACCATTTATTCATTCATTCACTCCACAAAATCAGAAATTCGCCAAGCAACATTCTCCCTAGTTCTAAGTCCTTGTCGCAGCCACCACCATACCTAAACACTACTACATCCCTCCACAACCATTCATCCATACACCTAAACCCTTAGAACCTGTTCTAGACCCTTTGCCGCACCAAGGAGGAGGAGAAGGAGGCTTGGAAGTTCATGCAATTCAAGTTCACATCGCTGGAATTTCTAGGTGTTTCTTTTCCTTTGATTTCAATGTTTAACTTCAATTCTCTTTGTTTTGTGCGTATGAAGAACTAAACCCCCCCTTGGCTAGGGGGGATTCGAAACACATGTTTATGCTTGCAATATGATTTGATTACTTCTAATTGCGTTTCATAAGTTGTGAATTCAATTTACTTATCTGTTCATATAAAAACTGATTTGTGTATGTTGATTGAGGGTCGACACTTAGTTTGCATGCATGAATTTGATGCTAGAATATAAGGGAGTTTCACCTAATAGTTACAAACTTATATTTACAAGTAGTAAAGGTTGATGATCTCCATCGAGTTAAGTAAATTCTTGGCATAAGTTTCATGCAATCATAGTAATGAGTGCTTCGTCAATGCTTATGGTTTTCATAGAACTTAATGATTCTTGCTTGTATCTCTATTATGCAATCATGTAGGGGACTTGTGGGGAATGCTTTGGGTTGTCGTATGCAGTCATCCAATTCAATAACTTTAGGAAAATCTGAGGGTTAATTTAAGCGGACCTAATTAACTTGGGGCGTTGAGAATTCATGGTTTATTGAAAAGCAATTGGAAATCGTTTCGTATGCAAGTATAACATGTGTGGAGATGAACCCCTTAGCTAGCCTTTCATCCATTGTTTTAAACCAAAATCGTTTTCAAATCTGTTTTGTTTTACAAGTTTAGTTTTGTTTTCAAAATTCGTCAAAACCAATTCCCCCTTTTGTTTTCAAGTGTCAAATTAGTTAGAAAGTGTTTTAGTTTATGTTTTTAAGTGTTTCAAGTCAAGTTGTAACTATTTTCGTCCAAAATCTTCTTTAGTGTCCAAAACTGCCCAGAAAGTGGTTTTAAGGCAGTTTTGGGTGTTTTCTTGCTATTTTGAGTCTTTTGGTTTGTCTTAGTGTTTTAAACTCTAGTTTTGCATTCATTGAGTCTAGTTTAGTGTTTTATATTATGTTTTTACGTTTTTGAGTCAAATCCAAGTGATTAACAATCCCTCCTAATCCCCGGTCCAGAACGATCCCTACTTACATTCTTCACTACAATTGATAAAAAGAGGGTTTAATTTGTGTGCGTATAATTCTCACATCAAATTTTGGCGCCGTTGCCGGGGATTAGCAACTTTGCTAATCCCTTGGATTGTTTTATTTTCGTTTATTTTATTTTATTCCAGATTCTTCATCTTGTTTTGTTTCTTGTTTTAGGTACTCGTTTATGACTCGGAGTTCTCATCCGATTCGTGAACATATCTTGGACTTTGATGACGATTTCGAGCGAGAGTTGAGACGAAAGAGGAAGAACCCAAAACGTAGCGAATCAAGTGAAAGTTCCGAGTCCGTTTCTGAATTTGAAGAAGAGGAATTCACGGCAAGTGTGGGTGAAGAAGACATGGCAGCGGACAACTTAACAATCAAGGAACTTTCTGCTTCGGGATTGGACAATGCCGCACCCCTATGCATCCAATATCCTAGGGCGGCTCCGGACAAGACTGCCGAGTTCGAATTAAAGTCAAGCTTGTTACATCACATTCCGAAGTACCATGGGCTGTCCATGGAGGATCCGAACAAGCATTTGAAGGAGTTTGAAGTAGTGTGTTCGAGCATGACCCCGGTGAATGTTGATGGGAGCATATTGAAGATGAAGGCCTTTCCTTTTTCTCTCCTAGAAAAGGCGAAAGATTGGTTGTATGAATTGGCTCCCGGAACCGTCACATCTTGGGAAAGCATGAAACGAGCCTTCTTGGAGAAGTTTTTCCCAACTTCTCGAGTCATCCTCCTACGCAAAAGGATATGTGGCATTCAACAAGATGAAGGTGAATCTTTCCCTACTTATTATGAACGTTTTAAATCACTTGTTGCTTCATGTCCACAACATCAAATGAAGGAGGAACTACTTCTACAATACTTCTACGAATGACTCTTACCAATTGAACGTCAAATGTTAGATGCCTCAGCGGGAGGAGCATTGGTGGACAAGACCCCCACGGCTGCAAAGACCTTGATTGCTAATCGTGCATTGAACGCTCAACAGTACGAAGGTGTTGGACAAAGGAGCACCCCACGGCAACACCAAGTAAATGAGGTAAGTGCCATAACCGAACTTCAAAATCAAATGGCTAACCTTACTACTTTGCTTTCACAAGTTGTTGAAGGACCAAAAGTGCAAACCGTGGCTTCTTGTGGCGTGTGCTCCATGCAAGGACATCCCACGGATAAGTACCCACAATTGATTGAGAATGGAGGGTGGGAGACACTCAATGCCGTGGGTTTTGGCAATCAATACCAACCACGTGGTGATCCTTTTTCCAATACTTTCAATCCCGGTTGGCGTGATCATCCAAATTTCAAATGGCGAGAACCCCAACAAGGCCAACAACAAAGCGGATTTAGGCAGCAACCACCGGGCTTTTATACAACGCCATTCGTCCCCAATCAAACCCAATTGCAACCTGCCCAAAGCAATTCAGGTAATTCAAGTGATAATGATAAGATTTTTCAATTACTTACTACTTTGACGCAGGAAGTCCAAACTCAGAACAAAGAGAGGAAAATCCTAGACAAAAGGGTGGATAACTTGGAAAAGCAAATGGGGCAAATAGCGGAATTCATGGGGCAGATTAGAGAACAAGGCAGGTTGCCAAGTTCAACCGTTGTTAATCCTAAAGGAGGCTTCGAAACCGCTAAGGCAATCATGTTACGAAGTGGTAAACAAGTCGGAAGTAACCCCGACCCATCCAAATCAAGTTAAGACAAGGATGAAAAGCTGCTACAAGACGAAGCACAAGAACCAAAACTCACGGCCAATGATGTTCCACCCTTGCCGCACCCATCCAATGCTTCTCAACCGTCCCAAACCACCAAGGTAAGTCCAAATTCGAATTTATCTAGTTCCATTCCATTGAATGTTGATAGTACACATTTCATATGCATTTATAGCATCCACATTTTGTGTCTTTGTGGTGTGTTTGATTTAAACTAGTTGCATTTTACATCATTTTGTGTTAGTGTGTAGCTATGTGTGTGTTAGGATCAATTGGAAGGATAATGAAGCAAAAATGCCACATTTGGTAGCCGAGCATCACTCCAAGCATGGAGATGGATGTTTGAAGTCCAAATGAAGTATCTAAGCATGTTTGGTTGCTGGAATTTCAGGAAGTAATGTGGAGGGAAATATGGTGCAATTCGGCCATATTGGGAGATTTTATGCATGGCACATGCATTGGATTCAGATAGGGAAGTTTAACACACCTTGCCATGCATTTGGTTACCCTTTCACCCCCCTTTTTCACCTAGAACATTCACCCCCCATTAGTTACACCATTCAGCCACAATTACACCACAAATTCACCCATGCCGTCAGTTTTATATTCATTCAAACCTGCCCTTGCAGTCATTCCACATGCTTCTTCATTTAAAATTACCACATGCTTGCCCATTCAACCCCATGCCGTGCACTATCTATTTCAGAATTTGAATCACCCATCATTGCACTCACTTGGATCTCATATTCTACATTTGTTTAGATCCAATCTTGGATCTAAAATCTGAAAAGCTACTCCATCCATTCCTTACAAGTAAAGCCTTCAAGAAATCTGATAATTTTCTTTACCCCATATTACATTACATTACATTCCATAACCCTACACTTTCATTCCATTCGAAACCTACATTCCATACTACTCCCATTGCATCTCTCACACACCTAAACACTCCATTTTCTGTCCATTCTCTACCATTTTCACTCAGACCATTCAACCTTAGCCGTGCCACAACCATCCATAACACACTTGGAGGAGCCACACCATACTTGGAGGAGCTTGCACCGAAGGTCACTCTCAAGGGATCTTCAACACGGTTTTGCTTCAAGGGGTTCTTCTTCCTAATTCTATGTACACTCATGTTTTATATTTCAATGTCAAATCTTTGTAAACATGAAGTGTAACTAATCTATCTATAGGGATTCGATGTAGCCTAGCAAGATTGCCATGTAGTTAATTTGGAATGCTCATGTTATCCTTCTATTTCTTGTTTCATTCTCGGATTTACTTGTGACTTTGTGAGTTAATTTTAATGCTTGATCACCATTTGAATTAACCATAGGTTGTATAGCCAATCTTATAGCACACATCATGCATAACCTTGGCGGATATGGGAATGATTGAAGGGAATGTTTGGCAAACGCCATACCAAGTGTTCCCTTTGGTTTTATAAACGTTTCTTATGCTTAATACATTCTTGATTAGGAACCAAAGTTGCACATCACAATTAGGTTCATGACTAGGAATATTTGATCAAAACCACACATCATATGGATGATCGTATCTAAGTGAAACAAACTCAAGAAATAGATAGATGGGTGAGCATAACTTGAATTAACAAACATGGAATCAATTAGCTATGGTGAAACCGAACCCCTAGCTCCTTCTCTCTATTGATACAATCCCTAGCCTCAACTCCCTCGGTTCTATCTCATTTTATTACTTGTGATTCATATACTTGTTTCATTGCCGTGTGTTTCAACTTACAACCTCAAATCTGTCTAAATTACTTAGTTCTAGTTTCTATTCGAGTTCTTGCAAAACAAGTGGTTATATAGGTCTAATTAGTCCCTGTGGATTCGACACCCTTACTTGTGTTCTTATACTCAACATGTTTGTAGCACTAGGAAGGAAAAACCTCAACAAAAATGGCGCCGTTGCCGGGGACTGATTTCAGTCCCTTGTAATTGCTAGATTTGCTATTTAAACTTTGTTATTTTCATTCTAAGTAGAGTTTAGTTTTGATTTCTGTTTAATCTTGTTTGTTTTGTTTTGTTTTAGGTAGTATATGTCACATAGACTTGTTGAGTTGGGCCAAAGAATTGAACGTTTGAAAGGCAACACTTTGGACAACTTTGTGCCAACAAGTTCATCCTTTGTCTGAGGAGAAGAAGAAGCAAGTTCATCTAGTTCCACAAGTGAAGCTTCTGAGCACATTCATAAGGAAAGAGGAGAAGAGATGGCTGCCAACCAAGATGAACTTAGAGCCTTGGAGGACTTTGCACAACCAATCATACCAAATTCTCCTTCATGCATCTTGCTCTCCACCGAAGCTAGAAACTATGATCTTAAATGTTCACATTTTCATATGCTTCCTTCATTTTATGGCATACCTAATGAAGATCCTTTAGCTCATGTTAAAGAGTTTTACAATGTTGTGAGTGGTTTACCTTTGCAGGGAGTAAGTGAAGCAAACTTGAGGATGAGAGTGTTTCCTTACACTTTGAAAGACAAGGCCAAGAGTTGGTTGATGACCTTAGCTCCGGGTTCACTCACCACATGGGATGCCGTGGCTAAGAAATTCTTGGAGAAGTTCTTCTCCACTCAAAAGACAGCCACATTAAGGGGACAAATCTTCAACTTCAAACAAGATGATGGAGAACCTTTCAATGAGTGTTGGGAGCGTTTTAAAGGACATTTGCTACAATGTCCACACCATGGGTTACCTCTTCACTTACAAATGCAAATTTTTTATGATGGATTAACCCAAACATGTCAATCCACAGTTGATAATGCCGCAGGTGGTGCTTTGAAGAAAAAGAATGCTCAAGAGTCTTACAACATTTATGAGATGTTGGGATCTAATGCTCAACACAAAGATGTAAGGGGTAAGAAACTTGGAGTGTATGAAACAAGTTCTAACCATGATCTTTCTTTGCAGGTAGCTAACCTAGAAAGGAAGCTTGAATCCGTGCTCAACATGGTGCCAAAACCAAATGAGGTGTGTACCATTTGCAACATACCAAGCCACCCTACTCATCAATGTCCATCTAGGGAGGCCTATCCCGAGTTTGTTCAAGAACAAGTGAACCTCATGAATTCTTACAATCAAAGGCCAAGGAATGATGCATTTTCAAACACATATAATCCGGGGTGGAGAGATCATCCCAACTTTTCATGGAAGAACAACAACAACTACCAAAATTTCCAACCAAGACCTCCCAATGCCAACCAAAATCAAGTCCAAAACTTCCAACCAAGACCTGCCCCTACACTTGAGGATACGGTTAAGTTGTTAGCTCAAAACACCTTGCAATTCCAACAAGCCACAAATAGCACTTTCCAACAACATTCGGCTGCCCTAACCAAAATGGAGACACAATTGGGACAAATTGCAGATGCCTTGAACCAAAGAGAGGTTGGAAAGTTTCCAAGCCAACCCGTGATACTCCAAAGGAACCAAGAGCAAGCCAAAGCAATAACTACACTCAGAAATGGTAAGGTTATTGATAATAGGGTTGGAAATGAAGTTACTAATGAATTTGATCATGTGAATGTAGGTGGAAATGAGAAACCAAATGAGGAACCAAGCCATGCTTCTTCCTCAAATGAAGCACCAAACCTTCACAAGGCCGAGAAGCCTTACACTCCACCAATACCATTCCCTGGAAGACTTGCCAAGGGCAAGCAGGATAAGTCATTTAAAGAGATTTTTGATATTCTAAGTAAGGTGAATGTGAACTTACCTTTGCTTGATGTCATTAGGAATATGCCGGCTTATGGGAAATTCTTCAAGGAGTTAAACAACTACAAAAGGAAGTATGGACCACATGAGAAGGTAGTGGTGTCGGAGAATGTAAGTGCGGTGTTGCAAAGAAAACTTCCACCAAAGCTCAAAGATCCGGGAAGTTTTTCAATCAACATAACCATAGGAGACAAGAAAGTAGAGAAGGCCATGCTTGATTTGGGTGCTAGCATCAACTTAATGCCATACTCCGTGTACCTTCAATTAGGTTTGGGGGAATTGAAGGCCACAACCATTTCACTACAACTTGCGGACAGATCTGTGAAGTATCCAAGAGGTATAGTAGAGGACATTCTAGTTCAAATTGATAAACTAATCTTGCCTGTGGATTTTGTAGTGTTGGACATGGAAGAAGCACCTATACATGATAGAGAGTTGCCTATTTTGCTTGGAAGACCATTCATGGCCACGGCCAAGACCATCATTGATGTGCAAAATGGACTCCTCACTATGACAGTGCTAGGAGAGACCGTCCAATTCAAAGTGTTTGAGTCTCTTGCTCATCCTTCTTCATCTCTTGATTGCTATGCCATTGATGTGCTTGATTCACTTGTTTTCTCTAAGTTCTTGCAGGCACAATCCAATGAACCATTACAAACTGTTTTAACTCAATCTCAAGATGAGTTTGATGATGAAGATGCACTCATGGAAGTGGTTGCTGCCTTGGAAGCATTAGCACCGTATCCTTTTAATGTTTCACCTCTTGTAGAGTCATTAGAACCATCAAGGTCACATTTAATCCCTTCCATTGTTAAGGCACCTAAACTTGAACTTAAACCACTTCCACCACATCTAAAATATGCATATCTAGCTGAATTTGAAACTCTACCTGTTATCATAGCCTCGGACCTAACACCTAATGAAGAAGATAAACTACTTAGGGTGTTAAAAGAGTCCAAATCGGCTATTGGTTGGTCTATTGCAGATATCAAGGGAATAAGCCCTACTAGGTGCATGCATAGGATCCTCTTGGAGGATGGAGCAAAGACAACCCGTGAGCCACAAAGAAGGCTCAATCCTCACATGAAAGAAGTTGTGAGGGATGAAGTCTTGAAGTTGTTAGATGTGGGGATCATATATCCCATTTCTGATAGCAAATGGGTGAGTGCCATTCAAGTGGTACCAAAGAAGGTGGGAATCTCAGTAATGAGAAATGAAAACCAAGAACTTGTGCCCACAAGACCCACGGCTAGTTGGAGAGTTTGCACCGATTACAGGAAGTTGAATTCTAACACTAGAAAAGATTACTTTCCCATGCCTTTCATAGATCAAATGCTTGAGAGATTGGCAGGTTATTCACATTATTGTTTTCTTGATGGTTACTCAGGTTACAATCAAATTGCAATTGCCCCCGAGGATCAAGAGAAAACTACATTCACTTGCCCCTTTGGCACATTTGCATATAGGAGAATGCCCTTTGTACTTTGCAATGCCCCGGCCACATTCCAAAGATGTATGTTGGCAATCTTTTCTGACATGGTGGAAAGGTTCATTGAGGTATTCATGGATGATTTTTCAGTGTTTGGTTCTTCTTTTGATGAATGTCTTAACCATCTCTCTTTGGTGCTTCAAAGATGCCAAGAAACAAATTTGGTTCTCAATTGGGAAAAATGCCAATTCATGGTGAAACAAGGCATTGTTTTGGGACATGTAATCTCTAGCAAAGGAATGGAGGTAGACAAAGCCAAAATTGACATTATCAACACTATGGCAGCTCCTACAACCGTGAAGGGAGTGAGAAGTTTCTTAGGGCATGCAGGCTTTTATAGACGTTTCATTAAGAACTTTTCAATGATAACTCGTCCATTATGCAATTTGTTAGCTAAAGATACTGTGTTTCATTTTGATAAAGCTTGTATGGATGCATTCAAAACTTTGAAACATGAACTAACTTCGGCTCCTATCATTATGGCACCAGATTGGTCTCTACCTTTTGAATTGATGTGTGATGCCTCTGATTATGCTATTGGTGCAGTTTTAGGACAAAGGGTGAACAAGCTCCCACATGTGATCTACTATGCAAGCCGGACTCTAAATGATGCTCAACTTAACTACTCCACAACTGAAAAGGAGTTGCTTGCTATTGTCTTTGCATTAGAGAAGTTTAGATCATATCTTGTGGGATCTAAAGTCATTGTATTTTCTGATCATGCAGCCCTTAGGTATTTGATGACAAAGAAGGATGCTAAACCGCGCCTAATTAGATGGATACTCTTACTACAAGAGTTTGATTTGGAAATTCGAGATAAGAAGGGAAGTGACAATGTTGTGGCTGACCATTTGTCTCGGCTTGATCAAGACCATGAAGTTGGACCACCCTTGCCTCTAAATGAATCATTTCCAGATGAACAACTCTTTGTTGTTCAAGAAAAAGAACCATGGTATGCTGATTTTGTCAATTACCTTGCTTGTGGTGTATTGAGAGATGACATTTCTTTTCAGGAAAGAAAGAAGTTCCTTGCCATGGTAAAGCACTACATGTGGGATGAGCCATACTTGTTTAAGTATTGTCCTGACCAAATCATTAGGAGATGTGTCCCGGAGAGTGAGCAACAAAGCATTCTAACATTTAGCCATACATTGGCATGTGGAGGACATTTTGGTGCCAAAAAGACATCCCTAAAGGTTTTACAATCTGGTTTCTTTTGGCCTACTTTATTCAAAGATGCTTTTGATTTTTGTTCTAAGTGTGATAGGTGCCAGAAAATGGGGAACATAAGCCGAAGGAATGAGATGCCTTTGAACAACATTTTGGTGATTGAACTCTTTGATGTTTGGGGAATTGACTTCATGGGACCATTCCCATCTTCTTTTGGTTACTTGTACATCTTAGTGGCCGTAGATTATGTATCCAAATGGGTGGAGGCCATTGCTACAAGAACTAATGATCATAAGGTTGTTTTGAATTTTCTTAAAGATGTGATTTTTTGTAGGTTTGGAACACCAAGAGCTATTATTAGTGATGGTGGCACCCATTTCTGCAACAAACCTTTTGAATCCTTGATGAAGAAGTACAACATCAACCACAAAGTATCTACCCCGTACCATCCTCAAACCTCGGGCCAAGTGGAGATTAGCAATAGGGAGATCAAGAACATTTTGATGAAAACCGTGAGCCCTACAAGGAAGGATTGGTCATTGAGGTTGAATGATGCACTATGGGCATATAGGACAGCATACAAGACTCCCATTGGCATGAGTCCATACCGACTTGTGTTTGGGAAAGCTTGTCATTTGCCAATGGAGCTTGAACACCGTGCATATTGGGCCATCAAGAAGTTCAATTTTGATTACAAGGATGCGGGCATAGCAAGAAAGCTCCAACTTAATGAGTTGGAAGAACTTAGAAATGAGGCATATGAGAATGCCAAAATCTACAAGGAAAGGACTAAGCTCTATCATGACAAAGCCATCCTAAGGAAGGAGTTTCACCAAGGTATGAAAGTACTTTTGTTTGACTCACGTTTGAGACTTTTTCCAGGGAAATTGAAGTCTAGGTGGGTTGGACCATTCAAGGTGGTGCAAACATTCCCCCACGGGGCTGTGGAGATTGAGAACATGAAGAATGGCACCTCTTTTAAAGTCAATGGGCAGAGATTGAAACCATATTTGGATGATGTGGAGGATGAGCTAAGGTATCAAATGGTGGATTACATTGAGTTTACAACACCATGAACAAGCTTCCATGTCTTGCCTAGACATTAAATAAAGCGCTTGCTAGGAGGCAACCTAGTGTGGTTTGTGTTCTTTCCTTATGTTGTGACTATGTTGTTTCCATGCCATATTCTTTGCCTACTTACACCACATTCGAATGTAAACCTTGAGGACAATGTTTAAGATAGGTTTGGGGGTATTTATGTGGGATGGAAATGTTGTTTTAAATGTTGTTTTGGATAAGTGTTTCTGTTTTAGTGTTGAAAAGCATGTTTTAGTGTTTGTTTGTGTTTGTTTTGGTTAAATGTGTTTTTGCTTACTAATACAAATGTATATGAGAGCTATGTTTGCAAATAAACTTTGGGGTCACTATGAAAAGTTTTGTATTTTGTTGGCATGTATAAAGTTGTAAAACTTGAAGATATGGTGACCTTGAAGTTGTAAGACATGGTGCACTATCTTTATACATTACACTTGATATGATTCTTTGGAATGGCAAGGCCTTTTGAGTTTGAGTGTAATACAAAGTTTTCATTAGTTTTGATTAGTTTGTTTAAAGCATGTTTAACCAAGTTGTTTGCAGATTTTGTTGATGTTTGAGGGTGTCATCAATGTAAACCCTCAGGAGACACAACTCCTCCAACTAGGGACACCTAGGGGTTCAAAGGCTTGTTGCATATGCTCAATGCAATCGTTTAGTTAGATGTTAAATGTTTGTTAGATGTTAGTGTTTTGTGTGTTTTAATTCTAAGTTTGCTCGTGGACTAGCAAAAACCAGGTTTGGGGGTATTTGATAGTACACATTTCATATGCATTTATAGCATCCACATTTTGTGTCTTTGTGGTGTGTTTGATTTAAACTAGTTGCATTTTACATCATTTTGTGTTAGTGTGCAGCTATGTGTGTGTTAGGATCAATTGGAAGGATAATGAAGCAAAAATGCCACATTTGGTAGCCGAGCATCACTCCAAGCATGGAGATGGATGTTTGAAGTCCAAATGAAGTATCTAAGCATGTTTGGTTGCTGGAATTTCAGGAAGTAATGTGGAGGGAAATATGGTGCAATTCGGCCATATTGGGAGATTTTATGCATGGCACATGCATTGGATTCAGATAGGGAAGTTTAACACACCTTGCCATGCATTTGGTTACCCTTTCACCCCCCTTTTTCACCTAGAACATTCACCCCCCATTAGTTACACCATTCAGCCACAATTACACCACAAATTCACCCATGCCGTCAGTTTTATATTCATTCAAACCTGCCCTTGCAGTCATTCCACATGCTTCTTCATTTAAAATTACCACATGCTTGCCCATTCAACCCCATGCCGTGCACTATCTATTTCAGAATTTGAATCACCCATCATTGCACTCACTTGGATCTCATATTCTACATTTGTTTAGATCCAATCTTGGATCTAAAATCTGAAAAGCTACTCCATCCATTCCTTACAAGTAAAGCCTTCAAGAAATCTGATAATTTTCTTTACCCCATATTACATTACATTACATTCCATAACCCTACACTTTCATTCCATTCGAAACCTACATTCCATACTACTCCCATTGCATCTCTCACACACCTAAACACTCCATTTTCTGTCCATTCTCTACCATTTTCACTCAGACCATTCAACCTTAGCCGTGCCACAACCATCCATAACACACTTGGAGGAGCCACACCATACTTGGAGGAGCTTGCACCGAAGGTCACTCTCAAGGGATCTTCAACACGGTTTTGCTTCAAGGGGTTCTTCTTCCTAATTCTATGTACACTCATGTTTTATATTTCAATGTCAAATCTTTGTAAACATGAAGTGTAACTAATCTATCTATAGGGATTCGATGTAGCCTAGCAAGATTGCCATGTAGTTAATTTGGAATGCTCATGTTATCCTTCTATTTCTTGTTTCATTCTCGGATTTACTTGTGACTTTGTGAGTTAATTTTAATGCTTGATCACCATTTGAATTAACCATAGGTTGTATAGCCAATCTTATAGCACACATCATGCATAACCTTGGCGGATATGGGAATGATTGAAGGGAATGTTTGGCAAACGCCATACCAAGTGTTCCCTTTGGTTTTATAAACGTTTCTTATGCTTAATACATTCTTGATTAGGAACCAAAGTTGCACATCACAATTAGGTTCATGACTAGGAATATTTGATCAAAACCACACATCATATGGATGATCGTATCTAAGTGAAACAAACTCAAGAAATAGATAGATGGGTGAGCATAACTTGAATTAACAAACATGGAATCAATTAGCTATGGTGAAACCGAACCCCTAGCTCCTTCTCTCTATTGATACAATCCCTAGCCTCAACTCCCTCGGTTCTATCTCATTTTATTACTTGTGATTCATATACTTGTTTCATTGCCGTGTGTTTCAACTTACAACCTCAAATCTGTCTAAATTACTTAGTTCTAGTTTCTATTCGAGTTCTTGCAAAACAAGTGGTTATATAGGTCTAATTAGTCCCTGTGGATTCGACACCCTTACTTGTGTTCTTATACTCAACATGTTTGTAGCACTAGGAAGGAAAAACCTCAACAAATGTGCCCTTTCCTAGCAGGTTCATGCAATCAAGGAAGGAGGAAGAAGACAGTGACATTCTAGAGACCTTTAAGAAAGTCCAAGTCAATATCCCGCTCATTGCTGCAATAAAGCAAATTCCAAAGTATGCGAAATTTCTGAAGAAGCTTTGTACATCAAGGAAGCGAATGCGGGAAAAAGAAGTGGTCCAGGTAAGTGAGAATGTTTCAGCTGTTTTACAAAGGAAATTACCCCCTAAATGCAAAGATCCGGGTAGCTTTACGATTCCTTGTGTTATTGGCAATACAAGATTTGAACATGCCATGTTAGACTTAGGTGCATCCATCAATGTCCTGCCATATTCTGTTTATGCATCTATGAATCTAGGAAATCTTAAAAATGATGGCGTTATCATTCAATTAGCCGATCGTTCTAATGCCTATCCAAAAGGAGTTGTGGAAGATGTTTTGGTGCAGGTGGATCATCTAGTATTCCCGGCTGATTTCTACGTACTTGAGATGGAGGACTCGGACCACTCTCCACCAATGCCACTCTTACTTGGACGACCATTCATGAAGACAGCCCAAACCATGATTGATGTGGCTAAGGGAGCGTTAACAATGGAGTTTGGTCGTGATATGGTTAAATTCAAAGTTCCTGAATCTGTTAAGAATCCTAAGGATGTTCGTTCTTGTTTTGCCATAGATACGATTAAAGATTCGGGGCAGGAACATTCATCCACACCAATCAAGAAGGATGTACCCAAAATCACCATCGAAGAGGGGATTGGAGTGGAGCATAGGAAGCACGCCAATACTCCCCAAATATCAAATCTGGCCGAGAGCACTACCCTCACCGCTCCTTTTGAGTCTTCATCGAAATGCATTGGTAAGCCTCCTCCGCTAATTCCAATTCCTATTTCGACTAATCGGTTATTACCTTTTGTGGTGCAGGTACCAAATCGAATCCGTGATAGTGGGAGTGCTCACATTAACTTTGGGAAGCTCAATGCCACAATCTGGGAGCATCATTATCCACTGCCATACATAGACCCAATCCATGAGTATTTCGAGGAGCATGTCATGGAGGAAATACCCTTCCATGCCGTGGACCCTGGGGGAGTTTAAACGGAGGTTTCGTCCGGCTGTACGACGTAAAGCAAGCGCTACTTGGGAGGCAACCCATGCATTCAACAAAGGAAGACCGAGAAAGCACTCCAATTCCAGATTTGCGTTCCTAAACCCTTCTCTTTGTTGCTCTTTTGTTTCTGCCATGTTAGGTTGTTTAGATGTTGTTTTGTTTGTTTGTTTGTTATTTGTGTGAGTCTATGCTTGAAACATTGAGGACAATGATTGATTTAAGTGTGGGGGGGTAACCAAAGTGTTTTGATGCAAATTCGTAGGGTTTATCACTCATAACTTCTAAATGTTGTTCCTTGCTGTTTTTAAGTGTTTTTAAGCTGTTTTAGTGTGTTTTGACTCAGAAATCCGAAAATCCCATAAAAATTTGAAAAATTGTTTTAAAAACCCAAAAAGAGTTGTTTTTGTGTGTTTGTTTGTGTCTTAGGGTACCTTCCAACACAATGATGAGGATTCGGTTTGTAATTGCATGACTGTTAAAGAAAGTTGTAAACATGGATGAAAGTTTGATTTACTCTTTGGTTTATGCTTGGTTGTGGTTATAACTTATGAATTCACATACAATCATAAAAGAAAAATCAGTTTTTGTAACATGCTTGAAGGAAGGAACTCAAACTAACGCTACAACCTTGTGAGACTTGAGCCTAAACGTTTATTTGGAGAGTTAATAATCTGTGCATTGTTGTTTTCAAAAGTCGTTGCATGATCTCATTATTCTTTGCTTGGTTACTACTTAGAAAGCGTTTCATCATTTAGTTCCAAACACTAGAACTCATGCCCAATTCATTCAAAGCATGTTATTGATTTGCATAACACATATTCAGGATAAAAGTTGGGTAGTGACCACCATAGCCAAATGGCCATATCTCCATATTTCATTGTGTTTTGTAGGTTTTAACCCCGTTGAGCCTTGTTTAGCCTATGTTCTTTGTTAACCCACATTATCCTCACCGAACCTAGATTAGGACTATCCATACCCTTGTTTTTGAAGCATAGTAACGCATGACTCAATATGAATTCCTTTTAACCAATGCATGGCAGAAAACAAGTGTGGGGGAAGTGAGTTTTTGTGTGAGTGTGCCAAAGTCTTAAATAAGGCACGAAATAGAAAAGAAAAAAAAAATGAAAAGAATGAAAAAGGAGTTGAAAAGATGAGAAAAAGAGTTCTTAAGTGGTGTTTGTTGAAGTAGGAAAGTCCCTAATGAAAGTCCCTAATGCGCCTTAGTTTAGCTTGTTCTTGTGCATTTATAGTGTTTTTCCTTAGTAAAGTAGTCTTTTAAGTTAGTTTTATGTGTTTTCAGGTTTTAAGGGCAAAGTGTGCAAAAGGAAGCATTTTGGAGCCTTTTGGAGCAAATTAGAGCTTGGAATGAAGGTCATATGCTTGGAGCCATGAGGATGGACGAAATTGAAGACTTGAAGATGATGATTCCTACTTGAGCAAGGTTTCCTAGTTGAAGTAGGAAAGTCCCTAATGGAAGATGGAATCCTAGTTGAAATAGGTTTCCTAGTTGAATTGGGATTCCTAGAAGATTGAAGTTTTCCTACTCAAACAAGGTTTCCTACTTGAAGTAGGAAAGTTAAACCCCAAATGACCTCAAGTTGCAGCAACAAAGAAGTTTTCCAAGTCCAAGAAGGAAAAGAATTCCAAGATGAAGAAGGATTAGTTTTCCTAATCCTAATGCATAAAGATTTCAGCTATAAAAGAGATTTCTTTTCCTATTTGGAGCTTAAAACCTGATTTCTAGAAGCCTTATCCCTTCCTACAAAGGTGCCACACCTTATCCCTTGTTTTTCTAGGAATCAGCCACAAAACAACCTTTCTAGAAGGCCTTATCCCTTGTCCTACAAAAGTGACGCCCCAAACCTTTCTAGAACTTCTAGAAACCTGATTATTCCTTTCCCCCTTGGTTTTTAAAAGCCTTAGCCTTTTCCTTCAAGGATTGTGTGTTATTATCCTATACAAATTAGGCCTTTAAATCCTTTTCCTTTGCTACATAGGGGCTGCGAATTTCAGCCTATAAATACACCCCTTGGCTGCACCATTTATTCATTCATT
The DNA here is from genome assembly GCA_963580275.1 of Crataegus laevigata. Lineage (NCBI taxonomy): Eukaryota > Viridiplantae > Streptophyta > Magnoliopsida > Rosales > Rosaceae > Crataegus > Crataegus laevigata. Next base: position 15,973,324 of record OY756942.1, on the reverse strand, counting down.
CACTCCACAAAATCAGAAATTCGCCAAGCAACATTCTCCCTAGTTCTAAGTCCTTGCCGCAGCCACCACCATACCTAAACACTACTACATCCCTCCACAACCATTCATCCATACACCTAAACCCTTAGAACCTGTTCTAGACCCTTTGCCGCACCAAGGAGGAAGAGAATGAGGCTTGGAAGTTCATGCAATTCAAGTTCGCGTCGTTGGAATTTCTAGGTGTTTCTTTTCCTTTGATTTCAATGTTTAAATTTAATTCTCTTTGTTTTGTGCGTATGAGGAACTAAACCCCCCCTTGGCTAGGGGGGGATTCGAAATACATGTTTATGCTTGCGATATGATTTGATTACTTCTAATTGCGTTTCATAAGTTGTGAATTCAATTTACTTATCTGTTCGTATAAAAACTGATTTGTGTATGTTGATTGAGGGTCGACACTTAGTTTGCATGCATGAATTTGATGCTAGAATATAAGGGAGTTTCACCTAATAGTTACAAACTTATATTTACAAGTAGTAAAGGTTGATGATCTCCATCGAGTTAAGTAAATTCTTGGCATAAGTTTCATGCAATCATAGTAATGAGTGCTTCGTCAATGCTTATGGTTTTCATAGAACTTAATGATTCTTGCTTGTATCTCTATTATGCAATCATGTAGGGGACTTGTGGGGAATGCTTTGGGTTGTCGTATGCAATCATCCAATTCAATAACTTTAGGAAAATCTGAGGGTTAATTTAAGCGGACCTAATTAACTTGGGGCGTTGAGAATTCATGGTTTATTGAAAAGCAATTGGAAATCGTTTCGTATGCAAGTATAACATGTGTGGAGATGAACCCCTTAGCTAGCCTTTCATCCATTGTTTTAAACCAAAATCGTTTTCAAATCTGTTTTGTTTTACAAGTTTAGTTTTGTTTTCAAAATTCGTCAAAACCAATTCCCCCTTTTGTTTTCAAGTGTCAAATTAGTTAGAAAGTGTTTTAGTTTATGTTTTTAAGTGTTTCAAGTCAAGTTGTAACTATTTTCGTCCAAAATCTTCTTTAGTGTCCAAAACTGCCCAGAAAGTGGTTTTAAGGCAGTTTTGGGTGTTTTCTTGCTATTTTGAGTCTTTTGGTTTGTCTTAGTGTTTTAAACTCTAGTTTTGCATTCTTTGATTCTAGTTTAGTGTTTTATATTATGTTTTTACGTTTTTGAGTCAAATCCAAGTGATTAACAATCCCTCCTAATCCCCGGTCCAGAACGATCCTTACTTACATTCTTCACTACAATTGATAAAAAGAGGGTTTAATTTGTGTGCGTATAATTCTCACATCAGTAGTAGAGCTTTAAACTAAGGAAAGGTGAATTTTTCTAGGTAGGCATTTGATCGGACCATATTTATATATATTTTTATATCAAATTCACTCGTCTTTTCTTAGTTAGTTCGTTATATTTTGAGCTATTTACTTTGTTTTTGTGTTTAATATAATTTATCTAGCTAAGAAAATAAAAATAGAATAAGTGAAGTGTTAAGTATTAATTTCATCTAAACTATCTTGTCTGTTAAATTAATACTTATCATTTAGAAAATAATATATATATATTTATATTTATTTATATATTTATATTTATTTATATATATATTTATATATTAATATAATATATTAATTTAATTTGTGTGTGTGAATACAAAGGTATGGCAACAACGCTGGAAAGCAGAAAAGAAAGAAAAACAAAGAGGAGTGGAAGGCAGCTCATGCATTCGGTGGAAAGAAAGAAAATAATATTAAGGCAGCGTGCAGGAGAGGCTTTGGGGAGTCCACCGCAAGGGAATGAAGGAATAAAATAAAGGAATCATTGAGCAGAGAGGGGGGGCACGGGCTGCCCAAAAATCAGAGGAGAAAAACATAAAAAAATTAATAAAGGAAAGCAGCCTTGAAAGGCTGCGGACGGAAATAAAAGGAAGCTCCAGAAAAATAAAACAGAGGAGGGAGCTGCCTTAGAGCAGCGAGAAAAAGAAAAAAAAATAATAAGAGGGAAGGAAGGCAGCGTGAGCTGCCAACCCACCGGAGGAGGATCGAAACGCGCAGGAATTGAAGGAAGGCGCAGCGCATTTGGCGTGGAGGCCTAGAGAGAAGTCGAAGGCTGAGGAGGGAGCATCGAGCTCCTCGGGAGCGAAGATAAGAAATAAAAAAAAAAAGAATAAAAAGAGAATACGGAGGGAAGAGCTGCCATTAGGCAGTATAGGGCAGAGCTGCCATTCGAGAGGAGAGCCTCGGATTGGAGGCTGACAGAAAGCAAGCAGCGCCTGGCGCAGAGGGGAATTCATTTGGCAGCGAGGCAGTCAGAGCTCACGCGGGGAATAAACAGCGAGACGGGGGCAGCTGAGCTTGCAACGCGGGAAGGCAGCTTGCACAGAAATCCCACGCAAGCAGCAGGGATCAAAACACGGTGCACAGAAAACATAAGTGCACAGAAGCCTTTGCACACCCTATTTCGGTTTAATCCTCCAACTCTGTTTTATTTATGTTTTTAATTTATAAATAATGTGTAATTAATTATTTTGGCTAGAGGTTAATTCAAAGCCATGGATATATTTGTAATATGAATTGATTACCTTCAGTTGTGATTTCTGAGTTGTGAATTTAATTTGCTTAACTGTTTGATTAAGAACTTGTTTATGTATGTGGGGGTCGACACTTAATTTGCATGCTTAGACTTGATGCTAGAATATAAGTGAATTTCACCTAATCGTTATGAACTTATATTCATGAGTAGTGGAGGTTGCTAGTCACAATCGCGTTAAGTAAATTCTTAGCATAAGTTTCATGCAATTCATAGTAACGAATGTTTCGTCAATGCTTATGGTTTTCATAGAACTTAATGATTCTTGCTTGTATCTCTATTATGCAATTCATGTAGGGAACTTGTGGGGAATGCTTTGGGTTGTCGTATGCAATCATCCAATTCAATAATGTTAGGAAAATCTGAGGGTTAATTAGTGCAATTCACGGTTAATCTGGGGCGTTGAGAATTTACAATTTATTGAAAGAACAACTGAAAATCAATTTAGGTTGCATATGTGTCATGTGTGGAGAAAACCCTCTAGCCAATCCGTTATCTATCCGTTCACTTTTATTTTATGTTTTTGTCAATTTTGTAATTTATTTAAGTTTAGTTTCCGTTTCGTCAAAAATCAATCCCCCCATTATTATAATATTATTATTTAGTTACTTTTTATTATTTGTAATCTTTTAATTTTAATTTCCTTTCATTTCAATTCCTAGTTTTTATTTTAAATTGTTTTTATTATTTTGAGTCATTTTAAGTGTGTTTCGAATTTTTAGCCTAGTTTTGTTTTTTTTTACGTTTTTAATTTAATTTTAGAGTGATTAGCAATCCCTCCTAATCCCCGGTCCAGAACGATACCCTACTTACATCATTACTACAACTGTCAAAAAGAGGGTTAAATTTGTGCGGTTTAAAATCCCGTCAAATTTTTGGCGCCGTTGCCGGGGATTAGTAACTTTGCTAATCCCTTTATTTTTGTTTGTGTTTATTTTTATATTTGTGTTTGTGTGTTTTATTTTTGATATTTGATTTATTTTTCTTTCTTTGATTGTAGGTTTAATTGGAGCAAGACATGGATTTTGCTAATATTCAAGCTCAATTGGCGCAGCTCACTGCTCAATTGACTCATAATGCCGAACAGACCACAATGCCAAGTGTCCCTACACTTGATGTGCCATATGGGCAAGGATATCAAACTCAGCAATATCCTCAATTTTCTGCATATGAAGATGATTGGGGATATCAAGGTCACAACCAATCAAGGGGCAACATGTATTCCAACGCTTGCAATTCGGATTGGAGAGGTTATTCAAATCAGATGTGGGATGAACCTCAACATTTTCAACAAAGTGGATATTGGCAGCAAGACGAGTTCTATTCCAGACCTATGCAGCCACCACAGTATCCCCCACAACAATTCCAATCGAATTCAAGTATGGCCGTAAATTATAATGAAATTCTTGAAGGACTAATTTCTTTGACGCAGGGCTCACAAAAAGAAGAACAATTGTCGTCATCGGAAGAGTTCTATCAATGGCCATGTCAACCGTCACAGCCACCACAACAATCAGCTCACTTCGATTCAGGTACATCTCTGGATAATGATGCATTTAATAAGTTACTCTCCTCTTTGAATCAGGGAGTGGAAAATCAAATCCAGGAGATGCAAGACCGGACCAACAAGGTGGATGAATTGGAAAGGCAAGTTGGGGAGATTATGGAGATCATGGCACAAATTCAAGAACAAAGTGAACTTTCCAACTCCAACATTGCAAGTTCAATGGCAGAAGTTGAAATCGATGAAGCCATCTCTTTGGAAGGTGAGATGGAGGATGAGGCTGTTCCAGAACCATCCATACACAGCCCAAACTTGGACGAATCACCGCTGCAAGCAAAAGATGAGGATGACGACTTGGGCAGTTTAGACGAATTCTTGTCTCAAACCCCTCAAGTCCCTATGTCGTCCAACTATGGTGAGGTTGTTCCAAGTTCAATTCATTCTAACAGTCTTCCACCGAATGTCCTTTTTCCTTGCAGATTTTTAATTCCAATTATCGAAGAAAGTGAAAATGGCATTGTGGAAGCTCTTCCAGAGGAGCAAAGTGATATCTCGATTCTTGGTGCACCAAAACAAGTTCCCGAACCTTGCACACCAAGAAAAGAGATTCAAGACATCGAAGTGGCTGGAGAATGCGTTGCATATCAAGAATACATTCAAGAGGCTGTGCAGACTACAAAGGCCCAAGAAATTGAGTTTGATAACACAGGACAGGCCACAACCATCATAGTAAACCTGGCCCAGTTCAAAATCCCGGAAATATCCAAAAATGTGGTCTTTGTAATTGAGTTTGTATCAGAGAAAGGCAGTAAGCAATCTTCTCCAATTTTAATTTTTATTTTATTTTATACTAACATTTTTCTCATTTTAATGATTCAGGCGCCCACTCTTGAATTAATGCCACTGCTGAATTATTTCAAGTATCACCTCCCATTGAAAGATAAATTCCATGCTTTGGAGATAAGGGGAGGTTAATGGAAAGATTCGTCCGGCTAAAGACGTTAAATCAAGCGCTTCTTGGGAGGCAACCCAAGCAACCAGATTTGCATTTCTTAACCTTTTTCTTTATTGCCTTTATTTTCATTTTTGTTTTGTTTAGTTAGTTGTTTTATTTGGTTGATTTTTATTTAGTTTGTGTTTAAATAAATTAAGGGCCTTATTTATTTTACGTACGGATAAATAAAGTTTTTTTACATTTATCTACATTTATTTACTCTACATATTTTAATTTGCTTAAAATAAACCTAAAAAAAAAAAAAACAAAAAAAAACAAAAAAATTAATAATAATAATAATAATATTAGTAACATATATATATATATATATATATATTTAAATAAACATTAAAAGCAATAAAATTTACAATAATGCGAAAAACTGATAGAAATCATTGGTTTTGGTTAGGTGGCGCCTCAGAGGTTGACGGAGCTCCGGGAAGACGAAGAGCCAGAGTTGGAATCTCCGGAGCCGGAACGCTTGGTGCTGCTCCAGAGGACGAAGGCAACATAAACCGCGGGAGTAACGCCATGAACCGCTCATGATCACTCTGGATTCGACCGTCCGACTCCTGCAGCTGGTCTAGCTTCCTCTTCATGCTGGTCGAGTAGCTAGTTGCGAGCATGTGCAACTCCTTGTTCTCGTGCCTGAGTCCTCTGACTTCTTGCCGAAGACTGACCACCTCCGCCATTAGCGACTCCACCTGACGAGATCTTGCAAGCAGGCGCTGACCCATGTTTGAAACTGAGCCTGCACACTGGACACTGAGAGCCAGTGAGTCCTGAACAGCCAGCTCGTCTGACCGCATAGACAGCAACCTAGTGTCTCTGGGAGTAAGAAGGTTTCTTGCAACCACCGTTGCGGTTATATCATTCCTCATCATTGTGTCCCCGACTGTAAGAGGACCATTGGGGGATATGAAGGATGGATTCCAAATGTTGTTCGGAGAAGACGAGTCATCGTCTTCCCCGACATTCAAGTTTAGGCGACGGTCGGAAGGGCAAGACATTTTTAGAGGGGGTTGGGGAAAAAGAGTTCGGAAAAATTAAGATTGCTGAAACGGAAGAAGAGTTCGGAAAGATTAAAAGTGCAGAAGTGCAGGAAGAGAGCGGAAGGAGTAAGATTAAGAAGTGCAGAAGAGAGTGTTTACAGAGGAGAGTGTTTGAGGAAGGGAGTTCAAGTGTGATGTGAAGCAGAATTAGCGCCTCTATAAAAAGAAGCAAATCAAAGAGAGGCGCTCCTCGGAGGTTGAAGACGCGTCCTCACGCAATTCGGAAAAGTTGGACGCTCCTTTCTCAAAAGAGCCGTTTCCTTTCTCAAAAGCTGGGCTTGACTCAGCAATCACGTGGCATCACGAGGGCTCAGTTTTTCCAGTTTGTCGTGACTCATCACGTGCAGCGTGGAGCGTTGCGAAAACCATGAGCCGCACCCGGTTTTGAACCCCGGTTTTCAAAAGATCATCATTCCAATTTGTCGTCACTCGTCGCCTGCACCGTCAGCCTTGCGGAATTTACGGACGCTTTGTCAGAAAGCGCGTAACGGGCACTGTTCATCCATTCACCGGCTGCCGACAAATAGTGAAGGAATAGTTCCGGTTGTGAAGCCAAATTTCTATAAGTTCGACCTTCGCCTTCCACATCAAGGGCACACCTTCACACCCTCTCAACCTCTCTTCCTCTCAACCTCTCTTCCTCTCTTCATCTCCGATAATGTCTTCCCAAAGAAAGCTTTCGAGTTATTCAGTGTTCTTCATCCCTTGGATCACCCCCAGAAAACAAACCTTCCAGAGCAAAAGTATTTCATATTAAAAAGGTGAAAAGCAAAAGTATCTCATATTACGCTTTCTCCTCACTTTCATCTGAAGAACATGGAGAAAGTGAGATCCTGATTGCTTACCTAGTCTTGCTCTCGAGTACTCATCTCAGACCCCTCCCAGCCCACTTCAAAAATAAAACTGTGTTGAGGTACTTCTTCAAAAACAAAAGTACCTCACAGACGAAGCAGGAGGAGTCTGAGGTGCACCCAAGAGCAGATGAGTCTGGGTTGATCCAAGAGTTCAAGAAGATGCCACACCTGCGTGGAGACCGGACTACTTGAAGCATGTGGAGACAACGTGCTGACTCATCCTCAACTAAGCTGAGGAGCACTTGCAAGAAAAGAGGCCCATCCAGTTCAAGATGAAAGCTGTGGAAAATCAACAGTCATGACCAATGACCACCTATTAGTTCTTTTCGTTACCTTTTATTTTCATTTTCAATTTTCGTTTGCATTTTCTATATTTTCTTGCGTGCTTAACTGATTTATTTCTTTTCTTTGCAGGAACGTTTGGTTATTTTCTCCCTTGAAGTTGATTGCAAAATTTACGCTTGGGGGTCATCGCTTGGTTTTCTGCAAATTAGGGAAGTTTTCAGTCCTATTGCTTAATTTTGTTTCTTATTATTTTTATTTTATATTTTTATTATCGTATTAATGTTTTCTGACATTGGGGACAATGTCTAGTTTAAGTGTGGGGGTATCAAGATAAAAAAAAAATGACCAAATTGAAAATTTTTGTACCTTCGACTTTGAACTGGTTTCATTTGTTTCCGTGTTATTGCTTTTTGTTTTCTTAATTAGCTTTGTGTTTTACTTAATTTTTTTCCGGAGTTTTGTGTTTTATTTAATTTTTCTCGAAAATTTTAAAAAAATCCAAAAATATTGTCTTGTTTTCCTTATGGTTTTAAATTAGTTTTTTATTAGTTTCCCGACCCAATGATATAACTGGATGAATTTGAACCATGATTATCAAGAACTTAGTTAACATGTGTTATGTGAAATTCCTTGTTCTCTTGTTAGTATTGTACATGTTTGATCATCTTTGAAAATCCAAATGCACATAGCCTTGTTGATGTGAAACTAAAGCATGAATTAAAGCTTCATATGTGAATTTAGTGACCATATACATCCCATGTGAGTTTTTGAGCCTATTGAAAGTGTGTGCATTTTTCATACACTCCTATTCTTTCATGTGTGATGAACTTATGTGAGATGCATCTCTAGAACTTGCGTAACGATCTTTCGAAATGTTTGTCATTGATTGCTTGAACTTGAAAATGATAGAGGCATTAGGTTTACCACCATGGCCCAAATAACCTTGTGTCCCAAAGAAAAATGATACCATTAGATTGCCTATTTGAGCCGTATTTGTTGAGCCTTTTATTTCTTAACACCAGATATGTCTACCCTTATACCTCAAAACATGTTTCCTTACCCTTTCCAAGCGAACAATTTGAGATTGTCTTTTGAGAAATGTTTGTGAAGTACTTGGAAGGTTTGGCAAAAGAATAAGTGTGGGGGTATTTCATATTTGTGTTTTTTAAAAAATAAAATAAAAAAAAAATGAGAAAAGAGAAGAAAAGAAAAAGAAAAAGAAAGATTGTATACGAAGAAAATAAAAAAAAAGTTTAAAGTTTCAAGTTTAGGGGTGTGGTTGGAAGTGTCAAAAGAATCGTTGGAAAGTTTGAGTTCTTATAAATCTCAACAAAAGAATCGCTTGCGATGTAGCTTGGAACTTGTGTTTTCCTATTCTTTCGTTTCAATAGCCCTATCCCTAAGCCTCATTACATCCAATAAAAGTCCTCTTGATTTAAGTTTTGCAATTATGATTGTGGAGAAGTGATCTTTATGCAAGCTTATGGTAGAACTTTCACATTTGTTTCTTTGAGCGAAACACATTAAAACTAAACACATGTGTGATTGAGTGCATATCCGTGAGAAGGTTGCGGGTTTGCATATGATGATTTTGAAAATAAAAACTTGAAATTCCATTGGCATGGCTATCTCACACACTACACTTCAAGGATGATTTAAAGATTACTGCTAATACTTGAATAAGGAAAATGAACTTGGATTAGTTTGTTTGGTGCTAGCTATGGTTCTTGCTGATTTATGTTCTCGAATGAAATTCTATGAGGGTCAAATAAGGGGAAGCTAATGTTTTTTCATGTTATTACTTTTTCTGGTTTTCTTTGTTTTGCTCGAGGACTAGCAAAAGTTAAGTGTGGGGGTATTTGATCGGACCATATTTATATATATTTTTATATCAAATTCACTCGTCTTTTCTTAGTTAGTTCGTTATATTTTGAGCTATTTACTTTGTTTTTGTGTTTAATATAATTTATCTAGCTAAGAAAATAAAAATAGAATAAGTGAAGTGTTAAGTATTAATTTCATCTAAACTATTTTGTCTGTTAAATTAATACTTATCATTTAGAAAATAATATATATATATTTATATTTATTTATATATTTATATTTATTTATATATATATTTATGTTTATATATTTATATATTAATATAATATATTAATTTAATTTGTGTGTGTGAATACAAAGGTATGGCAACAACGCTGGAAAGCAGAAAAGAAAGAAAAACAAAGAGGAGTGGAAGGCAGCTCATGCATTCGGTGGAAAGAAAGAAAATAATATTAAGGCAGCGTGCAGGAGAGGCTTTGGGGAGTCCACCGCAAGGGAATGAAGGAATAAAATAAAGGAATCATTGAGCAGAGAGGGGGGGCACGGGCTGCCCAAAAATCAGAGGAGAAAAACATAAAAAAATTAATAAAGGAAAGCAGCCTTGAAAGGCTGCGGACGGAAATAAAAGGAAGCTCCAGAAAAATAAAACAGAGGAGGGAGCTGCCTTAGAGCAGCGAGAAAAAGAAAAAAAAATAATAAGAGGGAAGGAAGGCAGCGTGAGCTGCCAACCCACCGGAGGAGGATCGAAACGCGCAGGAATTGAAGGAAGGCGCAGCGCATTTGGCGTGGAGGCCTAGAGAGAAGTCGAAGGCTGAGGAGGGAGCATCGAGCTCCTCGGGAGCGAAGATAAGAAATAAAAAAAAAAAAGAATAAAAAGAGAATACGGAGGGAAGAGCTGCCATTAGGCAGTATAGGGCAGAGCTGCCATTCGAGAGGAGAGCCTCGGATTGGAGGCTGACAGAAAGCAAGCAGCGCCTGGCGCAGAGGGGAATTCATTTGGCAGCGAGGCAGTCAGAGCTCACGCGGGGAATAAACAGCGAGACGGGGGCAGCTGAGCTTGCAACGCGGGAAGGCAGCTTGCACAGAAATCCCACGCAAGCAGCAGGGATCAAAACACGGTGCACAGAAAACATAAGTGCACAGAAGCCTTTGCACACCCTATTTCGGTTTAATCCTCCAACTCTGTTTTATTTATGTTTTTAATTTATAAATAATGTGTAATTAATTATTTTGGCTAGAGGTTAATTCAAAGCCATGGATATATTTGTAATATGAATTGATTACCTTCAGTTGTGATTTCTGAGTTGTGAATTTAATTTGCTTAACTGTTTGATTAAGAACTTGTTTATGTATGTGGGTTAAGGGTCGACACTTAATTTGCATGCTTAGACTTGATGCTAGAATATAAGTGAATTTCACCTAATCGTTATGAACTTATATTCATGAGTAGTGGAGGTTGCTAGTCACAATCGCGTTAAGTAAAGTCTTAGCATAAGTTTCATGCAATTCATAGTAACGAATGTTTCGTCAATGCTTATGGTTTTCATAGAACTTAATGATTCTTGCTTGTATCTCTATTATGCAATTCATGTAGGGAACTTGTGGGGAATGCTTTGGGTTGTCGTATGCAATCATCCAATTCAATAATGTTAGGAAAATCTGAGGGTTAATTAGTGCAATTCACGGTTAATCTGGGGCGTTGAGAATTTACAATTTATTGAAAGAACAACTGAAAATCAATTTAGGTTGCATATGTGTCATGTGTGGAGAAAACCCTCTAGCCAATCCGTTATCTATCCGTTCACTTTTATTTTATGTTTTTGTCAATTTTGTAATTTATTTAAGTTTAGTTTCCGTTTCGTCAAAAATCAATCCCCCCATTATTATAATATTATTATTTAGTTACTTTTTATTATTTGTAATCTTTTAATTTTAATTTCCTTTCATTTCAATTCCTAGTTTTTATTTTAAATTGTTTTTATTATTTTGAGTCATTTTAAGTGTGTTTCGAATTTTTAGCCTAGTTTTGTTTTTTTTTACGTTTTTAATTTAATTTTAGAGTGATTAGCAATCCCTCCTAATCCCCGGTCCAGAACGATACCCTACTTACATCATTACTACAACTGTCAAAAAGAGGGTTAAATTTGTGCGGTTTAAAATCCCGTCAGCATTGCCTAAAAGATCGAAGATTTGGACTGTTTACAATTTTAGTTTGCAAATCTGGCTTTAGAGCAGAGTTTGTAAGTTTGTTTATTTGATTGCTTGAGTGTCCTTGTCTCTGGGGCCTCTTCCTCCTTTTATAGGTAGTTTAGCCCGACTGCAATGTTTTGCGCCCTTGCTTGAAAGCATTCCTTAAGGCAGTGAGTCATTCCCTTTGTTTTACTGAAATGCCACTAGAAAGTGCTTTTTGGCTAATAGTAGGTTAGTTTCCATCACTTGTCACTTCCATAGGCAAGCAAGTGGCCTATTTGTGGTTGAGAAGGCTTCATCTCCTCCTTGGGCTTTATGTTGGACTTCAAATAAATCCTTTCTATTATCCCTGGGCTTCACTCAATTTGGCCCAAAGTTCAAATATTAACCCAAACAATGCCTTCTTGTATCATTGTTGAGTTTTGTAGCCCAAGACGTTAACAATGATTAAATAGCCGTCGCTTGCTTTTCCTTGAGACTCGCGCCTTTTAACGTGGCTGTCAATTAGCCATAAATCGTTTGCACTAAGCCATGATTTTCAAATGTTAACTGACCACTTTACCGCATACTCCTAACCAAAACTACTCGTCCAGACAACCTAATAGTTTCAAATTATCGATTTTCCAAAATTTCTTAATCTTCCTAGAATCTGCCTCTCAATCTCAACTTCTTCCTCTCTTCCTATCCTTCTGTAAAATCTTCTCAATGGCTCCCAAATTTGCTTAACCCCACTATCAGATTGGTGTAGGTATCGCCACCATGCATCGTCTTCTTAATGGCTTTCATTGCCCTCGACTTGGCTTGCATACTGAGCTCTTCTTTGAGGATGGAGGAGTACACTCCTTAGGGCTCTGCATGGACATCTCTAGTTCATATTGTTGTGGAGAATAATATGCCTAAAGTGAATTGGTTCACTCCGAACCCATTCTTGGTGAAGTTAGGCATTTCGTCATCCAAGTGGTCTACCCATCATCGAGGATTCCCTATCATTAATGATGAAGCTTAGGTAAAGTGGATAGATGATCTCGAGCCCATATTTTCGTAACACTGGATGAAGAATGGAATTTATGAACGGATCATGCTTTTAAAGGTCACTGTTGTCATCAAACTCGAGTTATTAACAACTGCATTTCTCTTCTCGAACTCGGGTACCAATACTTTCAACTTCAAGATGGGCCTGATGTCTTCTACCATCCTAGACATGGCACAAGTTTTTGGTTTTAGACCCTTGAGTAGGATTATAGATGTTACTCATGATTGGACACCCCCTTCTCGCCCGACCGTCGAAAGCTCAGAGGACTTTGCTCCCATAACTCATCTAGAGTATAAGTCGGCCACATTCAAGAGTTATGGAACCTCTTTTATCCTGTTGTAAAACAAGCCTTTGGACCTTCTTCCTCTTGTCCCAACAAAGATCAAGAGCACGTGTATTTCCTGCTGTATTGGCTCAACAAACATGTTTTCCCTAATAAATCTAAAGGGGTGAAGGTTGAATGGATCCATTTGGTGGAAGCACTACATAACTTTGATGATGTAGCTATCGGTTCATTCTTCCTCGCTTATCTCTACTATCTTTTTGATGAGATAACTCAAGGCATTCTGTTTGAAACTAGCCCCAATAGGCCTACTTAGATGATTGAAGTGTGGCTTCAATGGTACTTTTCTAAGCTTTGGGCTCCCAATCTTGAATTCCTCGAGGGTATCGCCCCTACCTAAATTCTTGCTGAGGCCCCTCCCACCAACCACTTTACCCTTTCTTGCCTTTTTTCTTTAGAGTTCGGAGGGCTCGGGCAGATCTAGCGTAAGGGGCTTCAGTGGTAAAGAGATATCCTTGGTTTTTTTTTTTTTATCAAGCTTTCCAAGAAGCCTTTGGAGAAGATTCTACTCCCTTATGTAGAGAGAAATTCATCAGCTGCATTCAACCAAGGGACTTGGCTTGGGGAGTAAGAAGTGACCGCTATAAGAGCAGGCTGAAAGTTTATCATTCAAATTTTTGCAGCAGGCAATTTGGGTTTAGGCAATCTATCCCAGTGCCTTTCTTTGACTCTATTGACTGTGGCACTTCGTATTGCCTTCATTCTCCACCAGAAATCATATTTTGAGCTGCCCGACGCAACCTTGGGGTTGTGAGAAAAGTTGCCCGCAAGCCTATGGTTCTTAATTTTGAATGCTCCTAATTTTTTTCCCATTTGGTGAGAAGCAAGGTGGGTCAAGAAATATGGAGGAGACATCAGAGATTCCTACGACCAAATTTTAAAGCAATTTTCCATTAAATCCTATCTCAGCTCGAGCGAGTTAAAGAACTGGAAGGAGATGATTTATCACAAAAACCAACTCCTTCTAATAGGTACTTCCTATCTTATATGGTGTTTTTCTCTCTTCTCTTTTTCTTTTAAAAAAGAAAAAAAAAACATCCAAGGCTCTGCCTTAATTTACTTTCTTACCCTTCTCTTTCAACCTTGTAGCTTAAGGTAATACTGAAATAACAGACGTTGGGGAAGAGGAAGAAGTTGCAGACCTGCTAGTCATTCAGGGAGCCACAACTGAAGAAAAAAAAATAAGGTATTTGGGGTGGCAGTGATGTCTCTGAATTATTTGGAGACTCTGAGGATGAAGTGGGACCTTCAGTGAAGCCTCGTGCAACCCAGAAAATTCGAGTAACAGTGGTAGAGTCTTCAAATTTTGAGCCGAAAGAATGATCTCGAGCTCAACTTTCTATCCCCGATCCTCAAACTCTTTTAACCAAAAAGAGGAAAAAGACACAGGCCCTCAATCCTCCAAGCTTTCTACTTCAGTAGTGGAACCAGGCGTGGGCAGGAAGAAACAAAAAGCTTCTTGTGTGTGAATGTCATTTCATACTTCCCCTATCTATTGCATTATGTGCTTGAAAGCTAATAACTTCTTCTTCTTAGAATCTAGGTCTCAAGTTACCAAGAAGCCCACCATTACCTCCAAAGATGAACCTATGGGGGCTAAAATGTATCAAAAGGCTGAAAAAATACGAGATGCCACTCTTATGAAGCTAGAGGTATGGTCTGCATCTTGGATTTACTTTTTACCTTTTTTCCTCCCATCTTCTGTTAACTTCTTGCCCGATTTTTTGAGCCAGCTTCAAAGGGAAGCGATTATTAATTAGCCCGAGGCCACCCAACCAACATTTGTTTCTTCTCCTTGGGATACTCTCTCTAAGGTATGTTCTTTGAATTTGTACCTATGCCTATACTATATAATTGACTTCTTATTCTTTGCAGGCTATAGTTGGAAAGTTAACTCCCCAAACAGGACAAAGCTCTTCCTTTATTCCTTCGACTTCCCTTTTATTGGTGGCAGTTCCTACTTCCCAATTCGATCCCTCAACTGGGGAGATTCTATACTTTGTAGAAGAGGATATCAATTCAGTAAGTGCTCTGCTTTTAACTTTCTGTGCCTAAACCTTCTTCCCTTCAATATATTTATCATGCATGTATTGCGTTTTACTTAGTCTCATCCAGTATGAGAACCTCATCTGCCAACTAAATCTTCATTCGGGGAACCCGTAGTGCTCGAGATCCTCGTAGTCTCAGAAGTGACTAATACACAAGTCTTTTCCCAACCCATCATCAATATAAAGGAACCTCCCTCCCATGCTCAAGATTATGCTCGGGTACAAAAGTATCTTTACTTATATTCTCCCATTCTCTTGACTGAGTTGTTGACACTAGCTTTTTCCTTTAATGTTCATAGGTTTCCAGGGAAGGTTCGGGCATACTTCTAACTTCTTTAATCGATGGGAGTGATCCTTCTCAATTAGAAGAGACAACTTTTCCTCTAGCTCTTCCCAAGGCTTCAACTTTAGTTCAGGTTCATTAACCTTTTGCTTATGTCCTCTCTTAATCTTTGGTGTAGACCCTCCTCCTTAGTTCGCATTGTTTATTTGCAACAGGGTATTGGATAAGGCTCGGGGCAATCTCATCCCCCTCTGGTGCGCAAGTTAGATCTTCCACAGCTATTTTTGGCTTCTAGGGTGATAGAGACTTCCATTCCTCAGCCAAAGAAGAAGGTTAAGGTTGCTGTAGTTTCCGTTACTTCTCCCACTCCTGATAGTCTTCAATTTTTTCCCGCTAAGGTTGTTCCTTTTGCTTCCACCGAAAGTGACAGAAAAGTGCTTACAACCAATTCGACAACATCCTTACTTGAGCTGCTTAAGAAGTTAGAGCAGATTAAGACCACACTACAACCTCCCTCATCCTTATCTGAGTCGCCTCTTTTGCAAGATGTTCGTCAAATTTTTAAGGACTGGATGAGGAAGGACTTCACTTCTTTCTTTAGCCTCAAGGTTCTTCACGATGCTGAAAAGGCCTCGGTGGAGCTTTTCAAAGCTTATCTCTTGTCAAAGGTTCAACATAATTCCTTTCTCAACTTCTTTGAGAATCTTCAGGCATTGAGCGATCAATACCAGCGAGCAAAGCGAACTTCTAATAGAGTAAAGTGTTAGCAAAAGAAAGACACTCGAAGAGATGAAGAAGATCTCTCAAGACGTGGAAGATTCCAAGAAACAAGTTGTTAACAGTCATATGTGTCTAGGGGGCCAGGCAGAATTTTTACTATCATGCAGACTTATTTTTCTAGAATAGCTACCTTGGCTAATGATGTAAACTTGTTAGGCTATAGCAGAATTTCTGTAATCGTTGAACTTTTTATGAAATGATTTTTCTCCCTTTTCCCCTTTTGCTTACTTAGGTTTTATTTTTTTATTTTATACATATATACCAACGACCTTTCGATTAAGGACCTAACTGCAATGACTTAGTCCTTCCTTTATTGTTCCGACATTACTGGTGCTGGGGTTTTGAGACAATGTGGGGTTTATCCCACTCCTCTTTCGTGACGAAAAACCCTTGTTCTAGAAGCTT
Organism: Crataegus laevigata; assembly: GCA_963580275.1. Lineage (NCBI taxonomy): Eukaryota > Viridiplantae > Streptophyta > Magnoliopsida > Rosales > Rosaceae > Crataegus > Crataegus laevigata. The sequence goes on along the minus strand of OY756942.1, from coordinate 15,957,126 downwards.
TTAGGCCGTCACCTTAGTCGGGCTGCCGTTCTCATCAGCTCCTGAACACTGTAGAATCCCAATATTGGGATTGTAGAAATTTGCTTCTGCTACATTGGCTGTGGGAAGGAATGGCTGTGATTCGGCCTCTACCATCTCCCAAAATCCTGGCTTCGTGACCCTCTCCTCATGGTAAACTGCCACTTGTTGATATAGGGTAGAGGGAATAGAAAGGCTTTGGTAGATCCAATCTTTCCCTAGCAAGGCTCCATAAGTGGAAGTATAACATGCAACATCAACAACATGCAATTAACAGTTACAGGCAGAACCATGCTTATATGCACTTAAAACAAAACGTAACCCATGAAATTCAAAGCCTAGTAGTTATGGTGAACCAAGACTCAACTCAAAACAAAGTGAGTTGAGAAACTTTATACCTTTGTTGATTCCTCTTTGCATGAGGAAAGGCTAATCACCCAAGGGATAGGGCCTTCATTCCTGACTTTTTAGCTTCATTGATTTCTTAGAGGAGGATGGTTGAAAGGATTCTCCAAGTTTCCAAAATAGAGAACCTCTAATTTTTCCACACCAAGGAGAGAATTAAGTAAAAGGTGATTAACTTGGGAAGAGATAGATGCTAGTAATCTCTCCCTAGGGTGGCCGACCTTCATTTGAGAAAAGAGAGCATTTTGTTCTCTTCTCTTCCCTTAGAAAACCATAGTGATGAAATAGTTATAAAGTCCTTTAAATAGTCCCTTCAATTACGTGACTAAAAGAACCACAAACACTTTCTTTCTCTATATGGCTGGCCTCCTTAAGGCTATAGGCTGTTTGGGCTCTTTTGGGTCTTTATTCATTAAGTTGTCATACAACTTAAGTTAATGGACTTGACGTTCGAAGCCTATTGGGCCTTGAGGCCCAAAACTAACCCGAGGTCTAAAACAAACTTATTCATTTGATTAATTAACATATTAATTAATCCTAGCCATGTACACTTAAACCATTTAATTGTTCTTACTCAACCCGTTGTTTCTTCATTCTCTACCTTACACAGTGTACGATCCATTAGGTTCCTTTTAGCAAGGCAGTGGGCGATTAGAACTCTTTAAATCGATTGTGAATTGAAACATACTTTCAATTATCCCTTTAGTGTTTATAAACCTTTTGTGCTTTTACAAACCATGAATGACACCTAGCAGTATGTCATGGTTGCCCATGCTAATCAGAAGAGGTGGATAGCCTATTCAATTTAGGATTACAATGCAATACGGTCTTTCTCTAATATAATACTCTTGACCACATTATTTGGTTTGATAGTTTATTCATGTCTACTATCCAATGTGATTCATTTACTTATATGATTACCTTGATGTGATTTGGAATGACTTTCTAAATCTCATTCATACTTTGGCCAGAGATTCTTAATCATATCATAAAGTATTCCCCCTCAAACGATTTGAGGGTTAAAGATCCCTTGTTGCACATTCACTTGCCTCTATGGCTAAGTGGCTTAACCCCAACTATGTCGTGGACACCCTCTGACAGAGTGACTTTGACATAGTCAAAGATCTAGGACCTAACCACAAGACAACTATGATGCCTCAGGTCAAAGGACTACTTTGCATTATCCCAACCATGATTTCTCATGTGACATGAGTATGAGAACTCCTTGTTGATCGTGTTTAGTGGACTCATTCTCTATTGAGCACCTACATGACTCTCTTGGTGTCGTTCACACCAATTATTCGAGACCAGTCACTCTCCCTGAGAGAAGACATAACACATACTGATCTTAATGGACTGTCAATGCCCAATTGGCAATCCTATGATTAGGAACTTTTGGGACATGTATACGAAAGAGAATGGTCTCATGAACCTAACTTCTTTGGATTACATTCTCCTAATTACATATTCCTTGGAGTTATCGTTTAAGCATATAACATTTATATGAGATGGCTTTAAACAATAATCTTTGCCCCTTTATAGTAAACTAAATTAGTTTAACATGTGAAATGTCCGTCAAGTATCATCATATGATTGGTTTTAGGGCACATTTCCAACAATCTCCCACTTGCACTAGAGCCATTCAGCGTAGTCATCAGTGATGATACCTTGTATGAATTCATTTCAAAAATGGTTGAGTAGTAGGCCTAGACAATGGATATCTATATGTTATGCATGGAAGCAACCTTGAAAATAACGACGTCACCATTATACATGATTCTTCAATATGTGGTTCAGTCTTTCATTTGAGTTCGGATCATGATGAGACCTTGATTTCCTAGCTTGAGCTATCGCCCCATTAGAGTTGTAGTGTCGGCACACTAGAGACACTTTCTGGTTGGAACCGAATAGAGAGTTCATAAATGAACTTTCCCATCCAAACAACAATATTTTGCATCCATGATGGAACATACTAAAGTCATTACTTATAACGTTTCCACCCAAATATCTCTTTAGTCATAATAAAGGGATATCCAATTATCTCTTCATTCATAATGAATAGACATCCACTGATGGATTAGAATCATAATCTAATACATTTACGCTTTCATTACGTTACTCTAATTCTTCCTCATTCTTGAGGAATCCATCCTTTAGTATTTCTTAAATACTTAAAGATTCACTTGACAATTGCCATGGTTCTGATCCTGGGCTTGTATTAGTATCATCTTGCACCGATCTTGGTACAACTCATATCAATGTTTTTCATACAATATGAAATACACAAATCAAGTTTTTGCATATGCATAACTGATTCTATTTACGCATTATTTCTTTGGGAGTCAAAATGGTACATTCCTTTTGTGAAGAGCAACTTTCTAGTCTCACAAGGATTGTCCTTCTGATTGAAGTTTATCATCATATGAGAAACTTCCTAGCATTTTTTGTCTATCATTAGGGATTGATATAATCCAACTATATCCTGAAATCTATCATTATAGATTTCCATCCCATGTATTTAGACTTTGTATCCCATATACATTCTATCATTATAGAATGTTTAAAGTCATAACTTTAACGAAGAAGAATTCCCTTCATTTCCAAAATTAATATATATCATATATATGTTCAAATTTAGGAATATGATGAATGCCTACTAATCTTTTGTAAACCTAGTAAACAAAAGATTCATTTACATTTTTATGAGAAATCAAACGATTTGATCTTTTTCTCATAAGATGCTTATAGATCCCACTAGCTTGCTAAGATTCATGATGGATGGATCTCTACAACTTACATGTCTTGTGATTCCTGGTTTTAGACATATATTATTAAGACTATCTTGATAATGGTTTCAGAAACCCATATAATGTCCAAACATTGAATCACCGTTTAGTTGTGGCAAGCAATCTTTGAATTAATAGAAACCAAGACTAAATCAAAGATGGTTTCTTCCAAGTCAAACAATCTCGTTGATTTTAGTCACCTTAAGCTACCAATTAGTTTTGAAGGTTTCATTATTTCGAATCACATGGTTTTATACCATTTTCTTGAGTATATGTCGTACATACACTCAATGTAGTCATAAGGATATCCATTCTTATTTCCTTTGAATTAAGAGACGTAACTCTATGACATAGTGATAGAGTTCAAACCATTCAACTGAGATGGTTTATAGATCCTTCTCAACTACCTTAGAGCTAGTGGTGTAGGAACTAGGTTGTTATATTTGTTGATTATATTCTTGTTTCTCAAAGAATCCATTCTTTGAGTTCTATCTCCCATTCATTTGCTCTATCTTAGGCAAATCCTATAGTAGGATTACAATGAACTACCCAACAAATAACATTTGTTAGTTGGTTTATAGAAGTGATATCCAAAAGTTAATTTAAGGATATCCCACAAGATTGTTCTCAAACAAATATTGCTTATTAGCACACAACCCCAAATCTTAACACAATTAAGATTTGTCTTTCTTTCCAACTACATCCTATGGAGTCATGAAAATTTTGGAAGGTATTCTAATTGACAATCATATATAGGGCTGGAAAAAAATCCCAAAAATCCCAAACCAAACCAAAAAATTCCCGAAACCAAACCGAAAAAATCCCAAACCAAAAATTCCCGAAAATTTCGGTACCAAATACCAAACCGATCCCGAAATTTTGGTATGGGAATCGTCTCAAGTTTTTGGAACTTCGGTAATCCCAAACCAAACCGAAAAAAAAATATTATTTAATTTTCAAATACCTTTTAGACTCCCCCACTGCTCTTCAACAATTAACTGTATGCAAAAATCTCTTTCATTTTTTTGCTTTCATTTTGTTAAATAGAAAATTCTCTTTACTGCAATGACCAATGAGTCATCCTAGTAATACATCCATTCTCTTTACTACAAAATAACTTGCTTGCATGAGCACTTAAAGTGTAATTGGTTGTTGCCATACTTCAGAAATTGTTTATGCATTCTCACATCTTTGTTTTGTTTAGTTTGGTGAAGTTCTAGTATTATTGATTAATATGGTTTCACATTTTAGACATTAACCTTTAGATGTTACTTACTTTCAGGTTTTTGAAAGCAAGGAAGTTTGATGTTGAAAAAGCCAACCATATGTGGGCTGATATGCTTCAATGGAGAAAGGACTATAGTGCCGACACTATCATGGAGATAACTGAGGCTAATAAAATTTGTTTGATTATGCATACCTTTTAATTCTCTTTTAATTTACCATGATGTTTCTTTCAGGATAGTACATGCAAGTTATTATCGCCCAAAAACGGAAAAGCCCAAAAGCCAAAAAAAAGCCGAAAAAGCCCAAAATCCCAAAAGCCCAAAATTATTTTGGGATTCCCGATTGGTCCCGAAATCCCGAAACTATTTTGGGATTCCCGAAATTTGGGATTCCCGAAAATTTGGTTTGGGATCGGTATTGAAATTGGAATTCCCGAAAATTTCAGTTTGGGAATCGGGACAAGGGTTTCGGTATGGGATCCCATACCGAACCACCTCTAATCATATATATGGGTAATTTGATAACATTCAACGAACTACATCTTATTAGAGTTCGTTCTTCTCCCAATGGAGAAATCCATTATCTTATGATGCTACTTTCCTTGAAACATTTCAAGGAAACTCTTCTAAAGCGTTCTTCTCATTCGATCAAATCTAAGGAGGTAAATACTTTAGACATCTTACTCATCAACTTACATTCTTGAATTCTTTGAAACCTTTTGCAAAGTATTCAAACTTGTGTTTATTCAAAATAAATGATAGTCCAACCAAGAGGGATCTTCGATGAATGTCATACAACATGAGGAGTATTATGTTGTGGACAAGTGTCACTAACATCTAAGTGAATTAACCTCAAAAACTTTGTGATTCTTTCTTCTTTCCAAAAGAATAAAGATTCGAACATTTCACCTCTATACAATTTTAACAAGACGGCATTGGATCCGGATCTAACAATCCAAAGCATCCATCTATGACCAACTCGTAATTTATGTTTTAGAGGTGTCACAGCTCAGTGGGATTAGTCACTACCTTGCAACCTTTTGGGTTTTAAGCATCATTATATTCTAAATAGTTAACACTACCACACAACTCTTCTATAGAGACAATCAATCAGATTACGATAATCCAATCATTCATTAATAAAGAACAATGTTTTTGTCAAACAAAACATTCATCCATCTCTTAAAATCATAGTGAGGGAATTAAGTTCCTTATTTAAATTGGAATGTAATGACAATCTTTGTTTTTCCAACTTCATTGGTAGTTCATATGAGGACGCAAGTACTATTTGCTTTCGCAAAGATCTGTCTTATTCACGTTTTGAATGTGAAGTACTTTTTCTTCTCTTATTAATCTTCTTCTTCTTATTAGCCACACTTTTACAACAATTGTAAAACATAGTTACTAATAAAGCATCAAGCATTCAAATAGAAGAACCAACTATTTTGAATTATTCAAGAACAATTTACAACACATTCGAAGGGTGTGTTCTTGACACTTGTAAGACATTTCTTGCAAATACCCCTTCCAATGTCCATCCTTTCATAAAGAAAGTTTGTTCCCTTGGAGTTATTTCACCTTCTTCATTTGACTTCTCCATTGACTACAATAGTCATGGTCCCTTAACTCCCACTATCTCTCTTGAAACTTATTTAAATTGTGTTATACATATTTAATGATTTGGAGAGCGTGCAGTTATTGGTCACTATATAGTTTACTATAAAATTAGTGAACCATTTGGATAGAGACACAAAGATGAAGTCCTAGCCTAGTTTCAGTCTCGTGAAGTGTTTTAACACTTCAACACTCAATGATTCAAAATCATCATAAGTCCTTATTGATGGACTTTTTTGTCAACCAACCATTATGTTCTAAACATGGTTACAAACTTCCAAGAGTTTTTCAAGGCAACTCTCATTTCTTCATACAACAATTTGTTAGTGGAGAATCATGGCACATAAAGTGTCCATGCCCTTGTGCTTTCTTCTCAAGTTCCTTGTTCATGTAACAAAGAAACAAGCACAAGTGTTTGCATTAATTAAGAGTTATTCAAAACAACTCTTATTTCTTCATACAATGATTTGTAATGGAAGAATTAGGACACTAAAAGTGTTCATGTCTTTGTGCTAATTTTCTCAAGTTCCTTTATTCATACAACAAAGGAATAAGCACTAGTTGTCTGTGTTGTCCTCTTTATGATAGACTTATCTAACATGTTCTTCCATTGATACATTATCAATAGGAAGATTATGAGGATGAGACTACATAGGTACTTATATAATCCATTCAAGACAATCTATGGGATTACGGTACCAAGTTCGGAAACTAAGGCCTTTGGCTTTTCTTTGTCAAGTTTTGGATAGCATTTGCAAATATATCTGTAAACAAATACATAATGAATATAACTTGATTGATTTTAAGCTATTTAATCTAGGTCTTTAAATCAAATAGAACCACCCACCATTTTTAGCAAATTCCATATCCCTCATCAGAATTCGAGAGTTTTGGAGGAAACTCTTAGTAGGGTATGGGAGGCTCACTATTACCAAGCCCACATCACAATGATATGATGTTGGCTAGCATCAATAATAATGAGAGAGTATGCTTACTCATTTACATCTAATGTAAGTACCCATCTTATTTGGCCTCTAGAGAATGATGCCTCACAATGATATGATGTTGGCTCCATTGCACTTAGTTAAGTCATTCGCACCATGCAAGTTCGAGTAGGGGTTCAAGAACAACCTCACATTCATATGATGTTGATCATTCTCGTTGCCTACCTTCACAGCATCATGTTTACATATAGAACTCCTCCTGAGTGTAAGCATATACTTTGTACTCCCCCATGATAGGGTGAAGTCGGTGTATGAGTCACAAATGATTGGAGTCTACCATGGTGGAAGGCCACGAAAGAGTGTTTAAAGCACTCTCACGTTTGTCAACTTAATAATGGTTTTGTTGAGCATTCATTTTAATCTTATTAAAGACAATTTGGTCCTAGTACAACTATTGGTCCATGTGATTGATTTAATAGTATATAATACTCCCACTAGGCTTGTAAAATGGTTTTTAAAGCAAGACTATATGGTACTACTAACATAAGATTTGCATTCATCGATGGACTATATAGTTGCCTTAGGGCCTTAGGATGACTATGAACCTTTGATTCGATCCAACACGAGCCTAGTGTTGGATCTCGGTCTAGGGATGGTTGATAGGAGCATATTTATGCGACTTAGTTAGCTTGTTTCCTTGCATTTACATTGCTAGTTCCTAGTTATTTTAGTATTTTAAGTTATTTTCGTGTGTTTGTAGGTCCAAAGTGCTAAGGTGGCAAGAAAGTGCATTTTGGAGCAGTTTTGGGCATTGGATGGATAACACATGCTTGGAGCCAAGTGGATGGACAAAATTTAAGACCAAAGGAGGCTAGGAATGAGTAAAGTGATGAAGGAAATGAATTGAAGACAAATGAAGTCAATGAGCTCAGAAATGAAAGAAGGAAAGCTAACCAAAGTTTCCATATTTGGCTTAAACCTTTCCTAATCTTGATCCACCTAAGTTCCAGCTACAAAGTGTTGGACATATGCCCTGAAAGTCAATCTTTGGAAGAAACCTTTCAGGACAATGAATTGATATATATATGTTTCTTATACATCAGAAGGCAATGATACTAATTAGGACTATCTCAATAAACGAAATATGTCCTAAATAGTGAATCTATGGACGATGGATCGATGGAAGAATTAATCTAATGACGTTAGATTACAGAAACCTTCTTCAGATAACCATCATGTCCAAAAGGTTCCTGGTCATAAGATTGTCGGAGGGATACTGACAATGCATAGACCGGTACATACTATGTCCGCTTCAAATGGAAGGATAGAAAGTCTCATCCTATTCGTGTAGTGACACTAAGACAGGTATGTAGGTGCTCATTAAGGGAATGAGTTCACTGAACACAATCAAACGAGAGTACTTGAATGGAGGTCTACTCACATGTCAAGCAAGTAACTCTAATGGTTGGAATAATGTAAGTAATCCTTTGACCTGAGACATCGTCGTTGTCTTGTGGTTAAGTACTTGATCTTTGATTATGTCAAAGTCACTCCATCCGCGGGTGTCCACGGCATGGTCGGGGTTAAGCCACTTAGCCATGAAGACAAGTGAATGCGCAACAAGGGATCTCTAATCCTCGTTATGAGAGGATGAATACTCTAAGATATGATTCGGGAATCTTCGGCGGAAGTATCGAGCGTAGTAAAGGAAAGCGTTCCTATACGACTCAATTGAATCATATAAGAACGTATAATCACATTAGGGGTTTGACATAGTACATCCATACCCTAGTGATGTGATTAAGAGTATTGTATTAGAGAAGGATCGAATTACATTTTAATTCCAACTGAATAGGTTCTCTGAATAACTTCTACATTAGCTTGGGTAGCCATGATATATGTTTAGATGTCACTCATGGCTTGTGAGTTCTTCTAGATGATTAAATGTAATCGTCAAAGAAGAAGGCGAATTAAAAGTAAGTTTTAATTTGCTAAGTGATTGGATTAAATATAATCAATTGGATTGGTGCCAATCACCTCACTGCCTTGCTAATTAGAACCTAAAAGATTGTTCACCAATACTCTCTTGTAGTGAGTAACTAATGGATGATGGAAATAATTAATTGGATTAATTAAGTGTGGTGATTAATTTAGAAAGTCTAAACAAATCATAAAAGCGATAAAAGACCGTTTTGGGCTTAAAGAAACGTTCGGGTTTAATTGGGCCCATTGGGCCTAAACCCATTGGGCTTTTATTCAAGTATTGGATGACTTGAAATAATAAAAGCCCAAAGCCCAAATAATCACACAAAGGGCCGGCCACAATGAGGAGGTGAGAGAGTCAAATGTTGACTTGTTTCCTTTTGTCTATAAAAGGAACTTTATAGCAAATATCTCATTAGGGTTATTGTGTGTTCAAAACAAAATAGAGAAAAAAGAAAATATCTCTCTAGAACACAAAAGTGGCCGGCCACCTTAAGGGAAAAATAGCTAAATCATATTTTCACCCTTTTGGTTATTTCCTCATCCTTCTCACTACAATAGTGGGTGAGGATCTTTAGAGGTTTTATCTTTGAAAACTCTAAGAGAACCTTGGAGCACTCAAAATCACAAAGTGGAGGAGGCTGATCGGATCATAATTATATATATTTTACATCAAATTCTCTCGTATTTTCTTAGTTAGTTCCTTATTTTTTTTGAGCTTTTTACGTTGTTTTTGTGTTTTATAGAATTTGTTAATCAAAGAAAATAAAAATTGAATAAGTGAAATTTTAAGTGCCTAATTCGTCAAAACTACCTTACTCACTTATTTTCTTTGTTTATGTTTTCGATTCGGTTTGAGTGATTGAATTTGGTTTGGTTTGTTTTGTGTGAAAATTTAGGAGTGGAAAATTGAATAAAAGAATGGAATCATGAGCTGCCCTTAAGGCAGCATGTGGAGAAAATAAAAACAGAAAAGAAAGATTGGAGGGGCCTTGGTGCTTAAGAAAAGCAGGCAGAAAATAATAATAGGAGGGCTGCCCTTCGGTGGAGGGAATGATGGCAGTATATGCAGTGAGGCTCGGCACTAAGGGAAAGCAAAAAGAAATAATAAAGAGGAAAGCAGTCTGTGGCTGCAAAGGGAGAATAAGAGGTGAGAGCTAGGAGAGGTGGAGAGCTGCCTCGGGGCAGCTAGTCAGAAAGACAGAAGCAGCAAGCTGCCACTTGGCAGCAAGTAGAGGCGTGAAAGGCAAGGAGCTGCCCAAGGCAGCGTGAGAGCAAGATAAGGGCAGCGGCAGTTTCAAAGCTGCCTTAAGCAGCGAGTCAGCGCAGGAAATCAAGGGGAGTTGACAGCTGCCTTTGAAGGCAGCTCACCGGAGAGAACCATTCAACAATTGTCACCGAGAGGGGAAGAGAGCACGGTGCAGTGCACAGTGCACAGAAATCCTTGCACTCTTCTTTCGGTTATATTTCTCCAAACTCAGATTTTACTTTTGTTTAAATTATAAATAATGTGTAATTAATTTGTTTTGGCTAGAGGTTAATTCAAAGCCATGGATATATTTGTAATATGAATTGATTATCTTCAGTTGTGATTTCTGAGTTGTGAATTTAATTTGCTTAACTGCTTGATTAATAACTTATTTGTGTATGTCGATTAAGAATGCATACTTAATTTACATGCATGAATTTGCTGCTAGAATATAAGTGAATTTCACATAATCGTTATGAACTTATATTCATGAGTAGTGAAGGTTGCTAGTCACAATCGCGTTAAGTGAATTCTTGGCAGGAGTATCATGCTTTTCATAGTTACGAATGCCTCGTCAATGCTTATAGTTTTCATCAAACTTAATGATCTTTAATTGTATCTCTATTGTGCTTTTCACGTAGGGAACTTTTGGGGAATAATTTGAGTTGTTGTATGCTGTTCATCCAATTCAATAATTTAAGGAAAACTTGAAGATTAAAAAAGTGTTGTTCACGGTTAATCTGGAGTATTGAGATTTACAATTTATTGAAAGAACAACTGAAAATCAATTTAGGTTGCATATGTGTCATGTGTGGAGAAGAACCCTCTAGGCAGTCCGTCGCCCATCCATTCACTTTTATTTTATGTTTTTGTCAATTCTGTAATTTATTTAAGTTTAATTTACGATTCGTCAAAACCAAACCCCCCCCCCCAATTGTTAAATTGTATTATTTAATTAGATTTCATTGTTTTTAGTCTTTTAATTCAATTTCTGTCCATTTCAATTCTTAGTGTCTAATTTGTGTGTTTCCATTGTTTTGAGTCATTCTAGTGTGTTTTGAATTATTAGAGTTTTTAGCCTAGTTTTGTGTCCTTGAGTCTTGTTTAATATTTTTAAATCAATTTAGAGTAGATTAGCAATCCCTCCTAATCCCCGGCCTAGAACGATACCCTACTTACATCTTTACTACAACCGTCAAAAAGAGGGTTAAATTTGTGTGTGGTTTTACACCCCACCAGAGGCAAGGAGGGAGGCTAGGCTCAAGGAATTTGAGGAGCAAAGGTCTTGGAGGTGGTCCATCCTTGGTCTCAAGAGTAGATCAAGAGGTACAAATCTACTCCTTAACTTTGTTCTTCAATAAAATAATTTTTTATGCATCTTACATAAACCTATGCATCTTGAAGGGGATTTAAATGACTAGAGCTTTAATATTAATTGTTAACATGCTTCCGTTGTTTTCATATATATATTTTGATTTGTATATACATGCTAGTCAATAGAAATCCCATGCAAATCTCATAAATTTCCTTCACAAAGGGGCTTCCAAAACATGTTAGGACATTTAGTTACTTGTTCTAGAAGTCTTAAACACTCCCTAAATAGGTTGCCACACCTCCTTGTTGGATTTCCCTTCCTTGCCACAAAAGGGGGATAATCCTTTCCTATTTTGTGTTGCAAAACCACATTCCCTTTTTCTCCATAAGCTTGCCACACCTACCTTCCCCTTTTCCTTTTGATTTTTGACCTTTATTCATTTGCCTATTATGTGCCTCACCTTACTTACCTATTTCTCATTAATCCCTGATTCTTTACTTATTCTTTTTATTTGTGGGACTAAATAGCTAAGTTATAAACCTTTCCTATTATTTTCTGATTACCCTAGCATTATAAATACATGTTGCTGCACCAAAGACCCTCTCTACACATTCTCTATCGCAAGCTCTCTCTTTTCTCCATCCATTCCATCCACCTATCTACCTATCCATCATCTACCACCCTTACACACATCCCTAACCCTCTTTATACTCTTTGATGCACCTAAACCTCAACTATACACCCCATCCGCACCTTTTAAACCATTCTTCCATTCAAATAACCACCAAAACCTTCACTCAACCCTTGTGCCGCAACAAAGAAGGAGGATGAAGGCTCTTGGACATGCCTGCCATTCAAGTTTGGATTGCTGTAGCGTTTTGGGTGTTTTCTTTCTTTTGTTTTCAATGTATAAGTTTGTTTATTTATTTGTTTTTTTTTGCGAACATGAGGAGCTAAATTCCTTTTTAGCTAGGGGGAGATTGAAAGCCATGAACATATTTGCAATATGAATTGATTACCTTCAGTTGTGATTTCATAAGTTGTGAATGCAATTTGCTTAACTGTTCGATTGATAAGTTATTCTTGTATGTTGATTAAGGATGCATACTTAGTTTGCATGCATGAATTTGATGCTAGAATATAAGGGAGTTTCACCTAATCGTTATGAACTTATATTCATGAGTACTGGAGGTTGCTAGTCACAATCGCGTTAAGTGAATTCCTGGTAGGAGTATGATGTTGTTCATAGTTACGAATGCCATGTTAATGCTTATAGTTTTCACAAAGCTTAATGATCTTTGATTGTATCTCTATTATGCTGTTCATGTAGGGAACTTTTGAAGAATGTTTTGGGTTGCCGATGCGTATTCCATCCAATTCAATAACTTAAGGAAAACTTGAGGGTTAAAAAAGTGTTGTCACGGTTAACCTGGGGTGCTGAGGTTCATGGTTTATTGGAAGAACAACTGAAACTTGATTTGTATGCAAGTCTGTCATGTGTGGAGAAAAACCCTCTAGCTAGCCTATCACCATCAATTCACCTTAATTTTATGTCTTTGTCAAATCTACAAGTTAGTTAGTATTAGTTTTAATTTTCGTGCAAAACCAATCCCCCATCTGTAAGTTGTGTCAATTTAGTTAGAATCTGTCCAAATTTGTGTCTAGTTAGTCATTTGAGTTTATTTTCGTCCAAATCTATTCCTAGTGTCTAGTTTAAGTCAATTTGCTTGCTTTGAGTTGTTTTGAGTCATTCTAGTTCGTTTTGAGTCATTCCAGTCTATTTTGAGTTATTTGAGTCTAGTTAAGTGTTTTTAGCCTAGTTTTGTGTTCTTGAGTCTTATTTAGTGTTTTTGAGTCAGTTTTGAGTAGATTAGCAATCCCTCCTAATCTCCGACCTAGAATGATCCCTACTTGCATCTTTACTACAATCGTCAACAAGAGGGTTTAATTTGAGTGTTAACTTATATCACATCAATGGTGATTGATTTCAGTTATGCGTTTAATCATATTAAGGCGTGTTTTCTTATTAAGAGTTGGACCCAACTACTCAAATTTTATGCATATCGAATAAAACAAGAAATGAGCACTTCAAAGTAAAGAAGAGCTTATGCTCTTTTGTGATGACCCGTCCCTAATTTTCCTATGTATTTTCTCCCTGCATGTCTGTTTTGACGATTATGCCCTTAGTGGCGAATGACGTAGACGTGCTTAAAATCTTTCTTATATATTTTCTTGCTATATAGCTAAATTGTACACGTAGTTATGAGTGTACGTAAATTTCTTACAGTAGAAATTACCTGATACGGATAGATTTTGATTTCCTTTTACTATAGAAATCTAGAAAACCTTATCTTACCTTTTCCCCTCAAACCTACCCGTGCACCCCATTATTGCTTCACCAATCAAGTCCCTTATTTCACTCAAACCAGCCACTCCCATCTGTTCCCTCTCACACTGCCCAATTAGAAAAAGGAAGAAATAATTCGAAGCTCTCTCTCCTTCCCGTATGCTTCATATCCTTGCGAGGCCATGAATAAGCCTCAAAGCTTGTAGATTGAACTCACAAACTACACCATCGTGCTCATCTCAGTCCCACGATCACAACCATGTCCTTGGAATCTGGTTTTGATGAGTTTTGACTCACCAACTCGAAAGGTCCGACTCGGTGAGTCTTAGTTTTTCGATTTTCAGGCCGTTCACAGCTTAGGCAAGCCTCGAGAAACCTTTAGAACCTTCATTCCATCCTTATTAGTTTATATTGATCCTTCATTTGTGTTTTGAATGTGTGGTTTTACATAGAAAACTCGAAGTGTGAAAACTGCACAACTTTCAGGCGAGGACAGTGACCGTTTGGTCACTTTCAACCCATTTTTTTGGTCATTCTCGACCACAACTGGACTCCCATTAGGTAAAAACTTGGTCTCTATATTCCTAGCTTCAAAATGGCTTTTGAATCATCAAGTTTGGTTAAGTAATGAGTTAGAAATCAACTCTAGAAGTTAGGAAGAAAATCTAGGTTTTCTAGAAATATAAAACCATGGCCATTTGGCCACTTTCATTCCAAATTTATGATCAAAACGGACCACATATGAACTTTCTATAAAGGTAGATCCATTCTCTACATTCCTAACTTTATTTTGGCTTTTGAATAACGGATTTTGGTTGAGAAATGAGCTCGTTTGGAGCTCTGGAAGTTGGACTGAAAACCTGCAATTTTTGCAAGTTTTTGCGAGGAAGGTGATTACAGTTGTACTCACGGCGCGTGGGTGTGTGTGGGCCATCGGCGCGTGCAACATGTGGCTTCTAATGCAGCCACTTGTGGCGGCGCGTCTAGCTTCCGACCAGTGTGTGGTCGACACATGTGGGTCCGTGACGTCGAGTAGATCAATTTCATATATTTAAACCCTAGGTTTGAACAAACAATGGGAGTTTTATTTAGGTTTTTGTACATGTGCTTTAATTAATTCGATATTAGTTATTTCACATATAGGGAAAACGTATCTTAAGGATTTATGAGGCCAAGCTAGGCTCGGGGGCTACGATTTAGCGACGTATGTGTGAGTGGGCAGTTTGTTTTCATATATATACCTGTCATGACATTCATACATATCTGTGTACATGCTTATCCTGCTGCATCGGTGTTAATACCTGCCCCAGGGCCAGGGCCAGTCTTTCACGTGTATGTTCACATCACACCATTCACTCGCCTTGGATCTACGTTAGGTGCCAGTCCTGTCAGGTAGATTGCATTAGGCTATCCGACTTGTATGTGACCGTGCTTTTGCACTAGCCTTCACGTGATCGTAGTACTAGAGCGTATTGATTACACCCAGTCTTGTTCGTGTCAAATTTTGTCTATTTGAACTCGTGTGTCAGCTTAGATGGATGAGTACTTCATTATATTATTGTCACATGATTTTACTTCTGCGGCATTGATTATATCCTGTTTAGGCATACACATCATCATTCGTACTTGGCTATAGTATTGTGGATATATATACTTGCTCATATTGTGCTTCTTCTTAAAGGAAACTATACTTGTTTTACGACAAGGGGTTAGTATATTCAAAACTAAAGGATTTTGTATAAGCTTGTTTTGCTGACCCACTCAACTTTGTTTTTCGCCCCTCCAAGACCTAGATAGCTGTTCTTTCGCGGCATTCGATGAACCTTGGCAGTTTCTGACTATTAGCTTCGACTTTTGATGTATGAACTTATCACCGTGTGTAATAAGTGTACTTTAGTTGCTTGACTACTCTTCAGTAGTTGTTCTGTCTTTATGCTTTGAATAACTATAGTGGGTGTGCACTCTATCACTATCTTTATTTGAATTAGTTCTAGTTCGATTTAAATTTATGCACTTTTTACATCACTTACCCTTATGGTTACGTCACTTCACAGTGATGGCCAGCATGCTTCGACCCTCCCGGGTCGGGGTATGTCATCTTTTACAACATTTGATTATATCAAATTACAACCAAAATCTAATCTACACATTCCCATGGTTCAAACAAATTTGAGACACGACCTTTCCCATAGCTCAATTATCGTAGGCTTAGGTTCATAATCACCATTTCTTTAATTAATTAACGCTTTAACTAATTAAACTCGAATGCAACATTGTCATTTGGTTTTTGTATCCATAGAATTGATTTAGATAGAGCTAAATGAAATGAAAATTCAATTCTCATTTCAAGAGACACAACCATTTTGTTCTCAACTAATTTGGGCCAAAATGCAATAACCTCAACTATTGGGCTATATTGCAAAACATAAACTTTTGGGGTCACTTTGTAAAAATACAAAAGTCCACTACTTCACTTAATTACAACTAGAATCCAAATTTTTTAACAAATGCAAAAACTTCATTAAAGGAGCAAAACAATTTGTCCTTTAGTGATTTTGGGCCTTTACGTAAAAACGTAAAATTTCGGGTCAAAGTGCAAATACAAAAAAGTATCAAAACTTTATGTAATTGCGTAAAAACTCCAAAAGTACCCTATTTTAATAGGGTGGCTGGTTGGTGATAGTGGTGATGGTGTGTGTGATTTGATTTGTAGGTTTGAAAAGGTGATGGAAAGTTGTAAGTGATTGGTATGGTGTGAATAATAAAATAGGTATGGGTGTTGTTTGAAAAACAATCATACCATCCATCACTAACAAAAATGAAATAACAACCAAACACCTTTTTGAATCAAAATTCCCAACCTTTTTGTTCTTGCCAAGAACATATCAAGAACAATGAAGAACATCCATGAAAACCCATAAGAGCTCCATGAACATTTTTCACCCAAAGACACCCCAAACACTCTCAAACTTAAGGGACATAACATATTACCATAGTAGGGTACTTAGTGGTTCCTAATGTCACTATAAAACACTTTTAACAAGACAAACATGAACCCAAAAATCCATCCTTTGGATTTGGCCGAATTTCCCCAAAAACATGGCACCACATTTTTGAAGGAAATTTATGAGATTTGTGTGGGATTTCTAGTGACTAGCATGCATATACAATTCAAAATTTATATACGAAAGCAACGGAAGCATGTTATCAATTAATATCAAAGCTCTAGTCATGCAAATCCCCTTCAAGATGCATAGGTTTATGTAAGATGCATCAAAACATTTTATTGAAGAACAAAGTGTAGGAGTAGATTTATACCTCTTGATCTACTCTTTAGACCAAGGATGGACCACCTCCAAGATCTTTGCTCCTCAAAGTCCTTGAGCCTAGCCTCCCTCCTTGCCTCCTCCACTTTGTAAGAATGAGTGCTCCTAGGTTCTCTTCAAGTTTCCAAAGAGAAAACCTCTAAAGATCCTCACCCACTAGTGTAGTGAGAAGGATGAAGGAATAACCAAAGGGGTGAAAAGATGATTAGCTAAATCCCACTATGGTGGCCGGCCACTTTGTTGTTTTAGAGCGATATTTTCTTTTGTTTTTTCTCTTTTGTTGTTTTGAACATACAAAGAACCCTAGTGAGATATTTTCTATAAAGTTCCTTTTATAGACAAAAAGAAACTAGTCAACATTTGACCTCTCCTTTCCTTCATTGTGGCCGGCCCCTTTGTGCTTTGTTTGGGTTTTGGGCTTTTATTATTTTAAGTCATCCAATGCTTGAATAAAAGCCCAATGGGCCCAATTAAACCCGAACGTTTCTTTAAGCCCAAAACGATCTTTTATCGCTTTTATGATTTCTTTAGACTTTCTAAATTAATCACAACACTTAATTAATCCAATTAATTATTTCCATCATCCATTAATTACTCACTACAAGAGTGTATTGGTGAACAATCTTTTAGGTTCTAATTAGCAAGGCAGTGAGGTGATTGGCACCAATCCAATTGATTATATTTAATCCAACCACTTAGTGAATTAAAACTTACTTTTAATTCACCTTCTTCTTTGACGACTACATTTAATCATCTAGAAGAACTCACAAGCCATGAGTGACATCTAAACATATATCATGGCTACCCAAGCTAATGTAGAAGTTTATTCGGAGAACCTATTAAGTTGGAATTACAATGTAATTCGATCCTTCTCTAAAACAATACTCTCTATCACATCACTAGCGTATGGATATACTATGTCAAACCCTTAATGTGATTATGCATTTTTATATGATTCAATTGAGTCGTATAGGAACGCTTTCCTTTATTACGCTTGATACTTTGGCCGAAGATTCCCGAATCATATCTTAGAGTATTCATCCTCTCATAACGAGGATTAGAGATCCCTTGTTGCGCATTCACTTGCCTTTATGCCTAAGTGGCTTAACCCCGACTATGCCGTGGACACCCGCGGATGGAGTGACTTTGACATAATCAAAGATCAAGTACTTAACCACAAGACAACGACGATGTCTTAGTTCAAAGGATTACTTACATTATTCCAACCATTAGAGTTACTTGCTTGACATGTGAGTAGACCTCCATGCAAGTACTCTCGTTCGATTGTGTTCAGTGAACTCATTCCCTTAATGAGCACCTACATACCTGTCTTAGTGTCACTACACGAATGGGATGAGACTTTCCATCCTTCCAATTGAAGCGGACATAGTATGTACCGGTCTATGCATTGTCAGTATCCCTCCGACAATTCTATGACCAGGAACCTTTTGGACATGATGGTTATGTGAAGAAGGTCTCTGTAGTCTAACATCATTAGATTACTTCTTCCATCGATCCATCGTCCATGGATTTACCATTTAGGACATATTTCGTTTATTGAGATAGTCCTAATTAGTATCTTTGCCTTCCGATGTATAAGAGTTATATATATATACATCAATTCATTGTCCTGAAAGGTTTCTTCCAAAGATTGACTTTCAGGGCATATTTCCAACAATCTCCCACTTGCACTAAAGTCAATCACTAGTGTATCTCATAAATGCTAGTTGAGTGAACTTATGCTCGTAGGTTAACTTGGTTATGTATAAAATCCGCTTTTAATTTTAAAAGGGATTTACTTATCAAATGTTTCTAAAACATTTGACGATGTCTGTTTCTTGTGTTCGAATACTTTGATGACACCTTGATTCTATGGCTTGAGCTATCGCCCCATTACGTCGTAGTGTCCTACTAACGACCTTATGGTTTGGATTCAATCATTGGTTCTAAAAGAACCCCTTCCATTCAAAACACCTTTTTGAAGCAGTTTCTAAAACAATATATCAATATATATTTCGTTTGTATACTTTATACAAACTTTGCTCCAATCCTTGAGACCATTGTAGTACAATACTATCAATACATTCATATGATTAGTACTTCATTCATTATGAAGTTCCATTTGTTAAAATGGATTGTTTTCACTTTGGTTCATAACCTAAGTGAATGCACGCTTCTAGAGTCCCACTCTGATGTTCCTTTCTTAAAGGCAATAATACTTTTTCAGTTGCTATGGTTCTGATCCTGGGCTATAGTAATATCTTAAAGTGACAACCCATGTGGTTTTTCACCTTTGGATATCTACTCACAAGTCCATACATGTGTCCTTTTTGTGATTTTATGACGCATTCATTATAAGGGACATGAAAGTGATTTTCTATCATAGAAAAACACCTTCTCAAATCTTCAACATTTGAGATTTAATTTCCCCTTACAACATCCTTGACATAGCCTTGCTACATCAATAAGTCCAATTTCAAGTCAATACTTCAAAATTGACCGTATCATAATTTTGTCATCTTTGAGTAACATTTATGTTTTATTAAGTCTATCAAATAGACTTCATTCATATCTTGTTGTTCAAATTATGACATCACTCCCACTGGCCTTGTTGTAACTTAGTATTCAATAAAAAACTTAACACTTATATTTTCTTTGATTGAATGCATATTGCTCCCATTAACTTGTCTTGGATCTATTTGACAATCATTGAGATCCATTAGCTTATTAATGATGTCTCAACAATTTTGAGACTATCAATAACTCTAGCTAACACAAGTTATTTAAACGAATCATACACAAAAGAATTCCTTCTTAAGTAATTCCATTTGAAATGTGTGACTTGCTTTATCAAGTCTATTCATTTAAATTATATGGTGTCATACACCATTATTCAAGTTTTAGTCATACTAAGACCTTAATATAGTCATATAAGAATTATCCAAGTTTTTAGTGAAAGCATAGCTTCTACTAAGGATATAGAAACTCAACCATTCCTTCTAGGTGGTTGATATAATTCTTTATCATAACTACATAGAGCGTTATAGTTACATAAGGTGACGAATTTGGATTGTCTTGTTGTTTAAACTATATGTTGTGACTCATTTTAAAACTATTCCCTTTTGTTTCATCAAAATTTGTCCATATGCTTCGTTATTAGCTTGTTCTCATAAAAGAGAATAGTGGACAATTCCCAACATATAACCATTTTATGCTAGGTTGACGAAACCAACATTCAAATACTATTCTTTAGAATGTTACACAACATAGAATTTTAACGTTTGAAGAGCTTGAGTCCTTTAACAATTAAAATTACAAACTCTCAATAATAGTCAAGTACTATTATTATTTAGACAACTATAAACCAATCATATTCAAGTTTATGTCCAATTTCTCACCTCCCACTATTTCTCATGACTTTAATGAGAAATCACTTCATGCATTCAAAATGTATAAACGTGGAGGATACGGGTAGAGGACATTGTGTAGTAGCTTTAAAACCTTTCAAGCTCATTTATTTCAATCTTCACTAAGTTGATGTCTTGTTACTAAGTGACTAAAGTCTTTAAACATTTTATTGATTTAGACACTTCATTCTTGGTTTAATCACTAACACACTTGACATTCTAAAACAATTTTAAGAATGCCGAATTAATTGTTCAAAACTACTAATTGAATCAAGAGTGATCTTGATTATTGTGGTTTAAGTGATAACACTACAAGAAACGTTTTTCTTATTTCTTATATCACTATAATGTGATCTTCCTTTTCTTCAAGAAAGGAATCTCTAGACCTTTGTCAATTCATATAGAATTCATAGGTAGACAATTTGGAACCAAATCTAAAGATTCATTGTATCCTTCTATGTCCAACATATGAGATCTATCCATAATTGATAAGTGTAAAGTTTGGTTATCACATTACAATAAGTGATGTAATTCTTGTATCTCAACTAGGATACAACAAGACAATATTCAATTCATAACACTACTTTAAGGAAATAACATTTTAGAAGGCATTCATCATATTACATTGATATGATGATTCAAACATTCAAAAATGTTTAACACAAAAAGAATTAGCTCTATACATTTAGAGGCTAATTAAATACCTTCATTTAGGCACTAATAGTGGTCTTACATCATATGAAGCCACATAATAAGTTCTTAACAAAATAAGAAAATTTAAAGACAATCTTTAAATGCCTATTAAACTTCCTAAGTGTTTAGCAAAAAATATGTGGTGGCCGAACCCTTCTCCACCTTTTCCTTGCTTGTTCTTCTTCTACTTGGCTCCTCCACCTATATACAATTACATAAGTGATTGGCCCTTTATATCAAATATAAATATTTAGAAGATCTAACATTTAGAATTGAATATAAGAACATAAACCATACCTTGTGGCTTGTCCTTAAGAGTTGCAAGGTATAACCTGCAATTCCTCTTCCAATGCCCCTCATTTCCACATTGGTGGCAAGTCCCCTTGGGCTCCATTGCCTTCTTTTTCTTCACTCCTCTTTTCGGCTTAGGAGTCGATGACTTCTTCTCCTTCCCTTTGCCTTTGCCTTGCGGCTTGGCCTTGGAAGAGGATGGCTTGTTGTAGGCTACTGCAGAAGTCCCTACAACGTTCTCTTTCTTCATAGTCTTCTCAGCAGTTACTAACATGTTTCGTAACTCAGAGAGAGTACTATCCATCTTATTCATATTGTAGTTCATTACAAACTGCGAGAATGAATCAGAAAGAGAAGCCAATATAAAGTCCTGGGCCAATTCCCCGTCAAGTGGAGTACCTAGGCTCTCCAGTTGTTCAATGAATCCTATCATCTTCAGTACATGTTGATGCACTGGAGCCCCCTTGACCATCTTGGTCTTCACAAGTTCACAGACAGTACTAAAGCGACGGTTGCGCGTCCCTTCACCATATAACTCCGTAAGATGGAGTATTATGGAAGATGCACTGTCCATGCCCTCGTGCTGTCTCTGTAGCTCCTCATTCATGGAAGCCAACAGATAGCACTTGGCTTGTGTGTCATCCTCAACGTGCTTGTCATACTTAGCACGTTCATCCTCAGTGGCCTCAGGGCCAAGAGGTATGTGAGGTGGAGCCTTGTCCAGTACGTAAACAATCTTCTCCAACGTTAGGAGAATCTTGACATTACGATACCACGATGGGAAATTGTGCCCCTCTAGGCAATGTTTGTCGAGTATTTTCACAAGTGTGCTTCCAACCATATCTAAATACATAAACAAAATAAATTAGATTGATTGTTGATTAAGTCACACGATTCGGGTCTTTAAACCGAATGACATCACCCACCATTTTTGGCAAATTCCATATCCCTCAAGATGGAATCCGGGAGATTTCAAAGAATGCTCCTAGCGGGTTATGGGAGGCTCACTATTACCAAGCCCACCTCACGATGATACGATGTCGGCTAGCAAAAATAATAATGAGAGGGTACACTTACCCATTGACAACAACCTCTTGTGATTACCCATCTTTTTGGCCTCTAGAGAATAATGCCTCACGATGATACGATGTTGGCACCATTTCTTCTTAGTTAAGTTCTTACCCACCATGCCGGTTTAGATAGGGGTCCAAGTATAACCTCACGATGATACGATGTTGGCTACACTCGTTGCCTACTTTCACCACATCAAATGTTTTTTAAATAGACTCCTCCTGAGTTATAAGCATGCACTTTGCACTCCCCCATGATAGGGTGAAGGCGGTGTACAAGTCATAAACGATTGGAGTCTACCATGGTGGAAGGCCACGAAGAAGTGTTCAAAACACCTCTACGCTTTCAACTTAAAATTGTATGTTGGTTGAGGGATTTTAAGGTCTCATCAATTTTATTTATTTAAACACATTCAAATAAATTGTGTCCTATTATAACTACTAGTCCAAAGTTAATGAATTTAGTAGTATATGATATCCCCACTATTCGTTTTCATAAAACAAATCAATATCAAAACATTTTTCAAAATATTGGAGATACATATAACTATTAATTGTATTTCATTATAGTTTAGTAGCGTATGATACTCCCACTATTTGTTTTGAGAAAAACAAATCAATATCAAAAACGAATTTTTCAAATATTGGAAGTAACTACTACTACTACGGTTTTTGCAATCCTTTGAAATTGGACTTTATAGTTATCTTAGGCTCTTGGATGACCATGGACTTATTGGGTTATTGCAACAACGAGCCAACATTGTTGAATAAGATCTCGGGGAGGTTGTGTCAATTTAATTACGTGCTTTCAATCCAATTAAAACATTTTTCATTGAGCCATTAGAAATGAAAGACAATCAATCATTGCTAATTAGGGCGTTGGACCCATTTAATCTTTGTCTCATGTCAAAGCCCTCTTTTAAATATGTCTCCTTACCAATAGTTAAAGAAACTCTAGTCTAGTACTAGAGGGAATCAACTAACTAAAAGAGATTAAGAAGTAATAAGAATTACAAACCGATTTGTACAAATTCCTACAAATTACACATACTAAGAGGGAGAGATAGATTAATGTCCATCATGACAAGGTCCAATTGAAACAGTAATTAAAACACATTCCCAAGGTTCAAACAATTTGAGTTTAGCGCCTTTTCTCATAGCTCAATTATCGTTTAAGGCATAAATCCATAGTCAACCATTTTTCTAACTACTTAATCACATTAAATAATTAATAGGAATGCAACATAAACAATTAGATTTAGTGCATATGGGCATAATTAAATGATGAGTTTAAACAATAAACAAAATTAAAACCAAACATTTCAACTTTTCAAATAGTAGGGGCCTAATGCAAATATGAAAAAGTTAGGGGTCAAACCGTAAATACTCAAAAGTAAAACCAACTTTTTCAAAAAACACAAAACCTGTGACATCCCGTTCCGAGTTTAAAAATAGTTCGACGTGAAATGACGATTCTACCCTCGAATCGCGGAAACGGGTATAGTTTCGGGTTTAGTTTTGGGCTTGGGTGCCCTAATCACTTAGGCCCAAAATTGGGCTGATATTTTATAACACACACACACGTACCCATGCACACACGTGCATCCTTTTCTGGTTTCTGTTTCCCTTTCTCTCACACTCTCTCGAAGCCTCTCTCTCTCGATTCATTGTACGGACACCCACATAACCTTTCCTCACGCACGGATCGAGCTCCAGGTAAGGTTAAACATGATCTGTGACTTGTGCTGAACATTTACATGGTAGTTTTAGGCTGGGAAATCCCCAGAATCACCTCGAACCCGTAGCTTAGATTCTAAGGAAATGTTCATGTACTTTTATTTCAGGGCATTTTAGACGAAACTAAGATCACAGTGAGGCTTAGGATCTTCCCAGGAACCTCGGAGCACTTCGTTTGCTCGTGTTCGACGTCGGGATCGTCGGGTTCGTGACTGGCCGGTTTTGGAGAAATTCTTCGACGAATTTCTCGTCGTTTTTCAAGGTATCTAAGGTTATAGGAATGTTCTACATTAAATTTTAAGCATATAGGAAGAAAAATCGTGGAAAAAGGATGAAAAATGAGTGAGTTATGAAGGTTTGAAGTTTTGGCCGGAATCCGGTCGCCGGAAAAACCAGTCCGGCGCCGGCGCCGGCGACGGTCGCCGGAGCTGGAGGTAGGGGGTGACGGAATATTCCATCAAAGTTGACGGAATATTCCTCACGCCGTCAGTTACTTCTAACGGAATCCGTTAGAAGATAACGGAATATTCCCAACGGAATATTCCTGAGCCGTTAGGGTTCAGGCGCGCGTGCGAGGCACGTGCCGCGCGTGGCCGGCGCATCTGCCTGTGCCTTGGCCGGCGCGTGGCGGCGCGTGCGGTGTCCAAAAATTATTTTAAAAATATCTCAACGCTCGTGACGTCGTGTAGGTCGCGTTGGTATATTCAAATACCAAAATTGACCTTCGTATGAAAAGTTAATTACGTAGTTCGGTTATGTGCTATTAATGACCGTTTTGCAGTTGTTTCACATATAGGTGAGACGTACCCAGAGGACGAGCGCATTCATTCTAGGCTCGGGGGATACGACCCGTCGACATACCAGTGAGTGGGCTTTTGTTTTCAGTATATATATATATTATAATATTGGCGTTTTTCCCAGAAACGCAACTTGCATGATTTATAAACGGAAATGGTTTTATAATTATATCGCCATGTCGTATGCCAATTATATTTTATAAATATGATTATAATTGCGTTTGCTATGCTCCGATGCCGAGGACGGCCAGGTAAGTCAGGTAAGTTCGATAATAGTGTTGAGATGATGATAGATAGTGAGTTAGCTCATCACCTGCACCTCGGGTGTTAGTGCTCCGCCATAGTAGGGCCTAGCCTTCACGTGATCGTTCACCTCACGCACCGTACGCTCACCTTGGATCCAAGGCAGGTGCCTAGCCTGTCGTACAGACCACTATAGGTGGTTCCGACTCGTAGGTGACCCGCGATTCGTCGCACAGCCTTCACGTGATCGTAGCACTGAGCGTAATATTATACACCTAGCCTGTCGTACAGACCACGATAGGTGGTTCCGACTCGTGTGCAGGATAATAATTGATAATGATTGAGGATGATGGATGAGCTATAGGTTCAGCCGTACAGGTCACTAGAGGTGACTCCGGCTGATATTACATTAGGGATACTTCTGATTTTATTGCCTGACTGATGATGATGCTTTTACTGAATTGGTATATCGACATGGCCTACCATTGAGATTTGATAATTGACTTGATTTTGAGACGAGTTTTCATACATAAATTTATATACGTACTATTTTTCTGGGAAAATTATATTGTGTTACAGCGAGGGGTTATTTAAGGATTTTATGAAATGATTTTTGAAAGTATTTGTTTTTGGCCCACTCACATTTTTCTGTTTTGCGCCCCTCCAGGTTCTAGGTAATCACGACGTGGACGGCTATCGAGGCACCGAGGCAGTTCTGACAGACCACCACTGAAGTAGGGTTTCTTTAGTAATTATGTTGTTTTTGTTTAAACGACTGCACCTAGGATCGGCTCTGTAACCTTTCACTATCACACTTTCTTTCGATATCACTTCTTATCATATGTACATTATCAATCTAACTTTCACTACTGCATTTCATGCATAAATTACTTCCGCTGACGTTTTTGGCTACGTCACTCGCACGTGACGGCCAGCACGCTTCGACCCTGGGTCGGGGTGTGTCAGTTTGGTATCACAGCCTAGTTTTGGCAGTCTTCTATAGCTTGTGAATATTCTAATTATTCTGGTGTTTTCTGTCAGAACGATGCCGCCTCGCCGAGAACCACGTTCACCTGTTGATCCTAACTTTCCTGACTTTTCCCAGTTAGGAGATGCTATTGCTCAGGCTATCCAGTCTACCCTTCGTCCTTCCCACAGGACTCCTCTTGAGAGTGCGCATAATCTGAGGTTACCGAGATTTGAGGGTGACGAGGGGCACGAAGGTGCCGAGCGCTGGTTTCTGCAGATAGAGCGGACTTTTAAGGTGATGCACAGTCAGGGTAATTTAGCTGCAGGGACTTGGGTTGAGACTGCTACTTGGTTCATGGGGAAGGAACCTGCGTCCTGGTGGGAACAGATGGAGGATAAGATGCCACCAGAACAGGCCAAGGACTGGGAGGTGTTCAAACAGTTATTTTACAAGCGATTCATCCCAGACGCGTATCTTGATCGTAAGAAACAAGAATTCACGAGTCTAAAGCAGAAAAAGATGTCAGCAAACGAGTACTACCGAAGGTTCACTGATCTTTCTCGTTACCACCCAGAGGTTGCTAGGAATCAGGCTGAGATGCTTCGGAGATTTAAGTTGGGCACTCGAAAGAAATGGCGCACGATGGCTACTACGAGGCACTGTGAGACTTATCATGACTTCTACGCAGTTTTGGTGCAGATAGAAGATTCAGAAAACATGCCGAGTGATAGTGACAAAGAAGAAGGGAATGAGGAACCGAGGCGAGACGACAAAGGTAAAGGAGTGGCATCACAGGGACCTCGGAAAACCCAGAGTTTTAAAAGAAGTGGTGTCAGCTCGAGTTCTTCGAGTGGGGGTGTAAATTCCTCAGGCTATAGGAGAGGAGGTAGATTCACTGGGGGTCAGCGTTCTCAGAGGCAGCGAGATGCTGGTGGTTCTTCCGCACCATTTTGCCGGAGGTGTAACAGTCGACATTTTGGCGAGTGTAGGCAGGGCGTTCGTGGATGCTTCACGTGTGGACAGATGGGTCATCGAGCTGCGAATTGTCCTCAGAATCAGCCGAGACCTCCACCACCTGCACTACCACCTCCAGTTCCTATTCAGCAGTTTCCACCTCCTGGTGGATATGGTCAGCCGAGTCGTGGCAGTACCTATCATTACCAAGGCGATGTTGTCCCTTATTCTGCTGCACCGTATCCATATCCTCCAGATCCGTATTATTCAGGCGGTTATCAGAGCGGCTATACTCCGTATCCTGGAGGATACACCCCGTATCCTTCTTATCCTGTTGGCGGATCGCAGTGGTATCCGGGAGTTCAGCCACAACAGAGTGATGCTACAGCGAGCAATGCGGGATCATCTAGACAGCCTAATCCAGTTGGTTCGAGTCGTGGTGTGCCTGGACGAGCTGGTCAGACGAGTAGAGGTCGCGGTGGGCGACAGCAGCCTCAGGGCCGTATTCATAATCTCACAGCGCAGGATGCTCAGAATAACCCTGATCTGATAATGGGTAAGTTAAATGTACTTGGTCATTTCGCTAGGGTATTGATAGACTGTGGCGCTACTCATTCAGTCATTTCTTACTCATTTGCTCAATTGACTCAACCTGAGTCTGCACCCCTTGGATTTGAGTTAGAGGTGTCGATGCCTAGGGGGGAGACATGTCTGGTCAGTTGGATGTACCCAGGATGCCCCGTATTGATTGAGGATGTGGTTATGCCCGCCAATCTTATTTCGCTGGATATTGTCGAGTTTGATGTGATTTTGGGCACTGATTGGCTACATTATAATCGAGCCAATATAGATTGCTACGAGAAGAAGGTTACATTCCATCGGCCGGGGTTACCGGTGGTCACATTCACTGGCGAGCGTAGTCATGTTAGGCACGGCATTATTTCCGCCGTGAGAGCTAAGAAATTGTTGCGGAAGGGTTGTCAAGGGTATCTGGCACACGTGGTATTGAATGATGGTGCTCCTGTCAGTTTAGAGGATGTGAACGTGGTCAGGCGATTCCCTGACGTGTTTCCTGATGATTTGCCGGGTTTGCCGCCGGATCGAGACGTGGAGTTCTCTATCGACTTGTTGCCAGGTACAGACCCTATATCTTTGACTCCCTATCGAATGGCTCCCGCAGAGCTGCGAGAGTTGAAAATTCAATTACAGGAGCTATTAGATAAAGGTTTCATTCAGCCGAGTACTTCACCTTGGGGAGCTCCAGTGTTGTTCGTGCGTAAGAAGGACGGTACCTTACGGCTGTGTATTGATTATCGACAGCTGAATCGAGTAACGATTAAAAACCGTTACCCACTACCACGTATCGATGATTTGTTTGATCAGCTGCGAGGAGCTTGTGTTTTCTCTAAGATTGACCTACGGTCTGGCTACTACCAGCTGAAGATTAAGAGTGAAGATGTTCCGAAGACGGCGTTTCGAACCAGATATGGTCATTACGAGTTCTTAGTTATGCCATTCGGATTGACTAACGCCCCAGCTGCTTTTATGGATTTGATGAACCGGGTATTCAAGCAGTATTTGGATCGATTTGTCATTGTCTTCATCGACGACATTCTGGTGTATTCTAAATCGAAATCAGATCACATGCGACATCTTTCATTGGTACTGAAGAAACTGAGGGAGCATAGATTATACGCCAAGTTCAGCAAATGTCAATTCTGGCTAGATCAGGTGGCATTTTTGGGGCACGTTATCTCAGCTCAGGGTATTCAGGTGGATCCCCAGAAGATAGCAGCGGTGGAGAATTGGGAACAGCCACGAATTGTTTCTGAGGTACGGAGTTTTCTCGGATTAGCAGGCTACTATCGACGGTTCGGGCAGGACTTCTCAGTGATTGCTTTACCTCTCACGAGGTTAACCAGGAAAGATGTCCGATTTAAGTGGGATGATGGCTGCGAGCGGAGCTTTCAACAGTTAAAATATTGTCTTACTCATGCTCCAGTGTTAGCTCTTCCGGACGACAGTGGTAACTTTGAGATCTACAGTGACGCATCGCTGAACGGTTTGGGTTGCGTATTGATGCAGCACGGTAGGGTGATCGCTTATGCTTCGAGGCAGTTGAAATTGGACGAGAGGAATTATCCTACACATGATCTTGAGTTAGCGGCGATCGTATTTGCGTTAAAGATCTGGAGACACTACCTCTACGGCGAGAGATGTCGGATCTTTACAGACCACAAGAGCCTTCAGTACTTGTTCACTCAGAGAGACCTGAACCTTCGTCAGCGAAGGTGGATGGAGTTGCTGAGTGATTACGATTGCACGATCGAGTACCATCCGGGTCGTGCAAACGTAGTAGCTGACGCACTTAGTCGGAAGTCACAGGGTAGAGTAGATGCTATGTTCGTGAGTCGTGCTCCTTTGTTAGTCGAGTTGAGATCGACCGGAGTGGGATTGGAGATTGATTATTCGGAGGCAGAGAATCGGGGAGAAGCGTTACTCGCTCACTTCCAGGTTAGGCCGATTCTAATTGATCGTATTCTTGAGGCTCAGCTGGATGATGAGGAGATTCAGGAGCTGATTCGGTTGAGGGGTGAAGGTAAAAAGACAGATCTACGGATTCGAGAAACGGACGGTATGCTCATGCAAGAGAACAGAATGTACGTACCAAACAACGCAGAGCTAAAAAGGGCTATTCTCGATGAGGCACACGTGTCGGCTTATGCGATGCATCCGGGCAGTACCAAGATGTATCATACCATTCGGCCATTCTACTATTGGCCTGGTATGAAGAGGGAGATCGCTGAGTACGTGAGCAGATGTATTATTTATCAGCAGGTGAAAGCCGAAAGAAAGAAACCGTTCGGACGAATGCAACCACTTCCCGTTCCTCAGTGGAAATGGGAGAATATCACTATGGATTTCGTCTACAAGTTGCCCCGTACGCAGAATGGTTATGATGGCGTTTGGGTAATAGTTGATCGACTTACGAAATCTGCGCACTTCATCCCAGTTCGAGAGAAGTTTTCTCTACGACGATTAGCCGAGTTTTTTGTCTCGAATATAGTGAAGTATCATGGCGTGCCCGTCAGTATCATTTCAGATCGAGATCCGAGATTCACATCTAAGTTCTGGACGGCATTCCAGGAAGCCCTTGGTGCGAGGCTACTGTATAGCACAGCTTATCATCCACAGACGGACGGGCAGTCCGAGAGGACTATACAGACGCTAGAGGATATGTTACGGTCTTCCGTACTACAGTTTGGTGATGCGTGGCATTTGCGCTTAGATCTGATGGAGTTCGCGTACAATAACAGTTATCATTCGAGCATCGGAATGTCACCATTCGAAGCATTGTACGGTCGAGCTTGTCGCACGCCCCTATGTTGGTCAGAAGTCGGCGAGAGAGTACTAGAAGGTCCAGAGATAGTCGACGAGACGACTCAGAATATCCAGGTAATCAAGTCTAACTTGAAAGCGGCCCAGGATCGCCAGAAGAGCTTAGCCGATAGACATGCCATAGATCGGGTTTACGAAGTTGGTGATTGGGTATTTTTGAAGTTATCACCGTGGAAAGGGGTTGTTCGGTTCGGCAAAAAGGGGAAGCTGAGTCCCAGGTATATCGGACCGTATCTGATCACTGAGCGGCTTGGTGAGGTAGCGTACAGGCTTGAGTTGCCTCCAGAGCTATCCAGAGTTCATAACGTGTTTCACGTTTCTATGCTACGTCATTATGTGGCTGATCCGTCTCATGTTTTACCTCCGCAGCAGTTAGAAGTTAGTCCTGATTTGACGTACGAGGAGGAGCCGGTGACTATCCTAGACTGGAAGGATAAGGTTCTGAGAAACAAGACAGTTCGACTAGTGAAAGTGTTGTGGCGAAACCATTCGGTTGAGGAGGCTACTTGGGAGACAGAGGAGCGGATGAGAGATATGTATCCGCGTTTATTCTATGGTTAGTAGTGTGTACTTATGTTATGTAAATTTCGAGGACGAAATTTTATTAAGGAGGGTAGGTTGTGACATCCCGTTCCGAGTTTAAAAATAGTTCGACGTGAAATGACGATTCTACCCTCGAATCGCGAAAACGGGTATAGTTTCGGGTTTAGTTTTGGGCTTGGGTGCCCTAATCACTTAGGCCCAAAATTGGGCTGATATTTTATAACACACACACACGTACCCATGCACACACGTGCATCCTTTTCTGGTTTCTGTTTCCCTTTCTCTCACACTCTCTCGAAGCCTCTCTCTCTCGATTCATTGTACGGACACCCACATAACCTTTCCTCACGCACGGATCGAGCTCCAGGTAAGGTTAAACATGATCTGTGACTTGTGCTGAACATTTACATGGTAGTTTTAGGCTGGGAAATCCCCAGAATCACCTCGAACCCGTAGCTTAGATTCTAAGGTACTGTTCATGTACTTTTATTTCAGGGCATTTTAGACGAAACTAAGATCACAGTGAGGCTTAGGATCTTCCCAGGAACCTCGGAGCACTTCGTTTGCTCGTGTTCGACGTCGGGATCGTCGGGTTCGTGACTGGCCGGTTTTGGAGAAATTCTTCGACGAATTTCTCGTCGTTTTTCAAGGTATCTAAGGTTATAGGAATGTTCTACATTAAATTTTAAGCATATAGGAAGAAAAATCGTGGAAAAAGGATGAAAAATGAGTGAGTTATGAAGGTTTGAAGTTTTGGCCGGAATCCGGTCGCCGGAAAAACCAGTCCGGCGCCGGCGCCGGCGACGGTCGCCGGAGCTGGAGGTAGGGGGTGACGGAATATTCCGTCAAAGTTGACGGAATATTCCTCACGCCGTCAGTTACTTCTAACGGAATCCGTTAGAAGATAACGGAATATTCCCAACGGAATATTCCTGAGCCGTTAGGGTTCAGGCGCGCGTGCGAGGCACGTGCCGCGCGTGGCCGGCGCGTCTGCCCGTGCCTTGGCCGGCGCGTGGCGGCGCGTGCGGTGTCCAAAAATTATTTTAAAAATATCGCAACGCTCGTGACGTCGTGTAGGTCGCGTTGGTATATTCAAATACCAAAATTGACCTTCGTATGAAAAGTTAATTACGTAGTTCGGTTATGTGCTATTAATGACCGTTTTGCAGTTGTTTCACATATAGGTGAGACGTACCCAGAGGACGAGCGCATTCATTCTAGGCTCGAGGGATACGACCCGTCGACATACCAGTGAGTGGGCTTTTGTTTTCAGTATATATATATTATAATATTGGCGTTTTTCCCAGAAACGCAACTTGCATGATTTATAAACGGAAATGGTTTTATAATTATATCGCCATGTCGTATGCCAATTATATTTTATGAATATGATTATAATTGCGTTTGCTATGCTCCGATGCCGAGGACGGCCAGGTAAGTCAGGTAAGTTCGATAATAGTGTTGAGATGATGATAGATAGTGAGTTAGCTCATCACCTGCACCTCGGGTGTTAGTGCTCCGCCAGAGTAGGGCCTAGCCTTCACGTGATCGTTCACCTCACGCACCGTACGCTCACCTTGGATCCAAGGCAGGTGCCTAGCCTGTCGTACAGACCACTATAGGTGGTTCCGACTCGTAGGTGACCCGCGATTCGTCGCACAGCCTTCACGTGATCGTAGCACTGAGCGTAATATTATACACCTAGCCTGTCGTACAGACCACGATAGGTGGTTCCGACTCGTGTGCAGGATAATAATTGATAATGATTGAGGATGATGGATGAGCTATAGGTTCAGCCGTACAGGTCACTAGAGGTGACTCCGGCTGATATTACATTAGGGATACTTCTGATTTTATTGCCTGACTGATGATGATGCTTTTACTGAATTGGTATATCGACATGGCCTACCATTGAGATTTGATAATTGACTTGATTTTGAGACGAGTTTTCGTACATAAATTTATATACGTACTATTTTTCTGGGAAAATTATATTGTGTTACAGCGAGGGGTTATTTAAGGATTTTATGAAATGATTTTTGAAAGTATTTGTTTTTGGCCCACTCACATTTTTCTGTTTTGCGCCCCTCCAGGTTCTAGGTAATCACGACGTGGACGGCTATCGAGGCACCGAGGCAGTTCTGACAGACCACCACTGAAGTAGGGTTTCTTTAGTAATTATGTTGTTTTTGTTTAAACGACTGCACCTAGGATCGGCTCTGTAACCTTTCACTATCACACTTTCTTTCGATATCACTTCTTATCATATGTACATTATCAATCTAACTTTCACTACTGCATTTCATGCATAAATTACTTCCGCTGACGTTTTTGGCTACGTCACTCGCACGTGACGGCCAGCACGCTTCGACCCTGGGTCGGGGTGTGTCAAAACCCCCACAAGTGGGTTTTCTACTAGGGTGGCCGGCCACATGTGAAAGGGAAGGGATATTTCACCCACTTGTATTAAAACAACTCAAAGTAAAGAAAACATCCAAATTTCACTTGTCACTTGACTTATGCTTTAAGGACTTTAGTGAAAAGGTGATAGAAATTCACCTAGTCAAGTCTAGGTTTGAATTAATTTTTGGAAGGCTATGGATGGTAAGTTTATCATCCAAAATCATAAAACAATTTAGGAACTAAAAGAAAAACCATTTTCACCAAAACAAAACCATAAACACCAAGAACAAAACCATGAACATAATTTCAAGATTTTCATATTCTTGGTGATTTTTCAAACCCAAAAACAAAAGTGACAAGATCATTACTTTCTATTTTTAAAGAGTGTGTGTGTGATTCAAAATAAAAACACAAACACATAGCCAAAAACCCCTTTTTGCCGTGCCCTCCCTTTGACTCAAAACCCAAAATTTTGTTCTAAACTCACTCTTCATTCATGTATCCAAAACACTTTTTGCATACATATCTTTCTCAACTATTGATTCACATTTTTCAACATTTGAAAAAACAAAAGATAAACATACTTTGAATGAAGTAATAATATGTCAAACATAAAATTAAAAACCCATATGCATACAATCCAAAAGGACACATCATACATAAACCTTTGGCTCTGATACCACTTGAAGGAAATTTATGAGATTTGTGTGGGATTTCTAGTGACTAGCATGCATATACAATTCAAAATTTATATACGAAAGCAACGGAAGCATGTTATCAATTAATATCAAAGCTCTAGTCATGCAAATCCCCTTCAAGATGCATAGGTTTATGTAAGATGCATCAAAACATTTTATTGAAGAACAAAGTGTAGGAGTAGATTTATACCTCTTGATCTACTCTTTAGACCAAGGATGGACCACCTCCAAGATCTTTGCTCCTCAAAGTCCTTGAGCCTAGCCTCCCTCCTTGCCTCCTCCACTTTGTAAGAATGAGTGCTCCTAGGTTCTCTTCAAGTTTCCGAAGAGAAAACCTCTAAAGATCCTCACCCACTAGTGTAGTGAGAAAGATGAAGGAATAACCAAAGGGGTGAAAAGATAATTAGCTAAATCCCCCTATGGTGGCCGGCCACTTTGTTGTTTTAGAGAGATATTTTCTTCTTTTTTTCTCTTTTGTTGTTTTGAACATACAAAGAACCCTAGTGAGATATTTTCTATGAAGTTCCTTTTATAGACAAAAAGAAACTAGTCAACATTTGACCTCTCCTTTCCTTCATTGTGGCCTGCCCCTTTGTGCTTTGTTTGGGCTTTGGGCTTTTATTATTTTAAGTCATCCAATGCTTGAATAAAAGCCCAATGGGTTTAGGCCCAATGGGCCCAATTAAACCCGAACGTTTCTTTAAGCCCAAAACGATCTTTTATCGCTTTTATGATTTCTTTAGACTTTCTAAATTAATCACAACACTTAATTAATCCAATTAATTATTTCCATCATCCATTAATTACTCACTACAAGAGTGTATTGGTGAACAATCTTTTAGGTTCTAATTAGCAAGGCAGTGAGGTGATTGGCACCAATCCAATTGATTATATTTAATCGAACCACTTAGTGAATTAAAACTTACTTTTAATTCACTTTCTTCTTTGCCGACTACATTTAATCATTTAGAAGAACTCACAAGCCATGAGTGACATCTAAACATATATCATGGCTACCCAAGCTAATGTAGAAATTTATTCGGAGAACCTATTAAGTTGGAATTACAATGTAATTCGATCTTTCTCTAAAACAATACTCTCTATCACATCACTAGGGTATGGATATACTATGTCAAACCCCTAATGTGATTATGCATTTTTATATGATTCAATTGAGTCGTATAGGAACGTTTCCCTTTATTACGCTTGATACTTCGGCCGAAGATTCCCGAATCATATCTTAGAGTATTCATCCTCTCATAACGAGGATTAGAGATCCCTTGTTGCGCATTCACTTGCCTTCATGCCTAAGTGGCTTAACCCCGACTATGTCGTGGACACCCGCGGATGGAGTGACTTTGACATAATCAAAGATCAAGTACTTAACCACAAGACAACGACGATGTCTCAGGTCAAAGGATTACTTACATTATTCCAACCATTAGAGTTACTGGCTTGACATGTGAGTAGACCTCCATGCAAGTACTCTCGTTCGATTGTGTTCAGTGAACTCATTCCTTTAATGAGCACCTACATACCTGTCTTAGTGTCACTACACGAATGGGATGAGACTTTCCATCCTTCCAATTGAACCGGACATAGTATGTACCGGTCTATGCATTGTTAGTATCCCTCCGACAATCATATGACCAGGAACCTTTTGGACATGATGGTTAAGTGAAGAAGGTCTCTGTAGTCTAACATCATTAGATTACTTCTTCCATCGATCCATTGTCCATGGATTCACCATTTAGGACATATTTCGTTTATTGAGATAGTCCTAATTAGTATATTTGCCTTCCGATGTATAAGAGTTATATATATATACATCAATTCATTGTCCTGAAAGGTTTCTTCCAAAGATTGACTTTCAGGGCATATTTCCAATAATTTTAGCTCCCAAATTCATGCTCATATGAACTACATCTTCAACAGTTCAGATGACAAATTTTCTAACAAAATTTACATTCAAAGAAGCAAGATGAAAGCTTGTAACAATTACAACATTCAAATCATAGACTATGAAAATACAAAACCAAAAAGGATTCACCAACTACTAGACCTAGGCTTTGATACCATTTCAAGGAAAATTTGTGAAAAACAAGTTCATTTAAGCAACATCAACAACATGCAATTAACAATTAAAGGCGGAACCATGCTTATAGGCACTCAAAACAAAACTTAACCCATGAAATTCAAAGTGTAGTAGTTATGGTGAACCAATACTCAACTGAAAACAAAGTGAGTTAAGAAACTTTATACCTTTGTTGATTCCTCTTTGCATGAGCAAAGGCTAATCACCCAAGAGATAGGGCCTTGATTCCTTACTTCTTAGCTCCATGGATTTCTTGGAGGAGGATGGTTGAAAGGATTCTCCGAGTTTCCAAAAAAGAAAACCTCTAATTTTTGCACACCAAGGAGAGCATTGAAGAAGAGGTGAGTGACCCATGAAGAGATAGATGATAGTATTCTCTCCCTAGGGTGGCCGGCCTTCATTGGAGAAGAGAGAGCATTTTGTTCACTTCTCTTCCCTTAGAAAACCCTAGTGGTGAAGTGGTTATAAAGTCCTTTAAATAGTCCCTTCAATTAAGTGACTAAAAGAACCACAAACCCTTTCTTTCTCTATATGGCCGGCCTCCTTAAGGCTATGGGCTATTTAGGCCCTTTTGGGTCTTTAATCATTAAGTTGTCATACAGCTTAAGTCCATGGACTTGACGTTTGAAGCCCATTGGGCCTTGAGGCCCAAAACTAACCCAAGGTCTAAAACAAACTTATTCGTTTGATTAATTAACATATTAATTAATCCTAGCCATATACAATTAAACCATTTAATTGTTCTTACTCAACTCCGTTGTTTCTTCAATCTTTACGTTACACGGTGTATAATCTATTAGGTTCTTTTTAGCGAGGCAGTGGGCGATTAGAACTCTTTAAATCGATTGTGAATTGAAACATACTTTCAATTCTCCGCTTAGTGTTTATAAACCTTTAGGGCTTCCACAAACCATGAGTGACACCTAGCAGTATGTCATGGCTACCCAAGCTAATCAGAAGAGGTGGAGAACCTATTCAGTTTAAGATAACAATGCAATGCGGACTTTCTCTAATACAAAACTCTTGACCACATTGTTTGGTTTGATAGTTTATTCATGTCTACTATCCAATGTGATTCATTTACAAATATGATTACCTTGAATGTGATTTGGAACGACTTTCTAAATCTCATTCATACTCTGGCCAGAGATTCTTAATCATATCATAGAGTATTCTCCCTCAAACGATTATAGGTTAGAGATCCCTTGTTGCGCATTCACTTGCTTCCACAGCTAAGTGGCTTAACCCCAACTATGCCATGGCCACCCTCTGACAGAGTGACTTTGACATAGTCAAAGATCAAGGACCTAACCACAAGAAAACTATTATGCCTTAGGTCAAAATACTAATTTACATTATCCCAACCATGAGTTCTCAAGGGACATGAGTAGAACTCCTCGTGGATCGTGTTCAGTGGACTCATTCTCTATTGAGCATCTACATACTTGTCTAGGTGTCAATCACACCAATGATTCGAGACCAGTCACTCTCCTTGAGATAAGACATAGCACGTACTGATCTTAACGAACTGTCAATGCCCAATTGGCAACCCTATGATCAAGAACTTTTAGGATATGTATGCAAAAGAGAATGGTCTCATAAACCTAACTTCTTTAGATTACATTCTCCTAATTACATATTCCTTAGAGTTATCGTTTAAGCATATAACATTTATATGAGATGGCTTTAAACAATAATATTTGCCCCTTTATATTAAACTAAATTATTTTAACATGTGAAATGTCTGTAAAGTATCATCATGTGATTGGTTTTAAGGCACATTTCCAACATGATCTGCTTGGACCCCAAATTTACCTCCAAAGATAATATTCCATGGGTTCTGGTGATGGCTCTAGAGAAGCTGGACACTATTAGGTCTGTAGGGATGAGATCTTCTTCACCTTTACATACCCTCTTCTTTTGCTTGTATGGCAACACATTAACCATAGCCCCTCCATCAATCAAAAACCTCTTGAAGGGTACTCCCTCCAAATGAGTAGTTAGATATATGGGTTTAAGATGATTGGCCAAGGTCATGTTTGGACGACTAAATACCATCCTGTTTGAATAGACTCTCTTGGGCTTGCTTTTAGACGTCTCTGGCAACTCTGTTTTACCCGATTCTTCATCCCTTGCTTCTTCGACACTAACATGCGCCATCATTGGTTCTGTCGCCAAATAATCACCCTCCATTGTGGTGGGTTGATCAAGCTCGGCATAAAATATGGCTGATAAAACATATGTTATGTTTACGTGGAAGTTGCTGGGTCCAGGTAACTCCTCATTCTTACCCCCAATATGACTTAGAAATTCATCTAACCAGACTTGTGCCTCTTTTGGTAGCATCAATTCGGGCAAACTTTCCTCTCGAGCGATACCAAAGTTTGGTATTTGTTCTGGAACCTCACAAAGATTATCGATTAACAAAGGTGAGGGTATTCTTCTCTCAGGTGAAATGGTTCCAAAACAAATTGGCTCTGGGCTCCAAACTAGCGTTGGGATCATTACCATGTCCCCATGTGCTCTCTTCAAGATTCGGTACTTCTTGGGATAGGGGTTTTGTGGCACATGGTCTCCCTCGCCCTCAGTCTTGCTATTAGCCATCTCTACTTCTTTCTTGCTTCTCTAGTGAAGTTGACTGCTGCCTTCAAAAGGTACCTCTTCAAACTTCACATTTTCTGGAGCTTCAGATGTAGTAGGA
This sequence comes from Crataegus laevigata, assembly GCA_963580275.1. Classification (NCBI taxonomy): domain Eukaryota; kingdom Viridiplantae; phylum Streptophyta; class Magnoliopsida; order Rosales; family Rosaceae; genus Crataegus; species Crataegus laevigata. Next base: position 15,917,912 of record OY756942.1, on the reverse strand, counting down.
ATCTTCAGGGAGTTCATGTCAGCCTTTCGTTGTCTTTGGACCCTCATAATCATAAAGGGTTCCATTTCTTTAATAGGCCTTCCATCTTTTCCAACCAAATACCATTTCCGCCCTAGTCGGGCAGGATTCTTCCTTGTGACTGGATTTATGGTTTTCTCTCTTCTCCTAACATCTCCCTCGCCATAACTTGGTTAGGGAGGTCTTACATCCACCCATCTTGATGTCTTGGCCTCCTTGTTTTCCACTTCTTCAGAGGCTTCATGGTTTCTAAAGATCTCTAACAGCCCTTTGGGTTGGGAATCTCCTCCCAGTCTTTGGAAAACATTCCTGGACGTTATCTCTCTTTTCGCTGCCCGCATGATATATATGCTAGCCTTGAGCTCTTCTTTCTTTCTTCTCTTGATCAACTTTTAATCAATGATTGCTTCTAACGTTAGCATTTCTAGTTCACATTTACACTAGCATTTACTGCACATCACTACTTCTTTGACTGTAGCTGCTTTGGGCTTTTTACGAGCTTGTCAGCTGGTTACCTTTCAACTTTTACCTCTCAAGTGGCATTTCCCTTTCCTTTCTCTACCCACATTAGTTGATCATGTTAATTGGGGCCTCGGGGAAAGGGTCTGTATTAATCATCATGTTAGCCAGGGGTTTCTCTAGCAGTAGCTTTCCTTTGACAATGAGATTTTGTATCCAATCTCTAAACTGGACACAGTTAGCTATAAATTGGTTGAATGTGTAATGCAAGTTGCAATACTTCTTCCCTCTCATCTCTTCTGGCTTGGGTAGTTTCTTGGTGCTGTCGGGCACAATTACTCTTGCCCGCATTAACTCGTCGTAGATTTCAGCCGTCTTCGTCAAATCAAATAAGTATCACTGATATTTGGAAGGCTTCATAGGGACAAATCCCCCATCGTTCATTACCACCTTCTGGTCTTTAACTGGCCGGACAAATCTTTTCATCGTTAAAGGTTTAAAATAAGTAGTTATCTCCACAGCGCACATCTCTATTCCTTCTCTCCTATGGCCCTCAACCTACTTCGGCTGAACTTCTTCAAATTCCACATGGTGAATTGTGGCTTTGTTTTTATAAAAAAGATGAGCCTTGGAAGAGTGCTTCACTTGTTATTCCTCTAGCAACAACTTGTCATATTTTATGGCGGCGATTACCAACTCTTGCAATTCATTGAACTGCACATCATAAAATTTCTTCCCTAGCGGCAATCTCAACATTATTTGAGCAATGGATATGAGCTGTGAAGTCCTCTGTGGACTCATGCTCATACTGCCTTACCTCCACCAAGTCATTAATGAAGATCTCGGGCTCCACCATATAGAACTGCTTGTGGAACGCCATCTCCAATTGCCCTCAATTTGCTATAGAATTAGGGGGTAACAAAGAGTACCACTGGGAAGCTAGACCGATCAATGAGTTCTTGAACAACCTTAACTTATAATTGGGATTGTCCTCAAAAGTCACACAATGATTGGAGAACTTGAAAATGTGATCCCTCAAGGACACATTACTATCTTCCCCGCTAAATGTTGAGAATGCAGGCATCTTGAAGTTTAAGGGAAATGGGTTTTGTTCATTGATATGCTTGGGGTAAGGCTTCTAGTAAGTGACTCTGCACAGCAGATGAGCTTGTGGTTAAGCATTCTAGACCACCGTTCTTCTTAACTCGGCCATATCCTTTCTAAGTTACTGGTTAACAATATTATCAAGTAGGGTATGAGGAGGTTCCCACTTCGGGCTACGATTATTGCCTAAGGTATCTTTTTTTCTCGATTCAGGCTTCCTCCATTTAGTCCCTCTTCCCTTATTGGCAAGGGGCTAATTTATCCACAGTGGTGGGCTCACTTTTCCCACTGGACTCTCCAATTATATAGGGCATCGGGCAACTCTGCTTCTGAGATCTGCTCCTCTACTATTGAGTGCATAAAGTTATACTTTTACACCCCCTTTTACTTAGGTTTTTGACTTAAAATCTCCATGCATCACAAGGTATTTTTGTTTGTTTGTATTGTGTTTCAGGATGAAAGTAAGGACTTGAAGGAATCATCTTATTTTGAATATTTTAAGAGTCTAGAATGGATAACTTAAAGCCCAACTTGCCCAAGACTAGACTATACGCTACAACTTTTCCAATATCTGCTAGAAAAAGGCCTTCCAGAACAGCCAACTTGCAAGCTTTGCCTCGAAGTGCTCAGAACGAATTAGAAAATGGGCCATATATGTTGGAAAGCCCTAGAAGTCTTATTTCTGGTGGTCTTTATAGCTTGTGATTTGGAGGTTTCGAAAAAAAGTTATGACATAATAAAGATTAGCTGTTCAGTAACAAATTTCAATAACAGCTAGTTTTCAGTTACTCCTATACTAAAGCTATAAATGAGAGTCAATTTAAGGATGTAAATGTGTCAGATGTTAGAAAACTTCTAAGCTTTTTAATAGTAGAAAAATACACAGAATCTGGAGAGAAAAAGGAAGAGATACACAACATCAAAGAGGAGGAGGAGTTTTTAGCCTTAAGCAGTTTCTAGGTTCTAGCTTTCCTAACTCTTTATGTATTTTTTTTAAGTTTTTAATTTAGATTATGGATACTTAGGGCTACTTTGAAGCCCTGGGCATGATTGAATTAATGTTATGATGCAATTTTAGTTTATCAATATCATTTGCAAGCTAGAATCAATTTTTTATCTCAATTGTTTCAAGCACATATTTTCAAGCTTAGCTACCTTGTTTATATTTGCTTTCTGTTGAGAATGATAAGGATGATTGCCATATCTTCTTTCATTCATTAGCAACATGTGGTTAGGTTAAGAACTAGTCATGTAAATTGATTCCATGAAGATCTAGGATATATGCCATGTTCTAGGGTTCATGTGATGTTCATAATCCTCTTCGTCCTTAATGAGTTTCTACGTGTTAAATTTGAGTATATTCCGTGCTAGGTTGCACTTACAAATATAAGTTTGATGTATATGCCATGCATCTAACATGCAAAGAAAGTGAGGATTCATACAATCTAGTTATATGCCATGCTAGATATGTGAACATTTTAGTTGTACATTTTAGTCATACAGTCTAAGTTGTTAATCAGTCCATGTGGTTCGACACCTTTACTTATGCCACTATATTATCCTTATAATTGCACTCGAAAGGAACTTCAACAAAATGGCGCCGTTGCTGGGGACTGCATTTAAACAACTTTGTTATTCCTTTTAGTTTTGCTTACTAACTTACTTTATTTTGTTTTTAGTTGTATGTCTTTTAACCATTCAAGTAGCCTATTGACTTAGAGTAGTTGTGAAGGGTGGTTCAATCAAGTTCTAGTAAGAGGCGTACACTCAAACCTGTGAGGATTCTTAAAATGCAATATTTACCAAGTTCTCATTGTCACTCAGAACCACATACACGTAAGTCAGCCTTATCCACACCCAAGGCTGAATTAGAAAAAGACGAGATGGGAAACAGTAAAAACAACAATCATGAGGAGGCTAATCGTGCTTTGAAGAAGTATGCAACTCCCAAGATCAATGAGAAGTCTTCATGCATTCATTATCCCAACACCACTGTGGAGAACTTTGAACTCGAATCAGGTATGATCCATCTTTTACCTAAATTTAATGGTTTGGCAGGTGAGGATCCCCATTTTCATATCAAGGAGTTTGTAGAGGTGTGCAATACCATTAAGATCCAGGGCATGACCCCTCAAGAGTACACCTTAGGCTCTTTCCCTTTTCAGTAAAGGAGAAAGGTAAGGCATGGCTTCACACTCTTTCATCCGGATCCATTGAAACTTGGGATGTCATAGCTTCCAAGTTTTTGCAACAATTTTTCCCAGCTCAACGCATTAACAAGGTTAGGCACGAAATCATGTCAATTGTGCAAAATGATGGAGAGTTGTTCCACGAGTATTGGGACCGTTTCAAAACTATATTGTATTTCTGCCTTCATCATAGCTTGGAACAATGGTTGCTAAGCAATATTTCTATGAAGGATTGCTTAATTCTGATCGTATGATGGTGGATGCTACTGCTGGTTGTTTAATGAACAAGACGGCTGATGACACCAAGACCATGTTTGAGGACATTGCTTCAAATACGAAGCAATTTAGTTTCAGAAATCGACAAACCAAGAAGGTTTATGAGGTTAGTACTTCTAATGATAACTCTCAAATTTCTTAATTAACTAACCTTGTTAAGCAACTTGTATCCCGAAAGCAAGTTGTGGCTGTTTGTCAAGTGTTCCATGTAGGGACATTCATTTGAGGCATGTCCTTAAGTGCAAGGGTTTTATGAAGAAGCAAACATGGTAGGAGGATTTCAAGGAAATCAGAGGCCTAGGAATGATCCGTTTGCTCTAACGTACAACCCAGGATGGAGGAATCATCCTAATTTCAGATGAGGAAACAACAAGAATGTGCAAAATCTGCCACCTCCCAAGCTACACCAAGCAAGCCTCTTGAAGACATTATGAGTACATTTGCTGGACAAGTGAGTTCTTTAGCTCAAAGCGCTCAAGATCTCAAGCTTTCAACCCAAGCTTTCATGAACAAGACTGATCGTTCAATTGCAAATTTAGAAAATCAGGTTGGACAGATTGCACCATTCTAGCCAAGCTAAATGTTCCTAACGTAAAATTTAAACCTAGTGAGTTGAATTCTAATATTAAGGTAGAAGGACATATTCCACCTATGCCTTAACCCCGCAAGTTTGTCAATTCAAAGAAGGAGCAACTTGAGAGAGAGTTTCTAGAGACAATCAAGAATCTAGAAATTGCAATTCCCTTTCTCAAGGCAATCAAGCATATTCCAGGTTATGTAAAGTTCATAAATGAATTGTGCACAAATAAAAGGATGGTGGAACTCAATGTAGTGGTAGCATTTGGTGAAAAAGTGTCATTAGTTTTGCAAAAAAAAGTTGCCACCAAAGGAGAAGGATCCCAGAAGCTTTACCATTCCATGCCAAATTAGCCCAATGAGGTTTGATAAATGTTTATGTGATTTAGGTGCTTGCCCTATTTTATTTATGAATCATTTCAATTAGGTGATCTTAAGCCAACTCATATGATGATTCAGCCAGTGGATCGTTCTCTTACTCATCCTCAAGGAATTGGGGAAAATGTGATTGTCCAAAATAGTGACCTAGTTCTACCAGTAGATTTCTACATTTTGGACATGGAGGAGAGCCCTCTACCAAACCATCTTCCTCTCATTTTTGGTTAACCATTTTTAGCCACAGCTTGTGCCATCATTGATTATCATTCTGGAAAACTTACCATGACTGTTCTAAGAGAAACAAGAACTTTTCAAATCCTTGAAGCTATGAGATACCCTAGTGATATTCATGAATGCAATTCTATTGATTTAAGCTTAACATTGCAGGCACCAGTTGAAACACAAGGTTGTGATGATCCATTAGAGAAAGCACTCACTTTAACTCAAAGTGAAGAGGACGCATATGATGAAGCAAGAACTGAGATACTTGCTACCTTAGAAGCCATGCCATTTTAGAAGCCTTCATGGTGGCCATGTTTTGAGCCTCTCCCTAGCTCAATAGATAAGCCAATTCCTTTTGTGATTCAAGCTCCAAGGTTAGAACTCAAACAAATCCCTCAAAATCTTGAATATGCTTATCTTGGTATTGAGAACACTCTTCTTGTCATTATAAATGCCAATTTAAGTGATGTTGAGATAGAAAAGCTAGTAAGAGTTCTAAGAGAGAATAAGAAAGCCATTGGATAAACAATAGCTGATATCAAGGGAATTAGCCTAACAAAGTGCATGCATCGAATTCGTTTGGAGGATGGAGCCAAGCCAACTAGAGAAGCTCAAAGACGCTTAAATCTATATATGAAAAAGGTGGTGAAGAAGGAGATTTTGAAGCTTCTAGATGTAGGAATTATTTACCTAATTTCTGATTCAAAATGGGTAAGTCCGATACATGTGGTCCCTAAGACATCCAGTATCACAGTTGTCAAGAATGAACATGATGACATGGTGCCAACAAGAATGCAAACAGGTTGGAGGATGTGCACTGACTATCGCAAGTTCAACGCAACAACTCGTAACTTTACCTTTTATTGATCAAATGCTTGAGCATCTTACAGGTCATATCCATTATTTCTTTTCGAACAGATATTATGGATATAATCAAATTAGTATAGCCCCTGAGGACCAAGAAAAGACCACATTCACATTCCCATTTGGCATATTTGCTTATAAACGGATGCCATTTAGATTGTGCAACGCTCCTGCAACATTTCAGCAATGCATGATGAGTATATTCTCGGACATGGTTGGGGACATCATTGAGGTTTTTATGGATGATTTTTCTATATTTGGTGCCTCTTTTGATGTATGTCTTCACAATCTTTCTTTAGTTTTGCAAAGGTGAAGGGAATGCAATTTGGTGCTTAACTGGGAGAAGTGTCATTTCATGGTGCAACAAGGCATCGTTTTAGGCCATGTGATCTCTGATCGTGGAATTGAAGTGGACAAAGCCAAGGTGGACATAGTCAACAGGTTGCCGCCCCCTACATCAGTGAAGGAAATCCGATCCTTTCTTGGACATGCTGGATTTTACCGACGGTTCATCAAGGACTTCTATCAGATTTCAAGGCATTTATGCAACTTGTTGGCTAAAGATGCTCCATTTGAGTTCAATAGCAAGTGCCATGAAGCTTTTGAGAAGCTCAAAAGACTCCTTACTACTGCCCCTATTATCATACCACCATATTTGAGCATTCCATTTGAGCTTATGTGTGATGCCTCGAATTATGCAGTAGGAGCTGTTTTAGGGCAGCGTGTGAACAAGCTTCCCCATGTCATTTACTATACTCGTCGAACTTTAAACAATGCACAATTTAATTACTCAACAACTGAAAATGAGTTATTTGCTGTTCTTTTTTGTCTAGAAAAGTTTAGATCGTATCTAATTGGTACTAAAGTGATTATCTATTCTGATCATGCAGCTTTGAAATATCTCCTTACCAAAAAGGATGCCAAGCCAAGGTTGATTCGTTGGATGCTTCTACTCCAAAAGTTTGATGTGGAGATTTGAGATAAGAAAGGTTCAGAAAATGTTGAGGCAAATCATCTTAGCCGTTTAGTGCATTCATCTACTGAAGAAGAAGATCACTTGCCCTTACAAGAAAATTTCCTAGATGAACAGCTTTTTCCTTGACATTTTAAACCCTTGGCTTGCAGACATTATCAATTACTTGGTCACCAAGCAGGTCCTTAGCATATTCAGTCGATTCCCAAAAGACAAGCTAAGTATTACATATGGGATGATATATTTTTATGAAAATATTGCCTAGATTTGATCATAATAAGGTGTGCACCTGAATCTGAATTCCATTATATTTTAACATTCTGTCATGATTCACCTTGTGGAGGTCATTTTGAAGCAAAGAAAACAGCTCTTAAAGTTCTTCAAAGTGGTTTCTATTGGCGTAGCTTGTTCAAAGATGCTTATAAGTTTGTTGACACATGTGTTTGCTGCCAACGTACTGGTAACTTAGGTTCTCATGATCAAATGCCTTTGAACCCAATTTTAGTTGTTGAAATTTTTGATATTTGGGGCATTGATTTCATGGAACCTTTTCCTAATTCTCATGGTTGTTTATACATATTGCTTGCTGTTGATTATGTTTTGAAGTGGGTTGAGGCAATCCCCACTTAGACTAATGACTCTAAAGTGGTGCTCAGCTTCCATAAAGAATACATATTTGCTAGATTTGGAACCTCTAGAGCTATCATCAGTGATGGAGGTACACACTTTTACAACTACTCATTTGAGGCTTTATTAAAGCACTATGGAGTCACACACAAAGTTTCCACACCATACCATCCTCAAACAAGTGGACAAGCTGAAATCTCTAACCGTGAAGTTAAACAGATCCTTAAGAAGATTGTCGGCCATACTTGAATGGATTGGTCGCTGCGCTTGCATGATGCATTATGGGCTTATAGAATGGCATATAAGACTCCCATAGGTATGTCACCTTTCCGACTTGTCTATGGAAAGTCTTGCCATATCCCTGTGGAGCTAGAACATAGAGCTTATTGGGCAATAAAAAAGCTCAATTTTGATCTAAATGAGGTAGGCCATTTGAGGAGATTTCAACTCCGTGAGCTTGATAAGTTAAGGAATGATGAATATGAGAGCTCTCGAATTTATAAAGAAATGACCAAAGCATATCATGACAAAGCAATCCATAGGAAGTCGTTTGAGATTGGGCAAAAAGTTCTTTTATTCAATTCATGCCTTAGGCTCTTCCCTGGTAAGCTTCGTTCTCGTTGGTATGGTCCATTTCTTATCACTAATGTTTATCCTCATGGTACAGTGGATATTCAAAACGTCCAGACAGGGAACACTTTCAAAGTGAATGGCCATCTTCTTAAGCCATACTATGATGCTTGTAAACTAATTCCCAAGGTTGTTAAGACTCTCCATCCACCATCACCATCAGCCACTTAACCTCATCATGTCTTGCCTAGACATAAAATAAAGCACTTGTTGGGAGGCAACCCAACTAGGTTTTTTCTATCCCTTATTTTGTTTTTGTTTTCTGTTAGTATTTATTTTGCTTTCTTTTGTTTTCTTATTGCGGACAATGCTTTGCTTAGGTTTGGGGGTATATGGCAGGGAAATTTTAGTCTGTTTGAGTCATGATTAGAGCTATTTGCAATTAAATAATGGGAATGTACATGTTTAACTTAGTCTTGAAATTATAACTTTAGCTATGCTTTGAAAGTTGTTGTATCTGCTATATAATACCATTGCTCACAGTTCTGAGAATATATGTGAAATGTTACTAGTTCAAGCCTTAGAAGAAGGATAATGGAGACTACCTTTTGAGCAATTTTGTGCCTATTTGCTTCTTTTAGAGGGATTAAATTGTTTCTACTCCTATCTTTCTCTTCAAATTCATTTCAAATGATCTCATTACTCATTTTTGATTGAATACGAAGAGTTATTCTCTTTTGTGGACACTTGTGCTTATTATCACCCCTGAATGAACTCATTGAGACGATGTTAGGCTATGCATGTTTTAACTAGTAAATGCCCTAATTCCCTACCTTTGTTGTGTGAGACATTACCCATTTTGAAGCCAAACACAGCCATATCTTTCATCACCCACATTAAACACTCTACCCATTCCCCCCCCCCCAATAATAGCCATTCCCTATAGCTTAGGGAATACCAAAGTGATGAGGACAAAATGCTCGAGCTTTAAACTAAGAAATTGGCATGTACCGATGTAGCATGTGCTGGAATTGCAAAATAAAAAAACAAAGAAAACAGCTTCAAAATAATAAAAAAATAGGTGAAAAAAAAAAGAGAAAAAGATGCAATTTCTAAATCCATGAATCATCACACATGGATCTTGGACGCTGAAAACAAGTAAAGAAGAACAATTCAAGATGAGAGCATGCTGGAACATACTTTGGTATATCTCAAGTTCTAGTATTCCTTATCCATCATTTCATATCCCCTCCCTAAACCTTACATTACAACCTTATGAAAGATCTAGCTGATCTTTGAGGATGTATTCATGGATGTTAGTAAGTATGTGTGCTATCCTATATTCCTTTCATAAGATCTGTCCATAAAGTTCTTTTGTTTCTAATTGAATTATATGTGAGAATATCTTGCTTTCCATTACACAACCTTACTCACATAGACTTGTTGAGAGAAAGCTGTAAGAATCGAGTGAAAGAGTGATTCTGTGAGATTAGAGTTGAGACGAATCTTATCTTCCTTATTTGAGCTTGTAACTTAGTAACAGGTTGAATTTGAGCTAGAGCACCTCATTAACATGTAGATTTGATTGTTGGAAAGGTAAAGTTAAAGTTAAGAGAGTAAGGCATAGTTGAACTTTGATTCTTATTATCTTGTTACAACTGTGCTCTAATCATTGTTTTGTAGGTTGTTTAGGACGTTTATGGGTACCGTCACTGTTAAACCCTTAGGAGACACAACTCCTCCTACGAGGGATGCCTAGAGGTTTAAAGGCTTGATGCATGTGCTAAATGCATTCGTCTCACCAACGTAATTAGTTTTAGATCAACTTATGTTTGTCTTTTGTGTTGTTTTTGTTTTATTTTTATTTTGGTTTCTTAAGGACTAGCAAAATCTAAGTTTGGGGGTATTTGTTGAGTGCGTAAAGTTATACTTTTACGCCCCCTTTTACTTAGGTTTTTGACTTAAAATCTCTATGCATCACAAGGTATTTTTGTTGTTTGTATTGTGTTTCAGGATGAAAGTAAGGGCTTGATGGAATCATCTTATTTTGAATATTTTAAGAGTCTAGAATAGATAACTTGAAGCCCAACTTGCCCAAGACCAGACTATAGGCCACAACTTTTCCGAGATCCGCCAGAAAAAGCCCTTGCAGAACAGCCAATTTGCGAGCTTTGCCTCGAAGTGCTCAGAACGAATTAGAAAATGGACCATATATGGTTGGAAAGCCCTGGAAGTATTCTTTCTGATGATCTTTACAGCTTGTGATTTGGAGGTTTAGAGAAGAAGTTATGACAGAATAAAAAGGAATTGTTAAGTAAACAATTCTGATAACAGCTAGTTTTCAGTTACTCCTATATTAAAAGCTAATTGTAATGAGATAGAAATGAGAGTCTATTTAAGGATGTAAATGTCTCAGATGTTAGAAAACTCCTAAGCCTTTTAATAGAAGAAAAATACATAGAATCTGGAGAGAAAAAGAAGAGATACACAACATCAAAGAGGAAGATGAGTGTTCAGCCTTGAGCAGTTTCTAGGTTCTAGCTTTCCTAAATTTTTATTTATTTTGTTATGTTTTTAACTTAGATTATGGATACTTAAGGCTGCTTTGAAGCACTATACATGATTGAATTAATGTTATGATGCAATTTTAGTTTATCAATTTCATTTGCAAGCTAGAACTAGTTTTCTGTCCCAATTGTTTCAAGCACATATTTTTAAGCTTAGCTACCGTGTTCATATTTGCTTTCTGTTGAGAATGATAAGGATGATTGTGATATCTTCTTTCAATCATTAGCAACATGTGGTTAGGTTAAGAACTAGTCATGTAAATTGATTCCATGAAGATCTATGATAAATGCCATGTTCTAGGGTTCATGTGATGTTCATAATCCTCTTCGTTCTTGAGTTTCTAGGTCCTAAATCTGATTATATGCCTTGCTAGGTTGCACCTACAAATATAAGTTTCATGTATATGCCATGCATCTAACATGCAAAGAAAGTGAGGATTCATACAATCTAGTTATATGCCATGCTAGATATATGAACATTTTAGTTGTGCATTTGAAATGGATAAGTTAAAAGATCATCTCATTGATTCATGAATGTTTAGGGGAAGGCCTTAGTTCATTTTAAGTCAGATTTATGTCCTAAAAACGTTTCTAACCTATTTCATGTTTTGGGTTTATTTTTAGATAGTTTTAAATTTTCCCTTTAATTTCTATCTTTATTTCTTTTCCACAATTACTTAAACCACCCCCCTCCCCCAAATTTTAAGTCATAAGAGTCATTAACTGATGCTATTATGTAAGAGTCAAAGGTTTTACTAAGTTGTTAATCAGTCCATGTGGTTCGATACCCTTGCTTATGCCACTATATTATCCTTATAATTGCACTCAAAAGGAACTTCAACAACTACTGGTTGATAGACTTTAGATCCTTCTTCTGTCTTTGCCCTATTCTTTTCCTCCCTTAGTAAAGGAATTATGGGAGCCACTGGTTCCTTCTCAGGGCACGGATGTCTTAACGCATCCTCATGATCACCCTTTGGGGTAGAAAACTCTAGATCCAGTCTTCTTTGCAAATTTCCCGTTAAGGAGCAAAGTCTGCTAACTTCTCCCCTGGACTCCAGCGAGATTTTCTCCATACTTTTCAAGACTTGCACCATAGTAGCTTGCAGGTCTTCATTAGTGATTTCTCTTCATGACTTCTCAGATGAAGTCCAGTTTTCTGGAATGGCTGATCTTTGTAAGGAGGGCAGATCTTCTGGTCAATCCGTCATATTTGATCGGAGTAAATCTTGGGGTGGCCCACTCTTTGTACTCCACCTGAAAGTCTGCTCTTTTTTCTTCCTTGGTATACAAGATTTTTGGTATCCCACCGAGCATGCAAAAACTATGTTCTGGCGAAGATTTTCTCCAGCAAGGAGGGTCCTCGGCACCTCAGCACAACTCCCCTAGGGATTAGTTTGAATGTGTTTGGTTGTCGGGCTCTTGCTAGTTCGTCCACTGCAAGAACAAGACATAATTAGTTCGAATAGGTGCCTTTGTGGGGCCTTAGGTATAGGCATTAAGGCTCACAATCAAAACTAACTAAGTGTTTAGGTGTGCCACTACTATCTCATTATAGTAGATGTAGAACAAGTGTTTAAGTCGGTTTCTTGCACCCCAAATTACTCGGACTTCTTGCTATCAAATGACTGTCATAGATGGGTTAAGTCCATATTAAGTTCTTTCTTGCCTCAAGATTGAGGACTTTCAAGCACCCTAATCCTTTTTCTAGGAGTCTGAAACCTTTCAAGCACCCTAATCCTTTTTCTCCTTAGTTTCTGCCGAACCCTACCCTACATATATATATATGATAGGAGCATATTTATGCTACTTAGTTAGCTTGTTTTCCTGCACTTACGTAGTTAGTTATCATTTATTATAGTAATTTAAGCTATTTTCGTGTGTTTGTAGGTTCAAATGGCAAATGAAGCAAGAAAGTGCATTTTGGTGCATTTTAGAGCTAAATTGAGCTTAAATGGAGTACATGCATATGGAGCACCATGGATGGACGAATTTGGAGCTAAAATGAGCTAGGGAGTGAATGAAGATGTGAAGAATGGAATTCAAGACGAATGATGAATGAAGAGTTAAAATTGGAAACCGAAGTTTCTAAGTTTGGAAGTTTCTAATTCCGAAGGTTTCCATTCTTGAAGAGTTTCTATTCTTGGAATGGAAGTTTCCTAATCTTTTCTAGAAGGCCATTCTTGGGCCTATGTTCATGCCACACCATCTAGCCCTTTTCCCTCTTGGATTTCAAATTTAATTGGCCCTTTTCCTTGTGGATTTGGGTTAATTGGGCCATAAACCCTCTCCCTTATGGAATTACAAAATCTGCCGCACCTAGGGCCTTCTAGAACCCTTTTGCCTTCCCTTGCAAGGCATTACCCTACCCATGCCGCACCCTAGGCCTTCAGTTATGCTAAAGCCCAGGCCTAATCTGATTTAACCTAGGGTTTGCCATGCCTATATATATTCCCCCTTAAGTGCCGCAAGGATTCATTAATTCTCTCCCTGAAAACAATTCAAGCCGCACCAATTCAACCACTTTTCTTCCTTGCCGCAGCCACCATCCATTCCCACCCCATCTCTGACCCTTCACCATAGATACACAACCTTTGCCGCCTGTTGGAAATGTGCCCTAAAACCAATCATATGATGATACTTTATGGACATTTCACATGTTAAACTAATCTAGTTTAATATAAAGGGCAAAGATTATTGTTTGAGCGGTCTCATATAAATGTTATATGCTTAAACAATAAAGTCCAAGGAATATGTGATTGGGAGAATGCAATCTAAAAGAAGTTAGATTCATGAGACCATTCTTTCGTAGACACATCCTAAACGTTCCTGATCATAGGATTGCCAATTGGGTATTGACAGTCCGTTAAGATCAGTACGTGCTATGTCTTCTCTCAGGGAGAGTGACTAGTCTCGAGTCATTGGTGTGAGTGACACCAAGACAAGCACGTAGGTGCTCAATAGAGAATGAGTTCACTGAACACGATCAACGACGAGTTCTCATATTCATGTCACGTGAGAACTCATGGTTAGGATAATGCAAATTAGTCCTTTGACCTGAGGCATCATAGTTGTCTTGTGGTTAGGTCCTTGATCTTTGATCGTGTCAAAAGGCATTCCTTTGGAGTGTCCACGGCATGGTTGGGGTCAAGCTATCTAGTCATGGAGACAAGTGAATGCGCAACAAGGGATCTCTAACCTTCAAACCGTTGAGGGAGAATACTCTATGATATGATTTAGAATCTCTGGCTAGAGTATGAATGAGATGTTGGAATGCGTTCCAGATCACATTCAAGGTAATCATATAAGTGCAAGATTCACATTGGATAGTAGACATGAATAAACTATCAAACCAAACAATGTGGTCAAGAGTATTGTATTACAGAAGGACCATATTGCGTTTGTAATCCTAAACTGAATAGGTTCTCTACCTCTTCTGTTTAGCTTGGGTAACCATGATATGCTGCTAGGTGTCACTCATGGTTTGTGGAAGCCCTAAACGTGTGTAAACACTAAAGGGAGAATTGAAAGAAGTTTCAATTCACAATCGATTTAAAAGAGTTTTAATCGCCCACTGCCTCGCTAAAAGGAACCTAATGGATCGTACACCGTGTAAGGTAAAGATTGAAGATTCAACGGAGATGAGTAAGAATAATTAAATGGTTTAATTATTTATGGCAAGGATTAATTAATATGTTAATTAATCAAACGAATGAGTTCGTTAAAGACCTCGGGATAGTTTTGGACCTTAAGGCCCAATGGGCTTCGAACGTCAAGTCCATTAACTTAAGTTGTATGACAACTTAATGAATTTTGATTCACAAAGGCCCAAATAGCCCAAATTAATCCCTAAGGCCGGCCACTTAGTAAGGGTAGCAAACTTGGACTTATTTACAAGTTTGCCACTCAAATGAATTAAGGTATAAATTTGACTTTATAGCCAAAATTCATTAACGGTTCTTTTTGGGGGAAATTGGTGAAACACAATCTCCATTTTTCTCTCTCAAAGGCCGGCCCCCTTTGGAGGGATTAGCTAGCAATCCTACTCCTCCAAGGTCACTCATTTCTTCTAAAATCTTACCTTCGTGTGGAGACTTAGAGGTTCCCAATTTTTGGGAACTTAGAGAAACCTTTTCATCCAACCAAATCCATAGATTTAAGATGCAAGGAATGAAGGCCCTCTCTTTGGGTGATTAGCCTTTGCTTAAGCAAAGAGGAATCTACAAAGGTATAAATCTCAACTCACTTTGTTTTGAGTTGTTTAAAGGTTCACCAATCTACTAGGCTTTGAACATTCATGGGTAATGTTTTGTTTTTAAGTATATGCAAGCATGATTCCGCCTTTAATTTGTTAATTGCATGCTAATGATATTGCTTAAATGAACATGATTCTCCAAAATAATCCTTCACCGCCATCCTTGGAGGAGAGAAAGAGTGCACCGTGCAGTCCAAAAGGGAGGAGAAGGCTCGCGCAAGCAATCTGCCACCATTGGAGTGTTTGGAGTTCTTTCTTTTCTTGTTTCTATTTTCATGTTTAATTTAATTCGTTCTTCAATTATGTTAAACATGTGGAACTAATTCCTTTTTAGTTAGAGGCGAATTTGAAGCCATGAACATATGTTGGTTATGATTTGATTTACTCCAGTTATGAATTCATGAACGTTGGATATGGTTTACTTTTCTGTTTTGATTAAGAACTTGTTTATGTATGTGGGTTGAGGGTCAACACTTAATTTGCATGCCTAAACTTGATGCTAGGATATAAGGGAATTTCACCTAATCCTTATGAACTTATATTCATGAGTAGTAAAGATCGCTAGTCACGGTTGTGTTTAGTAAACCCTAGGTTGGATTAACATGCGTATTCCATAGTTATGAATGCCTAGTCGATGTTTATGATTTCCATTGAACTTAATGATCTTTGTTGAATGTCTCTATCATGCGTATTCCATAGTTAGGGACTTTGATGAAGAATAATTTGATTGCGATGCGTATTCCATTCAATTCAATGAATATAGGGAAACCTGAGAATTAATTAGTTCAATACAATTAATTTGGAGCATTGTCATTCATCGTTCGTTGAAATCATAACTGGGAATCAAATTATATGCATAAGTTCATGTGTGGATAAGGAACCCTCTATCTAATTTCTCCATCCATTCAATTCATCAAAATCTGTTTTGGAATCTGTTTAGTTTACAAAGTTTTGTTTTAAATTAAATTTCGTCAAAACCATTCCCCCATTTGTTTTAAAGTGTTAGATTAGTTAGAAATCCATTTAGTTTGTGTTTTTAAGAGTCTTGAGTCAAGTTACAACTTAATTTCGTCCAAATTAGTGTTTGTGTTCAAAACTACCCAGAAAGTGATTCTAAGGCAGTTTTGAGTGTTTCTGGGCTGTTTTGGGTCTTTTGGTTGGTTTTAGTGTTTTAAACTCTAGTTTTGCATTGTTTGAGTCTAGTTTAGTGTTTTAAACTTTGTTTTTACATTTTTGAGTCAATTTCACATTGATTAGCATCCCTAGTTAATCCCCGGTTACAACGATCCCTACTTACATCATTACTACAATTGTCACAAATAGGGTTTAATTTGAGTGTCAAGTTAATTTTCACATCAAATTTTGGCGCCGTTGCCGGGGATTAGCAAAATTGCTAATCCCTTGTGTTTGCCATGTGTCTTAGTTAATTTATCTAGTTTTCTTATTTTGTTTTGTTTTCTTGGTTTAGGTACTAGTGCATGACGCAGAGTTCTCAAACTGTGCATGCACATATCTTGGACTTTAACGACGATTTTGAACGTGATTTGAGAAGAAAGAGGTGGCATCCCGAACCTAGTGAACCTAGTTCAAGTTCAGAGGCCGAATTTGAGTTTGAAGAAGTTATGGCAGCGGACAATCGGACCATTAAAGAGCTGTCGGCCTCGGGGTTGGCCAATGCCGCACCATTATGCATTCAATACCCCGTGGCTGCCCAAGGCAAGACTGATGAGTTCGAGTTGAAGTCAAGCTTGTTGCACCACATTCCAAAATACCATGGGCTATCCATGGAAGATCCCAACAAGCATCTCAAGGAGTTCGAGGTGGTTTGTTCGAGCATGACACCCATCAATGTCGATGGGAACATTCTGATCATGAAGGCTTTTCCATTCTCTCTTTTGGAAAAGGCTAAAGATTGGCTCTACAAGTTAGCACCCGGAACGGTTACATCGTGGGATAGCATGAAAAGAGCATTCTTGGAGAAGTTTTTCCCAACTTCAAGAGTCATTCTCTTGAGGAAACGAATTAGTGGTATCCAACAAAATCAAGGTGAATCGTTTCCATCTTATTATGAACGTTTTAAATCACTTGTTGCTTCATGTCCACAACATCAAATGAAGGATGAGCTGCTTATTCAATATTTCTACGAAGGACTCCTTCCCATGGAACGCCAAATGCTAGATGCCTCAGCGGGAGGTGTGTTGGTGGACAAGACTCCGGCGGCTGCAAAAATTCTAATTGTGAACCGAGCGCATAATGCACAACAATATGAGGGTATAGGACAAAGAGACCCCCCACGGCCACAAGTGAATGAGGTAAGTTCTACGTCCGACATTCAATCCCAATTAGCTAACCTTACTTTTATTGTTTCTCAGTTGGCCGAGGGAATGAAGATTCATGGACCGAGTGTTTGTGGCGTGTGCTCGATGCAAAGACATGCAATGATCAATGCCCTCAATTGATTGAGAATGGGGGGTGGGAATCTGCCAATGTCGTGGGTTTTGGGAATCAAAATCAGCCACGCCATGATCCATACTCCAACACTTACAATCCGGGG
This sequence comes from Crataegus laevigata, assembly GCA_963580275.1. Classification (NCBI taxonomy): domain Eukaryota; kingdom Viridiplantae; phylum Streptophyta; class Magnoliopsida; order Rosales; family Rosaceae; genus Crataegus; species Crataegus laevigata. Next base: position 15,900,280 of record OY756942.1, on the reverse strand, counting down.
TGGAGGGACCATCCAAATTTCAAGTTGAGGGATCCTCAACAAACCCAACAACAAGGAGGATTTAAGCAGCAACCACCAGGCTTTTATACAAAGCCATTCGGCCCCAATCAAACCCAATTGCAATTTGCCCCAACAAACTCAGGTATGTCGTTGGATAATGATCAAATTGTTAAGTTACTTACTACTTTGACGCAGGAAGTACAAAATCAAAACAAAGAGAGGCAAATCCAAGACAAAAGGGTGGATAACTTGGAAAGGCAAATGGGGCAAATAGCGGAATTCATGGGGCAGATTAGAGAACAAGGCAAATTGCCTAGTTCAACCGTTGTTAATCCTAAAGGAGGCTTTGAAACCGTCAATGCAATCATGTTGACAAGTGGTAAACAGGTTGATTAAATGCAAGCTAGTGAATGATTATTGTGGTTAAGTAAGAGCTCAAGAGTAAGGATGGCTAAAATTCATGCGAGTAATGATTTTTAACATGTCGTGTTTCATTGGAAATCCCTGAGGTGATTGTTGGAAGGTTTAGGTTTTGTTTTGTGTTCTTTGTTTTGCCCAGGGACTAGCAAAAGCTAAGTGTGGGGGAATTTGATAGGAGAGTATTTATACGACTTTGTTATCTTATTTATTTGCATTTACTTAGTTAATTTCCATTTATTCTAGTAATTTAAGTTATTTTCGTATTATTGTAGGTCCAATTGGTAAAGATGACAATAAATGATCAAATGGAGCAATTTGGAGCAGTTTGGGATTTGGATTGGATTGGATAGCATGCATGTAAAGCAGTGGAGCTAGATGTTTTTGATGTTTTACATGTGCTAAGATTTGGAGGAATCAAATTTGGAAGCTTGGAAGACAAGGAAATATCCAACATTAACCAACCTTATCCAAACTTATCTTATCTTATCCAATCTTAGCTCATCTTATCTTATCCAAACATTATCCTACTTTATCCAACATTATCTCATCATATTTCCAACTGCAAAAGGAGTCCTTATCCTATTCTAAATACTTCCCATCTGATTCTAGGAATCCTAATCCTTTCAAGCACCCTAATCCTTCGTCTCCTTGGTTTCTGCCAAACCCTACCCTATATATACGCATCCTTGCCGCAGCAATTGAATGGGGGAGACTTTGTGCCACATGTTCCATTCTAAATTGGTGCCACAACCTACAAGAGCCTAAGGAGAAGGATTGTGCCGCAGAGTGTCATTCAACCATTAGAGTTTTCAGAGTTTTTTTCTATCCTTGTTTAGTTTTCATGTTTATTTTAGATTGTTTTTCAATTATGATGAATATGAGTAACTAAATTCCTTTTTAGCTAGAGGTGAATTCGAAGCCATGATCATATGTTTTATATGAATTGATTACATCCAGTTATTGTTTCGTAAAACATGAATGCAATTTACTTATCTGTTTTATAGAAAACTTATTCTTGTGTGTTGTTTAAGGGGGCCCACTTAGTTTGCATGCAAGGATTTGATGATAGAAAATAAGGGAATTTCACCTAATCGTTATGAACTTATATTTACAAGTAGTAAAAGTCACTAGTCATGATTGAGTTAAGTAAATCCATGGCAGGAGTATCATGTTTTTCATAGTTACGAATGCCTTGTCAATGCTTATGATTTTCACATAACTTAATGATCTTTGATATGTATCTCTATCATGCTTTTAATAGTTAGGGAACTTGAGAAGAATAATTTGGTTGCGTCACTGAGTCCAATTCAATGAACTTAGGAAAATATGAAAGTTAATTAATTTGGGGGCATTGTCATTCATGGTTTATAGAAAGAATAACTGGAAATCAATTTCTATGCATATGGTTCATGTGTGGAGAAGAATCCATATTTTATTCACAATTCAATTTAGTTGTTGTCTTTACTTTTGATTAGTTAAATTTGTCCAAAATCTACCCAATTATTGTTTTAGTGTTAGTTTAAGTAGTTTTCAGGTTTTTAAGTTAGATTTGTGTTGATTAGTATCCCTCCTAATCCTCGGAATAAAATGATCCCTACTTGCTCATACTACGATTGCATAATTTATAGGATTTAATTTGTGTGTTAGTTTCTACCACATATCATTGCCTCAAAGCATTCTTGAAGGCAGTGAGTCATTCCTTCTTTTTTACTTAAATGCACTGGAAAGTGGTTTTTGGCTATTAGTAGATTAGTCTCCATCATTTGTCACTTCCATTGGCCAAGTAACCTATTTACGGTTAAGAAGGCTTCATCTCCTCTTTAGGCTTTATGATGGACGTCAGATAGATCCATTCTATTATCCCTAGGCTTCACTCAATTTGACCCAAAGTTTCAATATTAACCCAAACATATATAAGTGAAATCAACAGCTTAATCGCACAGGCGATTTTGAGCCAATTTTCAGATTTGTTCTTGGCCAGGTGCCTGATCTCCATTGTCGCCTGCTTTTACTCCTCAATCGAACCAGTCTCGAGGATGGCCATGAGTTTTTGAATCAGATCCTCAAAGTTGTCGAGAGTGCGGGTAATCAGAAGTGGCTTTCCTTGTAACCCAAGTGGTTGTGGGTGATTGCCGGCGGTGAGGAGTGGGTTTCGATTTTAGTGGTGAAGGCAGGTTGGATTAGACATGATGCACTGGGAAAGAAGAGGGAAGATGGGTCGTGGGGGATTGCCGACGGTGGGGAATGGGTTTCAATTTTGGTGGTGAAGGCAAGTTGAGTTAGAAACAGTGCACTAGGAAAAAATAGGGAAGATAGGTTTGTAAGGGGATGGGTCCCATTTTTAATAAAAATATTTATATTGTTTTATTTTTAATTTTTTTAATATTTAATTATTTTTTTAATCTAGTTGGGTTTGGCAATGGAGTTCGCCTCAAGCCACGTCAACATTTAACAGAGAAATTGACAGAAACTTTAATGGAGGTTTGACATTGCAATAAATTCATAAGATGATGTATGACATTATAACTTTTAAAACATGAGTATGAGATTGTGATTCAACTCATAGTTGAGGTAGTTTTGTGTAATTTACCCTAAATTGAAAGTGCTAACATGAGAGAAGGGGAAAAGAAGATTAAAAGGAAGGAAAAATTAGAATTCTCTGCACTTTTATAATACTTTTTAGATTAAACATTGGTTTTATTTTGAAATTTGATTACGACACCTAAACGATAGCTGTGTCAGCATTTTTATATTTATTTAGATTACATGTAATTATTGTGTTTTTTTTTAATTTAAAATGTTAACTATTAAATTCCATATATATCCTTTTAGGTTGATATATTTATGTACATGGCCTTTTTTTAGGAAGCCAGTTTCTTCTCCCACTTTTGAGTAGTATGGTTTCTTCTCCCACGTTAGAATTATGTGATCCTCATTTTTGAATTTTGAATGGACTTATCCATTTCGATATCATGTGAAATAATTAGACATATTCTCCATTTTCAGAGGCTTGAGGGTGGTACATTCAGATAATATATTTAAACGTACCGAATACGTATCAAGAAGATATATAAAGTAACGTACCAAATATGTTTTCTTAAATAATTATAAATGTACCAAAATAATATATAAATGTACCAAATACAGACAAAAAGGATATATGAACGTACCAAATACGTATCAAGAAGATATATAAAGTAATGTACCAAATATGTATCAAACAGAAATATATGTTTAATCAAGAGGAAATATGTCACATCCCGGCCCGGGGCGGACCACTTCCCGGGCCCGTTCCACCACCGTAGCACTATATTGTCCGCTTTGGGCCCCGAACACGCCCTCACGGTTTTGTTTCTGGGAACTCACAAGCAACTTCCCAGTGGGTCACCCATCATGGGAGTGCTCTAGCCCCCTTCTCGCTTAACTTCGAAGTTCCTATGGAACCCGAAGCCAGTGAGCTCCCAAAAGGCCTCGTGCTAAGTGACGGGATTTTAAACCGCACAAATTTAACCCTCTTTTTGAAAGATGTAGTATAGATGTAAGTAGGGTATCGTTCTAGGCCGGGGATTAGGAGGGCTTGCTAAAACCTCTAAAATAATTTAAAAACGTAAAAACAAAGTTTAAAACACTAAACTAAAAATAAAAACACTTAACTAAAATAACTCAAAATAAAACTAACAAATAAACTAAAACAAATCAAAAGACTCAAAACAACTCAAGACTCTAGAAAATACAAACTAAGCTAAAAACTCGAAACACACTAAAAATGACTCAAAATAATAAAAACTAGGAAATTAATTAGACGGAAATTAAATTAAAAGATAAAAACTAATAAAAACTAACTAAATAATATAATATTTTAATAATGGGGGGAATTGGTTTTTACGAAACGTAAATTAAACTTAAATAAATTACAACTTGACAAAAACATAAAATTAAAAATGAACGGATAGATGACGGATTCGCTAGAGGGTTTCTTCGCCACACATGACACAAATGCAACCTAAATTGATTCCCAGTTATGAATTCAACAAACGAATGAATGACAATGCTCCAAGTTAATTAGGTCCGCTTAAATTAACTTTCAGATTTCCCTAGATTCAGTGAATTGGACGGAATACGCATCACAACCAAATTATTCTTATCAAGTTCCCTAACTATGGAATACGCATGATAGAGAAACATATCAAAGATCATTAAGTTCAATGGAAATCATAAACATCGACTAGGCATTCATAACTATGGAATACGCATGTTAATCCAACCTAGGGTTTACTAAACACAATCGTGACTAGCGATTTTTACTACTCATGAATATAAGTTCATAACGATTAGGTGAAATTCACTTATATTCTAGCATCAAGTCTAAGCATGCACATTAAGTGTCGACCCTTAACCCACATACATAAACAAGTTCTTAATCAACACAGAAAAGTAAACCACATCCAACATTCATAAATTCATAACTGGAGTAAATCAAATTAAAATTACAAATATAATCATGGTTTTGAATTATCCTCTAGCCAAAATAAATTAATTACACATTATTAAAACAGAAATTAAAAACATAAGTTGGAGGGATTAAACCGAAATAGGAGATGCAAGATTTCTATGCAATTCTGTTTCTGTCCCGAGGACTGCATGTGCTAGATGGGCGCTGACTGCCTTCTGATTGGGAGCCTTCTCCTCCCGCGCCACTCCAGCTGCCCTCAAGGAAAACCAAAGGCGCTCTGATTTCTCTGCTTCGCAGCCCAAGCTCCGAGGAGCTCCCACTCCCTGGTTCTTTTCTCCTCGTCTGGCACTGCCAGCCTTCTCCTCCTTCTCGCTGCCTCAAGGCAGCTCCTGTCTCAATGCTGCTCTTCTTCAACGCATGCGCTGCATCGACTTGGCAGCTTCAAGCTGCCTCTCCGTGAAGCTACCCCTCCTTCCCACTGCGCTGCTTTCTTCTTTTAAGCTGGCAGCTGCCTTAAGGGCAGCTCTAATCCCCTCTCAAATCTGCCCGAGGCCCTCTACTTTTCCAGATGCCTCTCATCTGCCTTTTAGTTATCTTGTTCCCTTCGTGCAGCTGTCATGATGGCTGCCTTCATCATTTTTTTGCTTCTTTAATCCACCGACTGCCAAAGGCAGCCACCTCCCTTTAATTAATCTATTCTGATTTTATTTAACACATAAAATAAATCAACCCAATTACAATCACTCTAATCCGAATCGAAAACATAAACAAAGAAAATAAGTGAGTAAGGTAGTTTTAACGAATTTGACACTTAAAAACTCACTTATTCAATTTTTATTTTCTTAGCTAGATAAATTCTATAAAACACAAAAACAAAGTAAATAGCTCAAAAATTGAGGAACTAACTAAGAAAAGACAAGTGAATTTGATGTAAAAATATATATAAATATGATCCGATCAAATACCCCCACACTTAGCTTTTGCTAGTCCTCGAGCAAAACAAAGAAAACAAGAAAAAGTAATAACATGAAAAACATTAGTTTCCCCCTATGTGACCCTCATAGAATTTCATTCGAGAACACAAATCATCAAGAACCATAGCTAGCACAAAACAAGCTAATCCAAGATCATCTTCCTTATTCAAATATTAACAGTAATCTTTAAATCATCCTTGAAGTGTAGTGTGTGATATAGCCATGCTAATGCAATTTCAAGTTTTTATTTTTAAAATCATCATATGCAAACTAGCAACCTTCTCACGGGATATGCACTCAATCACACATGTGTTTAGTTTTAATGTGTTTCGCTCAAAGAAACAAATGTGAAAGATCTACCATAAGCTTGCATAAAAATCACTTCTCCACAATCATAATTGCAAAACTTAAATCAAGAGGACTTTTATTGGATGTAATGAGGCTTAGGGATAGGGCTATTGAAACGAAAGAATAGGAAAGCACAAGTTCCAAGCTACATTGCAAGCAATTATTTTGATGAGATTTATAAGAACTCAAACTTTCCAACGATTCTTTAAACACCTCCCATCACACCCTTAAATTGAAACTTTTAAACTTTTTATTTGCTTTGTATACAATCTTTCTTTTTCTTTTTCTTTTCTTCTTTTTTTTTTTTTTTAAATAAATACAAACATGAGATACCCCCACACTTATTCTTTTGCCAAACTCCTTCCAAGTACTTAACAAATATTTCTCAAAAGACAGTCTCAAATTGCTCGCTTGGAAAGGGTAAGGAAATATGTTTGAGGTATAAGGGTAGACATATCTGGTGATAAGAAATAAAAGGCTCAACATACGGCACAAATTGGCAATCTAATGATATCATTTTTTTTTTCTGGGAAATAAGGTTATTTGGGCCATGGTGGTGAACCTAATGCCTCTATCATTTTCAAGTTCATGCAATCAATGACAAATATTTCGAAAGATCGTTACGCAAGTTCTAGAGATGTATCTCACATAAGTTCATCACACATGAAAGAATAGGAGTGTATGAAAAATGCACACACTTTCAATAGGCTCAAAAACTCACATAGGATGTATATGGTCACTAAATTCACATATGAAGCTTTAAGTCATGCTTTAATTTCACATCAACAAGGCTATGTGCATTTGGTTTTTCACAGATGATCAAACATATACAATACTAACAAGAGAATAAGGAATTTCACATAACACATGTTAACTAAGTTCTTGATAATCATGGTTCAAATTTAATCCAATTATATCATTGGGTCGGGAAACTAATAAAAAATCTAATTCAAAACAATAAGGAAAACAAGACAATATTTTTGGATTTTTAAATTTTCCGAAAAAATTAAATAAAACAAAACTAATTAAGAAAACAAAAAAAAACCATAACACGGAAACAAATGAACCAGTTCAAAGTTGAAGGTACAAAAATTTTCAATTTGGTCATTTTTTTTCATTTTTTTATACTTGATACCCCCACACTTAAACTAGACATTGTCCCCAATGTCAGAAAACAATAATAATGCAAATAAATATAAAAATAAAAATAAATAAAATAAAATTACTAAATGAAAAGAAACAAAATAAAGCAAAAGGGCTGAAAACTTCCCTAATTTGCAGAAAACTCAAGCGATGACCCCCAAGCTTAAATTCTGCAATCAACTTCAAGGGTGGAAATAACCGAAAGTTCCTGCAAAGAAAAGAAATAAATCAGTTAAACACGCAAGAAAATATAGAAAATGCAAACAAAAAATTGAAAATGAAAATAAAAGATAACGAATAGAACTAATAAGTGATCATTGGTCATGATTGTTGATTTTCCACAGCTTTCATCTTGAACTGGATGGGCCTTCTTCTTGCAAGTGATCCTCAGCTTAGTTGAGGATGAATCAGCACGTTGTCTCCACATGCTTCAAGTAGTCCGGTCTCCACGCAGGTGTGGCATCTTCTTGAACTCTTGGATCATCCCAGACTCATCTGCTCTTCGAAGCAACTCAGACTCCTCCTGCTTCGTCTGTGAGGTACTTTTACTTTTGAAGAAGCACCTCAACACAGGTTTATTTTTGAAGTGGGCTGGGAGGGGTCTGAGATGAGTACTCGAGAGCAAGACTAGGTAAGCAATCAGGATCTCACTTTCTCCATGTTCTTCAGATGAAAGTGAGGAGACAGCGTGATATGAGATACTTTTGCTTTTAACCTTTTTGATACGAAATACTTTTGCTCTGGATGATTTGTTTTCTGGGGTGATCCAAGGGATGAAGAACACTGAGTAACTCGAAAGCTTTCTTTGGGAAGACATTATCGGAGATGAAGAGAGGTTGAGAGGTTGAGAGGGTGTGAAAGTGTGCCTTTGATGTGGAAGGCGAAGGTCGAGACTTATAGAAATTTTTCTTCCTCAACCGGAACTATTCCCGCACTATTTGTCGGCAGCCGGTGGATGAATGAACAGTGCCAGTTACGCACTTTCTGACAAAGCGTCCGTAATTTCCGCGAAACTGACTGCGCATGCGACGAGTGAAGACAAACTGGAATGATGATCTTTTGAAAACCGGGGTTCAAATCCGGGTTCGGCTCGTGGTTTTCGCAACGCTCCAAGCTGCACGTGATGAGTCACGACAAAATTGGAAAAACAAAACGCCTCGTGATGTCTGAACAATTCCGACTTTTGAGAAAGGAAACGGCTCTCGAGAAAGGAGCGTCCAGCTTTGATCTCTGAGGAGCGCCTCTTTGATCTCTGAGGAGGGCCTCTTTGATTTGCTTCTTTTTATAGAGGCGCTAATTCTGCTCCACCTCACACTTGAACTCCCTTCCTCAAACACTTCCTTCTGCACTTCTGCAATCTTACTCCTTTCGCTATCTTCTTTCGCTTCAGCAATCTTAATCTTCCCGAACTCTTTTCTTCCTCAACCCCCTCTAAAAATGTCTTGCCCTTCCGGCCGTCGCCTTAACTTGAATGTCGGGGAAGACGATGACTCGTCTGCTCCGAACAACATTTGGAATCCGTCCTTTATATCCCCCAATGGTCCTCTTACAGTCGGGGACACAATGATGAGAAACGATATAACCGCTACGGTGGTTGCTAGGAATTTGCTTACTCCTAGAGACAATAGGAAGCTATCCATGCGGTCGGACGAGTTGGCCGTTCAGGACTCCCTTGCTCTCAGCGTCCAGTGTGCAGGCTCAGTTTCAAACATGGGTCAGCGCCTGCTTGCCCGAACTCGTCAGGTGGAGTCGCTGATGGCGGAGGTGGCAAGTCTTCGGCAAGAGGTTAGAGGACTCAGGCACGAGAACAAGGAGTTGCACATGCTTGCAACTAGTTACTCGACCAGCATGAAGAGGAAGCTGGACCAGCTGCAGGAGTCAGACGGTCGGATCCAGAGTGATAATGAAAGGTTCATGGCATTACTCCCGAGGTTTATGTTGCCTTCGTCCTCTGGAGTAGCACCAAGCATTCCGGCTCCGGAGATTCCAACTCTGGCTCTTCGTCTTCCCAGAGCTCCGTCGACCTCTGGGGCACCACCTACCAACGACCAATGAACGATATTAGTTTACAAGTTATTGTAAAATATTTATGCATTTAAGTTTATTTAATTAAATATATATATATATGTATATATTTTTGTGTTTTATTTATATGAATGTTTTTTTTTTTTTTTTTTGAATATATGGATGTTTATATTTTTTTTTTATAAATTTAAAAAAAATCAATGTAAAATAAATAAAATAAATTCACACAAGATCAAACAAACAACGAAAGAACAATTCAAAGTAAAATAAATTCAGTAAAAAGAAAGGTTTAGGAATGCAAATCTGATTGTGGGTGATTCCTAGACCTCCCTTCCTTATTCAAGTGCATGGGTTTATCCTTGAACGGACAATGGTACTTGAAATGATCCGGCAATGGTTTAAATTCAAGAGTGGGTGCCTGAATCATCAAAATTAGAATGTTAGTAAAAAACAAAATTAAAAATGGAGAAGATGGCTTAGTTTCATTCTCCGACACAAACTCAATAACAAAAATCACGTCTTCAAAAGTCTCAGGGACTTTGATTTTGGCCAAATTGCAAGTGATGATTGTGGCCGTGTGATCCACTCCAATTTCCTCCTTGATGAATTCAAGATGCTCCTCAACCACTTTTTCCTCGTTTAGAAGTTGCGGCAAGGGTTGTTCTTCCCTTGCCGTGCCTTGTGCATCCTCCTCCTCTTCGAGCAGTAGCAATTCATCCATAGGCTCATCTTCAACCATTTGTTCTTGAATTTGTTCCATGCATTCTGCATTCTGCCCAAATTGATTGTTCCACTCAGCCAACTCCTTTGCTTGATAGAAATCCTCAATTGGTTGCCAAAATGTGTCTTGTTGAAATGGTTGAGCTTCCCTGCCCTGCTCCAAAGAATTTAGTTGTTGAATAACTTCCTTATAATAATTTGATATACCTGAATTTGGATGTGAAGGTTGAGGGGGAGGCTGTGGTGGTTCATATGGCCATTGACAGAACTCCTCATACGGCTGCCAATATTCTCCTTGGTGAGTCTCCTTAGCTTGATCTTGTGAACCCTGCACCAAAGAGTTTAATTCATTAAGAATATGATTATAATCTATTGACGAACCTGAGTTTGATTGAGCATATTGCATATGAGGTTGTGGTGGTTGCATAGGTTTTGAATAAAACTCCTCATATGGCTGCCAATTTGCTTCATGTTGAACTTGTTGAGCTTCCCACCACATAGAATTGGAATGATCTTGCCCACCATATGTAGGGACACTTTGCATTGTAGACCTTCCGGCATTCTGAGACAATTGAGAAGTAAGATTTGCCAATTGAGCGTAAATGCTAGCAAAATCCATGACTTACTTCTCTAGTACCTAAAATTAAAGAAAGAGAAATAAATCAAATACCAAAAGTAAAATACATAAACACAAATATAAACAAAAATACAACAAAAACACAAATATAAAAATAAACACAAACAAAAATAAAGGGATTAGCAAAATTACTAATCCCCGACAACGGCGCCAAAAATTTGACGGGATTTTAAACCGCACAAATTTAACCCTCTTTTTGAAAGATGTAGTATAGATGTAAGTAGGGTATGGTTCTAGGCCGGGGATTAGGAGGGCTTGCTAAAACCTCTAAAATAATTTAAAAACGTAAAAACAAAGTTTAAAACACTAAACTAAAAATAAAAACACTTAACTAAAATAACTCAAAATAAAACTAACAAATAAACTAAAACAAATCAAAAGACTCAAAACAACTCAAGACTCTAGAAAATACAAACTAAGCTAAAAACTCGAAACACACTAAAAATGACTCAAAATAATAAAAACTAGGAAATTAATTAGACGGAAATTAAATTAAAAGATAAAAACTAATAAAAACTAACTAAATAATATAATATTTTAATAATGGGGGGAATTGGTTTTTACGAAACGTAAATTAAACTTAAATAAATTACAACTTGACAAAAACATAAAATTAAAAATGAACGGATAGATGACGGATTCGCTAGAGGGTTTCTTCGCCACACATGACACAAATGCAACCTAAATTGATTCCCAGTTATGAATTCAACAAACGAATGAATGACAATGCTCCAAGTTAATTAGGTCCGCTTAAATTAACTTTCAGATTTCCCTAGATTCAGTGAATTGGACGGAATACGCATCACAACCAAATTATTCTTATCAAGTTCCCTAACTATGGAATACGCATGATAGAGAAACATATCAAAGATCATTAAGTTCAATGGAAATCATAAACATCGACTAGGCATTCATAACTATGGAATACGCATGTTAATCCAACCTAGGGTTTACTAAACACAATCGTGACTAGCGATTTTTACTACTCATGAATATAAGTTCATAACGATTAGGTGAAATTCACTTATATTCTAGCATCAAGTCTAAGCATGCACATTAAGTGTCGACCCTTAACCCACATACATAAACAAGTTCTTAATCAACACAGAAAAGTAAACCACATCCAACATTCATAAATTCATAACTGGAGTAAATCAAATTAAAATTACAAATATAATCATGGTTTTGAATTATCCTCTAGCCAAAATAAATTAATTACACATTATTAAAACAGAAATTAAAAACATAAGTTGGAGGGATTAAACCGAAATAGGAGATGCAAGATTTCTATGCAATTCTGTTTCTGTCCCGAGGACTGCATGTGCTAGATGGGCGCTGACTGCCTTCTGATTGGGAGCCTTCTCCTCCCGCGCCACTCCAGCTGCCCTCAAGGAAAACCAAAGGCGCTCTGATTTCTCTGCTTCGCAGCCCAAGCTCCGAGGAGCTCCCACTCCCTGGTTCTTTTCTCCTCGTCTGGCACTGCCAGCCTTCTCCTCCTTCTCGCTGCCTCAAGGCAGCTCCTGTCTCAATGCTGCTCTTCTTCAACGCCTGCGCTGCATCGACTTGGCAGCTTCAAGCTGCCTCTCCGTGAAGCTACCACTCCTTCCCACTGCGCTGCTTTCTTCTTTTAAGCTGGCAGCTGCCTTAAGGGCAGCTCTAATCCCCTCTCAAATCTGCCCGAGGCCCTCTACTTTTCCAGATGCCTCTCATCTGCCTTTTAATTATCTTGTTCCCTTCGTGCAGCTGTCATGATGGCTGCCTTCATCATTTTTTTGCTTCTTTAATCCACCGACTGCCAAAGGCAGCCACCTCCCTTTAATTAATCTATTCTGATTTTATTTAACACATAAAATAAATCAACCCAATTACAATCACTCTAATCCGAATCGAAAACATAAACAAAGAAAATAAGTGAGTAAGGTAGTTTTAACGAATTTGACACTTAAAAACTCACTTATTCAATTTTTATTTTCTTAGCTAGATAAATTCTATAAAACACAAAAACAAAGTAAATAGCTCAAAAATTGAGGAACTAACTAAGAAAAGACAAGTGAATTTGATGTAAAAATATATATAAATATGATCCGATCACTAAGTAGGGATGGGAATATACATTTAAGGATCACTCCCTAGGCGATGTGAGATGTCACAAAATATATGTACCAATTTATTTTTTTAAAATAAATATAAACGTACCAAATATTGGAATAGGTTAATTTTTAGGAGAAAAGGAATGTAAATATTTTGTAATTACTAGAGTCATGTTTTAGGAATGGGACCATGTCCTTTATTTGTTTCCTTTTGTAATTAGGGTTGTATGTACCTTTTATTCAAAATTATGGAATACAGAGAAATTATCACGTAAAATTTTATTTGGCACCAGAGCCAACCATAACCCTAATCCCACCACTGTGCTACTAGTGCTATGAGAAGGAAATTGCTTAGTTGTTTTTGCTGCATCCTTGCCGCAGAAAAATCAACTGCAGTGCAGAGTGCCTTGTATTGTTGCCGTGTAGGTGTGTGTTTTTTTGTGTTGTACCGTGATCAATGACAGGTGATAAGGGTGAGTCAAGGTTGAAGTTGGAGGGTGGAGCACGGGGCTCTACCCATGGCTCAGTTGTGAATCCAGTTATTATTCAGAGTGATGCTTCGGCCGTACCAAGTACTGTAAAGCTGAATGGGTCAAACTATCATCTATGGTCCAAGGTATTGGAGATGCATATTACTGGACATGGTAAGAAAGGGTTCTTGACAAGGAGCGTCAAAGAGCCCAAGAAGAACGGTGCTGAGTATGAAGCTTGGGAGACAGGGAATGCAATTGTGAAAGGTTGGTTGATTAATTCCATGGATCCTACCGTCATGGGATTTTTCATTCCTATTTGTACAACTAAAGAAGTCTAGGAAGAAGTGGCTCGAACATATTATGATGGGTCTGATATTTCTTAGATTTATGAGTTAAAGGTGAAGTCATTCCGACTTCGCCAGGAAGGAAGACCTATCGGTGTATACCATGCCGATCTCAAAGCGGTCTGGCAAGAATTGGATCAAAGAAGACCGATCAAGATGGAGTGTTCTATTGACTTGAAGACACTTTGAGAAGAAATTCAACTAGACCGTGTGTATGCCTTCCTAGCAAGGCTTGATGATATTTTTCACAAAGTGCGTAGTGATATTTTGAGAACTTAACCTTTACCATCTGTGGAGGAGGCGTTCTCCGTTGTTAGGTGAGAAGCACAACGCCATGCAACTATGATGGGAAGTAGTGGTGTGGGGAACTAAGGAAGAGCTCCTCTCGTAGCTATGGTATCACAGCCACCTTCAACTAATCGATTTTTTAACCCATCTCCAACGGCCAATTCTCGGCCATTCACTCAGAAAAACAAGGATGATCTGAAGTGCACTTTTTGTGGTCAAATCCGTCGTATAGAGGATACATGTTTTCAGAAACATAGAGTACCAGAATGGTTCCCCAAATTGAAGAAAAAATTACGTGCCAAGGAACGAGCTGCTAATGGAGCAAGTGGAAGCCGTGCATCCATTGCCACTACCACTAAGGATGTCTTGCTCTCCTCAAGTGACCCGAGTCAAAGCTTGTTGACCAGGACCACTCCTAGTGAAACCCCGAACACTTCAGGTAGTATGGGGTGGGTTCTTTTAGCCTCTGATATGGAACTTCATACATGTTGGATTCTAGACTTGGGTGCAACTGATCATATGACTTTTGATAAGAATTTATTTACCAGTATGAAAACAAGTCCATAGAAGTGTATAGCAACTGCTAACGGAACAACATCGGTTTTGGGGGCCGACATAGTGCAACTCGCACCAGCCCTTCCCCTTCATCACTGCCTGCTTGTTCCCTCATTGTCTCATAATTTGTTATCTATTCCTCAAGCTACTGAGCAATTAGATTGTGTTGTACTTATGTATCCACCGTTTTCTTTGCTTTAGGATATTTAGACCAAGGAGATAATTGGGCGTGGCACTAAGAGAGAGGGGTTATATTATGTGGATGATGTCGTTCCTGGCAGATCCAATGCAGTTTGAGCATACTGTACTAATAACTTACAAGTAGTTTGGTTATTGCATAGTTGGTTAGGACATGCTTCATTTGGTTATTTAAGGCGTATGTTGCCTAGTTTATTTCATGAAATAAAAGAATCAGACTTACATTGTGAAGTATGTATTCTCGTGAAGAGTCATCGTGCTTCGTTTCCTCCTAGTATGAATAAAGGATTATGTCATTCGTGATGATTGCACTCGTATGATGTGGATTTATGTGATGAAAAATAAAAGTGATGTGAGTATAGTGTTTCGGTCTTTTTCTCAAATGGTAGGAACACAATATTCCTCTATTATTAAAGTTCTCCACTCTGATAATGGAGAAGAGTATATTGGTTCTGAGTTGTCCAGTTTTCTTCGGGATCAAGGAATCCTACATGAGACTACTTTTCCTCATACCTCACAACAAAATGGGGTTGCTGAGAGAAAGAACCGTCATAGCCTGGAAACTGTTGGAAGTATGCCCACAAAGCCACTCATTTGATGTAATAGCTTTTGGAATACTTATTGTATTAAACTTTTATATGTTTAATGAAGGGCAAAGCTTATTGTTAATCACTATTTATTGTATCTTGTGTTTAAGCAATAAGGGAATCCAAGGAATGTATATGATCTAAGAGATAAGTGATTTAAGTAAGTTAGATTAACGAGACCTTTCTCTTATGTTCATTCCTAAAACGTTCCTAGCCATAGGATTCCCAATTGGGCATTGACAATCCGCTAAGGTTAGTATGTGTTATGTCGACTCAAGCGCGAGTATGACAAGTCTCAAGTCATTTAGTGTTGGACACTAAGACAAACACATAGGTGCTCGAAAGAGTAATCGAGTACACTGAACAACGATCAAAAGAGAGTTCAAACATACATGTCATGTAAGAACTCGATAGTTACAATATGCAAAGTAGTCCTTTGACCTGAGGCATCATAGATGTCTAATGGTTAGGTCCTTGATCTTTGATCATGTCAAATGGCATTCCATTGGAGTGTCCACGGCATTGTTGGGGTCAAGCTATCTAGTCATGTAGGCATATGAATGCACAACAAGGGATTTCTAACCTTCCATGGTGGAAGGAGAATACTCTAAGATATGATTCGAGAGTCTTTGGGCAAAGCATATGAATATGACTTAGGAAGTTTGTTCCAAATCTTATTCAATTGAATCATATAGGGAAGTATCACATTGGATAGTAGACATGAAACAAAACTATCACTTAAACAATGTGATTAAGAGTATTGTATTAGAGAAGGACCGTATTGCATTGTAGTTGTAACTGGATAGGTTCTCCAACCACTTCTACTTAGCTTGGGTAACCATGACATGCTGCTAGGTGTCACTCATGGTTTGTGGAAGCCCTAAAGATTAGCAAACACTAATTTTAAGGGAGAATTGAAATGTGGTTTCAATTCACAATCGATCGTTAAGAGTAACGATCGCCCACTACCTCGCTAAGTGGAACCTAAAGGATCGTACACCGAGTAAGGATGAAAGTGAAGTAATTAAATGAAATGGATATGCAATTAAATGGTTTAATTGAAGAATGTTCAAAGTTAATTAATTAGTTAATTAATTATACGAAATGTTCGTATTGGGCTTTTAAGTTGGTTTTGGGTTTCGGGGCCCAAAAGTGTTTTGGACCACAAGGCCCATTATGTTTAAGTTGTATGACAACTAAAACAAAATGGGCAATTAGCCCAATAACAATGTCAAGGCCGGCCATAAGGGTGAGGGGTAGCAAACTGAAGTATAAATTCAACTTTATAGCTTTATTTTCATTTAGGGTTTTCTTGTAGAAATTGGGTGAAACATTTTCTCTCCTTTTTGAAAGAGGCCGGCCACTTAGGGGAGGGACATCTAGCAATCTCTTCTTCCCTAAGTCATCCATATCATCTTCGCAACTAATCCTTGGTGAAGAGACTTAGAGACATCAAACTTTTGGTGTTTTGGAGATCATTTCCTCAAATTCTCAAAGAAGCAAGGAGGTGACTTGAAGGCCCTCCACTTGGGTGAATCCCTTGTATAAACAAGGATGAGCTTCAAGGGTAATGAACTCTAAATCCTTCATTCTCTTTAATGATCTCAAAGAGTTTTTGGTTCACCATATACTAGGCTTTGAAAGTCATGGGTTTTATGAATTGTTTTGAATGCATGCCTACTTTAATGTGTTAATAGTTTGCATATGTGTTCAAATGTTCTTACTTGTTCTTAGCTAGGACAAAAAATTTCCTTCAGAAACTGCCCATGCTTTGCTCATTGGTGTGTCCTTACCTAAACGGTTATAGCTTGAAGCTATCACCTATGCAATGTATGTCATTAATCATCTACCTTCCTGGGCTGTGGACTTTAGAACACCTCTTCAAGTGTTGACAGATTTTGTACCCATCATATCGACTAATCATCTTACTCCTCGTGTATTCGGGTGTGTAGCTTATGTTCATATTCACATGGTTCATCGAAGTAAGCTAGATTCGTGTGCTCACCGGTGTGTTTTTCTAGGATTTTCTCCTCAACAAAAAAGGTAGAAGTGTTACCGCCCTGAAACACGCCATATGTATGTGACCATGGACGTTACTTTCTCTGAATCCAAGTTCTTTTATGCTTCGTTTCCACCACTTTCTGATCACTAGGGGGAGACTACTAGTGGTGATCTTGGGTGGTTGGAAATATGTAGCTCGGGGGGCGCATGTGGTGATAAAGATAGTGGTGAAGACTCTCGGCATGAGAGTAGTGAAAGACCACAGCAAGAAATTGTCGAGAATAGAGATAGTGGATCCCGGCAAGACGCCGAGTATGATGCAGGAGAATGAGCTGCCAAGTGTGATGCAAGGTTTCGACAGAGAATTGCCGAACTCGTTATGCCGTTTCAGCAGCAAGTAGTTACCGAATCCACTACCCCCTCTCTCTCGAGTTCGATAGTGCCACCCAATGTGTCTTCTCTGAATGTTCCTGAGGTAAGTACTACTAATGCTCATATAAGTAATCGAGATAATATTATGAGTACATATCAGTTGCCGCCAAGGCAAAATCGTGGTGTTCCTCCTGACAGGTTTTCTCCTGAAAGGAAAGTGGAATATCTAATAGCTAACTATGTGTCATGCTCAAGCCTTGCACCGGAACGTCAAGCTTGCGTAAATAATGTGGAAGCAATCCAAACACCAACCCAAGTTAAGGAGGCCTTGAAGGATCCTAAATGGGCTACTGCAATGGATGAGGAAATGATGGCACTACATAAAAATGATACATGGGAGATAATGGAGCTACCTAAAGGAAAGAAGTCAGTTGGGTGTAAATGGGTCTTTACAATCAAATACAAGGCAAACGGATCGGTAGATAGATATAAAGCAAGGTTAGTAGCAAAGGGGTTATACTCAAACTTATGGTATTAACTATCATGAGACTTTTTTTCTAGTAGCGAAGATGAATACAGTACGTGTTCTGAATTCTTTAGCTGCAAACTTGAATTAGCCACTGAAACAGTTTGATGTGAAGAATGCCTTTCTTCATGGGTACTTGGAAGAAGAGGTATATATGGATTTTCCTTCGGGATACAATGCCAGAGGGAAAACCGGAGTGTGTAAATTGTGAAAGTCACTTTATGGACTTAAGCAATCACCTCGTGTGTGGTTTGGTAGATTTACTCAGGTTATGAGGAGGTTTGGGTATTATCAAAGCCATTCGGATTATACATTATTTGTGAAATGGGGAAGTGGTAAAGTGACTACCTTAATAATTTCTGTAGATGACATGATAATAACTGGTGATGATTCGAAAGAGATGATGAAGCTTGAACAAAACCTTGCCGCCAAGTTCGAAATGAAGAATTTGGGAGATTTAAAATACTCTCTTGGCATGGAAGGCGCTCGGTCATCCAGAGGTATTTTCTTGTCTCAATGTAAATATGTTCTGGATTTATTAAAGGAAACAGGCATGCTGGGGTGTAAACCTGTGGATACTCCTATCGTAGAGAAACATTATTTAAGAATTTATCCAAACCAGGAACCGGTTGACAAAAGTAGATATCAAAGACTGGTGGGGAGGCTGATTTATCTATCTCACACTTGTTCGGATATTGCTTTGCTGTAAATGTGGTTAGTCAGTTTATGCACTCACCGAGTGTGGATCATATGGCGACAATGATGAGAATCTTGGCATATTTGAAGTTTGCCCTGGGTAAAGGAAATTTGTATGATTGTCATGGACATATGAGGATCAAGGGATTTACAGACGTTGATTGGGCAGGTGATGTGACTGATAGAAGATCTACATCTGGATATTTCACATTCGTTGGAGGTAATTTTGTTATGGGGTGAAGCAAGAAGAAAAATGTGGTATCACGGTCTTCTGCCGAAGCCGAATATAGGAGAATGGCACATGGTATGTGTGAGATGCTTTGGCTACGAACGTTACTTTGGAGTCTTGGTTTTAAACAGAGGGGGGCAATGAAGTTGTATTGTGATAATAAGTCTGCTAGAAAGATAGCCGAGAATCCAGTATAGCATGACAGGACTAAGCATGTTGAAGTTGATAGACATTTTATCAAAGAAAAGTTGGAGAAGAAGATTGTGTCAATACCATTTGTGAACTCAAATGAACAACTTGTGGATGTACTTACCCATGCTGTGTGTAGCAGAAGGTTTGGTGATTCGCTTGTCAAGTTGGGCATGAGTAATATCTATGCTCCAACTTGAGGGGGAGTATTGGAATAGGTTAATATTTAGGAGAAAAGGAATGTAAATATTTTGTAATTACTAGAGTCATGTTTTAGGAATGGTATTATGTCATTTATTTGTTTCCTTTTGTAATTAGGGTTGTATGTACCTTTTATTCAGAATTATGGAATACAGAGAAATTATCCTGTAAAATTCTATTCCAAATACATACGAAAAAGAAAACAAACATACTAAATATGTACCAAGAAGATATATTAATTAACGTATCAAATATGTACCCACAAGAAATCAACGTTTCATGTGTAATTTGAAAGACTTTTTATTAAAATTGAATACCACAATATTTATCTACAAGATCTAAGGAGTTTTGAGATATTATCTAAGAAAATTAAAAGGCATATTAAATATAATGGCAAGTCGCATTTATGTGTATTTTGAAAGACTTTTTATTAGAATTAAATTCTACAATATTTATCAACAAGATTTTAGGAGTTTTGATGTATTATCTAGGAATTAAAAGGGTATATTCATATAATGGCAAGTTGGGTAATTTAAATTATAAAAAAAGGCTACTTCTAATCCATGTGGCACCTAAATTGACACACCTCAACCAAAAAGTGGGTTAATCTCTAAAGGTTGCGAAGGGATCACATGCGACGGATATGAAACGTAATGTCGAAGCATCAAAACGTGAAACACATTATGCACTCTAGACAGTTCTGACGACAACTTAAGCCTGTAAGCCACCTCACCGACTCTCTCGGTAATCTGATACGGTCCAATGTACCTAGGACACAACTTGCCTTTCTTTCTGAATCGAACCACACCTCTCAACGGTGATAACTTAAGAAACACCCAATCGCCAACATCATACACGCGGTCAGTGGCATGTCTGTCTGCTAAACTCTTTTGGCGATCTTGGGCCACTTTCAGGTTAGCCTTAATAACCTGAACATTCTGAGTAGTCTCCTCCACTATCTTAGGGCCCTCTAACACTCTTTTGCCAACTTCTGACCAACACAAGGATATACGACAAGGTTTCCCTTAAAGTGCCTTGAACAGTGTCATCCCAATACTAGAGTGAAAGCTGTTATTATAAGCAAACTCCATCAAATCCAAACGATGATCCCATGAGTCGCCAAACTGCAAAACCGAAGATCTCAGTATATCCTCCAATGTCTGAATAGTCATCTCTGATTGACCGTCTGTCTCAGGATGATATGCCGTAATGTATAGTAATCTCGTACCCAAAGCTTCCTGGAATGCAATACAGAACTTAGAAGTGAATCGAGGATCGCGATCTGGCGGCAATCCAGTTAAGTCATCATGGAACATGTCAGAGAATTTTCTGACCACCTTAACATTCTCCAAGCTAACAGGAGTATCATCATTAAGTACCACATGAGCCAAGCACCGCTGAAATAACTCCATGTCTAACTCCGCTACGTTCGCCCATGAAAGTAACTTTAGGTAATCCAGGACAATGGAAAGTCACTGATTTCCCGTAACAGTCAATCTTGGCACGATTGTAGTGCAACCAATCTGTGCCCAGAATGACGTCAAAATCGACAATATCTAACGAAGTGAGGTTAGTAGGCATAACCACATTCTCCACTCCGTAATTTCTCATACATTTGCTCAGTTGACTCAACCCCAATCTTCACCCCTTAGGTATGAGTTGGAGTTTGCTATGCCTAGAGGGGAGAAATGTTATGTGGATTACGTATATCCAGGATGTCCCCCAGACCTGAAAGTGGGGCGTGCTGGCCGTCACACCCCACTTTCGGGTCGAGGTGTGTCATAAATTGTAGTAAGATGTTTAATCAAAACTCTAAAAGGCATAAATGTTTAATCTCAAAATTTTAAAACCTAAGCATCTGTGTCAAAACCTCCTAAAAGGAAATTAAACCAAACATTATACGCATACTATTTTCAAGTAAGAAGCAAATAACTTGTGCTTTTAGTAGGAAGCCCTTCAAGTGCTTTTGAAAGCCAAAAACATTTTCTCTAAAAAGCACTTTTAGTCATTTAAAAGCACTTGCCAAACAAGCCCTTTAACTTTTCGTGGTCTCTAGGTCATCATCCTAATCCACGTATTACAAATGAGATTAATTGCCATTCCACAACGGTCGTATAGCTTAGTTAGTTGAAAGCATTAGTTTCCTCGTCATCACTTAGTATGAGAAAATTTTCCAATCAAAAGTTCTCAGTTCAAAATTCAAAGTTCAAAGTTCCAAGCTAATGGTACGGTTTCCCTAATTCAAATTCAAATTTCCATGAAAATATGCATCGACAACAAATTACAGGTACTGTTTCGATTCATGAACTTTCCTTGATAATAAAGGTACATCATCAACTAATCTTGTATACTCTCAAAGTTTATCGAAATATATTGACAACTTTGAAGAAACTTGAACGCCAAAATGAGTTGAGACATTAACACCACGATGACAAGAAAAAATTAATCCCATAACAGTTGCATGAGAACACAATGAACACATATAATGCCACTACACACTTTGAGGTAAACGAAGTTCATTCCTAGTAAATGTTACATTGTTACATATCTACAATGTCGAAAGAGTTGATAAACTCTAACCATGTGTTTGCTTACTCTTAACTCCTAGCAAGTCAGTACACCAAACTAGCACATCTAACCTTGCTGAATATTAGAGAAACAGGACTAGTCTTAAATAACACCGACAACTTGACACTGACCTGCACTCGGTATGGTTTCTGTGGGCGAGGAAGCAAATGACCCCTCGATCATCACAACGCTGAACATCTAAATAACATTACAATCTATCTATTTTCTGGGTTGATCCAAACACTAAACAGCTGCCCAATATGAGGATGCTCAATGAACAGGTCAAGGCTTTAATCTCTTGAAAAACCTACCACCTTTCATTCCCACTCCAGCCTCGGCAAGACTTGCTGATAAGAGAGCTTTGGAATTCGGTCGCCATGTCAACTCTTCAAGAACAGAAAATAAGGTTGCCAAGGCAGGAGTAATTTCACTGTCCGTTACATTGTTACATGATACTACTCGAAGCCTTTGAAGCTCTTTCCAGCAAAGGAGTACCGACTCCAGACCTCCTGTTGTCAGCAGTGAGCATCCTTCTAGAGCAACCAGCTTCACCCTCCTGCACGATGGAAAGGGTAAAAAGATTCACAACGATCAAGATTGACATTAATTAATAGGTCTTGCTTAACATCGATCTCAAGCTAGATTATAAAGAAAACAATGATAGCTACTCGTACATACAAATGGGGAGAAGTTCAATCGAAATATTTATGGCAAAAGAAATCTTTAAAAGGCAGAAGATGAAGGTAAAAAGCACAAAATTCATAGAATAAAAAAACATACAAACTGATCTCTGCATGCAGCCAACAGATTTCAGTTCATATCAATACTCTGCAGTAAAGTCATATCGTTCATGAAGACATGTAAGAAGGCAATATACAAGACAACTACTTTTTCTAACTATCCCAAAAACTACAATGTTCTACATCGGTTAAGAGGAAATGTTTTTTTAATGGGCATATATCAAAACTGACTTTTCCAAATTGTTACCATCTTATTCTTGCTAGCAAAACGAATCCACAGACAACCTTGAAGTGACTCTAAATATTTTCCTTTTTCTGACATAATACAAAATGGAGAAAACCTCAGGAACATCACCTTTTACCAACCTATTCTTGGATATAAATGCAGTTTTATGCCATCTGAACTCGAGAATTTTCCTCCTCATGCACCATAAATTTAAAAAAAATGGTGTTCCAATATTTTGGAGGAACCTCTCAATTTTCCACAGAATCCATATCTGACCAATTGGAAAATGCATTCCAAGAATAATGGACACCACAGCCTTATTGTGTCTGTATTCAAGTTCCAACTTGCTGAAACTTACTCGAGTTCATTTTTTTGTTTTGTCCAAAGTGGATACTCGTGTGCATGCCTAACCCTCATTGTGATAAGAAGATCTGAACCGCCCATTTCTAAGGTCCCCATGCAAAAACTCAGGCAAATGTTAATTAAAATTTGAAACTTTAGACTTAATTGGGTAACAATCCACTAAACCTTAAAACTTTAGAGTTGACAATTGAGAACAACTCATCAAACTCTTGCACAACATCCGACTAAGATTATATGTAAGTAATTATAAAGGTATCAATCCACATCATGAAAACAAGTATCATAACGGAATTATTGAAGCTATTTGAGACATTCAAATATTTGGAATTTTATGAGGCTCAAGTTCCTAGATCAAACACCATAGGAGTTGGAGGCCAAACAAATATGGTATAAGCTTTGATTTGCTTAATTATTGTTTAATAAAGCTTTGATGATTGCATTACGCAAAACTTAGTAAACAAGACAAAGGTGGGATTCCCAAAGAATTTAGATGGGCCATTCCAAGGGAGTTCTAGCCTTAGTGGCAGAGCATTCTCAAAGTTTATTTCTGATCTTTCCATGGGAGTGCTTACCATAAATACATGCCATTAGTTAGGGACTGGGTGTCTTTCAAAAGATTCTGAAGAAGAAAACTGCCCTACCCTATCACCATCGGTGGAGTCTCATTGCAACGACCCTTCAACTATTCCGGAATCTCTTTCCTAAATGACAGAAATTCTAACACGACACATTTTATGATTGGTATTTCCATTAACGCAATGCCTAAAAAAGGTTTTGCCACTGAAAGATTAATTAGTCAGGTATGCTCGCTACAGAAGAACCACAGATCTAAAAGCAATAAACCATGTTTAACTATTTTGCGTACTTTAGGACTAAACATCTTCCATTTACTACAAACCAGATAATATATGGGCAAACAATACAACCATCTCCTATGGCATACTCCTCTAAAAATCTTCCATGGAGATAGCATTTATCGTACGTTAAAGTATTTTTCCTTTTTAAATAACCGATTTGCACAACAATGTAAAGTCACAAATAACACAAAATCTAATCTTAAGTTTCTTCAACATATCTCAGGAAACAAATAGAGCTAAACACAAATGGGATGAAAAAAAAAATCTCGTACCTACAAATGCTAGCAAATGCAAATACTTCATCCACCAATCCCCAACAATCCTGCAAAACAATATCCCTAACAGCCTCACACACCATGAACAAAGATCTCACAGCATGCTGATCCCGCACCTGACACCGCAGCAAAAGCAACTCTTCGATGGTGGGACAAGACGCCAAATGTTCATCGGGGCCAGGGCTTGAGTCAATGCTCTTGCAAGACTGAAGCATCAAAGTCTTCAAATTCCCACAAAAGGGCATAGCAGCCAACCACCCACCATCCATCCTATGATCACTGAGAGTCAATTCCTCAAGCATTTGGCAGCACTGCCCGATTGCCTTAATCCCATCATAGCTCCCTTCACACCCACAGAGCTCAAGCTTCACTAATCTCCTACACCCCTGAGCTAAAATCGTCAACCCGATATCCGAAATCACAGCCCTGTAAAACCCATCAACAGAACCAATCAATTTCACAATCTGCAAGTTCCTACACCCACTAATCCCCTTCAACGCCAAATCCCCACAACAATGCAGCTCCAATTCCTGCAATATCTGGCACTCCTCAGCAATCCTTACCATCCCATTTTCACTGGCGCCGATAACCGCAATTCGCCGCAAATTCGGGTACGATTGAGAGATCAATCTCAGCCCATGGTCCACAACACTGTTCTTCAACACATCGCTCTCCTCAATGAATCCACTGGGGCTACAAAACGAGTCAATATGAACAGTCAAAGCCTTCCTGGTCACCAGAATCCCCGAATTCCTTGGGGACCGAATGCAGGCATGGACAATATCGACATCGTCCAGATTCGGGAACCGGGCGAAAACCCGACCCGAGTCCAAAAACCCCCAATCGAAAAGCTTCAAGGAATTCACCAGCCGGCCGTGGAGGTACAGCCACCGCTTGCAGACGAGGGAGTTGGGGAGGTAGTGGGAAATGGGGAGCTTGGAGAAGATGCGGAGGAGGAGCTCGTCGGAGAGGAGGGAGGTGGAATCGGGTGCAGGCGGGTCAAGGGTAAGGGAATTGAAGGCGGATGAGAGGTCGGGCTCGGAGTGGGGAGACGGCGAGGCGGTGGAGGGAGAGAGGGAGTTCAAGTGGTTCTGGAGCTGCATCTTCATGATAACATGCTTGAGAGCTTGGTCCGGGAGGCTCAGTGGGCGCGGCCGCTTCGGCAGAACTGGCGGTGGTGATCTTTTTGGGCTTCCGGATTTTCTGTCTGGTGAATTTGGAGACATTAATTAAAGCTTTTTGGAAAATAGAGGGAGAGACACACAGAGACAGAAAGAGAAAGAGAGAGAGAGAGAGAGACAAGACAAAAATAAATAAACCCTTTAAGTAATTAGGGTTAGGGTCTGTGAAAATCTAATCTTTTTCTTAATCACAGTCGGTCTGTCTGTCTTTTTCTCTTTCTAGAAAATGACTCCATTATCCAGTACAGGTGAATCTACGATAAAATAGGGGAAGGCGTGTGAGAATTGGATAAAAATAAGACTGATAATTCGGAGGTCTCTCATTGAAAAACACGAATAGTTTAGGACGGTGAGTAAAAATCCTCACGAAAAGATGAGTTGTTTTTGGGCCGGAAATAATTGTTTAACAAATGAATGAGTGGTGGTAACTTTCCTAAAGGATAAAATCTTATAATTGGATATAGAGTTTGTCTGACATTAAAGGGAAAAGGGGTGTAACTGAAGTAACAACATCTGGTTGTGTTGGAAAGTACAAGTCATAAATCTCTAACTCCCAACTCCTCCGTTTACCTTTTTTTGGTTTTCGATTCAAACCAGGCTTTTCTCCTTTCCCCCAACCCAACCCCAACCCCACCCCTTCTCTTTCCCTCCCTCCTTTATGAAGGGACATAATGAGATTTAAGTGGGATTTCTAGTGACTAGTATGCATATACAATTCAAAATTTATATACATAAGCAATGGAAGCCTATTATCACATATTATCAAAGTTATAGTCATGCAAATCCCCTTCAAGAAGCATAGGTTCATAGTTGATGCGTCAAACCAAATATTGAAGAACAAAGTGAAGGTTGAGTTTTATACCTCTTGATCTAGACTTTAGACCAAGGATGGACCACCTCCAAGCTCTTTGTTGTTGCAACTCCTTGAGTCTAGCCTCCCTCCTTACTTCCTCCACCTTGATAGGTTTAGAGCTCCTTTGATTTTCCTCTAGTCTCCAAAGTAGAAGACCTCTAAAGATCCACACCCACTAGTGTAGTGTGATGAATGATGGAGTAACCAAAAGGATGAGAGATGATTAGTTTTTCCTCCCTATGGTGGCCGGCCGGCTAAGTGTGTTGAGAGAGAGAGAGTTGTGTTTTTCTCTTTTGTTAAAATCAACACACAAAACCCTAAAGAAACTTTTTCATTAAACTTCCTTTATAAATGAAAAGAAGCTAGTCAACATTTTGACCTTTCTCTCTCCTTCTCTCTTACCATTGGCCGGCTTCTCTATGTGTTGTTTGGGCTTTGGGCTTTTATTATTTTAAGTCATCTTATGTTTGAATAAAAGCCCAATGGGCCCGAATGAACCCGAACTTTTCTTTAAGCCCGAAACGATTTTTTATTGCTTCTATGATTTCTTTAGACTTTCTAATTAATCATAACACTTAATTAATCCAATTAATTAACTCCATCATCCTTTAGTTATCTCACCACAAGAGTGTATCAGTGTACAATCGTTTTAGGTTCCAATTAACAAGGCAGTGAGGTGATTGGAATCAATCCAATTGATTAGCATTTAACCAATCACTTAGTGGATTAAAACTTGCTTTTAATTCTACTCCTTCTTTGATGACTACATATTTAATCATCTAGAAGAACCCACAAGTCATGAGTGACATCTAACCATATATCATGGCTACCCAAGCTAATGTAGAATTTTGTCGGAGAACCTATTCAGTTGGAATTACAATGTAATTCGATCCTTCTCTAATACAATACTCACAAGAACATTACTAAGGTATGGATACTTAATGTCAAACCCCTAATGTGATTATACTTAGTTATATGATTCAATTGAGTCGTATAGGAATGCCTTCCATCATTACGCTCGATACTTCGGCCGAAGATTCCCGAATCATATCTTAGAGTATTCTTCCTTTCGTAACAAGGATTAGAGATCCCTTGTTGATCATTCTCATGCCTCTCAGAATAAATCACTGACCCCAACAATGCATAGAACACATCCAAGATGAGATGTGGTCATGTCTCATTATCAAATGATCAGCAACGTATCCTCAAGACAACTATGATGTCTCAGGTCAAAGGATTACTTACATATTCCAACCAGTAGAGTTACTTGTTTGACATGTGAGTAGACCTACATGCAAGTGCTCTCTTTCGATTGTGTTCAATGAACTCATTCCCTTAATGAGCACCTACATACTTGTCTTAGTGTCACTACATGAGTGACATGAGACTTTCCATCCTTCCCATTTGAAGGGGACATAGTATTTACTAGTCTATGTATTGTCAGTATCCCTCTGAAAATTCTACAACCAGGAACCTTTTGAACATCATGGTTATGTGAAGAAGGTCTCTGTAGTCTAACATCATTAGATTACTTCTTCCATCGATCCATTGTCCATGGATTCGCTATTTTGGACTTATATCATTTATTGAGATAGTCCTAATGAGTGACTTTGCCTTTTGCTGTATTTAGAGTTATCTATGCATATAAACAATGTCCTGAAATGTTTCTTCCAAAGATTGACTTTCAGGGCATACCTCCAACACTTTATTTACAACTAATTATAATAATTGTAATTTTTCTTCAATAGAATGAATTAATAATTGCACATAAAAGAGGACGATTTTATTTTTTGTTTTTTTAGTAAACTGGATATTCATAGTTAGGGCTAAGAAGCCAAAATACACCAAAAGCCTAAACAAGGCAAACACTAAGTAGTACAGAAGATACAAGCCTTGTAGGGAGCTACAAGAAAGATAGATATCACACAACGTGCCAAGACGTCGCCCCCCACAAAGCCAAGATTTCCTAATGTGGATACGGTAAACTGTCATTATTTAATAAATGAACCAAGGAAGATGGGGGTCGGTCAACCTACGAAACATCGCACATTTCCTTTAACTTTTGCGACGCTAATAGGTCTACCGTCTTGTTGGCTGATCTTGGAGTCCAAGACCAGCGACAGGCCTGCAAGGATTCTGCAAAAAAATTTACTTTCGCTAAAATGGGATACACCCTCCAGCTATCATTTTTGCTAAAATGGGATACACCCTCCAGTTACCATTCTCTAACTTCCCATTCAACTTGAGTAGCACACCTAGCTACAATAGATTGCTTGCAATATGCCAATAACTTCCCTGTTGGAAATGTGCTCTAAAAGCCAATCATATGATGATACTTTACAAACATTTCACGTGTTAAACTAATCTAGTTTAATATATATATATATATATATATATATATATATATATATATATATATATATATATATATATATATATAGGGCAAAGATTATTGTTTAAAGCTGTCTCATATAAATGTTATATGCTTAAACGATAAGTCCAAGGCATATGTAATTCGGAGAATGTAATTTAAAGAAGTTAGATTCATGAGGCCATTCTTTTTCATATACATATCCTAAATGTTTCTGATCATAGGATTTCCAATTGGGCATTGACAGTCCATTAAAATCAGTACGTGCTATGTCTTCTCTCAGGGAGAGTGACTGGTCTCGAGTCATTGGTGTGACTGACACCAAGACAAGCATGTAGGTGCTCAATAGAGAATGAATCCACTAAACACGATCAACGAGGAACTCTCATACTCATGTCACATAAGAGCTCATGGTTGGGACAATGCAAAGTAGTCCTTTGACCTAAGGCATCATAGTTGTCTTATGGTCAGGTCCTTGATCTTTGACTATATCAAAGTCACTCCATCAGAGGGTGTCCACGGCATAGTTGGGGTTAAGCCATTTAGCCATGAAGGCAAGTGAATGAGAAATAAGGGATCTCTAACCTTCAAACCGTTTGAGGGAGAATACTCTATGATATGATTAAGAATCTCTGGCCAAAGTATGAATGAGATTTAGGAAGTCGTTCCAAATCACATTCAAGGTAATCATATAAGTAAACGAATCACATTGGATAGTAGACATGAATAAACTATCAATACAAACAATGTGGTCAAGAGTATTGTATTAGACAAAAACTGTATTGCATTGTATTCCTAAACTGAATAGGCTCTTCACCTCTTTTGATTAGCTTGGGTAGCCATGACATGCTCATAGGTGTCACTCATAGTTTGTGAAAACCGTAAAGGTTTATAATCACTAAAGGGAGAATTGAAAGTAAGTTTCAATTCATAATCAATTTGAAAGAGTTTTAATCGCCCACTGCCTCGTTAAAATAAACCTAATGGATTGTGCACCGAGTAAGGTAGAGATTGAAGAAACAACGGAGATGAGTAAGGATAATTAAACGGTTTAATTATTTATGGCTAGGATTAATTAATATGTTAATTAATCAAACGAATATGTTCCTTTTAGACCTCGGGTTGGTTTTGGGCCTCAAGGTCCAATGGGCTTCGAATGTCAAGCCTATTGACTTAAGTTGTATGACAACTTAATGAATAAAGATTCAAGAGGTCCCAAACAGCCCAAAGACCATAGGAGGCTGGCCATGTTGATCAAGAAGTGATATTTGGACATATTACGAGTTTCCCACTCCAATGAAGGTAGGTATAAATGTGACTTTATAGCTCTTTCTTCTTTAGGGGTTTCTTTTGGAGAAAAGATGAGAACACAATGTTCTCCTTTTTCTCTCTAAGAGGCCGGCCACCCTAGGAAGGTTTTACTAGCATCTAAACCTTCCTAGGTCACTCATCTTCTCATCAATGCTCTCTTTGGTGTGGAAAAATTAGAGGTTCTCTATTTTGGGAACTTGAATAATCCTTTCAACCATTCTCCTCCAAGAAATCCATAGAGCTAAGAAGCAAGGAATGAAGGCCCTTTCCTTGGGTGATTATGTTGGAAATGTGCCCTAAAACCAATCATATGATGATACTTTATGGACATTTCGCATGATTAAACTAATCTAGTTTAATATCAAGGGCAAAGATTATTGTTTGAGCGGTCTCATATAAATGTTATATGCTTAAACGATAAAGTCCAAGGAATATGTGATTGGGAGAATGCAATCTAAAAGAAGTTAGATTCATGAGACCATTCTTTCGTAGACACATCCTAAACGTTCCTGATCATAGGATTGCCAATTGGGCATTGACAGTCCGTTAAGATCAGTACGTGCTATGTCTTCTCTCAGGGAGAGTGACTAGTCTCGAGTCATTGGTGTGAGTGACACCAAGACAAGTACGTAGGTGCTCAATAGAGAATGAGTTCACTGAACACGATCAACGACGAGTTCTCATATTCATGTCACGTGAGAACTCATGGTTAGGATAATGCAAATTAGTCCTTTGACCTGAGGCATCATAGTTGTCTTGTGGTTAGGTCCTTGATCTTTGATCGTGTCAAATGGCATTCCTTTGGAGTGTCCACGACATGGTTAGGGTCAAGCTATCTAGTCATGGAGACAAGTGAATGCGCAACAAGGGATCTCTAACCTTCAAACCGTTGAGGGAGAATACTCTATGATATGATTTAGAATCTCTGGCCAGAGTATGAATGAGATGTTGGAATGTGTTCCAGATCACATTCAATGGAATCATATAAACACGAGATTCACATTGGATAGTAGACATGAATAAACTATCAAGCCAAACAATGTGGTCAAGAGTATTGTATTAGAGAATGACCGTATTGCATTTGTAATCCTAAACTGAATAGGTTCTCCACCTCTTCTGATTAGCTTGGGTAACCATGATATGCTGCTAGGTGTCACTCATGGTTTGTGGAAGCCCTAAACGTGTGTAAACACTAAAGGGAGAATTGAAAGTAAGTTTCAAATTCACAATCGATTTGAAAGAGTTTGAATCGCCCACTGCCTCGCTAAAAGGAACCTAATGGATCGTACACCGTGTAAGGTAGAGATTGAAGATTCAACGGAGATGAGTAAGAATAATTAAATAGTTTAATTATTTATGGCAAGGATTAATTAATATGATTATTAATCAAACGAATAAGTTCGTTAAAGACCTCGGGATGGTTTTGGACCTTAAGGCCCAATGGGCTTCGAACGTCAAGTCCATTGACTTAAGTTGTATGACAACTTAATAAATAATGATTTACAAAGGCCCAAAATACTCCAAAAATATCCTAAGGCCGGCCATATTGTGAAGGGTAGCAAACTTGGACTTATTTACAAGTTTGCCACTCAAATGAATTAAGGTATAAATATGATTTTATAGCCAAAATTCATTAGGGTTTGTTTTTGGGAAATTGGAGAGAAGAAAAGCTCTCCCTTCTCTCTAGAAATGGCCGGCCCCCTTGGAGGGTTTTAGCTAGCACTCTAGCTCCTCCAAGGTCACTCATATCCTCTTAATCAAAACCTTGGTGTAGAAACTTAGAGGTTCTCAATTTTGAGAACTTAGAGAACCTATCCTTTCTATATAAATCCATAGTTTTAAGATGCAAGGAATGAAGGCCCTCTCTTTGGGTGATTAGCCTTTGCTTAAGCAAAGAGGAATCTACAAAGGTATAAATCTCAACTCACTTTGTTTTGAGTTGTTTAAAGGTTCACCAATCTATTAGGCTTTGAACATTCATGGGTAATGTTTTGTTTTTAAGTATATGCAAGCATGATTCCGCCTTTAATTTGTTAATTGCATGCTAATGATATTGCTTAAATGAACATGTTTCTCCAAAATAATCCTTCAGATTAGCCTTTGCTTATGCAAAGAGGAATCAACAAAGGTATAAGATTTCTCAACTCACTTAGTTCTTGAGTTGAGTCTTGGTTCACCCAACTACTAGGCTTTGAATTTCATGTGTAAAGTTTTGTTTTTGAGTGCATACAAACATGATTCTGCCTTTAATTATTAATTTCATGTTGTTGATGCTGCTCAAATGAACTTGTTTTTCACAAATTTTCCTTCATTCCTTACATTATCCCGTGCCACCAATCCCACAAACCCTTTACTAGTTGATGCAGCCCAACTTACATTCACATTAACTTTAATGAAATGAGAAGGTGGCAGCGACCATCTTGTTTCCACCTCACTATCGAGAGAAGCCAAGGCCTGCTGAACCCCGTCAACCTATGTGCCTCAAGAAACGCTCCCACTGCATTATTAACAGCAAAAACGATCTGAATTGGGTTAATAGAACAATGATTAAAGAGAAAATTACACTTGGCGTTCTAAATATGCCAACATATGAAAACAATATGGCAGAGAAGCCATTGTCTATTGTTGGCAACCCAATAGCCTGAACTGAAAATTTCTTTAAACCACTATTTCCAAGACGAAACAGTAGTCCTATCTAGCCTGTAGCTAAGCGCTCCCCCAAACCAAATAGCTGCCACCCAACCACATTAAAGGAGAAGATGTTCAATAGTTTCATAATTGGCATGGTAGATAGAGCACAATGGTGATTAGGCAGATTTTTTCCTAAATAAATTAGCCATCGTAGGCAAGGCATCTTGGACAATCTTTCACAAAAAGTGCCTAACTTTTGGAGGAGAGTTCACCTTCCAAATAACTTTCCATACTTGAGAAGGAACATGTTTGCCAGCAGATCGACTTGAGCCTGTAAGAACGGTTGCCCTCGAACGCACCCAATGGTAGCCCGTCTTCACCTTAAAGTTTCCACATTTATCAAAAGGGTAAACTGGCCTATCTGGTTTGGACATATCACCAATCACCGTAACAGGAAAGGCATCCATCTCCTCTGGTGATAGAAAACCCACCAGGAAATCAAGATCCCACGATTTAGTAGTTGGACACACTAGCGTATCAATGCGGGTGTTCCTCGACACCAGAACTCATCCCTTCGACAACAGATGTCCCACAAGAAGAGAGGGAAACCACTTATCGACCCAAATCTGAACATCTTTACCACTCATGATCTGCCAATGTGCACCTCCCAACAATAGATCTCTACCCACCAACAAGTTAGACCATAACCATAATGCACGGCAACCCCTTGTGGCATCAAGGAAAGATCAATGGTGATAATATCTAGCCATTAAGACTCTAGTCCACAAGGATGTAGGATCATGGATGAGACGCCAACACTACTTAGCTAAGAGAGCATTATCAAAATCTTGGAAATTCTGAAACCCATGCCTCCCTGAGTCTTCAAAAGACCAAGAGTTTCCTTAGCCACCTATTGAATATTCTTGTCCTAGCCATTTTCCCCCCACCAAGAAGCATAAATGAAAGCATCCAATACATTACACACCACGACAGGAAATTTGAATAAATTCATTGGGTAAGCCAGAATGGCTTGCACCATTGCTTTTATCAAAACCTCATTCCAAGCCTGCAATAAAATACCTATTTTCCACCTCTGAAGTTTCCCCATTACTCTATCCATAATATAGGCCAACCCTTGCCTCTTGGAACGACCCCAAACTGCAGAAACTTGATAGGAGCATATTTATGCTACTTAGTTAGTGTGTTTTCTTGCATTTACTTAGTTATTTGTTGCTTATTATAGTGTTTAAAGTCATTTTCGTGTGTTTTTAGGTCCAAGGAGCAAAGTGGTCAAAAAGATGCATTTTGAAGCATTTTAGAGCAAATTTGGGCTTGGAATGGATAGCACAAGCAATGGGCAAGAGGATGGACAAATTTGGAGTTCAAATGGAGCTAGGAATATGTTTCAAGGTTGGAGAAATAAATTCAAGTCAAAGAAGATAAGGTATCAGCTCAAAAGAAGGAGGATTATCCAAAACATTATCTAAAACAACCTTATCTTATCCAATCCTTATCCTATCTTAACTAGCCTTATCTTATCCTAATCCTTCTCTAACCTATTTCCAGCTGCAAATAGGGTTTATTTCCTAATTGGAGTACATTTAAATTAGGTTTCTAGAAGCCTAAGCTTTTCCTACTTAAGTGCCGCACCCTTATCCTATTTCCTACAAATCTGGCACTTAAATCTTGTTTCTAGAAAACCTCATCTTAATTCCTACAAAGGTGGCGTCCTACCATGTTTTAGAAAGCGTTGCATGTCCCTGAATTGGTGCTGTGTATGCCCTTCTAGATGACCTACAAATCTGTAACATGTACCACTTCTAGAAGCCTAAAAGGGTGGCTCAATGTTCCATCTAGAAGCCTTATTCCCAGCCGCATGGTATCTCTCATTCCCTTGTGGATTTGGCCTTCTAGATGACCTATTCTTGCTAGGTTTTGATTTCCTTGTTCTCCTCAAACATTTAGTCCTTTTCCTTGCTGATTTGAGAAGGATTTTGCACTATAAATAAAGCACCCAGCCGCACCATTCACATCATCATTCTAGAAATCATTCTCAGCCATCTACACCATTCTCCAAGCAACAATTCGCCCAAAAATCCCTCTTGTGCAGCAGCTAATCAAGGAAGGAAGGAGATGGTGCCACTTAGAGTCGTGAATGCCATTCAAAGTGTTGGATTGCTGGAGCGTTTCTAGGTGTTGTCTATCTTTATTTTTAATGTTTCAATTTAGTTTTCTTTGTTTAATTGCTATCATGAGGAACTAAACCCCTATTACCTAGGGGGGAATTCGAAACCATCAACATATGTGATATGAATTGATTTCATCTAGTTGCGATTTCATAAACCATGAATGCATTTTGCTTACCTGTTTGATTTATAACTTATTCTTGTGTGTTAATTAAGGATGCATACTTAGTTTGCATGCTAGGATTTGATGCTAGAATATAAGGGAGTTTCACCTAATCGTTACAAACTTATATTTACAAGTAGTGGAGGTTGCTAGTCACAATCGTGTTAAGTGAATTCCTGGTAAGAGTGTCATGCTATCATAGTCACGAATGCCTTGTCAATGCTTATGATTATCACAAAACTTAATGATCTTTGATATGTATCTCTAGTATGCTACATATAGGGACCTTGATAGGAATAATTTGGTTTGCGGCGCTACGTCCAAATCAATGAACTTAGGAAAATCTGAGGGTTAATGCATGCTACACGATTAATTTGGGGTGTTGAGGTTCATGGCTTATAGAAAGAACAACTGGAAATCGATTTGTGTTGTATATGTGTCATGTGTGGAGAAGGACCCTCTAGCTATCCATTCACCCATTTAATTCACCAATTTCGTGTCTTGTTACTTAGTTTACAAATCTGTCTATTTTAAGTTTAATTTCGTTCAAAACCAACCCATTACTTCTAATTTGTGTTAGATTAGTCTAAATTCGTCAAAACTTGTGTTTTCTAGTCTTTTGAGTCAATTTGAGTCTTACATTCGTCCAAATCAATCTTAGGTGTTAGTTTAGAGTCTAAATAACTTGTTTTTGTGTCTTTTAGGTTTATTTAGCTTGTTTTGAGTCTCTAGAGTCCAAAAACTGTCCAATTGAGTCGTATTTGCTGTTTTAAGTTTGTTTTTGAGTTATTTGAGTCTAGTTAGTGTTTTAGCGTCTAAATTGAGTAGATTAGCAATCCTTTTAATCCCCCGCCTAGAACGATCCCTACTTACACATTACTACACTTATAGGGTTTAAGTTTGTGTGCGATTTAATTTCACATCAAAACTCCCAAATATGTACCAGGATCAGATACAATAATCATGCCAAGAATCGCTCCCAATTCTATCAATTCATCCATAGAGATATTAGAATTGAAAAACACATTGAATTTCTAAACATTTGCCGTTTATCTAGATGCCGAGTAATACTCATTCAATAGCTGAACAAGATTTTTGCAATTTTTCTTGTCGGCCTTAGAAAATAGTAGCATGTTATCGGCCAAAAAAAGTGTGAAATTACGGGGCCATTATGACTCATCTGCACTATATCCAAATATCTCCTATCCATCGCCAATTGGAAGTTAATGCGCTATTCCAATACTATTGTGGATTTGTCGATCCGCTACAAAAGTGTTTTGCATGGGAGAAATCTGAAGGATTATTTTAGAAATACATGTTCATTTAAGCAATATCATTAGCATGCAATTAACAAATTAAAGGCGGAATCATGCTTGCATATACTTAAAAACAAAACATCAACCATGAATGTTCAAAGCCTAGTAGTTTGGTGAACCTTTAAACAACTCAAATCAAAGTGAGTTGAGATTTATACCTTTGTAGATTCCTCTTTGCTTAAGCAAAGGCTAATCACCCAAAGAGAGGGCCTTCATTCCTTGCATCTTAAATCTATGGATTTATATAGAAAGGATAGGTTCTCTAAGTTCTCAAAATTGAGAACCTCTAAGTTTCTACACCAAGGTTTTGATTAAGAAGAAATGAGTGACCTTGGAGGAGCTAGAGTGCTAGCTAAAACCCTCCAAGGGGGCCGGCCATTTCTAGAGAGAAGGGAGAGCATTTCATCTCTCCAATTTCCCCAAAAACAACCCTAAATGAATTTTGGCTATAAAGTCAAATTTATACCTTAATTCATTTGAGTGGCAAACTTGTAAATAAGTCCAAGTTCACTACCCTTACATTGTGGCCGGCCTTAGGGATATTTTTGGAGTATTTTGGGCCTTTGTAAATCATTATTTATTAAGTTGTCATACAACTTAAGTTAATGGACTCGACGTTCGAAGCCCATTGGGCCTTAAGGTCCAAAACTATCCCGAGGTCTTTAACGAACTTATTCGTTTGATTAATAATCATATTAATTAATCCTTGCCATTAATAATTAAACCATTTAATTATTCTTACTCATCTCCGTTGAATCTTCAATCTTTACCTTACACGGTGTACGATCCATTAGGTTCCTTTTAGCGAGGCAGTGGGCGATTCAAACTCTTTTAAATCGAT
Source organism: Crataegus laevigata (assembly GCA_963580275.1). NCBI lineage: Eukaryota > Viridiplantae > Streptophyta > Magnoliopsida > Rosales > Rosaceae > Crataegus > Crataegus laevigata. The sequence continues at coordinate 15,862,929 of OY756942.1, read as the reverse complement.
TGTGAATTTGAAACTAACTTTCAATTCTCCCTTTAGTGTTTACACACGTTTAGGGCTTCCACAAACCATGAGTGACACCTAGCAGCATATCATGGTTACCCAAGCTAATCAGAAGAGGTAGAGAACCTATTCAGTTTAGGATTACAAATGCAATACGGTCCTTCTCTAATACAATACTCTTGACCACATTGTTTGGCTTGATAGTTTATTCATGTCTACTATCCAATGTGAATCTCGTGCTTATATGATTCCATTGAATGTGATCTGGAACACATTCCAACATCTCATTCATACTCTGGCCAGAGATTCTAAATCATATCATAGAGTATTCTCCCTCAACGGTTTGAAGGTTAGAGATCCCTTGTTGCGCATTCACTTGTCTCCATGACTAGATAGCTTGACCCCAACCATGCCGTGGACACTCCAAAGGAATGCCATTTGACACGATCAAAGATCAAGGACCTAACCACAAGACAACTATGATGCCTCAGGTCAAATGACTAATTTGCATTATCCTAACCATGAGTTCTCACGTGACATGAATATGAGAACTCGTCGTTGATCGTGTTCAGTGAACTCATTCTCTATTGAGCACCTACGTACTTGTCTTGGTGTCACTCACACCAATGACTCGAGACTAGTCACTCTCCCTGAGAGAAGACATAGCACGTACTGATCTTAACGGACTGTCAATGCCCAATTGGCAATCCTATGATCAGGAACGTTTAGGATGTGTCTACGAAATAATGGTCTCATGTATCTAACTTCTTTAGATCGCATTCTCCCAATCACATATTCCTTGGACTTTATCGTTTAAGCATATAACATTTATATGAGACCGCTCAAACAATAATCTTTGCCCTTGATATTAAACTAGATTAGTTTAATCATGTGAAATGTCCGTAAAGTATCATCATATGATTGGTTTTAGGGCACATTTCCAACAAAATCAGCTTCAACAATATGGGCTTCAGCCTATTCAACAACACCTTGGATAGAATTTTATAAGAATAATTGCAACAACTTATCGGACGAAATTGCGATACTAACTCTGGAGAGTGAACTTTAGGAATCAGCATAATATGGGTAGAGTTAAGTCGACTCGGGCATCCCACTCCTTCCATTATAGCCATTATTATTGCATTAATGTCAGTAGCAATATCTTCCGAAAATATATGATAAAAGACTCATTGAAACCCATTTGGCCTTGGGGCCTTAAGATTCCCTATTTAGAGGGCAACCATTTTAATTTCTTCCACCGTGATCGGCTCTGTGAGTGTGTCATTCATCCCATTTGTGACCAACAAGGTAAGAAAATCTAACACCGATCCCCACTCCCTTGGGTCAGAAGTAGTGAACAAATCCATAAAATGGCGTCCAAATAAACTTCGAACCTTTCCCAGATTGTTTTTCCAAGTACCATTATCCTGCTTAATTTTTAGCATATTATTCCTCATACGCCTTTGAATAGTAATTTGATGAAATAACTTTTTATTTGCATCGCCTTCCCTAAGCCACTTAATTCGAGATCTCTGTTGCCAAAAAATTTCTTCCTGCTCTTTAATCTGCTTAGCATTGTTTGCCCACCACTTTTGTAACTCATCTAATAAGGTTAACAGCTTCTTAATTTGTTGATCTCACATGTGGAATTTCTTCCTGCTCTAGTGGATTAGTTTCGACCATTAAACATAAATCCGTTGAAGCCAAATTTCCATTGCAGTCTCCTCACTCTATCCTTGCCAATATGATCTTACTAATTCCCTACATTCCACTTCCGTTGCCCAAAAACCCTTGAACCTAAATCTCTTTTTTATCTTTCTGAACTTCCGGCTCTTTTGAAATAATGATTGGACAATGGTCAGAGCCCAACACTGTAGCATGGATGGCAACAATATTAGGCCATAGATTCTGCCAATAACAATTGAGAAGTCCCCTATCAAGACGTTCTTCAACAAAAGCACCATTACGAGTACTTGTCCATGTGAAGGCCGCCCCTTTGAAATCAATATCCAAAAGTTTCGTGCAATTCATATAGTTCTTCAACCTACTTTCCCCCTTGACTTTTCAACCTCCCAAAGAAATTCATTGAAATCCCCAGCACATAACCATGGGATCGTTGAAGGAGAAAAATGTGAACTCCTCCATCCCTAAAATTCCCCCTTTTCTGCTTAGTATGAGGTTCCACAGACACTCGTGACCCTCACCCGAGTATATTATCCAATTTCTCTAACTTGAGCATCAATTATTTGTTTTGAAAAAAAACATAATATGCACATCCAAAGAAGCATCCCACCATAAACTAAGCCCACCGGCCTTTCCAACCGGAGCCATATTAAACCCATCCACAAAACCCATACACCCGAAGAAAAATTTGTGAAAAACAAGTTCATTTGAGCAACATCAACAACATGCAATTAACAATTAAAGGCGGAATCATGTTATATGCACTCAAAAACAAAACTTAACCCATGAAATTCAAAGCCTAGTAGATAGATGAACCAAGACTCAACTCAAGAACAAACTGAGTTCAGAAATCTTATACCTTTGTTGATTCCTCTTTGCATAAGCAAAGGCTAATCACCCAAGGAGAGGGCCTTCATTCCTTGCTTCTTAACTCCATGGATTTTGGAGGAGGATGATAGAATGTATTCTCCAAGTTCCCAAGAAAGGGAACCTCTATGTCTCCACACCAAGAAGAGCATTTAGAAGAGATAAGTGACCTTGGAGGAGGAATGATTGCTAGCTAATCCCCTCCAAGGGGGCCGGCCTCCTAGAGAGAAAGGGAGAGACATGTTCTCTCTAATTTTCTCCAAAAGAAACCCTAAATGAATTTTGGCTATAAAGTTCCTGATATAGTCACTTCACTTAAGTGACTAAACGAACAAAAACCTTATTTTTCATCACATGGCCGGCCTACCATATGCATTGGGCTGTTTGGGCCCTTTTAAATCTCAAGTCATTTAAGTTGTCATACAACTTAAGTTAATGGGCTTGACTTTCGAAGCCCATTGGGCCATGAGGCACAAAACTAACCCGAGGTCTAAAACGAACTTATTCGTTTGATTAATAAACATATTAATTAATCCTAGCCATATACAATTAAACCATTTAATTGTTCTTACTCAACTCCGTTGTTTCTTCAATCTCTACCTTACACGGTGTACGATCCATTAGGTTCCTTTTAGCGAGGCAGTGGGCGATTAAAACTCCTTCAAATCGATTGTGAATTGAAACTTACTTTCAATTCTTCCTTTAGTGATTATACACATTTAGGGCTTCCACAAACCATAAGTGACACCTAGCAGTATCTCATGGTTACCCAAGCTAATCAGAAGAGGTGGAGAACCTATTCAGTTTAGGATTACAATGCAATACGGTCTTTCTCTAATACAATACTCTTGACCGCATTTTTTGGTTTGATAGTTTATTCATGTCTACTATCCAATGTGATTCATTTACTTATACGATTACTTTGAATGTGATTTGTAACGTCTTTCCAAATCTCATTCATACTCTGGCCAGAGATTCTTAATCATATCATAGAATATTCTCCCTCAAACAGTTTGAAGGTTAGAGATCCCTTGTTGCGCATTCACTTGCCTCCATGGCTAAGTGGCTTAACCCCAACTATGTTGTGGACACCCTCTGACGGAGTGACTTTGACATAGTCAAAGATCAAGGACCTAACCACAAGACAATTATGATGCCTCAGGTCAAAGGACTACTTTGCATTATCCCAACCATGAGTTCTCATGTGACATGAGTATGAGAACTCCTCGTTGATCATGTTCAGTGGACTCATTCTCTATTGAGCACCTACATGCTTGTTTTGGTGTCAGTCACACAAACGACTCGAGACCAATCACTCTTCTTGAGAGAAGACATAGCACGTACTGATCTTAACGGACTGTCAATGCCCAATTGGCAATCTTATGATCAGGAACGTTTAGGATATGTATACAAAAGAGAGTGGTCTCATGAATCTAACATCTTTAGATTACATTCTCCTAACTACATATTCCTTGGACTTATTGTTTAAGCATATAACATTTATATGATATGGCTTTAAACAATAATCTTTGCCCTTTATATTAAACTAAATTAGTTTAACATGTGAAATGTCTGTAAACTATCATCATATGATTGGTTTTAGGGCACATTTCCAACGATATCCCACTTGCACTGGAGCCAATTAGCTTGGTCATCAGTGATGATACCTCTTCTGAATTCATTTCAAAAATGGCTGAGTAGTAGGCCTAGATAATGGATATCTATATGTTATCCTTAGAAGCAACCTTGAGAATAACAACGTCACCATTATACATGATTCTCAATCATGTGGTTCAGTCTCTCATTTAAGTTTAGATCTTGATGAGACCTTGATTCCCTGGCTTGAGTTATCGCCCCATTAGTGTCGTAGTGTCGACACACTAGAGACACTTTCTGGTTGGAATCGAATGGAAAGTTCATAAATGAACTTTCCCATCCAAACAACAATGTTGTAAGCTTCTATAATATTTGTTGGAAATGTGCCCTAAAACAAATCATATGATGATACTATACGGACATTTCACATGTTAAACTAATCTGGTTTAATATAAAGGGCAAAGATTATTGTTTTAAGCTATCTCATATAAATGTTATATGCTTGAACAATAAGTCCAAGGAATATGCAATTGGGAGAATGTGATCTAAAGAAGTTAGATTCATGAAACCATTCTCTTTCGTATACATATCCTAAACGTTCCTGATCATAGGATTGCCAATTGGGCATTGACAGTCCGTTAAGATCAGTATGTGCTATGTCTTCTCTTAGGAAGAGTGATTGGTCTCGAGTCATTGGTGTGACTGACACCAAGACAAGCATGTAGGTGCTTGATAGAGAATGAGTCCACTGAACACGATCAACGAGGAGTTCTCATACTCATGTCACATGAGAACTCATGGTTGGGATAATGCAAAGTAGTCATTTGACCTGAGGCATCATAGTTGTCTTGTGGTTAGGTCCTTGATCTTTGACTATGTCAATGTCACTCTATCAGAGGGTGTCCACGGCGTAGTTGGGGTTAAGTCACTTAGCCATGGAGGCAAGTGAATGCGTAACAAGGGATCTCTAACCTTCAAACTGTTTGAGGGAGAATACTTTATGATATGATTTAGATTCTCTGGGCAGAGTATGAATAAGATTTGGAAAGTCGTTCTGAATCACATTCAAAGTAATCATATAAGTAAATGAATCACATTGGATAGTAGACATGAATAAACTATCAAACCAAACAATGTGGTCAAGAGTGTTGTATTAGAGAAAGACCGTATTGCATTGTAATCCTAAATTGAATAGGTTCTCCACCTCTTCTGATTAGCTTGGGTAACCATGACATACTGCTAGGTGTCACTCATGGTTTGTGAAAGCTCTAATAGTGAGTAATCACTAAAGGGAGAATTGAAAGTAAGTTTCAATTCACAATCGATTTGAAAGAGTTCTAATCGCCCACTGCCTCGCTAAAAGGAACCTAATGGATCGTACACCGAGTAAGGTAGAGATTGAAGAAACAATGGAGATGAGTAAGGATAATTAAATGCTTTAATTATATATGGCTAGGATTAATTAATATGTTAATTAATCAAACGAATAAGTTCGTTATAAACCTCGGGTTAGTTTTGGGCCTCAAGGCCCAATGGGCTTTGAACGTCAAGCCCATTGACTTAAGTTGTATGACAACTTAATGACTAATAAAACATAATGGCACAAATAGCCCAATAAACCTTTAAGGCCGACCATGATGAATTGGAGTGGGTTTTTGGACTTATTACAAGTTTGCCACTCCAATGAAGGTAGATATAAATATGACTTTATAGCCTTTTCTTCATTAGGGTTTCTTTTGGAGAAAAGATGAGAACACTTCTCTCCCTTTTCTCCCTAAGTGGCTGGCCCCCTTGGAGGGGATTAACTAGCATCTAATCCTCCTCCAAGGTTACTCATCTCTTCTAAATGCTCTCCTTGGTGTGGAGACTTAGAGGTTCCCTTTCTTGGGAACTTGGAGAATCCATTCTACCATCCTCCTCCAAGAAATCCATGGAGCTAAGAAGCAAGGAATGAAGGCCCTCTCCTTGGGTGATTAGCCTTTGCTTATGCAAAGAGGAATCAGCAAAGGTATAAGATTTCTCAACTCACTTTATTTTGAGTTGAGTCTTGGTTCACCTATCTACTAGGATTTGAATTTCATCGGTTAAGTTTTGTTTTGGAGTGCATATAAACATGATTCCGCCTTTAAATGTTAATTGCATGTTGTTGATGTTGCTCAAATGAACTTGTTTTTCACAAATTTTACTTCAATATTTTGCAGACATGATGGAACACATTAAAGTCATTACTTTTAACGTTTCCACCCAAATATCTCTTTAGTCATAATAAAGAGATATCCAATTATCACTTCATTCATAATGAAGAGACATCCAATTATCACTTCATTCATAATGAAGAGACATTCAATGATGGATTAGATTCATAATCTAATACATTTACGCTTCCATTACGTTACTCTAATTCTTCCTCATTCTTAAGGAATCCATCCTTAGTATTTCTTAAATACTTAAGGATTCACTTGACAGTTGTCATGGCTCTGATCCTGGGCTTGCATTGATATCACCATGTACTGATCTTAGTACAACTCATATCAACGTTTTTCATACAATATGAAATACATAAATTACCTTTCCGCATATGCATAAAGGATTCATTTTACGCATTATTTCTTTGGGAGTCAAAAGGGTACGTTCCTTTTGTGAAGAGCAACTTCCTAGTCTCACTAGGATTGTCCTTCTGATTAAAGTTTATTATCACGTGAGAAACTTCCTAGCATCTTTTGTCTATCACTAGGGATTGATATAATCCAATTATATCCTGAAATCTATCATTATAGATTTCCATCACATGTATATAGACTATGTCTCCCATATACATTCTATCATTATAGACTGTTTAAAGTCATAACTTTAACGAAGAAGAATTCCTTTCATTTCCAAAATTAATATATATCGTATATATATGTACAAATTTAGGAATATGATTAACTCCCACTAACCTTTTGTAAACTTAGTAAACAAAAGATTCATTTACATCTTTATGAGAAATCAAACGATTTGATCCTTTTTCTCATAAGATGTTTATAGCTCCCACTAGCTTGCTGAGATTCATGATGGATGGATCTCTACAACTTACATGTCTTGTGATTCCTAGTTTTAGACATATATTATCAAGAGTATCTTGATAATGGTTTCGGAAACCCACATTATGTCCAAACATTGAATCACCCTTTAGTTGTGTCAAGCAATCTTCAAATTAATAGAAACCAAGACTATATCAAAGATGGTTTCTTCCAAGTCAACCAATCTCGTTGATTGTAGTCACCTTAAGCTACCAATTAGCTTTGAAGGTTTCATTATTTCGAATCAAATGGTTTTATACCATTTTCTTCATTATATGTCGTACATACACTTAATGTAGTCATAAGGATATCCATTCTTATTTCTTTTGAATTAAGAGATGTAACTCTATGACATAGTCATAAAGTTCAAAACATTCAACTGAGACAGTTTATAGATCCTTCTCGACTACCTTGGAGCTAGTGGTGTAGGAACTAGGTTGTTATATTTGTTGATTATCATCTTGTCTCTCAAAGAACCCATTCTTTGAGATCTATCTCTCGTTCATTTGCTCTATCTTAGGCAAATCCTATTGTAGGATTATAATGAACGACCCAACAAACAACCTTTGTTAGTTGGTCCATAGATATGATATCCAAATGTTAATTTAAGGATATCCCACAAGATTATTCTCAAACAAATATTGCTTATTAGCACAAAACCCAAATCTTAACACAATTAAGATTTGTCTTTCTTTCCAACTACATCCTATGGAGTCATGAAAATTTTGGAAGATATTCTAATTGACAATCATATTGTCTTAGAAGTATATATATATATCCTATATATGGGTTATTTGATAATATCCAACGAACCAAATCTTATTCTTGTTCGTTCTTCTCGCAATGGAGAAGTCCATTATCTTATGATGCTACTTTCCTTGATATCTTTCAAGGAAACTCTTCTAAAGTGTCCTTTTTCCTTGGATCAAATCTAAGGAGGTAAATACTTTAGACGTCTTACTCATCAACTTACATTCTTGAACTCTTTGAAACCTGTTGCAAAGTATTCGGACTCGTGTTTATTCAAAACAAACGATGGTCCAACCGAGAGCGATCTTCGGTGAATGTCTTACAATATGAGTAGTATTATGTTGTGGACAAGTGCCACAAACATCTAAGTGATTTAACCTCATCATCTTTGTGATTCTTTCTTCTTTCAAAAAGAATAAAGATTCGAACATTTCGCCTCTATACAATTTTTAACAAGAAGGCATTGGATCTGGATCTAACGATCCAAAGCATCCATCTATGACCAACTCGTAATTTATGTTTTAGAGGTGTCACAACTCAGTGGGATTACTCACTACCTTGTAACCTTTTGGGTTTTAAGCATCGTCATATTCTAAACAGTTAACACTACCACATTATCTCTACTATAGAGACAATCAATTAGATTACAATAATCTAACCATTCATTAATAAAGAACAATGTTTTGTCAAACAAAGCATTCATCCATCTCTTATAGTGATGGAATTAAGTTCCTTATTCAAACTGGGATGTAAAGACAATCTTTGTTTTTCCAATTTCTTTGGTAGTTCATATGAGCAAGCACCTTTTGCTTTCGCAGAGATCTATATCTTATTCACGTTTCGAATGTGATGTACTTTTTCCTCTCATTAATCTTCTACTTCTTATTAGCCACACTTTTACAACGATTGTAAAACATAGTTGCTAATACAGAATTATGTATTCAAGTAGAAGAACCAACTGTTTTGAATTATTCAAGAACAATTTACAACACCTTCGAAAGGTATGTTCTTGACACTTGCAAGACATTTCTTGCAAATACCCTTTCCAATGTCCATCCTTTCATAAAGAAAGTTTGTTCCCTTGGAGTTATTTCGCCTTCTTCATTTGACTTCTCCATTGACTACAATAGTCATGGTCCCTATACTCCCACTATCTCTCTTGAAACTTATTTCAATTGTGTTATACACATCAAACGATTTGGAGAGCGTGCGGTTATTGTTCACTATATAGTTTACAATAAACTTAGTGAACCATTTGGATAGGGACTCAAATGTGAAGTCCTTGCCTAGATTCCGTCTCTAGAAGTGGTTTAACACTTCTACACTCAATGATTCAAAATCATCATAAGTCCATGTTGATGGACTATTTTTGTCAACCAACCATTATGTTCTAAACATAATTACAAACTTTCAAAAGTTGTTCCAGGCAACTCTAATTTCTTCATACAACAATTTGTAAGTGAAGAATCATGGCACATAAAGTGTCTATGCCCTTGTGCTTTCTTCTCAAGTTCCTTGTTCGTGTAACAAAGAGACAAGCACTAGTGTTTGCGTTGTCCTCTTTATGAGGATGAGACTACTTAGGCACTTTTACAATCCATTGAAGACAATCTATGGGATTGTGGTACCAAGTTCGGAAACTAAAGCCTTCGGCTTTTCTTTGTCAAGTTTTGGATAACGTTTGCAAATATATCGGTAACTAAATACATAACGAATATAAATTGATTGATTTTAAGCTATTTGATCCAGGTCTTTAAATCAAATAGCACCACCCCACTATTTTTAGCAAATTCCATATCTCTCATTGGAATTTGAGAGTTTTGGAGGAAACTCTTAGTAGGGTATGGGAGACTTACTATTACCACGCCCACCTCACACTGATATGATGTTGGCTAGCAAAAATAATAATGAGAGAGTACGCTTACTCATTTACATCTAATGTAAGAACCCATCTTATTTGGCTTCTAGAGAATGATGCCTCAGAATGATATGATGTTGGCGCCATTGCACTTAGTTAAGTCATTCCCACCATGCGAGTTCAGGTAGGGTTTCAAGAACAACCTCACAATGATACGATGTTGATCATTTTCGTTGACTATCTTCACAACATCATGTATGCATATAGAACTCCTCCTGAGTGTAAGCACATACTTTGTACTCCCCCATGATAGGGTGAAGTCGGTGTATGAGTCATAAACGATTGGAGACTACCACGGTGGAAGGCCACGAAGGAGTGTTCAAAGCACTCTCACACTTGTCAACTTAATATTGGTTTGGTTGAGGGTTTTAGGTCTCGTCACATATAAGCATGCTTTCAATCACATTAAAACATTTTGGTCCTATTACAACTATTGGTCCATGTGATTGATTTAATAATATATAATACTCCCACTATGCTTGTAAAACGGTTTTTAAAGCAAGACTATATGGAACTACTAACATTAGATTTGCATTCATTGATGGACTATATAGTTGCCTTAGGACCTTAGGATGACTATGAACCTTTGATTCGATCCAACACGAGCCAAGTGTTGGATCTCGGTCTCGGGATGGTGATTGATTTTAGTTACCCATTTAATCACATTAAGGCGTGTTTTCTTATTGGGCGTTGGACCCAACTACTCCAATTTCATGCATATCGAATAAAACAAGAAAGGAGTACTTCAAAGTAAAGAAGAGCTTATGCTCTTTTACAACAATTGATCAAATCAAATTACTTTAAAGTAAAGAAGAGCTTATGCTCTTTTACAACAATTGATCACATCAAATTACAACCAAAATTTAATCTACACATTCCCATGGTTCAAACAAATTTGAGAGACGGCCTTTCACATAGCTCAATTATCGTAGGCTTGGGTTCATAATCACCATTTCTTAATTAATTAACGCTTTAACTAATTAAACTTGAATGCAACATTGTCATTTGGTTTTTGTACCCATAGAATTGATTTAAATAGAGCTAAATGAAATGAAAATCCAATTCTCATTTAAAGAGACAAAACTATTTTGTTCTCATCTAATTTGGGCCAAAAAGCAATAACCTCAACCATTGGGCTATATTGCAAAACCTAAACTTTTGGGGTCACTTTGTAAGAACACAAAAGTCCACTACTTCCTATAATTACAACTAGAACCCAAAAATTTCAACAAATGCAAAAACTTCATTAAAGGAGCAAAACAATTTGTCCTTTAGTGATTTTGGGCCTTTACGTAAAAATGTAAACTTTCGGGTCAAAGTACAAATACACAAAAGTATCAAAACTTTATGTAATTGCATAAAAGCCCCAAAAGTACCCTACTTTAGTAGGATGGCCGGTTGGTGAGAGTGGTGATGTGTAGGTTTGAAAAGGTGATGGAAATGTGTAAGTGATAGGTATGGTGTGAATAGTAAAATAAGTGTGGGTGTGTAAGAAAAGTACCAATTACTAATTTGAAAAACAATCATACCATCAATCACTAACAAAAATTAAACAACAACCAAACACCTTTTTGAATCAAAATTCCCAACCTTTTTGTTCTTGCCAAGAACATATCAAGAACTATGAAGAACACCATGAAAACCCATAAGAGCTCCATGAACATTTTTCACCCAAAAACTCTCAAGCTTAAGGGAAATAACATATTACATTACTAGGGTACTTAGGGGTTCCTAATGTCACTTTAAAACACTTTTAACAAGACAAACATGAACCCAAAAATCCACCCTTTGGATTTGGCCTAATTTCCCAAAAACATGGCACCAAATTTTAGCTCCAAAATTCAAGCTCATATGAACTACATCTACAACATTTGAGATGGTATATTTTCTAACAAAATTTACATTCAAAGAAGCAAGAATAAAGCTTGTAACAATTACAACATTCAAATCACAAACTATGAACTACAAAACCCAAAAGGATTCACCAACTACTAGACCTAGGCTCTGATACCACTTGAAGGAAAATTTGTGAAAAACAAGTTCATTTGAGCAACATCAACAACATGCAATTAACAATTAAAGGCGGAATAATGTTATATGCACTAAAAAACAAAACTTAACCCATGAAATTCAAAGCCTAGTAGATAGGTGAACCAAGACTCAACTCAAGAACAAAGTGAGTTGAGAAATCTTACACCTTTGTTGATTCCTCTTTGCATAAGCAAATGCTAATCACCCAAGGAGATGGCCTTCATTCCTTGCTTCTTAGCTCCATGGATTTTGGAGGAGGATGGTAGAATGGATTCTCCAAGTTCCCAAGAAAGGGAACCTCTAAGTCTCCACACCAAGGAGAGCATTTAGAAGAGATGAGTGACCTTGGAGGAGGAAGGATTGCTAGCTAATCCCCTCCAAGCGGGCCGGCCTCCTAGAGAGAAAGGGAGAGACATGTTTTCTCCAATTTCCTCCAAAAGAAACCCTAAATGAATTTTGGCTATAAAGTTCTTTATATAGTCACTTCACTTAAGTGACTAAAAGAACAAAAACCCTATTTTTCATCACATGGCCAGCCTACCATAGGCATTGGGCTGTTTGGGCCCTTTTAAATCTCAAGTCATTTAAGTTGTCATACAACTTAAGTTAATGGGCTTGACTTTCGAAGCCCATTAGGCCATAAGTCCCAAAACTAACCCGAGGTCTAAAACGAACTTATTCGTTTGATTAATTAACATATTAATTAATCCTAGCCATATACAATTAAACCATTTAATTGTTCTTACTGAACTCCGTTGTTTCTTCAATCTCTACCTTACACGGTGTACGATCCATTAGGTTCCTTTTAGCGAGGCAATGGGCGATTAAAACTCTTTCAAATCGATTGTGAATTGAAACTTACTTTCAATTCTCCCTTTAGTGATTATACACTTTTAGGGCTTCCACAAACCATGAGTGACACCTAGCAGTATGTCATGGTTACCCAAGCTAATCAGAAGAGGTGGAGAACCTTTTCAGTTTAGGATTACAATGTAATACGGTCTTTCTCTAATACAATACTCTTTACCACATGTTTTGGTTTGATAGTTTATTCATGTCTACTATCCAATGTGATTCATTTACTTATATGATTACTTTGAACGTGATTTGCAACGTCTTTCCAAATCTCATTCATACTCTGGCCAAAGATTCTTAATCATATCATAGAGTATTCTCCCTCAAACGGTTTGAAGGTTAGAGATCCCTTGTTGCGCATTCACTTGCCTCCATGGCTAAGTGGCTTAACCCCAACTATGTCGTGGACACCCTTTGACGGAGTGACTTTGAAGGAAAAAATTTGTCCTAGCTAAGAACTTGTGAGAACATTTGAACACATATGCAAATTAATAACACTTTAAAGTAGGCATGCATTCAAAAACAATTCTAAAACCCATGACTTTCAAAGCCTAGAGAATGGTGAACCATAAGACTCTTTAAGAACATTAAAGAGAAGGAAGGATTTGAGATTCATTACCCTTGAAGCTCATCCTTGTTTACACAAGGGATTCACCCAAGTGGAGGGCCTTCAAGTCACCTCCTAGCTCATTGGATCTTCCTTGTGATTTTCTTCTTTGTTGATGCTCCTTGAGGATATGAGGAAATGATCTCCAAGAACACCAAAGATTTGGTGTCTCTAAGCCTCCACACCAAGGATGTAGTGTGAAGAGAAGATGGATGACTTAGAGAGTTTTTGATGCTAGTAAAAACCCCCTAAGTGGCCGGCCTCTATGGAGAAAAAGAGAGAAAATGTTTCTCCTCTTTGCCTCAAGAAAACCCTAGTGAGAGAATGGCTATAAAGTTGCTTTTATACCACCTCACATGTGAGTGGCAAACTTGCAATTAACCCAAGTTTGCTACCCCTTCACCCTAGGCCGGTTTTGGCTTTGTTTTTGGGTTAATTTCCATTTAATTTTAGTTGTCACACAACCTAAACGCAATGGGCCTTGTGGACCAAAACCCTTTTGGGCCCCGAAACCCAAAACCAACTTAAAAGCCCAATATGAACCTTTCGTATAATTAATTAACTAATTAATTAATCTTGACCATTCTCAATTAAACTATTTAATTGCTTATCCATCTCTTTTATATCTTCACATTCATCCTTACTCGGTGTACGATCCATTAGGTTCCATTTAGCGAGGCAGTGGGCGATTGTTACTCTTAATGATCGATTGTGAATTGAAACTACATTTCAATTCTCCTTTTGATGAAGATTAGTGTTTGCTAATCCTCAGGGCTTCCACAAACCATGAGTGACACCTAGCAGTATGTCATGGCTATCCAAGCTATGTAGAAGTGGTTGGATAACCTATCCAGTTACAACTACAATGCAATACGGTCATTCTCTAATACAATACTCTTGATCACATTGTTTAAGTGATAGTTTGTTTCATGTCTACTATCCAATGTGATACTTCTCTATATGATTCAATTGAATATGATATGGAACAAACTTCCTAAGTCATATTCGTATGCTTTGGCCAAAGACTCTCGAATCATATCTCAGAGTATTCTCCTTCCACCATGGAAGGTTAGAGATCCCTTGTCGTGCATTCATATGCCTACACGACTAGATAGCTTGACCCCAACAATGTCGTGGAGACTCTCGATGGAATACCTTTGACATGATCAAAGATCAATGACCTAACCATTAGACATCTATGATGCCTCTGGTCAAAGGACTACTTTACATATTGCAACTTACGAGTTCTCACATGACATGTATGTTTGAACTCTCTTTTGATCGTAGTTCAGTGTACTCAATTACCTTTTGAGCACTTATGTGTTTGTCTTAGTGTCCAACACTAAATGACTTGAGACCAGTCATACTCACGCTTGTGTTAACATAACACGTACTAACCTTAGCGGATTGTCAATGCCCAATTGGCAATCCTATGGCTAGGAACATTTCAGGAATGAACATAAGAGAAAGGTCTCGTTAATCCAACTCACTTAGATCACTTCTCTCTTAGATTAAATACATTCCTTGGATTCCCTTATTGCTTAAACACATAATACAATAAATAGTGATTAACAATAAGCTTTGCCCTCTATTAAACATATTATAGTTTAACACAATAAGTATTCCAAAAGTTATTACATCAAATGACTGGCTTTGTGGGCATACTTCCAAAAATCTCCCACTTGCACTCAAAGCCACCTTCCCATGTATCTAATACCCATCTTTTCCATATGGCAGTCAAGTTGGATTTGAGACATTGGCTTCGTCAGTGGATCTGCTACGTTATCGGCTGAGGCAACCTTGAGGATGTTGACTTTCCCCTCGGCAGCATATCTTCTAATGATATTAAAGCATCTGTCAAAATGCTTGTTCTTTTGATGAGCCTGGGTTCCTTGGCTTGAGCTATCGCCCCACTAAAGTTACTGGTGATGTAATGGTTGGAACCACTCTAAGTTCAGTAATGAACTTCTTCATCCAGAACGCTTCTTTGCCTGCTTCAGCTGTAGTGACATATTCAGCCTCTGTCGTGGAATCAGCAATTACATCTTGTTTCTTACTTTTGCAGCTGACATCCCCACCATTCAGAGTGAACACATATCCAGAGTTGGAACTTCTATTGTCGACGTCAGATTGGAAATATGCGTCTGTATAGGCTTCCACTCATAACTTTGTTGCTCCTCCATAAACGAGGAACATATCCTTAGTTCTTTTTAAGTACTTAAGGACCGTCTTGACAACTGCCCAGTGTTCTGATCCTGGGTTAGATTGATATCGACTAGTAATGCTCACAACATATGCGATATCAGGCCTTGTGCATATCATGGCATACATGAGACTTCCTATGGCAGAAGCATAAGGAATCCTGCTCATCTGCCGAATTTCTTCAGGGGTTTTCGGTCCCATGGATTTTGAAAGGTGAATTCCATGTCTCACAGGAAGAAGACCTTTCTTTGATTGTTCCATCTGGAACCTACTTAGCACCTTGTCTATGTACAAAGATTGGGATAATCCAATTAATTTTCTGGATCTATCACAATAGAGCTTTATCCCAAGCACATAAGATGCATCTCCCAAATCTTTCATGTGGAAGGTTTTGGACAACCACACTTTTACAGAAGAAAGTACTGCAGTGTCATTCCCGAATAGTAATATGTCATCTATATATAACACTAGGAATACAACTACATCCCCAACGACCTTTTGATAAACACAATTGTCGTCTTCATTTTAGTAAAACCAAACGTTTTGATTTAAGTGTCAAAACGAATATTCCAGCTCCTGGAGGCTTGCTTAAGTCCATAAATGGACCTCTGAAGCTTGCATACCTTAGTCTTTTTAGACTTCGACACGAAACCTTCGGGTTGAGTCATATAGAGCTCTTCCTCTAGGTAGCCATTCAGAAAGGCCATCTTCACGTCCATTTGCCATATCTCATAATCATGGTATGCAGCTATAGCAAGCAAAATTCGAATGGACTTAATCATAGCTACAGGTCAGAAGGTTTCTTCATAGTCAATCCCTTCTCGTTGCCTGTAACCCTTGGCTACTAGTCTAGCCTTATAAGTCTCCACATTCCCATCAGCGCCTATCTTCCTCTTGAAGACCCATTTGTTTCCAACAGGTACTATACCTTCTGGAGGGTTTACTAGAGTCCAGACCTGATTTTGATACATGGAATCCATCTCGGATTTCATGGCCTCTTGCCATCTCTTTGAATCAATGTCGGACATTGCTTCAGTGTAGTCTCTAGGGTCCTCATTTGTGTCATTGTCACCTAGGAGGTGCAATTCCCCAAAGTCATTATCCAAGCCATACCTCTTAGGTGGTGATCGGATCATATTTATATATATTTTTACATCAAATTCACTCGTCTTTTCTTAGTTAGTTCCTTATATTTTTGAGCTATTTACTTTGTTTTTGTGTTTTATAGAATTTGTTAAGCAAAGAAAATAAAAATTGAATAAGTGAAATTTTAAATGTCAAATTCGTCAAAACTACCTTACTCACTTATTTTCTTTGTTTATGTTTTCGATTCAGTTTGGAGTGATTGTAATTGGGTTGGTTTGTTTTATGTGTTAAATAAAATAAAAACAGAATAATTAAAAGGAGAAGCCAGCGGATAAGGAAAACAAAGCAGGAGTATTGAAGTCAGTGGAAAACAGAAGAAAAGCACTGCTAGTGGACAGCCAACTAATTGGAGAAGCATAAAAGAAACATGGTGCTGCCTTGAAGGGCGGCTGGCCAAAACAGAAAAGAGAGCCTTGGCAGCTCGCAGCGTGAACGGCCAATCAGGAGGCCTTGGCAGCTCGGAGAGGTGTGAAGCCAGAAAGAGCTGCGACATTTGGCAGCGTAAGGCTGCCTTGGAGTTTGGCACGGAATAAAAAGCAGACTTGGAAGAAGGCGGGAGGCGCGGACTGTGAGAGAGCGCAAGAAGCTGCCTGATTGGCAGCGTTAGAAAAAAAGGGCGTGAAACGGAAATCAGCGTGTGCGCGCCAGGGAATCGTGCCTCGGGAAGCTCGGAGAGGTGTAAAGCCAGACAGAGGCTGCCTTAGCAGCACGGGTCAGGCGCACAGAATTGCAAAAGAAAACCTCTGCACTCTCTTTCGGTTTTATCCTCCAAGCTTATTTTTTATTTCTGTGTTAATTTATAAATAATGTGTAATTAATTTGTTTTGGCTAGAGGTTAATTCAAAGCCATGATTATATTTGTAATATGAATTGATTTCTTCAGTTGCGATTTCTGAGTTGTTTCTTTAATTTGCTTAACTGTTTGATTAATAACTTATTTGTGTATGTCGATTAAGAATGCATACTTAATTTACATGCATGAATTTGATGCTAGAATATAAGTGAATTTCACCTAATCTTTATGAACTTATATTCATGAGTAGTGAAGTTTGCTAGTTACAATCGCGTTAAGTAAATTCTTGGCAAGAGTATCATGCTTTTCATAGTTACGAATGCCTCGTCAATGCTTATAGTTTTCATGAAACTTAATGATCTTTAATTGTATCTCTATTGTGCTTTTCACATAGGGGACTTTTGAAGAATGTTTTGAATTGTTGTATGCGTTTTTCCGTTCAATTCAATAACTTAAGGAAAACTTGAAGATTAAAAAAGTGCTGTTCACGGTTAATCTGGAGTATTGAGATTTATAATTTATTGAAAGAACAACTGAAAATCAATTTAGGTTGCATATGTGTCATGTGTGGAGAAGAACCCTCTAGCTAGTCCGTCGCCTATCCATTCACCTTAATTTTATGTTTTTGTCAATTCTATAATTTATTTAGGTTTAAATCACTTCTCGTCAAAACCAAACCCCCCCCCCCAATTGTTAAATTGTATTATTTAATTAGATTTCATTGTTTTTAGTCTTTTAATTCAATTTCCGTCCATTTGAGTTCTTAGTGTCTAATTTGTGTGTTTCCATTGTTTTGAGTCATTCTAGTGTGTTTTGAATTATTAGAGTTTTTAGCCTAGTTTTGTGTCCTTGGGTCTTGTTTAATATTTTTAAATCAATTTAGAGTAGATTAGCAATCCCTCCTAATCCCCGGCCTAGAACGATACCCTACTTACATCTTTACTACAACTGTCAAAAAGAGGGTTAAATTTGTGTGTTGTTTTACAACGCATCAAATTTTTGGCGCCATTGCCGGGGATTAGCAAATTTGCTAATCCCTTTATTTTTGTTTGTGTTTATGTTTATATTTGTGTTTGTGTATTTTACTTTTGGTATTTGATTTATTTTTCTTTCTTTGATTTTAGGTAAAAATGGAGCAAGACATGGCACTTGCGACCATTCAAGCTCAATTGGCACAGCTCACTGCTCAATTGACTCATAATGCCGAAAGGACCACAATGCCAAATGTCCCTACATTTGATGTGCCCTATGGGCAAGGATATCAAACTCAGCAATGTCCTCAATTTTTTGCAAACGGAGATGCTTGGGGTTATCAAGGCTATGATCAACCAAGGGGCAACATGTTTTCCAATGCTTACAATTCGGATTGGAGAAATTATTCAGATTATACGTGGGATGAACCTCAACACTTTCAACAAGGTGGATATTGGCAGCAAGATGAGTTCTATTCAAGACCTATGCAGCCACCACAGCATCCCCCACAACAATTCCAATCGAATCAAAGTATGCCCGTGAATTATAATGAAATTCTTGAAGGACTAATCTCTTTGACGCAGGGTTCACAAAAAGAAGAACAATTGCCGCCATCGGAAGAGTTCTATCAGTGGCCATATGAACCATCACAGCCACCACAACAATCAGCCCAATTAAATTCAGTTACATCCATGGATAATGATACATTTAATAAGTTACTCACCTCTGACGGGATTTTAAACCGCACAAATTTAACCCTCTTTTTGACAGATGTAGTATAGATGTAAGTAGGGTATCGTTCTAGGCCGGGGATTAGGAGGGCTTGCTAAAACCTCTAAAATAATTTAAAAACGTAAAAACAAAGTTTAAAACACTAAACTAAAATAAAAACACTTAACTAAAATAACTCAAAATAAAACTAACAAATAAACTAAAACAAATCAAAAGACTCAAAACAACTCAAGACTCTAGAAAATACAAACTAAGCTAAAAACTCGAAACACACTAAAAATGACTCAAAATAATGAAAACAATTTAAAATAAAAACTAGGAATTAAAATGGATGGAAAATAAATTAAAAGATCAAAAATAATAAAAACTAACTAAATAATATAATATAATAATGGGGGGGGGTTTGGTTTTGGCGAAACGCGAATTAAACTTAACTAAATTATAAAATTGACAAAAACATAAAATAAATGTGAACGGAAAGACGACGAACTGGCTAGAGGGTTTTTCTCCACACAAGACACATATGCAATCTAAATTGATTTTCAGTTGTTCTTTCGATAAATTGTAAATTTCAATACTCCAGATTAACCGTGAACAACACTTTTTTAATCTTCAAGTTTTCCTTAAGTTATTGAATTGGATGAACAGCATACAACAATTCAACACATTCTCTAAAAGTCCCCTACGTGAAAAGCACAATAGAGATACAATCAAAGATCATTAAACTTTGTGAAAACTATAAATACTGACGAGGCATTCGTAACTATGAAAAGCATGATACTCCTGCCAAGAATTTACTTAACGCGATTGTGGATAACAACCTTCACTACTCATGAATATAAGTTCATAACGATTAGGTGAAATTCACTTATATTCTAGCATCAAATTCATGCATGTAAATTAAGTATGCATTCTTAATCAACATACACAAATAAGTTATCAATCAAGCAGTTAAGCAAATTAAATCACAACTCAGAAATCACAACTGAAGTTACCAATTCAAATTACAAATATAATCATGGTTTTGAATTATCCTCTAGCCAAACAGAAATTAATTACACATTATTTAAAACAAAAATTAAAATAGAAATTAAAAACAAAAGTTGGAGGGATTAAACCAAAATAGGGACTGTGCACTGTGCTTGTTTTATGTCTCGCCTGAGCTCTCCTCTTTCCACCGTAAGCTCTCTGCTTTGTTTGTTTTCAATTGGCTGCCAAAACTGCCTAATGGCAGCCCCTCACGCCAGCTGCCAAGCTTGGTCTTCCGTTGGTTTGATCGCAGCTCACGCTGCTTTCCTTTGTTTTCTCCTAAGGCAGCTGGCCAATGGCAGCTTCTTGCTAGCACACCAAGGCAGCGCCAATTCCCCTTTTCTTTTCTATTTTGGTTCTCTCCCCCCCGAGGCTTAGCAGCCTTGGTTTCCTTCCTGCTGGATCCTCTCGCTGCCAAACCTGTTTCTCCTCCCTCGCCTCTCTTCCGAGGCAACTTTTTATTATTCTCTCAAGCTGCCAGGCAGGGCAGCCAATTCTCTTTTTTTTATTCTTTATCTTCTTTTTTCAAGTCTCTACCGAATGCTTCTTTCTCTTCGGTGGTTATTCCTCCCCGAGGCCACTTGCTTCTTTCTGATTTTTCTATTCTCTTCAAGGCCCGCTGCTTTCCACTCCTTTCATCATTTTTCTGCTTTTCCTTTAATCATTCACACACAACATAATCATCACATATATAAATATAAATATATAAATATATAAATATATAAATATATAAATATATATATATATATTAATATATATATATGTATAAATAAATATAAATATAAATATATATATATTATTTTCTAAATGATAAGTATAATTCAACAGACAAGATAGTACGAATTTATAACTTAACACTTCACTTATTCTATTTTTATTTTCTTAACTTGACAAATTCTATAAAACACAAAATCAACGTAAATAGCTCAAAATATAACGAACTAACTAAGAAAAGATGAGTGAATTTGATATAAAAATATATATAAATATGACCCGATCAAATACCCCCACACTTAACTTTTGCTAGTCCTCGAGCAAAACAAAGAAAATAGAAAAAGTAATAACATGAAAAACATTAGCTTCCCCCTATTTGACCCTCATAGAATTTCATTTGAGAACATAAATTAGCAAGAACCATAGCTAGCACCAAACAAATTAATCCAAGTTCATCTTCCTTATTCAAATATTAGCAGTAATCTTTAAATCATCCTTGAAGTGTAGTGTGTGAGATAGTCATGCTAATGCAATTTCAAGTTTTTATTTTTAAAATCATCATATGCAAACTAGCAACCTTCTCACGGGATATGCACTCAATCACACATGTGTTTAGTTTTAATGTGTTTCGCTCAAAGAAACAAATGTGAAAGATCTACCATAAGCTTGCATAAAAATCACTTCTCCACAATCATAATTGCAAAACTTAAATCAAGAGGACTTTTATTGGATGTAATGAGGCTTAGGGATAGGGCTATTGAAACGAAAGAATAGGAAAACACAAGTTCCAAGCTATATTGCAAGCGATTCTTTTAGTTGAGATTTATAAGAACTCAAACTTTCCAGCGATTCTTCTAACACCTCCCATCACACCCTTAAACTGAAACTTTAGAAACTTTTTATTTTCTTCGTTGAATACAATCTTTCTTTTCTTTTCTTTTTTTTCTTTTCTTCTCTTTTCTCATTTTTTTTTTTTTATAAATACAAATATGAAATACCCCCACACTTATTCTTTTGCCAAACTCATTCCAAGTACTTCACAAACATTTCTCATAAGACAATCTCAAATTGCTCGCTTGGAAAGGGTAAGGAAACATGTTTTGAGGTATAAAGGTAGACATATCTGGTGATAAGAAATAAACGGCTCAACAAAACGGCTCAAATAGGCAATCTAATGATATCATTTTTTTTTCTTTGGGAAATATGGTTATTTGGGCCATGGTGGTGAACCTAATGCCTCTATCATTTTCAAGTTCATGCAATCAATGACAAATATTTCAAAAGATCGTTACGCAAGTTCTAGAGATGCATCTCACATAAGTTCATCACACATGAAAGAATAGGAGTGTATGAAAAATGCACACACTTTCAATAGGCTCAAAAACTCACATAGGATGTATATGGTCACTAAATTCACATATGAAGCTTTAAGTCATGCTTTAATTTCACATCAACAAGGCTATGTGCATTTGGTTTTTCAAAGATGATCAAACATGTACAATACTAACAAGAGAGTAAGGAATTTCATAAAACACATGTTAACTAAGTTCTTGATAATCATGGTTCAAATTTAATCCAATTATATCATTGGGTCGGGAAACTAACAAAGATCTAATTTAAAACAATAAGGAAAACAGGACAATATTTTTGGATTTTTAAAATTTTCGAAAAAATTAAATAAAACAAAACTAATTAAGAAAACAAAAACAAAAACATGGAAACAAATGAAACCAGTTCAAAGTCGAAGGTACAAAAAATTTTCAATTTGGTCATATTTTATACTCTTGATACCCCCACACTTAAACTAGACATTGTCCCCAATGTCATAAAACAAAAATATGCAAATAAAAATAAAATGAATAAAATAATACGAAATAAAATAAAGAAAAGGGACTGAAAACTTCTCTAATTTGCAGAAAACCAAGCGATGACCCCCAAGCGTAAATTTTGCAATCAACTTCAAGGGAGAAATAACCAAACGTTCCTGCAAAGAAAAGAAATAAATCAGTTAAGCACGCAAGAAAATATAGAAAAAGCAAACAAAAAATTGAAAATGAAAATAAAAGACAATAAATAAAACTAATAAATGATCATTGGTCCTGTTTGTTTATTTTCCACAGCTTTCTTCTTGAACTGGATGGGCCTCCTTCTTGCAGGTGCTCCTCAGCTTAGTTGAGGATGAATCAGCACGTTGTCTCCACATGCTTCAAGTAGTCCGGTCTCCACGCAGGTGTGGCATCTTCTTGAACTCTTGGATCAACCCAGACTCATCTGCTCCTGGGTGCACCTCAGACTCCTCCTGCTTCGTCTGTGAGGTACTTTTGTTTTTGAAGAAGTACCTCAACACAGTTTTATTTTTGAAGTGGGCTGGGAGGGGTCTGAGATGAGTACTCGAGAGCAAGACTAGGTAAGCAATCAGGATCTCACTTTCTCCACGTTCCTCAGATGAAGGAGAGGAGAAAGCATAATATGAGATACTTTTGCTTTTAACCTTTTTAATATGAAATACTTT
Source organism: Crataegus laevigata (assembly GCA_963580275.1). Taxonomy (NCBI): domain Eukaryota; kingdom Viridiplantae; phylum Streptophyta; class Magnoliopsida; order Rosales; family Rosaceae; genus Crataegus; species Crataegus laevigata. The sequence continues at coordinate 15,839,460 of OY756942.1, read as the reverse complement.
TGCTCTGGAAGGTTTGTTTTCTGGGGTGATCCAAGGGATGAAGAACACTGAATAACTCGAAAGCTTTCTTTGGGAAGACATTATCGGAGATGAAGAGAGGTTGAGAGGTTTAGAGGTGGAGAGGGTGTGAAGGTGTGCCTTTGATGTGGAAGGCGAAGGTCGACTTTATAGAAATTTTCCTTCACAACCGGAACTGTTCCCGCACTATTTGTCGGCAGCCGGTGGATGGATGAACAGTGCCCGTTACGCGCTTTCTGACAACGCGTCCGTAATTTCCGCGAAGCTGACTGCGCATACGACGAGTGACGACAAATTGGAATGATGATCTTTTGAAAACCGGGGTTCAAAACCGGGTGCGGCTCGTGGTTTTCGCAACGCTCCACGCTGCACGTCATGAGTGACGACACATCCGGACAAACCGACCCACGTGATTGCTGAGTCAAGCCCAGCTTTTGAGAAAGGAAACGGCTCTTTTGAGAAATGAGCGTCGAGCTTTTCCGAATTGCGTGAGGACGCGTCTTCAACCTCAGAGGAGCGCCTCTCTTTGATTTGCTTCTTTTTATAGAGGCGCTAATTCTGCTTCACATCACACTTGAACTCCCTTCCTCAAATACTCTCCTCTGTAAACACTCTCTTCTGCACTTCTTAATCTTTCCGATCTCTTCTTCCGCTTCAGCAATCTTAATTTTTCCGAACTCTTTTCTTCCTCAACCCCCTCTAAAAATGTCTTGCCCTTCCGACCGTCGCCTAAACTTGAATGTCGGGGAAGACGATGACTCGTCTTCTCCGAACAACATTTGGAATCCATCCTTCATATCCCCCAATGGTCCTCTTACAGTCGGGGACACAATGATGAGGAACGATATAACCGCAACGGTGGTTGCAAGAAACCTTCTTACTCCCAGAGACACTAGGTTGCTGTCTATGCGGTCAGACGAGCTGGCTGTTCAGGACTCACTGGCTCTCAGTGTCCAGTGTGCAGGCTCAGTTTGAAACATGGGTCAGCGCCTGCTTGCAAGATCTCGTCAGGTGGAGTCGCTAATGGCGGAGGTGGTCAGTCTTCGGCAAGAAGTCAGAGGACTCAGGCACGAGAACAAGGAGTTGCACATGCTCGCAACTAGCTACTCGACCAGCATGAAGAGGAAGCTGGACCAGCTGCAGGAGTCGGACGGTCGAATCCAGAGTGATCATGAGCGGTTCATGGCGCTACTCCCGAGGTTTATGTTGCCTTCGTCCTCTGGAGCAGCACCAAGTGTTCCGGCTCTGGAGATTCCAACTTTGGCTCTTCGTCTTCCCGGAGCTCCGTCAACCTCTGAGGCGCCACCTAACCAAAACCAATGATTGCTATTAGTTTTTCGTATTATTGTAATAATTTTTTTTTTATGCTTTTAATGTTTATTTAACTAAATATATATATATATATATATATATATATATATATATATATATTACTAATATTATTTTTATTATTATTATTATTATTATTATTATTTTTTTAAAATTTATTTTAAGCAAATTAAAATATGTAAAGTAAAATATGTAAATTAATGCAAAAAGAATTTATTTAACCGTACTTAAAATAAACATTGCCATTAATTTATTTAAACGCAACTAAACAAAAATCAACCAAATAACACAACTAACTAAACAAAACAAAATGAAAGCAGTAAATAGAAGGGTTTAGGAATGCAAATCTGATTGTGGGTGATTCCTAGGCTTCCCTTCTTTATTCAAGTGCATGGCTTTATCCTTGAACGGACAGTGGTACTTGAAATGATCCGGCAATGGTTTGAATTCACGAGTGGGTGCCTGAATCATAAAAATCAGATTGTTAGTAAAAAACAAAATTAAAAATGGAGAAGATGGCTTACTTTCATTCTCCGACGCAAACTCAATAACAAAAATCACGTCTTTGAACGTTTCAGGGACTTTGAACTTGGCCAAATTTATTATGATTGTTGTGGCTTGTCCCGTGTCCTCAGTCTCAACTTCTAGGGCCTTGGTTGTCTCAACTACATCCTCCTTGATGCATTCAACATATTCTCCGATCACTTCCTTTTCTGAAATCCCTCTTCTTGGTGTGCACAGTTCTTTGAATGTTTCCACACTATCGGGAACTTGATTTGGTACACCAAGAATTTGGATTTCACTTTGCACATCTGAGTTGGATGACATAAGGACTTGAGGGGCTTGCGACAAGAATTCTTCTAAACTGCCGAAATCGTCCTCCTCATCTTCTTCTTGCAACAGCAAGTCATCCACGTTCGGGTTATGTTTGGCCGGTTCTAGGATATCTTCATCCTCCATATCACTTTCCAAAGTGATGGGTTCATCAAGTTCAACTTCTCCCCTTGAATTTGCAATGTTTGAATTGGAGAGTTCACGTTGTTCTTGAATCTGTGCCATGGATTCCACCATCTCTCCCATTTGATTCTTCAAGTTATCCATTATTTTGTCTTGATTTTGTTGGTCCTGCACCAAAGAGGTTAGTAATTGAAAAATTTGATCATTATCCATGGACATACTTGAATTTGATTGGAATGGTTGTGGGGGAGGTTGTGGTGGTGCACATGGCCATTGATAGAATTCCTCATACGGCTGCCAATATTCTCCTTGGTGAGTCTCCTTAGCTTGATTTTGTTGGTCCTGCACCAAAGAGTTTAATTCATTAAGAATTTGATTATAATCTATTGACGAACCTGAGTTTGATTGAGGATATTGCATATGAGGTTGTGGTGGTTCCATAGGTTTTGAATAAAACTCCTCATATGGCTGCCAATATGTCTCATGTTGAACTTGTTGAGCTTCCCACCACATAGAGTTTGAATGATCACTCCAATCTCTTGGTGGACATTGATTGGCTTGAAATCCTTGATGTCCCCAAACATCTTCATTTGCAGAAAATTGGGGACATTGATGATTTTGATATCCTTGCCCATACGATGCACCAAATGTAGGGACACTTGGCATTGTGGCCCTTTCGGCATTCTGAGTCAATTGAGACGTGAGATTCGCCAATTGAGCTTGAATGGATGCAAGTGTCATGTCTCGCTCCATTTGTACCTAAAATCAAATAAAGAAAACTAAATCAAATATCAAAAGTAAAATACACAAACATAAATATAAATAAAAACACAAACAAACAAAACAAAATGAGATAAAATAAAATAAAGTAAACACAAACAAAAAATAAAGGGATTAGCAAATTTGCTAATCCCCGGCAACGGCGCCAAAAATTTGACGGGATTTTAAACCGCACAAATTTAACCCTCTTTTTGACAGATGTAGTATAGATGTAAGTAGGGTATCGTTCTAGGCCGGGGATTAGGAGGGCTTGCTAAAACCTCTAAAATAATTTAAAAACGTAAAAACAAAGTTTAAAACACTAAACTAAAATAAAAACACTTAACTAAAATAACTCAAAATAAAACTAACAAATAAACTAAAACAAATCAAAAGACTCAAAACAACTCAAGACTCTAGAAAATACAAACTAAGCTAAAAACTCGAAACACACTAAAAATGACTCAAAATAATGAAAACAATTTAAAATAAAAACTAGGAATTAAAATGGATGGAAAATAAATTAAAAGATCAAAAATAATAAAAACTAACTAAATAATATAATATAATAATGGGGGGGGTTTGGTTTTGGCGAAACGCGAATTAAACTTAACTAAATTATAAAATTGACAAAAACATAAAATAAATGTGAACGGAAAGACGACGAACTGGCTAGAGGGTTTTTCTCCACACAAGACACATATGCAATCTAAATTGATTTTCAGTTGTTCTTTCGATAAATTGTAAATTTCAATACTCCAGATTAACCGTGAACAGCACTTTTTTAATCTTCAAGTTTTCCTTAAGTTATTGAATTGGATGAACAGCATACAACAATTCAACACATTCTCTAAAAGTCCCCTACGTGAAAAGCACAATAGAGATACAATCAAAGATCATTAAACTTTGTGAAAACTATAAATACTGACGAGGCATTCGTAACTATGAAAAGCATGATACTCCTGCCAAGAATTTACTTAACGCGATTGTGGATAACAACCTTCACTACTCATGAATATAAGTTCATAACGATTAGGTGAAATTCACTTATATTCTAGCATCAAATTCATGCATGTAAATTAAGTATGCATTCTTAATCAACATACACAAATAAGTTATCAATCAAGCAGTTAAGCAAATTAAATCACAACTCAGAAATCACAACTGAAGTTACCAATTCAAATTACAAATATAATCATGGTTTTGAATTATCCTCTAGCCAAACAGAAATTAATTACACATTATTTAAAACAGAAATTAAAATAGAAATTAAAAACAAAAGTTGGAGGGATTAAACCAAAATAGGGACTGTGCACTGTGCTTGTTTTATGTCTCGCCTGAGCTCTCCTCTTTCCACCATAAGCTCTCTGCTTTGTTTGTTTTCAATTGGCTGCCAAAACTGCCTAATGGCAGCCCCTCACGCCAGCTGCCAAGCTTGGTCTTCCGTTGGTTTGATCGCAGCTCACGCTGCTTTCCTTTGTTTTCTCCTAAGGCAGCTGGCCAATGGCAGCTTCTTGCTAGCACACCAAGGCAGCGCCAATTCCCCCTTTCTTTTCTATTTTGGTTCTCTCCCCCTCGAGGCTTAGCAGCCTTGGTTTCCTTCCTGCTGGATCCTCTCGCTGCCAAACCTGTTTCTCCTCCCTCGCCTCTCTTCCGAGGCAGCTTTTTATTATTCTCTCAAGCTGCCAGGCAGGGCAGCCAATTCTCTTTTTTTTATTCTTTATCTTCTTTTTTCAAGTCTCTACCGAATGCTTCTTTCTCTTCGGTGGTTATTCCTCCCCGAGGCCACTTGCTTCTTTCTGATTTTTCTATTCTCTTCAAGGCCCGCTGCTTTCCACTCCTTTCATCATTTTTCTGCTTTTCCTTTAATCATTCACACACAACATAATCATCACATATATAAATATAAATATATAAATATATAAATATATATATATATATATATTAATATATATATATATGTATAAATAAATATAAATATAAATATATATATATTATTTTCTAAATGATAAGTATAATTCAACAGACAAGATAGTACGAATTTATAACTTAACACTTCACTTATTCTATTTTTATTTTCTTAACTTGACAAATTCTATAAAACACAAAATCAACGTAAATAGCTCAAAATATAACGAACTAACTAAGAAAAGATGAGTGAATTTGATATAAAAATATATATAAATATGACCCGATCAACCTCTTTGAATCAAGGAGTAGAAAATCAAAACCAGGAGATGCTAGACCGAATAAAAAAAGTGGACGAATTGGATATGAAAGTTGGGCAGATTGTGGAATTCATGGTGCAGATTCAAGAGCAATGTGAACTCTCCAAATCCAACATTGTAAATTCAAAGGGAGAAGTTGAAATTGATGAAGCCATCACTTTGGAAAGTGATAGGGAGGATGAAGTTGTCCCAGAACCATCCAAACATAGCCCAAACATGGATGAATTGCTGTTGCAAGCAGAATAGGAGGAGGACGACCTGGGCAGTTTAGAAGAATTCTTGTCGCAAACCCCTCAAGTCCCTATGCTGTCCAACTCAGGTGAGGAAGTTATAAATTTAATTCATTCTAACCCTATTCCACCAAATGTCCCTTTTCCTTGCAGGTTTTTGACTCCAAATATCAAAGACAGTGAAAAAGACATTGTGGAAGCTCTTCCTGAGGTACAAAGTGATATCCCGATTCTTGGTGCACTAAAACAAGTTCCCGATGGTGTTGAAATGATCAAAGAACCTTGCACACCAAGAAGAGGGATTCAAGAGAATGAAGTGGCTGGAGAATATCAAGAATGCATCAAAGAGGATGTGCATGAGATAATCATGCCCAAAGCAGTTGAGTTTGATGACACGGGACAAGCCACAACCATCATAGTAAACCTGGCCAAGTTCAAAGTCCCTGAAACGTTCAAGGACGTAGTTTTTGTTATTGAGTTTGTGTCGGAGAAAGAAAGTAAGCCATCTTCTCCAATTTTAATTTTATTTTATACTAACATATTTCTGATTTTGATGATTCAGGCACCCACCCGAGAATTCAAACCATTGCCGAATCATTTCAAGTATCACCTCCCATTGAAAGATAAATTCCATGCTTTGGAGCCGAGGGGAGTTTAAAGGAAAGAATCGTCTGGCTAAAGACGTTAAAGCAAGCGCTTCTTGGGAGGCAACCCAAGCATTCAACGAAGAGAGACTTTGGAATTCCTAACCAAATCAGATTTGCATTCTTACACCCTTCTTTTCACTACTTTCATTTTGTTTTGTTTAGTTAGTTGTGTTATTTGGTTGATTTTTGTTTAGTTTGTGTTTAAATAAATTAAGGGCAATGCAAATAAAGTCTTTTTACATTAATTTACATATTTTACATTGCTTAAAATAAACTTGAAAAAAAAAATATTCAAATACAATGCAAATAAAAGCAGAAATATTTTACAATGATGTGAACTAATAGCATTCATTGGTCATTGGTCATTGGTCATTGGTCAGGTGGTGCCTCAGAAGTCGACGGAGCTCTAGAAAGACGAAGCGCCAGAGTTGGATTCTCCAGAGCCGGAACACTTGGTGCAACTTCAGATGACGAAGGCAACATAAACCTTTCATGATCACTCTGAATCTGAACGTCCGACTCCTGCAGCTGGTCCAGCTTCTTCTTCATGCTGGTCGAGTAACTAGTTGCAAGCATGTGCAACTCCTTATTCTCGTTCTTGAGTCCTCTGACCTTTTGCCGAAGACTAGCCACCTCAGCCATCAGTGACTCAACTTGACGAGATCGGGCAAGAAGGCGCTGGCCCATGTTTGAAACTGAGCCTGCACACTGGACGCTGAGAGCCAGAGAGTCCTGAACAGCCAACTCGTCGGACCGCCTGGATAGCAACCTAGTGTCCCTTAGAGTGAGGAGGTTTCTAGCAACCACCGTTGCGGTTATATTGTTCCTCATCATTGTGTCCCCGACTGTAAGAGGACCATTGGGGGATATGAAGGACGGATGCCAAATATTGTTTGGAGAAGACAAGTCATCGTCTTCCCCGACATTCAAGTTAAGGCGACGGTCAGAAGGGTAAGACATTTTCAGAAGGTGTTGAGAAATAAGAGTTCGGACTGATTAAGAGTGCAGAAGTGTAAGAAGGGAGTGTTTACAGGAGGGAGTTCAAGTGTGCTGTGAAGTAGAATTCGTGCCTCTATAAAAAAGAAGCAAATCAAAAAGGCACTCCTCAGAGATCAAAGAGGCGCTCCTCGCAGATCGAAGAGGTGTCCTTTCGCAAATCGAAGAGTCGGGCTCCTTTCTTAAAGGCCGGATTCCTGTCTCAAAAGAGCCGTTCCTTTATCAAAAGTCGGGCTTGCTCAGAAATCACGAGGCGATCAGCTTTTCCAGATTTGTCGTCACTCGTCACATGCAGCTTGCAGCTTTGCGGAAATTACGGGCAGCTTTGTCAGAAAGCGCGTAACTGGTACTGTTCATCCATCCACCGGCTACCGACAAAAGTGAGGGAATAGTTCCGGTTGTGAAGAAAAATTTCTATAAGTTCTACCTTTGCCTTCCACAGCAAAGGCACACCTCTCAACCTCTCTTCATATCCGAGAATGTATTCCCAAAGAAACCTTTCGAGTTACTCAGTGTTCTTCATCCCTTGGAGCACCCCAGAAAACAAATCATCCAGAGCAAAAGTATTTCATATCAAGAAGGTTAAAAGCAAAAGTATCTCATATCACGCTTTCTCCTCACCTTCATCTGAAGAACATGGAGAAAGTGAGATCCTGATTGCTTACCTAGTTTTGCTCTCGAGTACTCATCTCAGACCCCTCCCAGCCCACTTAAAAAATAAACCTGTGTTGAGGTACTTCTTCAAAAACAAAAGTATCTCACAGACGAAGCAGGAGGAGTCTGAGTTGCATCCAGATGAAGGCGGAGTCTGAGATGATCCAAGAGTTCAAGAAGATGCACATCTGCATGGAGACCTGAGTACTTGAAGCATGTGGAGACAACGTGCTGATTCATCCTCAACTAAGCTGAGGATCACTTGCAAGAAAGAAGGCCCATCCAGTTCAAAAGGAAAGCTATGGAAAATCAACAAGCGACCAATGATCACCTATAAATTCTATTCATTGTCTTTTATTTTCATTTTCTATATTTCGTTTGCATTTTCTACATTTTCTTGCGTGTTTAACTGATTTATTTCTTTTCTTTGCAGGAATTTTTGGTTATTTCTACCCTTGAAGTTGATTGCAGAATTTAAGCTTGGGGGTCATCAATTGAGTTTTCTGCAAATTAGGGAAGTTTTCAGTCCTATTGCTTTATTTTGTTTCTTTTCATTTAGTCATTTTATTTTTATTTTTATTTTGCATTATAATGTTTTCTGACATTGGGGACAATGTCCAGTTTAAGTGTGGGGTAAAGAGTATAAAAAAATGACCAAATTGAAAATTTTTGTACCTTCGACTGCGAACTGGTTTCATTTGTTTCCGTGTTGTTGCGTTTTGTTTTCTTAATTAGTTTTGTTTTATTTAATTTTTCGGAAAATTTAAAAAAAAAATCCAAAAATATTGTCTTGTTTTCCTTATTCTTTTGAATTAGATTTTTATTAGTTTCCCGACCCAATGATATAACTGGATCAAATTTGAACCATGATGATCAAGAACTTAGTTAACATGTGCTGTGTGAAATTCCTAATTCTCTTGTTAGTTGACGGGATTTTAAAACCGCACAAATTTAACCCTCTTTTTGACAATTGTAGTATAGGTGTAAGTAGGGTATCGTTCTAGGCCGGGGATTAGGAGGGATTGCTAATCTACTCTAAATTAATTTAAAAATATTAAACAAGACTCAAGGATACAAAATTAAGCTAAAAACTCTAATAATTCAAAACACACAAAAATGACTCAAAACAAAGAAAACAAATTAAATAAACACTAGGAACTAAAATGGACGGAAAATCAAATTAAAAGACTAAAAACAATGGAATCTAATAAAATAATACAATTTAACAATGGGGGGGTTTGGTTTTGACGAAACGTAAATTAAACTTAAATAAATTACAAAATTGACAAAAACATAAAATTAAGGTGAATGGATAGGTGACGGATTGGCTAGAGGGTTTTTCTCCACACATGACACATAAGCAACCTAAATTGATTTTCAGTTGTTCTTTCAATAAATTGTAAATCTCAACACCCCAAATTAATTAGGTACGTTTAAATTAACCTTCAGATTTTCCTTATGTTATTGAATTGGATGAACAGCATACAACAATTCAAATTATTCCCCAAAAGTTCCCTACGTGAAAAGCACAATAGAGATACGATTAAAGATCATTATGTTCTATGAAAATCATAAGTGTTGACAAGGCATTCGTAACTATGAACAGCATGATACGTTTGCCAGGAATTTACTTAACGCGATTGTGACTAGCAACCTTCACTACTCATGAATATAAGTTCATAACGATTAGGTGAAATTCACTTATATTCTAGCATCAAATTCATGCATGTAAATTAAGTATTCATTCTTAATCGACAAACATAAATAAGTTATTAATCAAGCAGTTAAGCAAATTAAATCACAACTCAGAAATCACAACTGAAGTTACCAATTCAAATTACAAATGTAATCATGGTTTTGAATTATCTCTAGCCAAAATAAATTAATTACACATTATTTATAAATTAAAACAGAAATAAAAACAAAATTAAAATCTGAGTTTGGAGGATTAAACCGAAACGGGGATTAAGGGTTTCTGTGCACTGTGCAATTGCTGTGCACTGTTCTTCTCCTTGCTGCCTTCACCCAGAAACTGCATGGCTGCACTCGGTGGTTCTCTCCTTTAGCGCGCTGCTTGCGCAGCTCCTTCCAAAGCTCCCCCGTGGCACTCCACTGTAGTTTCTCTCCCTGCACCGTCAACTGCCAATTGGCAGCTCCTTTAATATCTCCACCTTTCTCCTCGGTACCCCCTGCTCTCAATTCCGTATGCTGCCAAAGCTTCTTCCGCAAGCTGCCTAGAAAGGCAGCCTTCTCTCGGCCTCTCCAAATGGCAGCGAGAGCTGCCTTCCTAAGTTCTCCTCCGAGGTTGCCAAAATGGTTGGCCTTCTTGAAAACCCGAGGGTTTCTCTTTTCGACTTCACGTCCCGAGGAGCTCTCACCCTGATGCCCGAGGCTGCCAAGAGCAGCTCTCCTCCTCCCCCGTGAGGTTTCTTCCTTTCCCAGCTACTCACCGTAGCCCTCTCAAGCTGCCTTCTGTTTTTCTGGCTGCTCCAAGGCAGTGAGAGCTCCCAGGCACCTCACTCCTTTCCCTCCAGTTTTCCACCCAGGAGCTCTCTTTTTCTCCTCCTTTTATTCTTCTGTCTTTAACCCCTCGTGAACTGCCCTTTCCCCCCAGGACCTCCCCGATGAACTCTCCTCCCAGGCCCTCTTATCCTCTTTAATTCTTTTCTTAAGCTGCCTAGGATGCCCCCGTGATTCCACTTTTCTCGGTGCTTTCCTTGGATGCCTTCCCTGCGTGATGAAGGCTCCACAGTTTCTCCCTCTTTCTTTGTTTAAAGGCAGCCTTTTGACTTTTAAAATGCTCCACCGAAAGCATTCCAGTCCTCCCATGCTTTCATGCATGTGCTGCCCTCCTTTGTATATTATTTTCTGCTTCTATCACCTGTAAGCATACACACACAACACATTATAAATATAAATATAAATATATAAATATATAAATATATATATATATAAATATATATATATATATTATTTTTCAAATGATAAATTCTATTCAACAAACAAGAAAGTTTAAACGAAATAATTACTTAACACTTCATTTATTCTATTTTTATTTTCTTTTCTTGAAAATCTTATAAAACATAAAAATAACGTAAATAGCTCAAAATATAACGAACTAACTAAGAAAAGACGAGTGAATTTGATATAAAAATATGTATAAATATGGTCCGATCAAATACCCCCACACTTAGCTTTTGCTAGTCCTCGAGCAGAACAAAGAAAACAGAAAAAGTAATAACATGAAAAACATTAGCTTCCCCTTATTTGACCCTCATAGAATTTCATTCGAAAACATAAATCAGCAAGAACCATAGCTAGCACCAAACAAGCTAATTCAAGCTCATCTTCCTTATTCAAATATTAGCAGTAATCTTTAATCATCCTTGAAGTGTAGTGTGTGAGATAGCCATGCTAATGCAATTTCAAGTTTTTATTTTTAAAATCATCATATGCAAACTAGCAACATTCTCACGGGATATGCACTCAATCACACATGTGTTTAGTTTTAATGTGTTTCACTCAAAGAAACAAATGTGAAAGTTCTACCATAAGCTTGCATAAAAATCACTTCTCCACAATCATAATTGCAAAACTTAAATCAAGAGGACTTTTATTGGATGTAATGAGGCTTAGGGATAGGGCTATTGAAACGAAAGAATAGGAAAACACAAGTTCCAAGCTACATTGCCAGCGATTCTTTTGTTGAGATTTATAAGAACTCAAACTTTCCAACAATTCTTCTAACACCTCCCATCACACCCTTAAACTGAAACTTTAAAATTTTTTTTTTATTTTCTTCGTATACAATCTTTTTTTTTTTCTTTCTTTTCTTCTCTTTTCTCATTTTTTTTTTTTTTTATAAATACAAACATGAAAAACCCCCACACTTATTCTTTTGCCAAACTCATTCCAAGTACTTCATAAACATTTCTTAACAATCTCAAATTGCTCGCTTGGAAAGGGTAAGGAAACATGTTTTGAGGTATAAGGGTAGACATATCTGGTGATAAGAAATAAAAGGCTCAACATAACGGCTCAAATAGGCAATCTAATGATAATCATTGTTCTTTGGGAAACATGGTTATTTGGGTCATGGTGGTAAACCTAATGCCTCTATCATTTTCAAGTTCATGCAATCAATGACAAATATTTCGAAAGATCGTTACACAAGTTCTAGAGATTATCTCACATAAGTTCATCACACATGAAAGAATGGGAGTGTATGAAAAATGCACACACTTTCAATAAGCTCAAAACCTCACATAGGATGTATATGGTCACTAAATTCACATATGAAGCTTTAAGTCATGCTTTAGTTTCACATCAACAAGGCTATGTGCATTTGGTTTTTCAAAGATGATCAAACATGTACAATACTAACAAGAGAATAAGAAATTTCACATAACACATGTTAACTAAGTTCTTGATAATCATGGTTCAAATTCGATTCAGTTATATCATTGGGTCGGGAAACTAATAAAAATCTAAATTAAAACAATAAGGAAAACAAGACAATATTTTTGGATTTTTAAATTTTTTTCGAAAAATTAAATAAAACACAAAACTCCGAAAAAAATTAAGTAAAACACAAAGCTAATTAAGAAAACAAAAAGCAATAACATGGAAACAAATGAAACCAGTTCAAAGTCGAAGGTACAAAAATTTTCAATTTGGTCAATTTTTTATACTTGATACCCCCACACTTAAACTAGACATTGTCCCCAATGTCATAAAACAAAAATATGCAAATAAAAATAAAAATGAATAAAAAATACGAAACAAAATAAAATAAAGAAAAGGGACTTAAAACTTCCCTAATTTGCAGAAAACTCAAGCGATGACCCCGAAGCGTAAATTTTGCAATCAACTTCAAGGGAGGAAATGACCAAACGTTCCTGCAAAGAAAAGAAATAAATCAGTTAAGCACGCAAGCAAAATATAGAAAAATGCAAACGAAAAATTGAAAATAAAAATAAAAGACAACGAAAAGAACTAATAGGTGATCATTGGTCATGATTGTTGATTTTCCACAGCTTTCATCTTGAACTGGATGGGCCTCCTTTCTTGCAAGTGCTCCTCGGCTTAGTTGAGGATGAGTCAGCACGTTGTCTCCACATGCTTCAAGTAGTCTGGTCTCCACGCAGGTGTGGCATCTTCTTGAACTCTTGGATCAACCCAGACTCATCTGCTCTTGGGTGCACCTCAGACCCATCTGCTCTTGGGTGCACCTCAGACTCCTCCTGCTTCGTCTGTGAGGTACTTTTGTTTTTGAAGAAGTACCTCAACACAGGTTTATTTTTGAAGTGGGCTGGGAGGGGTCTGAGATGAGTACTCGAGAGCAAGACTAGGTAAGCAATCAGGATCTCACTTTCTCCACGTTCCTCAGATGAAGGAGAGGAGAAAGCATAATATGAGATACTTTTGCTTTTAACCTTTTTAATATGAAATACTTTTGCTCTGGAAGGTTTGTTTTCTGGGGTGATCCAAGGGATGAAGAACACTGAATAACTCGAAAGCTTTCTTTGGGAAGACATTATCGGAGATGAAGAGAGGTTGAGATGTTGAGATGAAGAGAGGTTGAGAGGGTGTGAAGGTGTGCCTTTGCTGTGGAAGGCGAAGGTCGAACTTATAGAAATTTGGCTTCACAACCGGAACTATTCCTTCACTATTTGTCGGCAGCCGGTGATGGATGAACAGTGCCCGTTACGCGCTTTCTGACAAAGCGTCCGTAAATTCCGCAAGGCTGACGGTGCAGGCGACGAGTGACGACAAATTGGAATGATGATCTTTTGAAAACCGGGGTTCAAAACCGGGTGCGGCTCATGGTTTTCGCAACGCTCCATGCTGCACGTGATGAGTCACGACAAACTGGAAAAACTGAGCCCTCGTGATGCCACGTGATTGCTGAGTCAAGCCCAGCTTTTGAGAAAGGAAACGGCTCTTTTGATTTGCGCGAGGACGCGTCTTCAACCTCAGAGGAGCGCTCTCTTTGATTTGCTTCTTTTTATAGAGGCGCTAATTCTGCTTCACATCACACTTGAACTCCCTCAAACACTTCCTTCTGAAAATACTCCCTTCTGTAAACACTCAAAATCCTTCCGCTCTCTTCTTGCACTTCTGCACTTTTAATCTTTCCGATCTCTTCTTCCGCTTCAGCAATCTTAATTTTTCCGAACTCTTTTCTTCCTCAACCCCCTCTAAAAATGTCTTGCCCTTCCGACCGTCGCCTAAACTTGAATGTCGGGGAAGACGATGACTCGTCTTCTCCGAACAACATTTGGAATCCATCCTTCATATCCCCCAATGGTCCTCTTACAGTCGGGGACACAATGATGAGGAATGAAATCACCGCTACGGTGATTGCCAGAAATCTGCTCACTCCAAGGGACAATAGGATGCTATCTAGGCGGTCGGACGAGCTGGCCATTCAGGAATCCCTTGCCCTCAGCGTCCAAAGTGCAGGCTCAGTTTCAAACATGGGCCAGCGCCTGCTTGCCCGGTCTCGTCAGGTGGAGTCGCTGATGGCGGAGGTGGCCAGTCTTCGGCAAGAAGTCAGAGGACTCAGGCACGAGAACAAGGAGTTGCACATGCTTGCAACTAGTTACTCGACCAGCATGAAGAGGAAGCTGGACCAGCTGCAGGAGTCGGACGGTCGGATCCAGAGCGATCATGAAAGGTTCATGGCGCTACTCCCGAGGTTTATGTTGCCTTCGTCCTCGGGAGTTGCACCAAGCGTTCCGGCTCCGGAGATTCCAACTCTGGCTCTTCGTCTTCCAGGAGCTCCGTCGACTTCTCAGGCACCACCTAACCAATGACAAATGACCAATGAACACTATTAGTTTTTCGTATTATTGTAAATTTATTTAAGCTTTTAATGTTTATTTAAATATATATATATATATATATATATGTTACTAATATTATTATTATTATTATTAATTTTTTTGTTTTTTTTTTGTTTTTTTTTTTTTTTTTTTTTAAGATTATTTTAAGCAATATAAAATATGTAAGTAAAATAAGTAAATTAATGTAAAAAGACTTTATTTACTCGCACTTAAAATAAACAAGGCCCTAAATTTATTTAAACACAAACTAAACAAAAATCAACCAAATAACACAACTAACTAAACAAAACAAAGATTTCAAAATAAAGGTAATAAAGAGTAGGGTTAAGAAATGCAAATCTGGTTGCTTGGGTTGCCTCCCAAGAAGCGCTTGATTTAACGTCTTTAGCCGGACGAATCTTTCCATTAACCTCCCCTCATCTCCAAAGCATGGAATTTATCTTTCAATGGGAGGTGATACTTGAAATGATTCGGCAATGGTTTGAATTCTCGGGTGGGTGCCTGAATCATTAAAATTAGAAATATGTTAGTATGAAATAAAATTAAAATTAAAATTGGAGAAGATGGCTTACTGTCTTTCTCCGAAACAAACTCAATTACAAAGACTACGTTTTTTGACATTTCCGGGACTTTGCACTTGGCCAGGTTGACGATGGTGGTTGTGGCCTGTCCCGTTTCATCAAACTCAATTTCATGGCCTTTTGTTGCCTCATGCACAACCGCTTGGATGTATTCTCGATTTTCTCCAGCCACTTCTTCTTGAATCCTTCTTCTTGGCGTGCAAGGTTCTTTGAACGTTTCAGCAAAATTTGGAACTTGATTCGTTGCACCAAGAATTTGGATATCACTTTTCATCTCAGGAAGAACTTCCACAATCTGCCCCATTTGATTATTCAATTCTCCCATCTCCTTGGTTTGATTTTCTACTTCCTGGTTCAAAGAGATGAGTAATTGAATAATATTATCATTATCCACAGATTTACCTGAATCGAATTGGGCAGATTGTTGTGGTGTCTGTGGTGGCTGCAAAGGTGTTGTACAGAACTCCTCATACGGCTGCCAATATTCTCCTTGGTGAGTTTCCTTAGCTTGATTTTGTGACCCCTGCACCAAAGAGTTTAATTCATTAAGGATTTGATTATAATCCACGGGCATACTTTGATTCGATTGGAATTGTTGTGGGGGATGTAGTGGTGGCTGCATAGGTCTTGAATAGAATTCATCTTGCTGCCAATATCCACTCTGTTGAAATTGCTGAGGTTTATCCCACGTCTGATCTGAATAATCCCTCCAATCCGAATTGCAATCGTTGGAATACATATTGCCCCTTGATTGATCATAGCCTTGATATCCCCAATCATCTTCATATGCAGAAAATTGAGGATACTGATGAGTCTGATATCCTTGCCCATAGGGCATATCAAGTGTAGGGACACTTGGCATTGTGGTCCGTTCGGCATTATGCGACAATTGAGAAGTAAGCTGCGCCAATTGAGCTTGAATGGTTGCCATATCTTCATCCATTTTTACCTAAAATTAAAGAACGAAAACTAAATCAAATATCAAAAATAAAATACACAAACACAAATATAAACATAAATAAACACAAACAAACAAAACAAAAATAAAATAAAATAAAATAAAATAAACACAAACAAAAAAAATAAAGGGATTAGCAAATTTACTAATCCCCGGCAACGGCGCCAAAAATTTGACGGGATTTTAAAACCGCACAAATTTAACCCTCTTTTTGACAATTGTAGTATAGGTGTAAGTAGGGTATCGTTCTAGGCTGGGGATTAGGAGGGATTGCTAATCTACTCTAAATTAATTTAAAAATATTAAACAAGACTCAAGGATACAAAATTAAGCTAAAAACTCTAATAATTCAAAACACACAAAAATGACTCAAAACAAAGAAAACAAATTAAATAAACACTAGGAACTAAAATGGACGAAAAATCAAATTAAAAGACTAAAAACAATGGAATCTAATAAAATAATACAATTTAACAATGGGGGGGTCTGGTTTTGACGAAACGTAAATTAAACTTAAATAAATTACAAAATTGACAAAAACATAAAATTAAGGTGAATGGATAGGTGACGGATTGGCTAGAGGGTTTTTCTCCACACATGACACATAAGCAACCTAAATTGATTTTCAGTTGTTCTTTCAATAAATTGTAAATCTCAACACCCCAAATTAATTAGGTACGTTTAAATTAACCTTCAGATTTTCCTTATGTTATTGAATTGGATGAACAGCATACAACAATTCAAATTATTCCCCAAAAGTTCCCTACGTGAAAAGCACAATAGAGATACGATTAAAGATCATTATGTTCTATGAAAATCATAAGTGTTGACAAGGCATTCGTAACTATGAACAGCATGATACGTTTGCCAGGAATTTACTTAACGCGATTGTGACTAGCAACCTTCACTACTCATGAATATAAGTTCATAACGTTTAGGTGAAATTCACTTATATTCTAGCATCAAATTCATGCATGTAAATTAAGTATTCATTCTTAATCGACAAACATAAATAAGTTATTAATCAAGCAGTTAAGCAAATTAAATCACAACTCAGAAATCACAACTGAAGTTACCAATTCAAATTACAAATGTAATCATGGTTTTGAATTATCTCTAGCCAAAATAAATTAATTACACATTATTTATAAATTAAAACAGAAATAAAAACAAAATTAAAATCTGAGTTTGGAGGATTAAACCGAAACGGGGATTAAGGGTTTCTGTGCACTGTGC
The DNA here is from genome assembly GCA_963580275.1 of Crataegus laevigata. Classification (NCBI taxonomy): domain Eukaryota; kingdom Viridiplantae; phylum Streptophyta; class Magnoliopsida; order Rosales; family Rosaceae; genus Crataegus; species Crataegus laevigata. Next base: position 15,822,019 of record OY756942.1, on the reverse strand, counting down.
AATTGCTGTGCACTGTTCTTCTCCTTGCTGCCTTCACCCAGAAACTGCATGGCTGCACTCGGTGGTTCTCTCCTTTAGCGCGCTGCTTGCGCAGCTCCTTCCAAAGCTCCCCCGTGGCACTCCACTGTAGTTTCTCTCCCTGCACCGTCAACTGCCAATTGGCAGCTCCTTTAATATCTCCACCTTTCTCCTCGGTACCCCCTTCTCTCGGCCTCTCCAAATGGCAGCGAGAGCTGCCTTCCTAAGTTCTCCTCCGAGGTTGCCAAAATGGTTGGCCTTCTTGAAAACCCGAGGGTTTCTCTTTTCGACTTCACGTCCCGAGGAGTTCTCACCCTGATGCCCGAGGCTGCCAAGAGCAGCTCTCCTCCTCCCCCGTGAGGTTTCTTCCTTTCCCAGCTACTCACCGCAGCCCTCTCAAGCTGCCTTCTGTTTTTCTGGCTGCTCCAAGGCAGTGAGAGCTCCCAGGCACCTCACTCCTTTCCCTCCAGTTTTCCACCCAGGAGATCTCTTTTTCTCCTCCTTTTATTCTTCTGTCTTTAACCCCTCGTGAACTGCCCTTTCCCCCCAGGACCTCCCCGATGAACTCTCCTCCCAGGCCCTCTTATCCTCTTTAATTCTTTTCTTAAGCTGCCTAGGATGCCCCCGTGATTCCACTTTTCTCGGTGCTTTCCTTGGATGCCTTCCCTGCGTGATGAAGGCTCCACAGTTTCTCCCTCTTTCTTTGTTTAAAGGCAGCCTTTTGACTTTTAAAATGCTCCACCGAAAGCATTCCAGTCCTCCCATGCTTTCATGCATGTGCTGCCCTCCTTTGTATATTATTTTCTGCTTCTATCACCTGTAAGCATACACACACAACACATTATAAATATAAATATAAATATATAAATATATAAATATATAAATATATATATATATAAATATATATATATATATATATATATTATTTTTCAAATGATAAATTCTATTCAACAAACAAGAAAGTTTAAACGAAATAATTACTTAACACTTCATTTATTCTATTTTTATTTTATTTTCTTGAAAATCTTATAAAACATAAAAATAACGTAAATAGCTCAAAATATAACGAACTAACTAAGAAAAGACGAGTGAATTTGATATAAAAATATGTATAAATATGGTCCGATCATTAGTATTGTACATGTTTGATCATTCCTGAAAAACCAAATGCACATAGCCTTGTTGATGTGAAACTAAAGCATGACTTAAAGCTTCATATGTGAATTTAGTGACCATATACATCCTATGTGAGTTTTTGAGCCTATTGAAAGTGTGTGCATTTTTCATACACTCCTATTCTTTCATGTGTGATGAACTTATGTGAGATACATCTCTAGAACTTGCGTAACGATCTTTCGAAATATTTGTCATTGATTGCATGAACTTGAAAATGATAGAGGCATTAGGTTTACCACCATGGCCCAAATAAGCATGGTTTCCCAAAGAAAAATGATTATCATTAGATTGCCAATTTGAGCCGTATATGTTGCGCCTTTTATTTCTTATCACCAGATATGTCTACCCTTATACCTCAAACCATGTTTCCTTACCCTTTCCAAGCGAGCAATTTGAGACTGTCTTATGAGAAGTGTTTGTGAAGTACTTGGAAGGAGTTTGGCAAAAGAATAAGTGTGGGGGTATTTCATGTTTGTATTTATTATTAAAAAAAAAAAAAAAAAAAAAAAAGAGAATAGAAAAAAAAAAAAAAAGAAAAGAAAAGAAAAAGAAAAAGAAAGATTGTATAAAAAGAAAATAAATTTTTTTTAAAGTTTCAGTTTAAGGGTGTGGTTGGAGGTGTTAAAAGAATCGTTGGAGAGCTTGAGTTCTTATAAATCTCAACTAAAAGAATTGCTTGCAATGTAACTTGGAACTTGTGCTTTCCTATTCTTTCGTTTCAATAACCCTATCCCTAAGCCTCATTACATCCAATAAAAGTCCTCTTGATTTAAGTTTTGTAATTATGATTGTGGAGAAGTGATCTTTATGCAAGCTTATGGTAGAACTTTCACATTTGATTCTTTGAGCGAAACACATTAAAACTAACACATGTGATTGAGTGTATATCCCGTGAGAATGTTGCTAGTTTGCATATGATGATTTTAAAAATAAAAACTTGAAATTGCATTAGCATGGCTATCTCACACACTACACTTCAAGGATGATTTAAAGATTACTGCTAATATTTGAATAAGGAAGATGAACTTAGATTAGCTTGTTTGGTGCTAGCTATCGTTCTTGATGATTTGTGTTCTCGAATGAAATTCTATGAGGGTCACATATGGGGAAGCTAATGTTTTTCATGTTACTACTTGTTCTTGTTTTCTTTATTTTGCTCGAGGACTAGCAAAAGCTAAGTGTGGGGGTATTTGATCGAATCATATTTATATATATTTTTACATCAAATTCACTCGTCTTTTCTTAGTTAGTTCCTTATATTTTTGAGCTATTTACTTTGTTTTTGTGTTTTATAGAATTTGTTAAGCAAAGAAAATAAAAATTGAATAAGTGAAATTTTAAGTGTCAAATTCGTCAAAACTACCTTACTCACTTATTTTCTTTGTTTACGTTTTCGATTTGGTTTGGAGTGATTGTAATTGGATTGGTTTGTTTTATGTGTTAAATAAAATAAAAACAGAATAATTAAAAGGAGAAGCCAGCGGATAAGTAAAACAAAGCAGGAAATCATGAGGGGCAGCTGCGCATGGGATTAAAGAAAGAAAATGATGCTGCCAGCTTTGGCAGCGCACCAAGAACAACTAAAAGAAATAAAAAGAATTTGGAGTGCTGAAGTCAGTGGAAAACAGAAGAAAAGCGCTGCCAGTGGGCAGCCAACTAATTGGAGAAGCATAAAAGAAACACGGTGCTTCCTTGAAGGGCGGCTGGCCAAAATAGAAAAGAGAGCCTTGGCAGCTCGCAGCGTGAAAGGCCAATCAGGAGGCCTTGGCGGCTCGGAGAGGTGTGAAGCCAGAAGGAGCTGCGACATTTGGTAGCGCAAGGCCGCCTTGGAGTTTGGCACGGAATAAAAAGCAGACTTGGAAGAAGGTGGGAGGCGCGGACTGTGAGAGAACGCAGGAAGCTGCCTGATTGGCAGCGTTAGAAAAAAAGGGCGTGAAACGGAAATCAGCGTGTGCACGCCAGGGAATCGTGCCTCGGGAAGCTCGGAGAGGTGTGAAGCCAGACAGAGGCTGCCTTAGCAGCACGGGTCAGGCGCACAGAATTGCAAAAGAAAACCTCTGCACTCTCTTTCGGTTTTATCCTCCAAACTTATTTTTTATTTCTGTTTTAATTTATAAATAATGTGTAATTAATTTGTTTTGGCTAGAGGTTAATTCAAAGCCATGATTATATTTGTAATATGAATTGATTTCTTCAGTTGTGATTTTTGAGTTGTGAATTTAATTTGCTTAACTGCTTGATTAATAACTTATTTGTGTATGTCGATTAAGAATGCATACTTAATTTACATGCATGAATTTGATGCTAGAATATAAGTGAATTTCACCTAATCGTTATGAACTTATATTCATGAGTAGTGAAGGTTGCTAGTCATAATCGCGTTAAGTAAATTCTTGGCAAGAGTATCATGCTTTTCATAGTTACGAATGCCTCGTCAATGCTTATAGTTTTCATGAAACTTAATGATCTTTAATTGTATCTCTATTGTGCTTTTCACGTAGGGGACTTTTGAAGAATGTTTTGAATTGTTGTATGCGTTTTTCCGTCCAATTCAATAACTTAAGGAAAACTTGAAGATTAAAAAGTGTTGTTCATGGTTAATCTGGAGTATTGAGATTTATAATTTATTGAAAGAACAACTGAAAATCAATTTAGGTTGCATATGTGTCATGTGTGGAGAAGAACCATCTAGCTAGTCCGTCGCCTATCCATTCACCTTAATTTTATGTTTTTGTCAATTCTATAATTTATTTAGGTTTAAATCACTTCTCGTCAAAACCAAACCCCCCCTCATTGTTAAATTGTATTATTTAATTAGATTTCATTGTTTTCAGTCTTTTAATTCAATTTCCGTCCATTTGAGTTCTTAGTGTCTAATTTGTGTGTTTCCATTGTTTTGAGTCATTCTAGTGTGTTTTGAATTATTAGAGTGTTTAGCCTAATTTTGTGTCCTTGAGTCTTGTTTAATATTTTTAAATCAATTTAGAGTAGATTAGCAATCCCTCTTAATCCCCGGCCTAGAACGATACCCTACTTACATCTTTACTACAACTGTCAAAAATAGGGTTAAATTTGTGTGTTGTTTTACAACGCATCAGGTGGCTTGCTGACCCGTTCAGATCTACGTGGAGCTAGGGGTTCAGGAACAGGGTTGTCAACTTGTCGAGTGCTTGTTTGTGGTTCATCATTAATCTCATTAATTTCCATCGTTTTACTTGTAGTTCCTTTGAGAACAAATTCGTCCTCTAGAAACTTAGCAATTCTGGCGACAAAGACTTTCTGATTGTCAGGATGGTAGAACTCATATCCCATAGTTTCTTTAGGATATCCCACAAAATAGCACCTAACTGATCTCGGTTCAAGCTTCTTGACATATGCTTCACTACCCCAAATCTTAATATGATTAAGACTCGGCTTTCTTCCATGCCATATCTCATAGGGCGTTTGTGAAACTGATTTGGATGGTACTCTATTAAGCAAGTAAGCTGCTGTATATAGAGCGTATACCCAGAATGTTACTGGTAGATCGGCGAAACTCATCATAGAACGAAACATGTTTATCAAGGTTCGGTTTCTCCTTTCAGAAACTCCATTAAGTTGTGGAGTTCCTAGTGGAGTCCACTGTGATATTATTATTCCACACTCTTTGAGATAATCTAGGAACTCGTTACTTAGATACTTTCCCCCTCGATCTGATCTTAGGATCTTTATCTGTTTCCCAGTTTGCTTCTCAACTTCATTCTTGAACTCTTTGAACATTTCAAAGGATTCTGACTTGTACTTCATAAGATACACGTAGCCAAACCGAGAGTGATCGTCGGCGAATGTGATATAGTAGGAGAAGCCTCCTCTCAACGTAGTAGACATAGTTCCACATACGTCAGTGTGGATTAACCCTAGAATCTCTGTGGCACGCTCTCTCTTCCCAGTGAATGGAGATTTGGTCATCTTGCCTTTCAAGCAACATTCACAAGTACCCATTTGGTCATTACCTAATGGGTGGAAATATCCGTCTTTCGACATCTTGCGAATCTTATCAAGGTTCACATGTCCAAGTTTAAGATGCCACATTTTCTCTTGGTTAACTTCTTCTCTAGCCCTTTTGGGTTTTGAGGTATTCTCGTTTTCAATACAGTGCATCCCACTACTTGTCTCTAGGTGAAAAAGGTCCTCTATCATATTACCATAAGAGATAATCCGACTATTCAAGGATAAAGTGCAACTCATTTTGTCAAACAATACTGAGTGCCCATCTCATAAAAGCATAAAGATGGAAATCAAATTCTTTATACATGAAGGAAAATATAAACAATTTTTAAGTTCCAAGACTTCCCCAGAGGGTAGTTTAAGCATGTAGGTGCCTATTGCTTTTGCAGAGATTTTAGTGCCGTTCCCAACTCGCACAATCATCTCCCTATTGCGCAGTGTTTTGCTCCCCGTTAGTCCCTGCAACGAATTGCAGATATGTTGACTAGTGCTTGAATCGAATATCCAAGAATTGGAGCTTACTGTAAAAGCACTTTCTATGACAAAAATAGTCCCTTCAAAAGTTCGTGTCATAAGGCTCGCAATGCGCACCCTGTATTTCTTCTTCCAACGTTCATCCTTTCCACAATGAAAGCATGTTCCTTTGGATTTTCTTGCCTTCTTCTTATGCAACCTTTTCCTTATGATTGCATTCTCACTCCCACTGTCCTTTTTGAAACTTTGTTCAAACTTACAGCACATGTCAATCATCTTGGTAAAAGTAAGATCGAATCTGTTCACTTTATAGTTTACTATAAACTTAGTCAAATCATCCGAGAGAGATGCAAGGAAAAAGTCTTGGGCCATTTTCCCATCGATGGAAGTTCCTAAACTTTCAAGATCTTGAAAGATCCTTTCCATCTTTTGCCCATATTTTTGGACTGATGTCCCCTTTTCCATTTTGGCATTCAATAGATTACAAACATTTGAGAATCGTACGTTACTTGTCTCAATGTCATGCATCTTATGCAAACTGTCAACCATGGCACTAGAAGTGTCCATGTGCTTATGTAGCTTCTTAAGCTCCTCACTTAGTGAGGTGAGGATTAAGCATTTGGCTTGCAAGTCATCCTCATAGTGTCTAGTGTAATTTTGACACTCCTCTTTTGAAGCTAGTTTCGTAAGAGGTACATGAGGAGGGGATTGCTTGAGCACATACGATATGTCATTCATCTTTGAGACATTCTCAATGTGATGATACCAAGCAAGGAAACGTTGGCCCCTAAGGCCATTTTTGTCAAGTATAATGGTAGGTGTAATTTTAGGCATGTCGTTAACTACATAACATAACAGAAATCGTATTAGATTGTTGATTTTATAACTACTTGATTGTGTCTTAAATCAAATAGTACCACGCACTATTTTTGGCAAATTGCACATCTCTCAATGGAATCCGAGAGTTATGTTGAACTCTTAGCGGGGTATGAGAGGCTCATCATTACCAAGCCCACCTCACAATGATATGATGTTGGTTAGCAAAAATAATGATGAGAGAATAACGCTTTAGTCATTTACAACTCTTGTAATTACCCATCTAGTTTGGCCTCTAGAGAATGATGCCTCACAATGATATGATGTTGGCACCATTGCACTTAGTTAAGTTATTCCCACCATGCTAGTTCGTGTAGGGGTTCAAGAATAGCCTCACAATGATATGATGTTGGCCATCCTTGTTGCCTACCTCACCACATCATGTATGTTCATATGGACTCCTCCTTTAGGTAAGCACATACTTTGAACTTCCCCATGATAGGATGAAGCCGGTGTATGAGTCACAAACAATTGGAGCCCACCACGGTGGAAGGCCTACGAAGAGATGTTCAAAGTATCTCTCGCTTATCAACTTAATATTCGTTTTGTTAAGGGAGTAGTGTTGGGCTACATCAATTTCATTTTAATCTTATTAAAAGGACTTGGGATGATTATGAACCGTTTGATTTGATCCAACACGAGCCTTGTGTTGGACCTTGGGTCTAAGGTAGGTAGTTGTTGATTTTAGTTACGCGTTTAATCTAATTAAACCGTTATGTCCTATTGGGCGTTGGACCCAACTATTCCAATTTGCATACAAATAAACAAAAAGGAATACATGAAATAAAGAGAAAGGGCTTATGCCCTTGTACAACACATTGGAAGGACTTATGTCCTTTTACAACAAATTTGAATTAATCAAATTATATTCAAATCTAAGCTACTTAACCCAAACATTCATAATGTAAAGCGGCCAATCACATAGCTCAATTATCGAGGCATTTGGTTCATAATCACCCTTTTTCTTAATCAATCACATTAACTAAGAAAGCAACTTAAACAATTGGTTTTTGGATTCATAGAATTGATTTAAATGGAACTAAATGAAATGAAAATCTAATTCTCATTAAAGAGACAAAACAATTTTGTTCTCATCACAATTTGGGCCGAAAAAAGCAACGACCACAACTATTGGGCCACAATGCTAAAACATAAACTTTTGGGGTCACTTTGTAAGAACACAAGAGTCCACAACTTCATGTAATTACAACTAGAACCCAAAAATTTCAACAATTATAAAAACTTCATTAAAGGAGCAAAACAATTTGTCCTTTAGTGATTTTGGGCCTTTACATAAAAAACATAAACTTTCGGGTCAAAGTGCAAATACACAAAAGTATCAAAACTTTATGTAATTGCATAAAAGACCCAAAAGTACCCTACTTATTAGGGTGGCCGGTTTTGAGGGAAGAAAAGTGGTGTAGGTTTTGGTGAAAATTCAAAATTTAAATAAAGTGTTGAAAAAGTAAAAGGTATGGATTGAAAAGTTGATAGGTATGGTTGAAAAGGTTGATTGGTATGGTTGTAAGAGATAGGTAAGGTGTAGCTATTAAAAACAATAAAACACAAATAATCCATCACCAATCATCCATCACCAATCAATAACAAACCAAAACTTTATGAAAAACATCAAACACTTTGAATCAAAACACCAAACCTTTTAGTTCTTGGTAAGAACATCAAGAACATTGAAGAACACACATGAAAACTCATAAAAGCTCCATGAATGTTTTCACTCAATAAAAATCAAATTTTCACTATGATCGGACCATATTTATATACATTTTTTATATCAAATTCACTCATCTTTTCTTAGTTAGTTCGTTATATTTTGAGCTATTTACGTTATTTTTGTGTTTTTAGAATTTATTAAGTTAAGAAAATAAAAATAGAATTAGTGAAGTATTAAGTAATAAATTTGTCTAAACTATATTACTTGTTAAATAGAATTTATATTTTGAAAAAAATAATATATATATATATATATATATATTTATTTATTTATTTATATATATTTATATATTTATATTAAAATAATTGCGTGTGTGTATAACAGGTGGAAGAGATGGCATGCACTAAGTGAGTGCATTCGGTGGAAAGGCAATAAAAGGGAGAAGAATGATGGCAGCAAGCTGCCAAGCGTGGGCAAAAGAAAAGGAAAATAATTGATAAGGGTCTGGTGGCGCACAGATGGAGAAATCATAAAAAATTGGAGATAAGCCTCACGGGGGGATAAAAAGAGCTGAGACAGATAGGAGTGAGGGGGGGAGGGAGCTCCTCGGAGCTGAAAGGAAATAAAAAAAAAAAGCAAGGACAGGAGCTGCCTAGCAGCGGAAATAAGAAACGGACGGAAAACCAAGGGTTTTGGCGTCAGGGAGAAAAACCAAAGCTGCCAATCAAGGCAGCTGGCAGCGCAAGGCAGAGGACAGAAACAGAGAACCAAAGCTGCCAATCAGGCAGCGTCAGTCAGGCAGAAGCAGAGTGGACAAAGGTGGCGTCGGTGATAATCTGCCTTGGCAAACTGAAAGCTCGGCAACGGAACCAAGGTGCTGCCATTTGGCAGCACGCTCAGAGGGCACGGTGCAATCAGCCAGGCAGCAACACTCTGTGCACATAAAATCATCTGCACCCTATTTTGGTTTATTCCTCCAAACTTTTGTTTTTATTTATGTTTTTAATTTATAATAATGTGTAATTAATTATTTTGGCTAGAGGATAATTTAAAACCATGATTATATTTGTAATTTGAATTGGTAATTTCAGTTGTGATTTCTGAGTTGTGATTTAATTTGCTTAACTGCTTGATTAATAACTTATTTATGTTTGTCGATTAAGAATGCATACTTAATTTACATGCATGAATTTGATGCTAGAATATAAGTGAATTTCACCTAATCGTTATGAACTTATATTCATGAGTAGTGAAGGTTGCTAGTCACAATCGCGTTAAGTAAATTCTTGGCATAAGTTTCATGCAATTCATAGTAACGAATGCTTCGTCAATGCTTATGGTTTTCATAGAACTTAATGATTCTTGCTTGTATCTCTATTATGCAATTCATGTAGGGAACTTGTAGGGAATGTTTTGGGTTGTCGTATGCAATCATCCAATCCATTAACTAAAGGAAAATCTGAGGGTTAATTAGTGCAATTCACGGTTAATCTGGGGCGTTGAGAATTCATGATTTAATGAAAGAACAACTGAAAATCAATTTAGGTTGCTTATGTGTCATGTGTGGAGAAAAACCCTCTAGCCAATCCGTCGTCTATCCGTTCACTTTAATTTTATGTTTTTGTCGATTTTGTAATTTAGTTAAGTTTAATTTGCGTTTCTTAAAAAATCAATCCCCCCATTATTAAAATATTATTATTTAGTTAATTTTTATTAGTTTTTATCTTTTAATTTAATTTCCGTCTAATTAATTTCCTAGTTTTTATTTTAAATTGTTTTCATTATTTTGAGTCATTTTTAGTGTGTTTCGAGTTTTTAGCTTAGTTTGTATTTTCTAGAATCTTGAGTTGTTTTGAGTCTTTTGATTTGTTTTAGTTTATTTGTTAGTTTTATTTTGAGTTATTTTAGTTAAGTGTTTTTATTTTAGTTTAGTGTTTTAAACTTTGTTTTTACGTTTTTAAATTATTTTAGAGGTTTTAGCAATCCCTCCTAATCCCCGGCCTAGAACGATACCCTACTTACACCTATACTACATCTACCAAAAAGAGGGTTAAATTTGTGCGGTTTAAAATCCCGTCAAATCTTTGGCGCCGTTGCCGGGGATTAGCAACTTTGCTAATCCTTTATTTTTGTTTGTGTTTATTTTTATATTTGTGTTTGTGTGTTTTACTTTTGGTATTTGATTTATTTTTCTTTCTTTGATTTTAGGTATAATTGGAGTAAGATATGGATTTTGATAGTATTCAAGCTCAATTGGCAAATCTTACTTCTCAATTGTCGCATAATGCCGAACGGACCACAATGCCAAGTGTCCCTACACTTGATGTGCCCTATGGGCAAGGATATCAGACTCATCAGTATCCTCAATTTTCGGCATATGACGATGATTGGGGATATCAAAGCCACAGCCAATCAAGGGGCAATATGTATTCCAACGCTTGCAATTCGAATTGGAGGGATTATTCAAATCAAATGTGGGATGAACCTCAGCAATTTCAACAAAGTGGATATTGGCAGCAAGACGAGTTCTATTCAAGACCTATGCAGCCACCACAGCATCCCCCACAACAATTCCAATCGAATTCAAGTATGCCCGTTAATTATAATGAAATTCTTGAAGGACTAATTTCTTTAACGCAGGGCTCACAAAGAGAAGAACAATTGCAGCCTTCGGAAGAGTCTTATCAGTGGCCGTATGAACCATTACAGCCACCACAAGAATATGCCCAATTCGATTCAGGTACATCTCTGGATAATGATACGTTTAATAAGTTACTCTCCTCTTTGAATCAGGGAGTGGAAAATCGAATCCAGGAGATGCAAGACCGGACCAACAAGGTGGATGAATTGGAAAGGCAAGTTGGGGAGATTATGGAGATCATGGCACAGATTCAAGATCAAAGTGAATTCTCCAACTCCACCATTGCAAATTCAAAGGCAGAAGTTGAAATTGAAGAATACATCACTTTGGAAGGTGATATGGAGGATGAGGCTGTTCCAGAACCATCCATACACAGCCCAAACTTGGACGAATCACCGCTGCAAGCAGAAGATGAGGATGACGACTTGGGCAGTTTAGACGAATTCTTGTCTCAAACCCCTCAAGTCCCTATGTCGTCCAACTATGGTGAGGTTGTTCCAAGTTCAATTCATTCTAACATTTTTCCACCAAATGTCTCTTTTCCTTGCAGATTTTTTCCAAATAACGAAGAAAGTGAAATAGACATTGTGGAAGCTCTTCCAGAAGTGCAAAGTGATATCTCGATTTTTGGTGCACCAAAACAAGTTCCCGAACCTTGCACACCAAGAAAAGAGATTCAAGATAGCGAAGTGGCTGGAGAATGCGAAGAATATCAAGAAAAGATCAAAGAGGCTGTGCAGGAAACAAAGGCCCAAGAAATTGAGTTTGATGATACGGGACAGGCCATAACCATCATTGTAAACCTGGCCCAGTTCAAAATCCCGGAAATATCCAAAAACGTAGTTTTTGTTATTGAGTTTGTTTCGGAGAATGACAGTAAGCCATCTTCTCCAATTTTAATTTTAATTTTTACTAACACACTGATTTTAATGATTCAGGCACCTACCCTAGAATTCAGACCATTGCCGAATCATTTCAAGTATCACCTCCCATTAAAAGATAAATTCCATGCTATGGAGCCGAAGGGAGGTTAAAGGAAAGATTCGTCCGGCTAAAGACGTTAAATCAAGCGCTTCTTGGGAGGCAACCCAAGCAACCAGATTTGCATTTCTTAACCCTTCTCTTTATTGCTTTTACTTTGCAATTTTTGTTTTTTTTAGTTAGTTGTGTTATTTGGTTGATTTTTGTTTAGTTTGTGTTTAAATAAATTTAGGGCCTTGTTTATTTTAAGTGCGAGTAAATAAAGTCTTTTTACATTAATTTTCATTTTTTAATTTACATATTTTATATTGCTTAAAATAAACCTAAAAAAAAAAATTAATAATAATAATAATAATATTAGTAACACACATATATATATATATATATATATATTTAAATAAACATTAAAAGCATAAATAAATTTACAATAATACGAAAACTAATAGCGTTCATTGGTCATTGGTCAGGTGGCGCCGCAGAAGTCGATGGAGCTCCGGGAAGACGAAGTGCTAGAGTTGGAATCTCCGGAGCCGGAACACTTGGTGCAACTCCCGAGGACGAAGGCAACATAAACCTCGGGAGTAGCGCCATGAACCTTTCATGATCGCTCTGAATCCGACCGTCCGACTCCTGCAGCTGGTCCAGCTTCCTCTTCATGCTGGTCGAGTAGCTAGTTGCGAGCATGTGCAACTCCTTGTTCTCGTGCCTGAGTCCTCTGACTTCTTGCCGAAGACTGACCACCTCCGCCATTAGCGACTCCACCTGACGAGATCTTGCAAGCAGGCGCTGACCCATGTTTGAAACTGAGCCTGCACACTGGACACTGAGAGCCAGTGAGTTCTGAACAGCTAGCTCGTCTGACCGCATAGACAGCAACCTAGTGTCTCTGGGAGTAAGAAGGTTTCTTGCAACCACCGTTGCGGTTATATCGTTCCTCATCATTGTGTCCCCGACTGTAAGAGGACCATTGGGGGATATGAAGGATGGATTCCAAATGTTGTTCGGAGAAGACGAGTCATCGTCTTCCCCGACATTCAAGTTTAGGCGACGGTCGGAAGGGCAAGACATTTTTAGAGGGGGTTGAGGAAGAAAAGAGTTCGGAAAAATTAAGATTGCTGAAGCGGAAGAAGAGAGCGGAAGGAGTAAGATTAAGAAGTGCAGAAGATAGTGTTTACAGAGGAGAGTGTTTGAGGAAGGGAGTTCAAGTGTGATGTGAAGCAGAATTAGCGCCTCTATAAAAAGAAGCAAATCAAAGAGAGGCGCTCCTCGGAGGTTGCAGACGCGTCCTCACGCAATTCGGAAAAGCTGGACGCTCCTTTCTCAAAAGAGCCGTTTCCTTTCTCAAAAGCTGGGCTTGACTCAGCAATCACGTGGCATCACGTGGCCTCAGCTTTTGCCAATTTTGTCGTGACTCATGACGTGCAGCGTGGAGCGTTGCGAAAACCACGAGCCGCACCCGGTTTTGAACCTCGGTTTTCAAAAGAGCATCATTCCGGTTTTGTCGTCACTCGTCACTGCATCGTCAGCCTTGCGGAAATTACGGACGCTTTGTCAAAAAGCGCGTAACGGGCACTGTTCATTCATCCACCGGCTGCCGACAAATAGTGAAGGAATAGTTCCGGTTGTGAAGCCAAATTTCTATAAGTTCGACCTTCGCCTTTCACAGCAAAGGCACACCTTCACACCCTCTCAACCTCTCAACCTCTCAACCTCTCAACCTCTCTTCATCTCCGATAATGTCTTCCCAAAGAAAGCTTTCGAGTTATTCAGTGTTCTTCATCCCTTGGATCACCCCAGAAAACAAACCTTCCAGAGCAAAAGTATTTCATATTAAAAAGGTTAAAAGCAAAAGTATCTCATATTATGCTTTCTCCTCTCCTTCATCTGAGGAACGTGGAGAAAGTGAGATCCTGATTGCTTACCTAGTCTTGCTCTCGAGTACTCATCTCAGACCCCTCCCAGCCCACTTCAAAAATAAACCTGTGTTGAGGTACTTCTTCAAAAACAAAAGTACCTCACAGATGAAGCAGGAGGAGTCTGAGGTGCACCCAAGAGCAGATGAGTCTGGGTTGATCCAAGAGTTCAAGAAGATGCCACACCTGCGTGGAGACCGGACTACTTGAAGCATGTGGAGACAACGTGCTGACTCATCCTCAACTAAGCTAAGGAGCACTTGCCAGAAGGAGGCCCATCCAGTTCAAGATGAAAGCTGTGGAAAATCAACAGTCATGACCAATGACCACCTATTAGTTCTTTTTCGTTATCTTTTATTTTCATTTTCAAATTTTCGTTTGCATTTTCTATATTTTCTTGCGTGCTTAACTGTTTTATTTCTTTTCTTTGCAGGAACGTTTGGTTATTTCCTCCCTTGAAGTTGATTACAAAATTTACGCTTGGGGGTCATCGCTTGGTTTTCTGCAAATTAGAGAAGTTTTCAGTCCCTTTGCTTAATTTTGTTTCGTATTATTTATTCGTTTTATTTTTATTTGAATTTTATTGTTTTCTGACATTGGGGACAATGTCTAGTTTAAGTGTGGGGGTATCAAGATAAAAAATGACCAAATTGAAAATTTTTGTACCTTCGACTTTGAACTGGTTTCATGTGTTTCCATGTTATTGCGTTTTGTTTTCTTAATTAGCTTTGTGTTTTACTTATTTTTTTTCGAAATTTTTAAAAAATCCAAAAATATTGTCTTGTTTTCCTTATGGTTTTAAATTAGATTTTTATTAGTTTCCCGACCCAATGATATAACTGGATGAATTTGAACCATGATTATCAAGAACTTAGTTAACATGTGTTATGTGAAATTCCTTGTTCTCTTGTTAGTATTGTACATGTTTGATCATCTTTGAAAATCCAAATGCACATAGCCTTGTTGATGTGAAACTAAAGCATGAATTAAAGCTTCATATGTGAATTTAGTGACCATATACATCCCATGTGAGTTTTTGAGCCTATTGAAAGTGTGTGCATTTTTCATACACTCCTATTCTTTCATGTGTGATGAACTTATGTGAGATGCATCTCTAGAACTTGCGTAACGATCTTTCGAAATATTTGTCATTAATTGCATGAACTTGAAAATGATAGAGGCATTAGGTTCACCACCATGGCCCAAATATCCATATTTCCCAAAGAAAAAATGATATCATTAGATTGCCAATTTGAGCCGTTTATGTTGAGCCTTTTATTTCTTATCACCAGATATGTATACCCTTATACCTCAAAACATGTTTCCTTACCCTTTCCAAGCGAGCAATTTGAGACTATTTTATGAGAAATGTTTGTGAAGTACTTGGAATGAGTTTGGCAAAAGAATAAGTGTGGGGGTATTTCATATTTGTAAAAAAAAAAATGAGAAAAGAGAAGAAAAGAAAAAGAAAGAGAGATGGTATTCGAAGAAAATAAAAAAAAAAAGTTTCTAAAGTTTCAGTTTAAAGGTGTGATGGGAGGTGTTAAAGGAATCGTTGGAAAGTTTGAGTTCTTATAATTCTCAACAAAAGAATCGCTTGCGATGTAGCTTGGAACTTGTGTTTTCCTATTCTTTCGTTTCAATAGCCCTATCCCTAAGCCTCATTACATCCAATAAAAGTCCTCTTGATTTAAGTTGTGCAATTATGATTGTGGAGAAGTGATTTTTATGCAAGCTTATGGTAGATCTTTCACATTTGTTTCTTTGAGCGAAACACATTAAAACTAAACACATGTGTGATTGAGTGCATATCCCGTGAGAAGGTTGCTAGTTTGCATATGATGATTTTGAAAATAAAAACTTGAAATTGCATTGGCATGGCTATCTCACACACTACACTTCAAGGATGATTTAAAGATTACTGCTAATATTTGAATAAGGAAGATGAGCTTGAACTAGCTTGTTTGGTGCTAGCTATGGTTCTTGCTGATTCATGTTCTCGAATGAAATTCTATGAGGGTCAAATAGGGGGAAGCTAATGTTTTTTTCATGTTATTACTTATTCTGTTTTCTTCGTTTTGCTCGAGGACTAGCAAAAGCTAAGTGTGGGGGTATTTGATCGGACCATATTTATATACATTTTTTATATCAAATTCACTCATCTTTTCTTAGTTAGTTCGTTATATTTTGAGCTATTTACGTTATTTTTGTGTTTTTAGAATTTATTAAGTTAAGAAAATAAAAATAGAATTAGTGAAGTATTAAGTAATAAATTTGTCTAAACTATATTACTTGTTAAATAGAATTTATATTTTGAAAAAAATAATATATATATATATATATTTATTTATTTATTTATATATATTTATATATTTATATTAAAATAATTGTGTGTGTGTATAACAGGTGGAAGAGATGGCATGCACTAAGTGAGTGCATTCGGTGGAAAGGCAATAAAAGGGAGAAGAATGATGGCAGCAAGCTGCCAAGCGTGGGCAAAAGAAAAGGAAAATAATTGATAAGGGTCTGGTGGCGCACAGATGGAGAAATCATAAAAAATTGGAGATAAGCCTCACGGGGGGATAAAAAGAGCTGAGACAGAGAGGAGTGAGGGGGGGAGGGAACTCCTCGGAGCTGAAAGGAAATAAAAAAAAAAAGCAAGGACAGGAGCTGCCTAGCAGCGGAAATAAGAAACGGACGGAAAACCAAGGGTTTTGGCGTCAGGGAGAAAAACCAAAGCTGCCAATCAAGGCAGCTGGCAGCGCAAGGCAGAGGACAGAAACAGAGAACCAAAGCTGCCAATCAGGCAGCGTCAGTCAGGCAGAAGCAGAGTGGACAAAGGTGGCGTCGGTGATAATCTGCCTTGGCAAACTGAAAGCTCGGCAACGGAACCAAGGTGCTGCCATTTGGCAGCACGCTCAGAGGGCACGGTGCAATCAGCCAGGCAGCAACACTCTGTGCACATAAAATCATCTGCACCCTATTTTGGTTTATTCCTCCAAACTTTTGTTTTTATTTATGTTTTTAATTTATAATAATGTGTAATTAATTATTTTGGCTAGAGGATAATTTAAAACCATGATTATATTTGTAATTTGAATTGGTAATTTCAGTTGTGATTTCTGAGTTGTGATTTAATTTGCTTAACTGCTTGATTAATAACTTATTTATGTTTGTCGATTAAGAATGCATACTTAATTTACATGCATGAATTTGATGCTAGAATATAAGTGAATTTCACCTAATCGTTATGAACTTATATTCATGAGTAGTGAAGGTTGCTAGTCACAATCGCGTTAAGTAAATTCTTGGCATAAGTTTCATGCAATTCATAGTAACGAATGCTTCGTCAATGCTTATGGTTTTCATAGAACTTAATGATTCTTGCTTGTATCTCTATTATGCAATTCATGTAGGGAACTTGTAGGGAATGTTTTGGGTTGTCGTATGCAATCATCCAATCCATTAACTAAAGGAAAATCTGAGGGTTAATTAGTGCAATTCACGGTTAATCTGGGGCGTTGAGAATTCATGATTTAATGAAAGAACAACTGAAAATCAATTTAGGTTGCTTATGTGTCATGTGTGGAGAAAAACCCTCTAGCCAATCCGTCGTCTATCCGTTCACTTTAATTTTATGTTTTTGTCGATTTTGTAATTTAGTTAAGTTTAATTTGCGTTTCTTAAAAAATCAATCCCCCCATTATTAAAATATTATTATTTAGTTAATTTTTATTAGTTTTTATCTTTTAATTTAATTTCCGTCTAATTAATTTCCTAGTTTTTATTTTAAATTGTTTTCATTATTTTGAGTCATTTTTAGTGTGTTTCGAGTTTTTAGCTTAGTTTGTATTTTCTAGAATCTTGAGTTGTTTTGAGTCTTTTGATTTGTTTTAGTTTATTTGTTAGTTTTATTTTGAGTTATTTTAGTTAAGTGTTTTTATTTTAGTTTAGTGTTTTAAACTTTGTTTTTACGTTTTTAAATTATTTTAGAGGTTTTAGCAATCCCTCCTAATCCCCGGCCTAGAACGATACCCTACTTACACCTATACTACATCTACCAAAAAGAGGGTTAAATTTGTGCGGTTTAAAATCCCGTCACACTACTCAAAAGTGAAGGAAAATTTGTGAAAAACAAGTTCATTTGAGCAACATCAACAACATGCCATTAACAATTAAAGGCGGAATCATGTTTATATACACTCAAAAACAAAACTTAACCCATGAAATTCAAAGTCTAGTAGATAGGTGAACCAAGACTCAACTCAAAATAAAGTGAGTTGAGAAATCTTATACCTTTGTTGATTCCTCTTTGCATAAAGCAAAGGCTAATCACCCAAGGAGAGGGCCTTCATTCCTTGCTTCTTGGCTCCATGGATTTCTTGGAGGAGGATGGTAGAATGGATTCTCCAAGTTCCCAAGAAAGGGAACCTCTAAGTCTCCACACCAAGGAGAGCATTTAGAAGAGATGAGTAACCTTAGAGGAGGATTAGATGCTAGTTAATCCCCTCCAAGGGGGCCAACCACTTAGAGAGAAAAGGGAGAGAAGTGTTCTCATCTTTTCTCCAAAAGAAACCCTTATGAAGAAAAGGCTATAAAGTCATATTTATACCTACCTTCATTGGAGTGGCAAACTTGTAATAAGTCCAAAAACCCACTCCAATTCATCATGGCCGGCCTTAAGGGTTTATTGGGCTGTTTGTGCCCTTATGTTTTATTAGTCATTAAGTTGTCATACAACTTAAGTCAATGGGCTTGACGTTCGAAGCCCATTGGGCCTTGAGGCCCAAAACTAACCCGAGGTCTATAACGAACTTATTCGTTTGATTAATTAACATATTAATTAATCCTAGCCATAAATAATTAAACCATTCAATTATCCTTGCTCATCTCCGTTGTTTCTTTAATCTCTACCTTACTCGGTGTACGATCCATTGGGTTCCTTTTAGCGAGGCAGTGGGCGATTAGAACTCTTTCAAATCGATTGTGAATTAAAACTTACTTTCAATTCTCCCTCTAGTGATTACTCACTATTAGAGCTTCCACAAACCATTAGTGACACCTAGCAGTATCTCATGGCTACCCAAGCTAATCAGAAGAGGTGGAGAACCTATTCAATTTAGGATTACAATGCAATACGGTTTTTCTCTAATACAACACTCTTGACCACATTGTTTGGTTGGATAGTTTATTCATGTCTACTATCCAATGTGATTCATTTACTTATATGATTACTTTGAATGTGATTCGGAATGACTTTCCAAATCTCATTCATACTCTAGCCAGAGATTCTAAATAATATCATAGTGTATTCTCCCTCAAACAGTTTGAAGGTTAGAGATCCCTTGTTGCGCATTCACTTGCCTCTATGGCTAAGTGACTTAACCCAAACTACGCCGTAGACACCCTCTGATAGAGTGACATTGACATAGTCAAAGATCAAGGACTTAACCACAAGACAACTATGATGCCTCAGGTCAAAGGACTACTTTGCATTATCCCAACCATGAGTTCTCATGTGACATGAGAATGAGAACTCCTCGTTAATCGTGTTCAGTGGACTCATTCTCTATTGAGCACCTACATACTTGTCTTGGTGTCAGTCACACCAATGACTAGAGACCAATCACTCTCCCTAAGAGAAGACATAGCACATACTGATCTTAACGGACTGTCAATGCCCAATTGGCAATCCTATGATCAGGAACGTTTAGGATATGTATACGAAAGAGAATGGTCTCATGCATCTAACTTCTTTAGATTACATTCTCCTAATCATATATTCCTTAGACTTATCGTTTAAGCATATAACATTTATATGAGACAGCTTAAAACAATAACCGTTGCCCTTTATATTAAACTAGATTAGTTTAACATGTGAAATGTCCGCAAAGTATCATCATATGATTGGTTTTAGGGAACATTTCCAACAATCTCCCACTTTCACTAGAGCCAATCATCTTGGTCATCAGTGATGATACCTCTTCTGTAGTCATTTCAAAAATGGCTGAGTAATAGGCTTATGAAGGGAAATTATGACATTTATGAGGGATTTCTAGTGACTAGTATGCATATACAAATCAAAATTTATATACATAAGCAACGGAAGCATATTATCACATATTATCAAAGCAATAGTCATCCAAATCCCATTCAAGAAGCATAGGTTCTTAGTTGATGCATCTTATAAAATATTGAAGAACAAAGTGTAGGTGAAGTTTTATACCTCTTGATCTAGACTTTAGACCAAGGATGGACCACCTCCAAGCTCTTTGTTCTTGGAACTCCTTAAGCCTAGCCTCCCTCCTTGATTCCTCCACCTTGTTGAAGTATGGGCTCCTTGGTTCTCCTCTAGTCCCCAAGGTAGAAGACCTCTAAAGATCCACACCCACTAGTGTAGTGAGATGTATTATCGAGTAACCAAAAGGAGGAAAGATGGTTAGTGTTTCCTCCTATGGTGGCCGGCCTTGTGTGTAGAGAGAGACAGAGACTTGTATTTTTTCTTTTGTTCAAAACAACACACAAAACCCTAATGAACTTTTTCAGTAAACTTCCTTTATAAATGAAAAGAAACTAGTCAACATTTTGACCTTTCTCTCTCCTTGTCTCTTCCCTTTAGCTGGCCTCACTTGTCATTGTTTGGGCTTTGGGCTTTTATTATTTTAAGTCATCTTATGCTTGAATAAAAGCCCAATAGGTTTAGGCCCGAATAAACCCGAACTTTTCTTTAAGCCCGAAACGATCTTTTATCACTTCTATGATTTCTTTAGACTTTCTAATTAATCATAACACTTAATTAATCGAATTAATTAACTCCATCAACCTTCAGTTATCTCATCACAAGAGTGTATCGGTGTACAATCGTTTTAGGTTCCAATTAGCAAGGCAGTGAGGAGATTGGAATCAATCCAATTGATTAGCATTTAACCAATCACTTAGTGAATTAAAACTTACTTTTAATTCAACTCCTTCTTTGATGACTACATGTTTAATCATCTAGAGGAACCCACAAGCCATGAGTGATATCTAACCATATATCATGGCTACCCAAGCTAATGTAGAATTTTGTCGGAGAACCTATTCAGTTGGAATTACAATGTAATTCGATCCTTCTCTAATACAATACTCTTAAGCACATTACTAGGGTATGGATACTTAATGTCAAACCCCTAATGTGATTATACTTAGTTATATGATTCAATTGAGTCGTATAGGAACGCTTTCCATCATTACGCTCGATACTTCGGCCGAAGATTCTCGAATCATATCTTAGAGTATTCTTCCTTTCATAACAAGGATTAGAGATCCCTTGTTGATCATTCACATGCCTCTGAGAATGAATCACTGACCCCAACAATGCATAGAACACATCCAAGATGAGATGTGGTCACGTCTCATTATCAAATGATCAGTAACGCATCCTCAAGATAACTATGATGTCTCAGGTCAAAGGATTACTTACATATTCCAACCAGTAGAGTTACTTGCTTGACATGTGAGTAGACCTCCATGCAAGTACTCTATTTCGATTGTGTTCAGTGAACTCATTCCCTTAATGAGCACCTACATACTTGTCTTAGTGTCATTACACGAATGGCATGAGACTTCCCATCCTTCCTATTTGAAGGGGACATAGTATGTACTGGTATATGTATTGCCAGTATCCCTCTCACAATCCTACGACCAGGAACCTTTTGAACATCATGGTTATGTGAAGAAGGTCTTTGTAGTCTAACATCATTAGATTACTTCTTCCATCGATCCATTGTCCATGGATTCACTATTTTGGACCTATATCATTTATTGAGATAGTCCTAATGAGTGACTTTGCCTTTTGCTGTATTTAGAGTTATCTATACATACAGACAATGTCCTGAAATCTTTCTTCCAAAGATTGACTTTCTGGGCATACCTCCAACAATCTCCCACTTGCACTAAAGTCAATCACTATTGCATCTTATAAATGCTAGTCGAGTGAACTTGAGCTCGTAGGTTAATTAGATTATGTATTAATCCTTTTAATCTTAAAATGGATTTACTTATTAAATGTTTCCAAAACATTTAATGTTGTCTCACAAATACTTTGATGAGACCTTGATTCCATGGCTTGAGCTATCGCCCCATTACGTCGCAGTATCCTACTAACGACCTTATGGTTTGGATTCAATCATTGGTTCTTAGTGAACCCCGTCTATTCGAAACACCTTTTGAAGCAGTTTCTAAAACTTTAACATATATATCGCCATATATTTCGTTTGTATACTTTATACAAACTGTTGCTCCAACCTTGAGACCATTGCAGTACCATACTCACAATATATTCATATGATTAGTACTTCATCCATCATGAAGTTCCATTTATTAAAATGGGGTTTTTTTTTTTGTCACTTTGGTTTATAACCTAAGTGAATGCATGCTTCCAGAGTCTAACTCTAATATTCCTTTCTCAAAGGTAATAATACTCAATCAGTTGCTACGGTTCTGATCCTGGGCTACAGTAATATCCTAAAGTGACAACCACGATGGTTACTCACCTTTGGATATCATCTCACAAGTCCATACATGTGTCCCTTTTGTGATTTTGTGACAAATTCTTTATAAGGGCTATGAAAGCAGTTTTCTATCATATATAGAAGTACTTTCTCAAATCTTCAACGTTTGAGATTCTATTTCCTTATATAACTTTCTTGAGACAGCTTTGCCGTATCAATAAGTTTATTTTAAGTCTATACTTCAAAATTGTATGACGTCACAATTTTGTCATTTTGAGTAACATTTGTATTCCATTGAGTCTATCAAATAGACTTCGTTCATTACATGTTGCTTAAAAGCATGACATCACTCCCACTGACCTTGTTGTAACTAAGCATTCATTCGAAAACCTTAAGAAAACTATAACACTTATATTTTCTTGATTTGAATGCATACAGCTCCCACTAACTTGTCTTGGATCTGTTGACGATCTTTAAGATCCATTAGCTTATTGATGATGTCACAACAGTTTTGGACAATCAACAACTCTAGCTAATACAAGTTATTTAAACGAACATACACAAAAGGATTCCTTCTCAAGTAATCCCATTTGTAATGTGTGACTTGCTTTATTAAGTCCATTCATTTAAATTATATGGTGTCAAACATCATATTATAAGTTTTATTCATACTAAAACCTTTTAAAGTAGTCATATAAGAATTATCCAAATCATTAGTGGAAGTATGGCTCCTACTAAGGATATCAGAATTCAACCATTCCTTCTAGGTGGTTGATTTAATTCTTTATAAAAAAACTACATAGAGCATTATAGTCACATGAGGTGTCGAAATCGGATTGTCTTAGTGTTAAACTATATGTTGTGACTCATTTTGAAACCTTTCCCTTTTGTTTCACAAACTTGTCCATTTGCTTTGTACTTAGCTTGTTCTCATAAAAGAGAATGATGGACAACTCCCAACATATAACCATTTTATGCTAGGTTGGTGAAACCAACATTCATAGACTATTCTTAGAAAGTTACACAACATAAAATTTTAACACTTTTAAAGAGCTCGAGACCTTTAATAATTAAAATTACAAGCTCAATAAGAATAGTACTGTACTATTAATTTTTAGACAACTATAAACCAATCATATTCAAGTTTATTCTCCTTTTTCTTACCTCCCACTATTTCTCATGACCTTAATGAGAAATCGCATTATACATTCAAAGTGTATAATTATGAAGTATACGGGTATAGGACATTCTGGAGTAGCTTAAAACCCTTTAAGCTTATTGTTCCAACTCCACTAAGTTGATGTCTTGTTTTTAAATGATTAAGGTCTTTAAACATTTTATAGATTTAGACACTTCATTCTTGGTTTGATCACTATTAACACATTTGGCATTTCCTAAAAACAATTTTAAGAATGTTCAATTAGTTGTTCATAACTACTAGTTGAACCAAGAGTGACCTTGGTTATTATGTTTAAGTGGTAACCGTGTAAGAAAACGTTTTTCCTTATGTATTACTCACTTCATTATAATGTGATCTTCCTTTTCTTCAAGAAAGGAATCTCTAGACTTTCTCAATTCATATAGAGCTCACATGTAGGCAATTGGAACGAAATCTAAAGATTCATTGTATCCATCTATGGCCAAAATGTGAGACCTATCCTTAATTGATACATCCAAAGTTTGGATATCACATTTATGTTAGTGATACATTTCTTGTATTTCAACTAGAATACAACAAGACATTATTCAATTCATAACACAACTTTGAGGAATAAATGTAGTAGAAGGCATTCATCACATTACATTGATATGATAAGTAAAACATTCATAATGTTTAATACAAAAGAATTAGCTCTTACATTAGAGACTAATTATATACCTTCACATAGGCACCAAAAGTGAATTTCAAAGCCTAGAGAATTAATAACACTTTAAAGTAGGCATGAATTCAAAAACAATTCTAAAACCCATGACTTTCAAAGCCTAGAGAATGGTGAACCATAAGACTCTTTAACAACATTAAAGAGAAGGAAGGATTTGAGATTCATTACCCTTGAAGCTCATCCTTGTTTACGCAAGTGGAGGGCCTTCAAGTCACCTCCTAGCTCCTTGGATCTTCCTTGTGATTTTCTTCTTTGTTGATGCTCCTTGAGGATGTGAGGAAAGGATCTCCAAGAACACCAAAGATTTGGTGTCTCTAAGTCTCCACACCAAGGATGTAGTGTGAAGAGAAGATGGATGACTTAGAGTGTTTTTGATGCTAGTAAAAACCCCCTAAGTGGCCGGCCTCTATGGAGAAAAAGAGAGAAAATGTTTCTCCTCTTTGCCTCAAGAAAACCCTAGTGAGAGAATGGCTATAAAGTTGCTTTTATACCACCTCACATGTGAGTGGCAAACTTGCAATTAACCCAAGTTTGCTACCCCTTCACCCTAGGCTGGTTTTGGCTTTGTTTTTGGGCTAATTTCCATTTAATTTTAGTTGTCACACAACCTAAACTCAATGGGCCTTGTGGACCAAAAGCCTTTTGGGCCCCGAAACCCAAAACCAACTTAAAAGCCCAATACGAACCTTTCGTATAATTAATTAACTAATTAATTAATCTTTACCATTCTCAATTAAACTATTTAATTGCTTATCCATCTCTTTTATATCTTCACATTCATCCTTACTCGGTGTACGATCCATTAGGTTCCATTTAGCGAGGCAGTGGGCGATTGTTACTCTTAACGATCGATTGTGAACTGAAACTACATTTGAATTCTCCCTCTGATGAAGATTAGTGTTTGCTAATCCTCAGGGCTTCCACAAACTATGAGTGACACCTAGCAGTATGTCATGGCTATCCAAGCTAAGTAGAAGTGGTTGGAGAACCTATCCAGTTACAACTACAATGCAATACGGTCCTTCTCTAATACAATACTCTTGATCACATTGTTTAAGTGATAGTTTGTTTCATATCTACTATCCAATTTGATACTTCTCTATATGATTCAATTGAATATGATTTGGAACAAACTTCCTAAGTCATATTTGTATGCTTTGGCCAAAGACTCTCGAATCATATCTCAGAGTATTCTCTTTCCACCATGGAAGGTTAGAGATCCCTTGTTGTGCATTCATATGCCTGAGCCCTCTGATCTTTTGCCAAAGACTAGCCACCTCAGCCATCAAAGACTCAACCTGACGAGATCGTGCAAGAAGGCGTTGGCCCATGTTTGAGACTGAGCCTACACACTAGACGTTGAGTTCCAAAGACTCCTGAACAGCGAGCTCGTCGGACCGCTTGGAAAGCAACCTATTGTCTCTTGGAGTGAGAAGGTTTTTAGCAACCACCGTAGCAGTTGTATCGTTCTTCATCATAGAGTCCCTAACTGTAAGAGGACCATTGGGGGATAAGAAGGACAGATGCCAAATGTTTTTTGGAGAAGACAAGTCGATATCTTCCCCGATATTCAAGTCAAGACAGCGGTCAAATACGTAAAAGATTTTCGAAGGTGTTGAAAAAAAAAGAGATCGGACATATTAAGATTTTAGAATTGCAAGAAGGGAGTTTTTACAAGCAACAATTCAAGTGTGCATTGGAACGAAACGAAAAGGCACTTGCTGACAAATCGAAGAGGCAGCTGCTCGCAAATCGAAGAGGCGCTCATTTCTCAAAAGCCAGACCTGCTCAGAGATCACGAGCTGATCCCCGAATTTCAAAAGATTAACTTTTGCAGACTTGTCGTCACCTGTCACTTCGAGGTCCAACCAGAAAGTGTATAACACTAATGGGGCGATAGCTCAAGCCAGGGAATCAAGGTCTCATCAAGGTCCGAACTCATATGAGAGACTAAACCACATGATTGGGAATCATGTATAATGGTGACGTCGTTATTCTCAAGGTTGCTTCTATGGATAAGATATAGATATCCATTGTCTAGGCCTACTACTCAGCCATTTTTGAAATGACTACAAAAGAGGTATCATCACTGATGACCAAGCCGATTGGCTCTAGTGCAAGTGGGAGATTGTTGGAAATGTGCCCTAAAACCAATCATATGATGATACTTTACGGACATTTCACATGATTAAACTAATCTAGTTTAATATCAAGGGCAAAGATTATTGTTTGAGCGGTCTTATATAAATGTTATATGCTTAAACGATAAAGTCCAAGGAATATGTGATTGGGAGAATGCGATCTAAAGAAGTTAGATTCATGAGACCATTCTTTCGTAGACACATCCTAAACATTCCTGATCATAGGATTGCCAATTGGGCATTGACAGTCCGTTAAGATCAGTACGTGTTATGTCTTCTCTCAGGGAAAGTGACTAGTCTCGAGTCATTGGTGTGAGTGACACCAAAACAAGTACGTAGGTGCTCAATAGAGAATGAGTTCACTGAACACGATCAACGATGAGTTCTCATGTTCATGTCACGTGAGAACTCATGGTTAGGATAATGCAAATTAGTCCTTTGACCTGAGGCATCATAGTTGTCTTGTGGTTAGGTCCTTGATCTTTGATCGTGTCAAAAGGCATTCCTTTGGAGTGTCCACGGCATGGTTGGGGTCAAGCTATCTAGTCATGGAGACAAGTGAATACGCAACAAGGGATCTCTAACCTTCAAATCGTTGAGGGATAATACTCTATGATATGATTTAGAATCTCTGGCCAGAGTATGAATGAGATGTTGGAATGCGTTCCAGATCACATTCAAGGTAATCATATAAGCACGAGATTCACATTGGATAGTAGACATGAATAAACTATCAAGCCAAACAATGTGGTCAAGAGTATTGGATTAGAGAAGGACCGTATTGCATTTGTAATCCTAAACTGAATAGGTTCGCTACCTCTTCTGATTAGCTTGGGTAACCATGATATGCTGCTAGGTGTCACTCATGGTTTGTGGAAGCCCTAAACGTGTGTAAACACTAAAGGGAGAATTGAAAGAAGTTTCAATTCACAATCGATTTAAAAGAGTTTGAATCGCCCACTGCCTCGCTAAAAGGAACCTAATGGATCGTACACCGTGTAAGGTAAAGATTGAAGATTCAACGGAGATGAGTAAGAATAATTAAATGGTTTAATTATTTATGGCAAGGATTAATTAATCAAACGAATAAGTTCGTTAAAGACCTCGGGATAGTTTTGGACCTTAAGGCCCAATGGGCTTCGAACGTTGAGTCCATTAACTTAAGTTGTATGACAACTTAATGAATAATGATTCACAAAGACCAAATTGCCCAAATTAATCCCTAAGGCCGGCCACAATGTAAGGGTAACAAACTTGGACTTATTTACAAGTTTGCCACTCAAATGAATTAAGGTATAAATATGACTTTATAGCCAAAATTCATTTAGGGTTTGTTTTGGGGAAATTGGAGAGAACACAAGCTCTCCTTTCTCTCTAAAATGGCCGGCCACTTTGAGGAAATAATCTAGCAATTCAACTTCCTCAAAGTCACTCATTTCTTCTTCATCTAACCTTGGTGTGGAGACTTAGAGGTTCCCAATTTTGGGAACTTGGAGCAACCTCTTCATCCAACCAAATCCATAGATTTATGATGCAAAGAATGAAGGCCCTCTCTTTGGGTGATTAGCCTTTGCTTAAGCAAAGAGGAATCTACAAAGGTATAAATCTCAACTCACTTTGTTTTGAGTTGTTTAAAGGTTCACCAATCTACTAGGCTTTGAACATTCATGGGTAATGTTTTGTTTTTAAGTATATGCAAGCATGATTCCGCCTTTAATTTGTTAATTGCATGCTAATGATATTGCTTAAATGAACATGTTTTTCTAAAATAATCCTTCAAGTGGTATCAGAGCCTAGGTCTAGTAGTTGGTGAATCCTTTTGGGTTTTGTAGTTCATAATATGTGATTTAAAAGTTGTAAAATGTTACAAGCTTTATTCTTGTTTTATGAATGTAAATTTTGTTGGAAAATTTGGCATCTCAAATGTTGTAGATGTAGTTCATATGAGCATGAATATTGGAGTTAAAATTTGGTGCCATGAATTTTGGGATTTTCGGCCAAATTAAAAGGGTGATTTTTTGGGTTCAAATTAGTCTTGTTAAAATGGTTTTAATGTGTTCTTTGGAACCCCTAAGTACCCTAGTTTGGTTATATGTTATTTCCCTTAAGTTTAAGTGATTTTGAAATGTTTTTGGATGAAAAATGTTCATGGAACTTTTATGGGTTTCTCATGAATGTTCATCATTGTTCTTGATGTTCTTGCCAAGAACAATAAAGCTTGTGGTTTTGATTCAAAGTTTTGAATTATTTCATAAAGTTTTGTTATAAGATATTTTCATATATTTATTAATGATTAACATTTTAATGTTAGTCAAAAACTTTGTAAATATCTTAGATATTTGAATATAAAAGGTGAAAGTATTTTTGGTGGTGTGAAAGGATTAATTTCCTTTAACACACACCACTTGCATGGTTTTATGACACCAAAACCACCTCACAAAAACTTTGAATTTTTTTTTTAAAATTTGCTTCAAAACCGGCCACCCTATAGAGTAGGGTCATTTTGGGCCTTTTGTGCAATTACATAAAGATTTGATACTTTTGTGTATTTGCATTTTGGCCCAAAAGTTTACGTTTTTATGTAAAGGTCCAAAATCACTAAAAGGACAAATTGTTTTGATCCTTTAATGAAGTTTTATCTTTTGTTGAAATTTTTGGGTTCTAGTTGTAATTACATAAAGTAGTGAACTTTTGTGTTTTTACAAAGTGACCCCAAAAGTTTATGTATTTGCAAAATCGCCCAAAAGTTGAGGTTAATTGCACTGTGGCCCAAATAAGTTGAGGTCTTTGCATTTTGGCCCAAATGTTGAGGCTAATTGCATTATAGCCAAAATAAGTTGTGGTTATTAATATTGGCCCAAATTAGGTAGAGAACAAAATTGTTTTGTCTCTTTAAATGAGAATCGGATTTTCATTTTAGTTAGCTCCATTTAAAATCAAATTTTATGGATACAAAAACCAAATGAAAAATGTTGCATTCAATTTAATTAGTTAAAGTGTTAATTAATGAAAGGGTGATTATGAACCTAAGCCTACGATAATTGAGCTATGTGAAAGACCGTTTCAAATTTGTTTGAACCATGGGAATGTGTAGATTAGATTTTGGTTGTAATTTGATTAGATCAAATGTTGTAAAAGAGCATAAGCTCTTCTTTACTTTAAAGTAATTTGATTTAATCAATTGTTGTAAAAGAGCATAAGCTCTTCTTTACTTTGAAGTACTTCTTTCTTGCTTTATATGATATGCATGAAAATGAAGTAGTTGGGTCCAACGCCCCTAAGACAACACGGCTTAATGTGATTAAACGCGTAACTAAAATCAATCACCATCCCTAGTCCGAGATTCAACACAAGGCTCGTGTTGGATCTAATAAAAGGTTCATAGTCATCCTAAGGCCCTAAGGCAACTATATAGTCCATCAATGAATGCAAACCTTATGTTAGTAGTATCATGTACTCTTGCTTTAAAAACCGTTTTAAAAGCTTAGTGGGAGTATTATATACAACTAAATAAATCATATGGACCAATAGTTGTGATAGGACCAAAAATGTTTTAATTGGATTAAAATGTATGTTTATATGTGATGAGACCTAAAAACCCTGAACCAAACCAATATTAAGTTGATAAGCGTGAGAGTGCTTTTGAACACTCTTTCGTGGCCTTCCACCGTGGTAGGTCCGAACGTTTGTGACGTGTACATCGGCTTCACCCTATCATGGGGGAGTACAAAGTGCATGCTTACACTCGGGGAGGATTCTATATGCATACTTGATGTTGTGAAAGGTAGGCAACAAGAATGGCCAACATCGTATCATCGTGAGGTTGTTCTTGAACCCCTAACTTGAACTTGCATGGTGGGAATGACTTAACTAAGTGCAATGGAGCCAACATCATATCATTGTGAGGTGACATTCTCTAGAGGCCAAATAAGATGGGTACTTACATTAGATGTAAATGAGTAAGCGTACTCTTCATTATTATTTTTGCTAGCCAACATCGTATCATCGTGAGGTGGGCTTGGTAATAGTGAGTCTCCCATAACCTACTAAGAGTTTCCACCAAAACTCTCGAATTCCGATGAGGGATATGGAATTTGCCAAAAATAGTGGGTGGTGCTATTATGATTTAAAGACCCGAATCAAATAGCTTAAAATCAATCAATTTATATTCGTTATGTATTTGTTTACCAATATATTTGCAAACGCTATCCAATACTTGACAAAGAAAAGCCGAATACTTTAGTTTCCGGACTTAGTACTACAATTCCATAGATTGTCTTTAATGGCTTGTAGATGTAACTAAGTAGTCTCATCCTCACAATCTTCCTATTGATAATGTATCATTGGAAGAACATGTTAGATAAGTCTATCATAAAGAGGTAAACAATCTTAATGTCATAATTCTTCAAATACAAATTGTTGTATGAAGAAATAAGAGTTGTTTTGAACAACCCTTAATCAACGCAAACATTAAGTGTTTGTCTCTTTGTTACATGAACAAGGAACTTGAGAAGAAAGCACAAGGGCATGGACACTTTATGTGCCATGATTCTTCACTTACAAATCGATGTATGAAGAAATGAGAGTTGCCTTGAACAACTCTTGAATGCTTGTAATTATGTTTAGAACATAATGGTTGGTTGACAAAAATAGTCCATCAACATGGACTTATGATGATTTTGAATCATTGAAGGTTGAAATGTTAAAACACTTAACAAGACGGAAACTAGACAAGGACTTCACCTTTGTGTCCCTATCCTAATGGTTCACTAAGTTTATTGTAAACTATATAGTGAACAATAACCACGCGCTCTCCAAATCGTTTGATGTGTAAAACACAATTGAAGTAAGTTTCAAGAGAGATAGTGGGAGTTTAGGGACCATGACTATTGTAGTCAAAGGAGAAGTTAAATGAAGAAGACAAAATAACTCCAAGGGAACAAACTTTCTTTATGAAAGGATGGACATTGGAAGGGGTATTTGCAAGAAATGTCTTGCAAGTGTCAAGAACACACCTTTCAAAGGTGTTGAAGAATGTTCTTGAAAAGTTCATAACAGTTGGTTCTTCTACTTGAATGCTTGATTCTGTATTAGCAACTAAGTTTTACAAATCGTTGTAAAAGTGTGGCTAATAAGAAGTAGAAGATTAATGAGAGAAGAGAAAGTACTTCACATTCGGAAAGTGAATAAAATAAAGATCTCTGCGAAAGCGGATTGTACTTACTTCCTCATATGAACTACCAAATAAAGAATGATTAGATTATTGTAATCTAATTAATTGTCTCTATAGTAGAGATGATGTGGTAGTGTTAACTGTTTAGAATATAACGATGCTTAAAACTCAAAAGGTTGCAAGGTAGTGACTAATCCCAACTAAGTTGTGATACCTCTAAAACATAAATTACGAGTTGGTTATGGATGGATGCTTTGGATCGTTAGATCCGGATCCAATGCCTTCTTGTTAAAATTGTATAGAGGCGAAATGTTCGAATCTTTATTCTTTTGGAAAGAAGAAAGAATCACAAAGTTGTTGAGGTTAATTCACTTAGATGTTAGTGGCACTAGTCCACAACATAATACTACTCATGTTATATGACATTCACCGAAGATCACTCTCGGTTGGACTATAGTTTACTTTGAATAAACACAAGTCCGAATACTTTGCAAAAGGTTTCAAAGAATTCAAGAAATGTAAGTTGATGAGTAAGACGTCTAAAGTATTTAACTCCTTAGATTTGATCCAAGGAAAGATAACACTTTAGATGAGTTTCCTTGAAAGATATCAAGGAAAGTAGCATCACAAGATAATGAATTTCTCCATTAGGAGAAGAACGAACTTGAATAAAGACTTAGTTCGTTGGTTATTATCTATTACCAATATATAGGATATATACTTCTAAAAACAATATGATTGTCAATTAGAAGAGCTTCCAAAATTTTCATGACTCCATAAGATGTAGTTGGAAAGAAAGACAAATCTTAAGCATGTTAAGATTTGGGGTTGTGTGCTAATAAGCAATATTTGTTTGAGAACAATCTTGTGGGATATCCTTAAATTAACCTTTGGATATCACTTCCATAAACCAACTAACAAATGTTGTTTTGTTGGGTAGTTCATTGTAATCATACAATATGATTTGCCTAAAACGCAAATGAACGAGACATAGAACTCAAAGAATGGGTTCTTTGAGAGACAAGAAAGTGATCAACAAATATAACAACCTAGTTCCTATACCAAAAGCTCCAAGGTAGTCAAGAAGGATTTATAAACCATCTTAGTTGAATGGTTTGAACTTTATGACTATGTCATAGAGTTGTACCTCTTAAATCGAAAGAAATAAGAATGAAAATCCTTATGACTACATTGAGTGTATATACGATATATACTCAAGGAAATGGTAAAATACCATTTGACTCGAAATAATGAAACCTTAATAGCTAATTGGTAGCCTAAGGTGACTACACTCAAAGAGTATGGTTGACTTTGAAGAAACCATCTTTGATATAGTCTTAGCTTCAATTAATTCGAGGATCACTAGCTACAATTAAATGGTGATTCAATGTTTGGACATAATATGGGTTTCCTTAACCATTATTAAGATAGTCTTGATAATATATGTCTAAAACTATGAATCACAAGACATGTAAGTTGTAGAGATCCATCCATCATGGATCTTACCAAGCTAGTGGGAGCTATAAGCGTCTTATGAAGAAAGATCAAATCGTTTGATTTCTCATAAAGATGTAAATGAATCTTTTGTTTACTAGGTTTACAAAAGATTAGTGGGAATTAATCAAATTCCTAAAATTTAAATATATATATATATGATATATTAATTTTGGAAATAAAAAGAATACTTCTTCGTTAAAGTAATGACTTTAAACATTCTATAAACGATAGAATAAATATGGGAGATATAGTCTATATATATGGGATGGAAATCTATAAATATATTTCAAGATATAATTGGATTATATCAATCCCTAAAATAGACAAGAGACGCTAGGAAGTTTCTCATATGATGATAAACTTCAAATTGAAGGACAACTCTAGTGAGACTAAGTAGTTGCTCTTCTCAAAGGGAATGTACCCTTTGACTCCCAAAGAAATAATGCGTAAATAGAATCCTTTATGCATACGCAGAAAGGGTGATTTGTGTGTTTCATATTGTATGAAAACATTAATATGAGTTGTACCTAGAACGGTACAAGACGATATCAGTGCAAGCCTAGGATCAGAACCATGGCAACTGTCAAGTGAGTTCTTAAGTATTTGAGAAATACTAAAGGATAGATTCCTCAAAGAATGAGGAAGAATCAGAGTAACGTAATGGAAGCGTAAATGTGTTAGATTATGAATCTAATCCATCATTGGATGTTTCTTCATTATGAATGAAGAGATAAACAGATATCTCTTTATTATGACTAAAGAGATATTTGGATGGAAACATTAAAGTAATGACTTTAGTGTGTTCCATTATGAATGCAAAATATATTGCCATATAGAAGCTTACAACAATGTTGTTTGGATGAGAAAGTTCATTTACGAACTCTCTATTCGGTTCCAACCAGAAAGTGTATAACACTAATGGGGCGATAGCTCAAGCCAGGGAATCAAGGTCTCATCAAGGTCCGAACTCATATGAGAGACTAAACCACATGATTAGGAATCATGTATAATGGTGACGTCGTTATTCTCAAGGTTGCTTCTATGGATAACATATAGATATCTATTGTCTAGGCCTACTACTCAGCCATTTTTGAAATGACTACAGAAGAGGTATCATCACTGATGACCAAGCCGATTGGCTCTAGTGCAAGTGGGAGATTGTTGGAAATGTGCCCTAAAACCAATCATATGATGATACTTTACGGACATTTCACATGATTAAACTAAACTAGTTTAATATCAAGGGTAAAGATTATTGTTTGAGCGGTCTCATATAAATGTTATATGCTTAAACGATAAAGTCAAAGGAATGTGTGATTGGGAGAATGCGATCTAAAGAAGTTAGATTCATGAGACCATTCTTTCGTAGACACATCCTAAACGTTCCTGATCATAGGATTGCCAATTGGGCATTGACAGTCCGTTAAGATCAGTACGTGCTACGTCTTCTCTCAGGGAAAGTGACTAGTCTCGAGTCATTGGTGTGAGTGACACCAAAACAACTACGTAGGTGCTCAATAGAGAATGAGTTCACTGAACACGATCAACGATGAGTTCTCATATTCATGTCACGTGAGAACTCATGGTTAGGATAATGCAAATTAGTCCTTTGACCTGAGGCATCATAGTTGTCTTGTGGTTAGGTCCTTGATCTTTGATCGTGTCAAAAGGCATTCCTTTGGAGTGTCCACGGCATGGTTGGGGTCAAGCTATCTAGTCATGGAGACAAGTGAATACGCAACAAGGGATCTCTAACCTTCAAACCGTTGAGGGAGAATACTCTATGATATGATTTAGAATCTCTGGCCAGAGTATGAATGAGATGTTGGAATGCGTTCCAGATCACATTCAAGGTAATCATATAAGCACGAGATTCACATTGGATAGTAGACATGAATAAACTATCAAGCCAAACAATGTGGTCAAGAGTATTGGATTAGAGAATGACCGTATTGCATTTGTAATCCTAAACTGAATAGGTTCTCTACCTCTTCTGATTAGCTTGGGTAACCATGATATGCCGCTAGGTGTCACTCATGGTTTGTGGAAGCCCTAAACGTGTGTAAACACTAAAGGGAGAATTGAAAGAAGTTTCAATTCACAATCGATTTAAAAGAGTTTGAATCGCCCACTGCCTCTTTAAAAGGAACCTAATGGATCTTACACCGTGTAAGGTAAAGATTGAAGATTCAACGGAGATGAGTAAGAATAATTAAATGGTTTAATTATTTATGGCAAGGATTAATTAATATGTTAATTAATCAAACGAATAAGTTCGTTAAAGACCTCGGGATAGTTTTGGACCTTAAGGCCCAATGGGCTTCGAACGTCGAGTCCATTAACTTAAGTTGTATGACAACTTAATGAATAATGATTCACAAAGACCAAATTGCCCAAATTAATCCCTAAGGCCGGCCACAATGTAAGGGTAACAAACTTGGACTTATTTACAAGTTTGCCACTCAAATGAATTAAGGTATAAATATGACTTTATAGCCAAAATTCATTTAGGGTTTGTTTTGGGGAAATTGGAGAGAACACAAGCTCTCCTTTCTCTCTAAAATGGCCGGCCACTTTGAGGAAATAATCTAGCAATTCAACTTCCTCAAAGTCACTCATTTCTTCTTCATCTAACCTTGGTGTGGAGACTTAGAGGTTCCCAATTTTGGGAACTTGGAGCAACCTCTTCATCCAACCAAATCCATAGATTTAAGATGCAAGGAATGAAGGCCCTCTCTTTGGGTGATTAGCCTTTGCTTAAGCAAAGAGGAATCTACAAAGGTATAAATCTCAACTCACTTTGTTTTGAGTTGTTTAAAGGTTCACCAATCTACTAGGCTTTGAACATTCATGGGTAATGTTTTGTTTTTAAGTATATGCAAGCATGATTCCGCCTTTAATTTGTTAATTGCATGCTAATGATATTGCTTAAATGAACATGTTTTTCTAAAATAATCCTTCAAGTACATCTACCGGTTGTGAAGAAATTCCTATAAATGACAACATTCACCCTCCATAGCAAGGCAGACTTACTCAACCTTTCTTTATCTCTGAGAATGTATTCACAACGAAGCCTCTCGAGTTACTCAGTGTTCCTCATCCCCTGGAGTACCTCTGCAAGCAAGTTATAATTAGCAAAAGTATTTCATATTATGAAGGTTGAAAGCAAAGAGTGTCTCATATCATGCTTTCTCCTCACCTTCATCTGAAGAACAAGGAGAAAGAGAGATCCTGATTGCTTACATAGTCTTGCTCTCGAATACTCATCTTCAATTGTTGATGTACTTCTAGAGAAGATGCCACACCTATATAGAGACCTGATTACTTGAAGCATGTAGAGACAACGTGTTGATTCATCCTCAACTAGGCTAGGGATCACTTGCAAGTAAAAAGCTCCCAACCCAGTTCAAGAATCAACCTGTGGAAAGATACTTCTTCAAAAGCAAAAGTACTTCATATCATCAGAATCGAAGGCAAATGTATCTTATGGCATGCTTTTCCTTTACCTTTGCTCTTGCCTGCAGAACAAAGGAGAAAGAAAGAAATCGGTCGACACTTGGAAAGATTGAACAAAGAGATAGACCATCACCTCTACCTCGTGCCTGCCTGCTGTACAAATGCCTGCACAATCATATAACTCAGCAGGAGGAGTCTGAGTTGAATCCAAGAGCTCGAGAAGCTGCCATCAAATCATCACAACCAAGGAATTCTCTTTTTCCTTTCTCTGATCCAATTCAAGATTAAAGTTGTGGAAAGTCAACAAGCACGACAAAATACGTGCCGATCCATTCACTACCGAAACCAAAGATCATCTACCATATGAAGCTAAGTAGTTTCTCACTGTTTCTAAATGTTTTTAAGCTGTTTGGAGTGTTTTAGTGTGTTTTGATGAAATCGTACGAAAATGACATAAAAATTTGAAAAATGTTTTGAAAACCCCAAAAAAAGAGTTGTTTTAGAATTGTTTTGGTGTATTTGTGTCTTAGGTACCTTCCAACACAATAATGAGGATTCGGTTTTTGATTGCATAACTATTAAAGAAAGTTACAAGCTTGGATTGAAGTTTGACATGTTCTTGGCTTATGCTTAGTTGTAGTTGATGTTTATGAACTCACATTTGATTACAAAGTGGATAAAATCAGTTTTTGTAACATGCTTGAAGGAAGGAACTCAACTAACGCTACATCCTTGTGAGACTTGAGCCTTTAACTTCTTTGGAGAGTTATAATCTGTGATTTCTTGTTTTCTAAAGTCGTTGCATGATCTCATCATTCCTTTGCTTGGTTGCTACTTAGAATGCATTCGTATCATGATAGAATTAAATTCTAGAACTTATATCCATTTCATTCAAAGCATGACATTGAATTGCATAACACATATCAAGATGAAGTTGTGTAGTAAACCACCATAGCCAAATCACCGTGCCCGCCATTTTCATATGTTTTGTAGGTTTAACCCCGTTTGAGAATTGTTTAGCCTATGTTCTTTGTTAGCCCAAATAGCTGTACCTAGCCTAGTTTAGGACAGTCCACACCCTTGTTCTTAAAGGATAGTGAGCATAACTTTAAATGAATTCCTTTTGTTCTACATTATGCAAGAAATCAAGTGTAGGGGAGGGAATGATTGTTTTTTAGCTTAATTGAATGTTTTGGGCTTCAAAAGAAAAGAAAAAAAAACAGAAAAGAAAAGAAAGAAATAAAAAAAAAGAGAAAAAGAGTTTGCAAAGATGAAAGAATAAGTGTTGAAGTGTTGATTGTTGAAGGAAGGGTCCAAATCATCAAATCTGGCCCTAAAATGAGTGAATTTTCCCCTTTTTGTTCAAAATTTGAGTTTCCATTCAAAAGTGAATTCTAAGTTGATTTCATTGTTTTGTTTACTATCTCTTTAAGAACCCTTTGTTTTCCATATCCTTTCGTTGCTAGCCGAACGCCCTTAGTCCCGTTACAACCCTTACACTTCCATTATGAGTGTTATGTGTTCAATATGTGGAGTTTGGGATTGGTATGAGCATATGGTGTCAATGGTTCTTGCATCTAAGTAGTAGCATTCCATTCATGAGATCATATTCATACATTCACTTATAACTCCAGAAAAGTGCTTTCTTTGTTATAACGTATGTGAGTATTAGTTTTCATGTTTACATCAATCTTCTCACATGTAACTAGTGTAGGGAGTGTAGTTAGAAAACCTGAGTGAAAATTGAGTGATAGGAGCATATTTATGCAACTTAACTAGCTTGTTTCCTTGCATTTACGTTGTTAGAACTTAGTTATTTTAGTACTTTAAGCCATTTTCGTGTGTTTATAAGTCCATTGGGCAATTGGAGCAAAGAAGTGCATTTTGGTGCGTTTTGGAGCGATTTTGGGCCTATGTTGGTTTGAACATGCTTGGAGCTAATTGGAGTGAGGAACTTGAGGTGCAAATGAGCTAAGGAGTGAATGAAGATGTGAAGAACGGAATCTAAGACGAATGAAGAATGAAGAGTCAAAATTGGAAACCGAAGTTTTAAAGTTTGGAAGTTTCTATTTTTGAAGGTTTCCATTCTTGAAGAGTTTCTATTCTTGGAATGGAAGTTTCCTAATCTTTCTTCACCTAAATCTCAGCCACACAAGGGTTCTAAAATATGTGAGGACATTCAATTGAGACTTCTAGAAGCCTAAACTTCCCTAATGAACCCTTGCCGCACCTCCCTTGAACTCCCTTGTTCCTTGCCGCACAAAGGGAATCTTTTCTTTCCTATTTTATGTCCCAAAACCGTACCT
The DNA here is from genome assembly GCA_963580275.1 of Crataegus laevigata. Classification (NCBI taxonomy): domain Eukaryota; kingdom Viridiplantae; phylum Streptophyta; class Magnoliopsida; order Rosales; family Rosaceae; genus Crataegus; species Crataegus laevigata. The sequence goes on along the minus strand of OY756942.1, from coordinate 15,783,333 downwards.
TATCATTTCCCTTTCCTTCACAAACCTGCCACACCTTTATATCCCATTTTCTCTTGATTTCTGACCTTTTATTCCATTCCTAAATCTGCACTACAATTTCTGCCGAACTTCCTTTCCTATTTTCTTTAATTCCTGCACTTTAGTTGCCTATTTTCTGTCATAAAACACCTTCCCCTTTAGTACCTAGCCTTGCTGCACAAGCAGGACCTTCTCTTTCCTATTTTCTGACCCTTAAACACATTCCTTTTCTCTCCTACACAATTCTTCCGAATTTTACATTCCTATTCTCTTTGATTTTCTGATTCTTTCTTACCTATTAAATTAGGGAACCATTTTAGCTAAGTTTTAAAGGCCTTTCCTGAACCCTTAGCCGTGCCCTATATATATTTAAACACGTTCATTCACCAGATTTCAGTTTTACACACCCTAGACACAATTCCACCCTTGCCGCAGCCACCCTCTCTTTTCTTCCATATTTTCTGACCTTCCACACTTCTTGCCGCACCACCCCTCTATCCTAAACACATCCTCTCATCCATACACACCCTTGGACCCTTGTGCCGCAGCAAGTTGAAGAATAAGGAGGCCTTGGACGTTTCATGCTTGCAGATTGGAGCGTTCTGATGCGAGAATTAACTCGACACAAATTAAACCCTCTTTTGACAGTTGTAGTATAGGTATAAGTAGGGTATCGTTCTAGGCCGGGGATTAGGAGGGCTTGCTAAAACCTCTAAAATAATTTAAAAACGTAAAAACAAAGTTTAAAACACTAAACTAAAATAAAAACACTTAACTAAAATAACTCAAAATAAAACTAACAAATAAACTAAAATAAATCAAAAGACTCAAAACAACTTAAGACTCTAGAAAATACAAACTAAGTTAAAAACTTGAAACACACTAAAAATGACTCAAAATAATGAAAACAATTTAAAATAAAAACTAGGAATTAAAATGGACGGAAATTAAATTAAAAGATTAAAAATACTAAAAATTAACTAAATAATAATATTTTAATAATGGGGGGATTTGATTTTGAAGAAACGTAAATTAAACTTAAATAAATTATAAAATAACAAAAACATAAAATAAAAGTAAACGGATGGACGACGGATTGGCTAGAGGGTTTTTCTCCACACATGACACAAATGCAACCTAAATTGATTTTCAGTTGTTCTTTCAATAAATTATGAATTCTCAACGCCCCAAATTAACCATGAATTGCATAGATTAATTCTCAGATTTTCCTTAAGTTAATGGATTGGATGATTGCATACGACAACCCAAAACATTCCCCACAAGTTCCCTACATGAATTGCATAATAGAGATACAAGCGAGAATCATTAAGTTCTATGAAAACCATAAGCATTGACGAGGCACTTATTACTATGAATTGCATGAAACTTATGCCAAGAATTCACTTAACGCGATTGTGACTAGCAACCTTCACTACTCATGAATATAAGTTCATAACGATTAGGTGAAATTAACTTATATTCTAGCATCAAATTCATGCATGTAAATTAAGTATGCATTCTTAATCGACAAACACAAATAAGTTATTAATCAAGCAGTTAAGCAAATTAAATTCACAACTCAGAAATCACAACTGAATGTAATCAATTCAAATTACAAATATATCCATGGTTTCGAATTATCCTCTAGCCAAAATAATTAATTACACATTATTTATAAATTAAAACAGAAATTAAAAAAAAACATAAGTTGGAGGGATTAAACCGAAATGGGAATTAGGATCTGTGCACTTGCACCGTGGCTTCTTCTGGCTGCCAAGTGACTGGCGCTGCTCCTGTTTCTTTTGATTTCTGCACCGACACCTTTCATTGGCTAGCTGCCAAGTTTCCTGCCGTGTGAACTCCCAGCTTGCCAGCTGCCGACTTCACTGCTGCTACCCTTTGGCAGCTTCTTCGAAGCTCTTAGCTCTTCCGTCTCTCACCGAGGCTCCTGCTGCCCACTGACTTCCCTCGCTGGCAGCGTATCCGAGGCTTCTAAATGGGCACCTGTTTCCTCTCGGTTCTCCCCAAGCTGCAAGGCAGCATGCTCTCTGTTTTAGCTCCTCGAGGAGCTCTCCCCTTTTAATTCCCTCCGTGAGGCTTTTTATTGGCTCTGCCTCAATGAGGCAGCTCTATCTTTTTTATTATTTTCTGCTTCTTTGCTTTCCGTCCATGCTTTGGTGCTCCATTCCCCCATTTAATTATGCTATGCAAATGATTCCCCCCGAGTGCTTAATCAAACAGCCCATTTCCTTATTTCTTTTCTATATTCTGAAAGGCCCTCCATTCAAATCTGTCCCTGCCTTTCATCATAACTTCCACTAACTTATTCCTTCCACCGACTACATGCACACAAATTAAATTTATAAGTATAAATATATATATATATATATATTATTTTCCAAATGATAAATTCTAAACAACAAGCAAGATAGTTTAAACGAAATTATTACTTAATACTTCACTTATTCTATTTTTATTTTCTTTTCTTGAAAAACTTAAAAAACATAAAAATAACGTAAATAGCTCAAAATATAACGAACTAACTAAGAAAAGACGAGTGAATTTGATATAAAAATATATATAAATATGATCCGATCAAATACCCCCACACTTAGCTTTTGCTAGTCCTCGAGCAAAACAAAGAAACAAAAACAAAATTCAATCTAAACCTTCCAACATTTATCTCAGGGATTTCCAATGGACATGACAAATTAAAAATCATCACTTACACAGATTTTGGCAATCCATACCCTTAAGCACATACTTAATCACAGTCACCATTTATTAGTTCGCATTTAATCAATTAAAACAACATTTTGAATGTAGTAACATGCCTTAGAGAATTTACTCTATTCCTTACTAGATATGCACTCAATTTTTCGCTCAGATTTTCTGACTACACTCCCTACACTAGGTATATGTGAGAAGAATGATGTAAGCAAGGAAACGATCACTCACATATGTTATAGCAAAGAAAGCATTTTCTGGAGTTATTAATGTGCATATGAATATGATCTCATGAACGGAATGCTACTACTTAGATGCGAGAACCAGGGACACCATATGCTCATACCAATCCCAAACTCCACACATTGAACACACAACAACCAAGATAGAAGTCAAAGGGTTGTAACGGGGCTAAGGATATAGGCTAACAAAGGAAAGATATGGAAAAACAAAGGTTCTTAAAGAAATAGTAAGCAAAGTAATGAGATTAACGCATAGAATTCACTTTTGAATGAAAATTCAACTCTAAACCCGAGGGGAAGATTCACACATTTTATGGCCAGATTTCAAACTCTTTTTCTTCTTTCTTTTCTTTTCACGCGTTTTTCTCTTCTTTTTTATTTTATTTTTATTTTTATTTTTTTTTAAGAAACGCAAAACGTACAATTGAGCTCGAAACAAGCAATCCCTCCCCCACACTTGTTTTTCTGCATAGTGTAGAATAAAATGAATTCTTTTTAAGTCTTGCTCACTATTCTTTAAGAACCAGGGTGCGGACGGTTAGGTGCGGTTTAATGAGGTTAACAACAAAAATAGGCTAAACAAGGCTCGAGATGGGTTAAGCCTACAAAACATAAGAAAGATGGAGGGTAAGGCTTTTTGGTTAAGGTGGTTTACTAAACAACTTCATCTTGATATGTGTTATGCAATTCAATGTCATGCTTTGAATGAAACGGATATGAGTTCTAGTATCTGGAACTAAGATGATAAAACGCCTTCTAAGTAGCAACCAAGCAAAGAATAATGAGATCATGCAACGACTTTAGAAAACAAAAACATCAAGATTAATAACTCTCCAAACAAGGTATAAGCTCAAGTCTCACAGGGATGTAGCATTAGTTTGAGTTCCTTCCTTCAAGCATGTTACAAAAACTAATTTTATCCTTTTGTGATCAAATTTAAATTCATAAACAACAACTACAACTAAGCATAAACCAAGAGCATATCAAACTTCCATCCATGTTTATAACTTTCTTTAACAGTCATGCAATTAAAAACCAAATCCTCATCATTGTGTTGGAAGGTACCTAAGACACAAACACACAAAAACAACTAAAAAAAAATTCTTTTTGGGTTTTTCAAAATATTTTTCAAATTTTTATGTCATTTTCGTAAGATTTCCTCAAAACACAATAAAACACACCAAAACAGCATAAAACACTAAGAAAACAAAAAGCAACAACACGGAAACAAATGAAACCAGTTCAAAGTCGAAGGTACAAAAATTTTCAATTTGGTCATTTTTTTATCTCGATACCCCCACACTTAAACTAGACATTGTCCCCAATGTCAGAAAACAATAATAAGCAATTAAAAACACAATAAAAATAATACGAAACAAAATAAAGCAAAGGGACTGAAAACTTCTCTAATTTGCAGAAAACCAAGCGATGACCCCCAAGCGTAAATTTTGTAATCAACTTCAAGGGAGGAAATAACCAAACGTTCCTGCAAAGAAAAGAAATAAATCAGTTAAGCACGCAAGCAAAATATAGAAAAATGCAAACAAAAAATAAAAATTGAAAATAAAAGACAACAAAAAGAACTAATAGGTGATCATTGGTCGTCCTTGTTGATTTTCCACAGCTTTCATCTTGAACTGGATGGGCCTCCTTCTGGCAAGTGCTCCTCAGGCTTAGTTGAGGATGAATCAGCACGTTGTCTCCACATGCTTCAAGTAGTCCAGTCTCCACGCAGGTGTGGCATCTTCTTGAACTCTTGGATCAACCCAGACTCATCTGCTCTTGGGTGCACCTCAGACTCCTCCTGCTTCGTCTGTGAGGTACTTTTGTTTTTGAAGAAGTACCTCAACACAGGTTTATTTTTGAAGTGGGCTGGGAGGGGTCTGAGATGAGTACTCAAGAGCAAGACTAGGTAAGCAATCAGGATCTCACTTTCTCCACGTTCCTCAGATGAAGGAGAGGAGAAAGCATAATATGAGATACTTTTGCTTTTAACCTTTTTAATATGAAATACTTTTGCTCTGGAAGGTTTGTTTTCTGGGGTGATCCAAGGGATGAAGAACACTGAATAACTCGAAAGCTTTCTTTGGGAAGACATTATCGGAGATGAAGAGAGGAAGAGAGGTTGAGAGGTGGAGAGGGTGTGAAGGTGTGCCTTTGCTGTGGAAGGCGAAGGTCGAACTTATAGAAATTTGGCTTCACAACCGGAACTATTCCTTCACTATTTGTCGGCAGCCGGTGAATGGATGAACAGTGCCCGTTACGCGCTTTCTGACAACGCGTCCGTAAATTCCGCAAGGCTGACGGTGCAGGTGACGACAAATTGGAATGATGATCTTTTGAAAACCGGGGTTCAAAACCGGGTGCGGCTCATGGTTTTCGCAACGCTCCACGCTGCACGTGATGAGTCACGACAAACTGGAAAAACTGAGCCCTCGTGATGCCACGTGATTGCTGAGTCAAGCCCAGCTTTTGAGAAAGGAAACGGCTCTTTTGAGACAGGACTCCGGCATTTGAGAAAGGAGCGTCCAGCTTTTCCAATTTGCGTGAGGACGCGTCTTCACCTCTGAGGAGCGGGCGCCTCTTTGATTTGCTTCTTTTTATAGAGGCGCTAATTCTGCTTCACATCACACTTGAACTCCAAAAATTCCTCAAACACTCTCCTCTGTAAACACTCTCTTCTGTACTTCTTAATCTTTCCGATCTCTTCTTCCGCTTCAGCAATCTTAATTTTTCCGAACTCTTTTCTTCCTCAACCCCCTCTAAAAAATGTCTTGCCCTTCCGACCGTCGCCTAAACTTGAATGTCGGGGAAGACGATGACTCGTCTTCTCCGAACAACATTTGGAATCCATCCTTCATATCCCCCAATGGTCCTCTTACAGTCGGGGACACAATGATGAGGAACGATATAACCGCAACGGTGGTTGCAAGAAACCTTCTTACTCCCAGAGACACTAGGTTGCTGTCTATGCGGTCAGACGAGCTGGCTGTTCAGGACTCACTGGCATTCAGTGTCCAGTGTGCAGGCTCAGTTTCAAACATGGGTCAGCGCCTGCTTGCAAGATCTCGTCAGGTGGAGTCGCTAATGGCGGAGGTGGTCAGTCTTCGGCAAGAAGTCAGAGGACTTAGGCACGAGAACAAGGAGTTGCACATGCTCGCAACTAGCTACTCGACCAGCATGAAGAGGAAGCTGGACCAGCTGCAGGAGTCGGACGGTCGGATTCAGAGCGATCATGAGCGGTTCATGGCGTTACTGCCGCGGTTTATGTTGCCTTCGTCCTCTGGAGCAGCACCAAGCGTTCCGGCTCCGGAGATTCTAACTCTGGCTCTTCGTCTTCCCGGAGCTCCGTCAACCTCTGAGGCGCCACCTAACCAATGACCAATGACTGCTATCAGTTTTTCGAATTATTGTAATAATTTAATTTTTTTTATTTTTATTTTTTATTTTTTTTTATTTTTAAGTTTATTTTAAGCAAAATAAAATAAATGTAAATCAAAATATGTAAATTAATGTAAATTTTAATTTTAATTTAATTTTTTTTTTATTTAAATAAATATATACATATATATATATATATATAAATATTACTAATATTATTATTATTATTAATATTTTTTTTTAGGGTTATTTTAAGCAAATTAAAATAAGTAAAGTAAAATACGTAAATTGAAGTAACAAGACTTTGTTTATCCGCACTAAAAATAAACATTGCCCTTAATTTATTTAAACTCAAACTAAATAAAAATCAACCAAAAAAAAACAAAATAACAAAACAAAAATGAAAGCAGTAAATAGAAGGGTTTAGGAATGCAAATCTAATTGTGGGTGATTCCTAGGCTTCCCTTCTTTATTCAAGTGCATGGCTTTATCCTTGAACGGACAGTGGTACTTGAAATGATCCGGCAATGGTCTGAATTCACGAGTGGGTGCCTGAATCATAAAAATCAGATTGTTAGTAAAAAACAAAATTAAAAATGGAGAAGATGGCTTACTTTCATTCTCCGATGCAAACTCAATGACAAAAACTATGTTTTTGGATATCTCCGGGATTTTGAACTGGGCCAAGTTTATTATGATGGTTGTGGCCTGTTCCGTGTCATCAAACTCAATTTCTTGGGCCTTTGTTTCCTTCACAGTCTCTTGGATGTATTCTTGAATTTCTACGCATTCTCCAGCCACTTCGATGTCTTGAATCTCTTTTCTTGGTGTACAAGGTTCGGGAACTTGTTTTGGTGCACCAAGAATCGAGATATCACTTTGCACCTCTGGAAGAGTTTCCACAATGTCTATTTCACTTTCTTCGTTATTTGGAAAAAATCTGCAAGGAAAAGAGACATTTGGTGGAAAAATGTTAGAATGAATTTCACTTGGAACAACATTACCGAAGTTGGACAACATAGGGACTTCAGGGGTTTGAGACAAGAATTCTTCTAAACTGCCCAGGTCGTCCTCTTCCTCTTCTGCTTGCAGCGGCGATTCGTCCAAGTTAACTTCATCCTCCACGTCACCTTCCAAAGAGATGGCTTCATCGATTTCAACTTCCGCCATTGAATTTTCAATAGGTGAGTTGGAGAGTTCACTTTGATTTTGAATCTCGGCCATGATCTCCATAATCTCCCCAACTTGCCTCTCCAATTCGTCCACTCTGTTGGTCCGGTCTTGCATCTCCTGGATTCGATTTTCCACTCCCTGATTCAAAGAGGAGAGTAACTTATTAAACGTATCATTATCCAGAGATGTACCTGAATCGAATTGGGCATATTCTTGTGGTGGCTGTGATGGTTCATATGGCCACTGATAGGACTCTTCCGAAGGCTGCAATTGTTCTTCTCTTTGTGAGCCCTGCGTTAAAGAAATTAGTCCTTCAAGAATTTCATTATAATTAACGGGCATACTTGAATTTGATTGGAATTGTTGTGGATGATACTGTGGTCGCTGCATAGGTCTGGAATAGAACTCGTCTTGCTGCCAATATCCACTTTGTTGAAAATGTTGAGGTTCATCCCACATTTGATTTGAATAATCCCTCCAATTCGAATTGCAAGCGTTGGAATACATGTTGCCCCTTGATTGACTGTGGCTTTGATATCCCCAATTATCGTCATATGCAGAAAATTGAGGATACTGATGAGCTTGATATCCTTGCCCATAGGGCACATCAAATGTAGAGACATTTGGCATTGAGGTCCTTTCGGCATTCTGCGACAATTGAGAAGTAAGATTTGCCAATTGAGCTTGAATACTATCAAAATCCATATCTTACTCCAATTATACCTAAAATCAAAGAAAGAAAAATAAATCAAATACCAAAAGTAGTTCAAACACACAAACACAAATATAAATAAAAACACAAACAAAAACATAAATATAAAAATAAACACAAACAAAAATAAAGGATTAGCAAAGTTGCTAATCCCCGGCAACGGCGCCAAAATTTGATGCGAGAATTAACTCGACACAAATTAAACCCTCTTTTGACAGTTGTAGTATAGGTATAAGTAGGGTATCGTTCTAGGCCGGGGATTAGGAGGGCTTGCTAAAACCTCTAAAATAATTTAAAAACGTAAAAACAAAGTTTAAAACACTAAACTAAAATAAAAACACTTAACTAAAATAACTCAAAATAAAACTAACAAATAAACTAAAATAAATCAAAAGACTCAAAACAACTTAAGACTCTAGAAAATACAAACTAAGTTAAAAACTTGAAACACACTAAAAATGACTCAAAATAATGAAAACAATTTAAAATAAAAACTAGGAATTAAAATGGACGGAAATTAAATTAAAAGATTAAAAATACTAAAAATTAACTAAATAATAATATTTTAATAATGGGGGGATTTGATTTTGAAGAAACGTAAATTAAACTTAAATAAATTATAAAATAACAAAAACATAAAATAAAAGTAAACGGATGGACGACGGATTGGCTAGAGGGTTTTTCTCCACACATGACACAAATGCAACCTAAATTGATTTTCAGTTGTTCTTTCAATAAATTATGAATTCTCAATGCCCTAAATTAACCATGAATTGCATAGATTAATTCTCAGATTTTCCTTAAGTTAATGGATTGGATGATTGCATACGACAACCCAAAACATTCCCCACAAGTTCCCTACATGAATTGCATAATAGAGATACAAGCGAGAATCATTAAGTTCTATGAAAACCATAAGCATTGACGAGGCACTTATTACTATGAATTGCATGAAACTTATGCCAAGAATTCACTTAACGCGATTGTGACTAGCAACCTTCACTACTCATGAATATAAGTTCATAACGATTAGGTGAAATTAACTTATATTCTAGCATCAAATTCATGCATGTAAATTAAGTATGCATTCTTAATCGACAAACACAAATAAGTTATTAATCAAGCAGTTAAGCAAATTAAATTCACAACTCAGAAATCACAACTGAATGTAATCAATTCAAATTACAAATATATCCATGGTTTCGAATTATCCTCTAGCCAAAATAATTAATTACACATTATTTATAAATTAAAACAGAAATTAAAAAAAAACATAAGTTGGAGGGATTAAACCGAAATGGGAATTAGGATCTGTGCACTTGCACCGTGGCTTCTTCTGGCTGCCAAGTGACTGGCGCTGCTCCTGTTTCTTTTGATTTCTGCACCGACACCTTTCATTGGCTAGCTGCCAAGTTTCCTGCCGTGTGAACTCCCAGCTTGCCAGCTGCCGACTTCACTGCTGCTACCCTTTGGCAGCTTCTTCGAAGCTCTTAGCTCTTCCGTCTCTCACCGAGGCTCCTGCTGCCCACTGACTTCCCTCGCTGGCAGCGTATCCGAGGCTTCTAAATGGGCACCTGTTTCCTCTCGGTTCTCCCCAAGCTGCAAGGCAGCATGCTCTCTGTTTTAGCTCCTCGAGGAGCTCTCCCCTTTTAATTCCCTCCGTGAGGCTTTTTATTGGCTCTGCCTCAATGAGGCAGCTCTATCTTTTTTATTATTTTCTGCTTCTTTGCTTTCCGTCCATGCTTTGGTGCTCCATTCCCCCATTTAATTATGCTATGCAAATGATTCCCCCCGAGTGCTTAATCAAACAGCCCATTTCCTTATTTCTTTTCTATATTCTGAAAGGCCCTCCATTCAAATCTGTCCCTGCCTTTCATCATAACTTCCACTAACTTATTCCTTCCACCGACTACATGCACACAAATTAAATTTATAAGTATAAATATATATATATATATATATTATTTTCCAAATGATAAATTCTAAACAACAAGCAAGATAGTTTAAACGAAATTATTACTTAATACTTCACTTATTCTATTTTTATTTTCTTTTCTTGAAAAACTTAAAAAACATAAAAATAACGTAAATAGCTCAAAATATAACGAACTAACTAAGAAAAGACGAGTGAATTTGATATAAAAATATATATAAATATGATCCGATCACGTTCTTAGGTGTACTTCGTTCTTGTTTTCAATGTTTACTTTGTTATTACTTTCTGATTTTGCTGTAATCATGAGTGGCTAAACCCCTAGTTAGTTAGGGGGAAGTTTGAAGCCACGAACATGTTTGAGATATGAATTGATTACTTCCAATTGTGATTCGTTAAATTGTGATTGCAACTCAATTATCTGTTTTTATTCATAACTGATTTGTGTACGGTTATTAAGGATGCATACTTAGTTTTCCTGCATGAATTAGATGCTAGTTTATAAACGAGCTTCACCTAATTGTTACAAGTTTGTATTCATAAGTAGTGAAGGTTGCTAGTCACAATCGCGTTAATTGAGTTCTTGGCAAGAGTATCATGCATTCATAGTTACAACTGCCTCGTCAACACTTATGATTTTCATGGAACGTAATGATCTCTGATTGTACTCCTATTATGCATTCATGTAAGGGACTTCTAGAGAATGATTTGGGTTGTTGCATGCATTCATCCAATTCAATGAGTAAAGGAAAATCTGAAGGTTAATTAGTGCAATCACGGTTAACTTGGGGTGTTGAGCATCATAGTTTATTGAAAAGCAATTGGAAAATCGATTCATGAACAAATATGTCATGTGTGGAGAATGGACCTCTAACTAATCCATCCATCATCTTATTTCCCCAAATTCGTTTTAAAATCTATTTTTAAGTTAGAATCTGTTTGTTACTTTGAATTCGTCCAAACCAAAACCCCCCTTTACTTTCTTGTTCCAAAGTGTTTAGAATCTATTTAGTTTGTGTTTTAAAGTGTTTTGAGTCAACCTATAATCTGAAATTCGTCCAAAATTGTGTTTAGAGTCAGAAACTGCCTAGTTAGTGTTTTTAGGCAGTTTTGAGTGTTTCTAGCTTGTTTTGAGTCTTGTGGGTCTGTTTTGAATTCCTTAAGTCTATTTAAACGTTTTTAACTTTGTTTGTATGTTTTGAGTCAGTTTAGAGGTTTTAGCAAGCCCTCCTAATCCCTGGTCCAGAAAAATCCCTACTTGCATCTTTACTACAATTTGACAACAAGAGGGTTAATTTGTGTGTTAAGTTAATTTTCGCATCAAATTTTGGCGCCGTTGCCGGGGATTAGCAACTTTGCTAATCCCCCGTTGTTTCTTTTGTTTATTTTCATATATTTTCGTTTGTGTTTCTGAGTTTGTTTTGTTTTTGCTTTTAGGTACTAGTTTATGACTAGAAGTTCAACACCTGTTCGTGAGCACATCCTTGACTTTGACGACAATTTTGAGCGGACTTTGAGGAAACAAAAGCATCAACAAGATCCTAACCCACCTTCTTCTAGCTCTACATCTGAGTTTGAAGAAGTAGGAGAGGAAGAAGCCGCCACGGCACAGATTTTGGAGGAAGCCCAAGCCATGGCAGCGGACAATCGAACCATCAAAGAACTTTCTACCTCGGGTTTGGACAATGCCGTGCCTTTATGCATCCAATACCCCGCGGCGGTTCAAGGTAAGACAAAGGAGTTTGAACTTAAGTCAAGTTTGTTACACCATATTCCAAAATTCCATGGGTTGTCCATGGAAGATCCTAACAAACATCTTAAGGAATTTGAAGTTGTTTGCTCAAGTATGACACCCATCAACGTGGATGGGAGTATTTTGAAAATGAAGGCATTTCCATTCACCCTAACGGACAAGGCCAAAGATTGGTTGTATGAATTGGCTCCCAAAACCGTCAATTCCTGGGAAAGTATGAAGTGTGCATTTTTAGAGAAGTTCTTCCCCACTGCAATAATCATTCTCTTGAGTAAACGAATTAGTGGCATCCAACAAAATCAAGGTGAGTTGTTTCCCGCTTATTATAAATGTTTTAAAACTCTTGTTGCTTCATGTCCACAGCACTAAATGAAGGAGGAGCTGCTCATTCAATATTTCTATGAAGGACTCCTTCCCATGGAACGTCAAATGCTAGATGCCTCGGCGGGTGGTGCATTGGTGGACAAGACTCTGGTGGCTGCCAAAACTCTCATTGCAAACCAAGCACACAATGCACAACAATATGAGGGTGTTGGACAAAGAGAGGGACCACGGCAACATAGTGTGAATGAGGTAAGTGCAATTTCTGGTATTCAATCACAATTGGCTAATCTTGCTTCTCTTATGTCTCAGGTTGTCAAGGGGTCAAAACCACAAGAAAATTAAGTGTGTGCCGTATGCTCTATCCAAGGGCATCTATCCGAGACATGCCCTCAGTTGATAGAGAATGGAGGATAGGAATCTGCCAATGCTATTGGATTCCAAGGCCAAAACCAAACCAAATACGATCCATACTCCAACACTTACAACTCCGGATGGAGAGATCACCCTAATATGAAGTGGAGAGAGCCCCAACAATCTGCATAACCAAGGGGATTTCAACAAAACCCCCCTGGGTTCCCACGGCCATACCAACAAAACCAACCACAATCCTCCCAAAATAACTCAGGTTCGTCTTTTGATAATTCTCAGGTTATTCAATTACTAACTACATTGGCATAGGGGCAAGAAAAACAAGCCAAAGACATGCACAATTACGCCAACGAAGTGCAAAATAAAGCTCGAGAGGTGACTGAATTGAAGCGACAAGTAGGACAAATGGCTGAATTCATGGGGCAATTTAGTAGAGAACAAGGTAAGTTACCAAGCTCAACGCATGTGAATCCAAAAAGAGGCTTTGAATCTGCCAACGCCATCACCTTGCAAAGTGGAAAAGAAGTTGGATCTGACCCCAACCCATCCAAATCCGAGCAAGAAAAGATGCCATCTGAGGAGGAGGAGCAATCCTTGCCAAAACCACCTACACCTCCTAATTCGGCCACCAAAGGTAAGTTAGGTTCAAAATTCATTATTTCTAACTCCATTCCACCCAATGCACCCTTTCCTAGCAGATTTATGCAAGCAAGTAAGGAAGAAGATGAAAAGGACATTTTCGAAACATTTCGGAAAGTGCAAGTCAACATTCCACTTCTTGATGCAATCAAACAGATTCCAAAGTGTGCCAAGTTTTTAAAGAAGTTGTGTACAACGAAGAAGAAAATTCAAGAGAATGATGTGGTTAGGGTAAGTGCAAATGTCTCCGCAATCTTGGAACGTAAACTGCCCCCCAAATGCAAAGATCCGGGTAGTTTTACGATTCCTTGTGTTATTGGAAATACTAAGTTTAAACATGCTATGTTAGACTTAGGGGCTTCAATAAATGTCATCCCATACTCTATATATGCATCTATGAACTTGGGTGAATTGAAAAATGATGGAGTGATTATTCAATTGGCCGATAGATCTAATGCATATCTGAAAGGTGTTTTGGAGAATGTTTTAGTGCAGGTGGGTCATTTGATATTCCCAGTGGACTTTTATGTGTTAGACATGAAAGAATCAACCCATTCTTCTCCATTGCCGATCCTCCTTGGAAGGCCATTCATGAAAACAGCATCAACCAAGATTGATGTAGCCAAGGGAGCTTTAACTATGGAATTTGATGGAGAGATGATTAATTTTAATGTTTATGAATCTGTTGATGTTCATTCTTGCTTTGTTATTAACATGAATGAAAATGTAAGGCAGGGACATCAAGCAACTCTCAAGAATGATGCATCTCAAACCACCATTGAAGAAGGAATTGGAATGGAGCACCAAGAACAAGCCATTACAACCAAAACACCCAATTTGGCCAAAAGACCACTTTTTGAAATTATTGATCAATCAAATGCTTTTGAGGGTTCATTGCATTCCAATGGTGAGTTTTCCCATATAAGTCAAATTCCCATTTCAACTAATAGGGTGCTACCTTCGTTGGTGCAGGTGCCAAATCAAATTCATGCTTGTGGACGTATCAAATCAGACCACTATCATTTGCCGTTCATAGATCCATTGTTTGAGAAATTTGTGGCGCAGGTTGTGGAAGAAATCCCTTTCCAAGCCGTGGGTTCCAAGGAGGAGTGAGTAGAGTTCTTCGTCCGGCGGCAAGACATAAAAGAAAGCGCTTCTTGGGAGGCAACCCATGCATTCAACAAAGGAAGACCTACCAATCACTCCAATTCCATATTTGCGTTCTTAAAACCCTTCTCTTTGTTGTTATTTCGTTTCTGTTTTGTTTAGTATGTTTAGTTGATGTTGGTTTGTTGGTTTGTTATTTGTGTTAGTTTACGCTTGAAACATTGAGGACAATGTTTGATTTAAGTGTGGGGGGGGGGGTAAACAATCTGTTTTGCATGATTTTCGTGGGTTTTATTCACCTATCACTTCCAATGTTGTTTCTCACTGTTTTAAGTGTTTTTAGTTTGTTTGGAAGCATTTTAGTGTGTTGTGACTTGAAAATCCGAAAAACTCATAAAAATTTTAAAAAAATGTCTTCAAAAACCCAAAAAGCGTTGTTTTTGTTTGTTTGTGTCTTAGGGTACCTTCCAACACAATGATGAGGATTCGGTTTTTAATTGCATAACTATTAAAGAAAGTTACAAGCATGGATTGAAGTTTGATACGTTCTTGGCTTATGCTGGGTTGTAGTTGATGTTTATGAACTCACATTTGATTATAAAGTGGTTAAAATCAGTTTTTGTAACATGCTTGAAGGAAAGAACTCAACTAACGCTACATCCTTGTGAGACTTGAGCCTTTGCTTTCTTTTGGAGAGTTATAATCTGTGATTTCTTGTGTTCTTAAGTCGTTGCATGATCTCATTCTTCTTTGCTTGGTTGCTACTTAGAATGCATTCGTATCATGATAGAACTAAATGCTAGAACTTATATCCGTTTCATTCAAAGCATGATATTGAAGTGCATAACACACGAACAAGATGAAGTTGTGTAGTTGCCACTAAAGGCAAATAGCCGTACCCTTGTTCATTTCTTTTGTAGGATTTAACCCCGTTGAGCCTTGTTTAGCCTTTATTCTTTGTTAAACTACATTATCCCTTCCTAGCCTAGAATAGGACCATCCATACCCTTGTTCTTAAAAGATAGTGAGCATGACTTAAATGAATTCCTTTTGAGTTACATTATGCAAGGAAATGAGTGTGGGGGAGGGAATGTTTGTTTTTGAGCTCAATGTATGTTTTGGGGTTCAAAAGAGTAGAAAAGAAGTGAAAAACGTATGAAAAGAAAAAATTGAACAGAAAAGAAAGAAAGAAAAGAGCTTGAAAAAAAAAAAAAAAAACTCTAAGTGTTTTAATGTTGATTGTTGAAGAAAGGGTCCAAAACATCAAATATGACCCTAAAGTGAGTAAATTCTCCCCTTTTTGTTCAAAAGTTGAGTTTGCATTCAAAAGTGAATTCTAAGTTGATTCCATAGCTTTGCTCACTATTTCTTTAAGGACCTTTGTTTTCCGTATCCTTTCTTTGTTAGCCACACACCTTAGCCCCATTATAACCCTTACACTTCTATCTTGATTGTTATGTGTTCAATAATGTGGAGTTTGGGATTGGTATGAGCATATGGTGTCAATGGTTCTTGCATCTAAGTGGTGGCATTCCTTTCAAGAGATCATATTCATAAATTCACTTATAACTCCAGAAAAGTGCTTTCTTTGTTAAAACATATGTGAGTATTAGTTTTCATGTTTACATCAATCTTCTCACATATACTTAGTGTAGGGAGTGTAGTTAGAAAATCTGAGTGAAAATTGAGTGCATATCTAGTGAGGATTTGAGGGAATTCTCTAAGGCATGTTACTACATTCAAAACATTGTTTTAATTGGTTAAATGTGATCTAGTGAATAGTGACTGTGGTTAAGTGTGTGCTTAAGTGTATGGACGACCAAAATCTATGTAAGTAATGATCTTTAATGTGTTATGTGCATTGGAAATCCCTAAGGTATTGTTGGAAGGTTAGATTGTGTTTTAGTTCTTTTGTTTTGCTCGAGGACTAGCAAAAGCTAAGTGTGGGGGAATTTGATAGGAGCATATTTATGCAACTTAACTAGCTTGTTTCCTTGCATTTACATTGTTAGAACTTAGTTATTTTAGTACTTTAAGCCATTTTCGTGTGTTTATAGGTCCATTGGGCAATTGGAGCAAAGAAGTGCATTTTGGTGCGTTTTGGAGAGATTTTGGGCCTATGTTGGTTTGAACATGCTTGGAGCTAATTGGAGTGAGGAACTTGAGGTGCAAATGAGCTAAGGAGTGAATGAAGATGTGAAGAACGGAATCTAAGACGAATGAAGAATGAAGAGTCAAAATTGGAAACCGAAGTTTCTAAGTTTGGAAGTTTCTATTTTTGAAGGTTTCCATTCTTGAAGAGTTTCTATTCTTGGAATGGAAGTTTCCTAATCTTTCTTCACCTAAATCTCAGCCACACAAGGGTTCTAAAATATGTGAGGATATTCAATTGAGACTTCTAGAAGCCTAAACTTCCCTAATGAACCCTTGCCGCACCTCCCTTGAACTCCCTTGTTCCTTGCCGCACAAGGGGAATCTTTTCTTTCCTATTTTATGTCCCAAAACCGTGCCTTATCCTTTCCCTTTCCTTCACAAACCTGCCACACCTTTATATCCCATTTTCTCTTGATTTCTGACCTCTTATTCCATTCCTAAATCTGCCCTACAACTTCTGCCGAATTTCCTTTCCTATATTCTTTAAGTCCTGCTGTAACAACCCGTCCCGACATAATTAAAATATTGATGTTGAAATGACGAATTTACCCTTTCGGGGAATTTAGCACGTGTGCATGTGTGTGTGTTTTGAACCAATAATGTGTGGTCCTATATTATTGGTACCAATTATAGCCTAGAACTTAGATCACACACACACACTCCAGTCACTCCTCTCTCAGACCTCACTTTCTCTCTCCTCACTCTCGACAGACTCTCTCTTGCTCTACCATTGTACGGACGAACCCAAACCACCATCAAACTTCACAGATCGCATCATCCATCACCACCACTTGAGTCCTGAGGTCCATACGAGTTCAACGACACCCTTTTCAGGTAGGATACATTACGTTTTCACGTTAATTTCACGAGGCCTGACTTTGGTACTGTTCACAAACTTTTCATGCGTTGTGTTTTAGGCAAATCTAAGCTCACCACGAGTCTTCGAAGGTCCCAAGGAAGCTCGGTGACGTTCGTTTGCTAGGCGTTGACGTCGGGATCGTCGAGAACGAAGGTGGCCGGTTTTGGAGAATTTCCCGACGAGATTCTCGTTGGTTTTTGAAGTTTTTGAAGGTATAGACTCGTTCTACACTTAATTTAGAGTACATAGGAAGAAAAATAGGACAAAATGGTGCAAAAATGGCCGAGAAAAATGGAGTTGCAGGTTTCCGGCGGCCGGTGGCCGGCGCCGACGGAGCTCCGGCGAGCTCGAGGTTGACGACGCGTGGCGTGCACTCGCGCGCGCGTGGGGGGCACGTGGACCCGTGCCACGTCAGGCGCGTGGGGGCGCGTGCCACGTCAGAAAATTATTTTAAAAATATAGCGACACTCGTGACGTCGAGTAGGTCGCGTTGGTATATTCGTATGCCAAAATTGAGCTATGTATGAGAAGTTAATTTCGTAGTTACGTATATGTGCTTAAATAACGTATTTATAGTGATTTCTCATATAGGTGAGACTTATACCGAGGACGAGCGTAGCCAGGCTCGACGCGGGGGTTACGATCCAGCGACTTACCAGTGAGTGGGCAGTATTATTTTCCGTATACCTATAAATATTTAATGATTTCCCAGAATCGCTTTTAAATGGAAAATACGTTTTATCGCCTTGCATATCACATGATTTGATGCATGAGTATTTAATTATACATTTCATGCATATGTTGGTGCCGAGGACGCCAGGTAAGTACTAGGTAGGTACATGCATAATAGAGATGTTATGAGTTATATTTACAGCCGAGGGCTGAGATGATATATAGTTGTGATATGATTATTGAAATGCATTGCATGGCATACATTGAATTACTTTAATAACGTTTTATGCTGAGAATGCTTGTGATATATATGTACATATTATTTTCTGGGAACTATACAGGTTTTACGGAGAGGGGCTAGACTTTTGAGAAAAGATTGATTTTGAAAAGAATTGTTTTGCTGACCCACTCCCTTTTATTTTTCGCCCCTCCAGGTTCTAGATAGCCTATATTTCGGGTTGGCACTTCGAGGATTTTCCGGCTTCTCTGACAGACTTGATTATGTAGGGCACTATGGGTGTAATTAAGACTCTTTTATTTATGCTTGACTGCATTGACCTAGTACACTCTGATTATGTATAAGTGATGTAATATCGCTAGCACATTCCTACTTAGGTTGCTAGAATTCCTTTTTAATTTATTCGTACTAAGTTATCGATCTTAGCTTCCGCACAGCGCACATGGCTACGTCACACTCACGTGACGGCCAGCATGCCCTATCTTCGGGTACGGGTGTGTCAGTTGGTATCAGTGCCCTAGGTTGCAGTCTTACATATTTTGTGAAATTTTTAATGACTTGATGTCTTTTGTCAGAACTATGCCGCCTCGTCGTGAGCCACGTCGTTCTTCTGAGCCTACGTTCCCCGATGTTGCCCAGTTAGGGGAAGCTATTGCTTATGCATTTCAGAATATCATCCGTCCTCCTCCTCCCCCTCCTCAGCGGACCCCTTTGGAGTCAGTGCACAACTTAAAGATTAACCCATTAGTCGGGGGTGAAGGGCCCGAGGGTTCTGAGAAATGGTTCATGCATATCGAAAAGACTTTCGAAATTCTGACGAGTCAGGGGAGTTTACAGCCGAATAAGTGGGTGGAGACGACAAAATGGTTTTTGACCAAGGAACTAGCTTCGTGGTAGACTGAGTTAGCTAAGCATATGCCTGAGGAGCAGGCAAACGATTGGGGGGTATTCAAGGAACTGTTCTACCGAATGTTTATCCCTCCAGCCTACATCGATAGAAAGAAACAGGAGTTCACCAGTCTCAAACAGAAGAAGATGGGTGCTAATGACTATTACCGTACCTTTACTGATCTTTCACGCTATCACCCAGATGTTGCTTCCAATCAGGCGGAGATGTTACGCCGATTCAAGTTGGGTACCAAGAAAAAATGGCGTACGATTGCTACAGGGTTTCAGTGCACCACTTACCACGAGTTGTACGAAATATTGCTTCGGATTGAGGACTCAGAGAACTTGCCGAGTGATAGTGATGAGGAGAAGGAGGCCAGTCAAGGTAAGAATAATAAGGGCAAAGGCCCGTACTCGCAGGGGCCCCGGCAGACTCAGAACTTCAAACGCAGTGGGGCCAGCTCGAGCTCCTCGAGTTGAGGTTTTAGTTCCACCGGGCAGAGAGGTGGAGGCCGATTCTTCGGTGGTACCAGAGGTCAGAGGCAGGGGAATTCTGGCCGTAACAATGCTCCAGTTTTCCGTAGTTGCAACAATCGGCACTATGGCGAGTGTCGTCGAGGTTCGAGCGGATGCTTTACATGTGGTCAGGATGGGCACCAGGCCAAGAACTGCCCCCAGAGTCAGCAGAGACCCCGGCAGCTTCCTATGCCACCACCAGCGCCAGTGCAGCAGTATTCAGGTCCTAGTGGTTATGCTCAGCCGGGACGTGGTGGAGCCTTTCACTACTCAGGGGATCCTATTCCGTATTCTTCGGACCAGTATCAGCCGCAGTACCCCATGGATCCTTACCACCAGAGTGGATATAGCCAGTATTCCGGAGGGTATATGCCTCCTCCACAGCAGTACTCAGGTGGGTATCAGCCCCAGCAGCAGTTTACGGCAGGTAGCTCTCAGTGGTACTCGGGGGGACAGCCCCAGCAGTTGGATACTACCTCTAGCGGTGTTGGATCGTCGAGGCAGACTGGATCGTCGAATCAGGGACGAAACCCGCAGGGGCGTGAGATGCACGCAAACTGAGGTCGTGGAGGACGTCAGCAGACCCAGGGTCGTATCCACAACCTATCACTTCAGGACGCGCAAAACAACCCGGATCTGATTATGGGTACGTTGAATATTCTTGGTCATTATGTGATAGGAGCATATTTATGCACCTTAGTTAGCTAGTTCTTATGCATTTATGTTATGTTTCTTACTTAATTTAGTGTTTAAAGTCATTTTTCGTGTGTTTGTAGGTTTATATGTCAAAGTATGCAAAAAGAAGCAATTTGGAGCATTCTAGAGCAATTTTGGGCCAAGATTGGATAGTGCAAATATGGAGGCTTGAGGATGGACGAATTTGATGCAAAGAAGCCCAAGAATTTGATGCAAAGAAGCCCAAAAATCTATTGCAATGGGCCTAAAAAAATGATGTAATGCTTAGCTCACCATGACATGTGAGTGGATGATGCAATACTTAGCTCACCATGACATGTGAGTGGATGATGCAATGCTTAGTTCACCATGACATGTGAAGTGGATGACTCAAAACCTACCACCACCAATAAATCCCACTTATTGCCATGACTTTCCTTTTAATTCCCACCAAAAAATTGAATTAAACAAGTCCATCCTCTCCCTATAAATACCCATGGTAGCAACCTCATTCAAATCATCCAAGAATAAACCATTCTACAAGCCTTTCCTTGCCTCTCCCTACATATCTAAACTTCCCCCATCCATTCCTCCATAAAACCAACCCTTCAAACATCACTCCACCCTTGAGGCACGGCAAAGAAGAAAGAAGAAAGCTCTTGGACGTGCTTGCTATCCAACAAGGATCGTTGGAACGTTTAGGTGTTTTCTTTCTTTTATTTCAATGTTTAATTTAAATTGTTGTTCAATTATGTTAAACATGTGGAACTAATTTCTTTTTAGTTAGAGGTGAATTTGAAACCATGGATATATGTTTATTATAATTTGATTTACCCCAGTTATGAATTTATGAATGTTGGATGTAGTTTACTTTTCTGTTTTGATTAAGAACTTGTTTATGTATGTGGGTTAAGGGTCGACACTTAATTTGCATGCCTAAACTTGATGCTAGGATATAAGGGAATTTCACCTAATCGTTATGAACTTATATTCATGAGTAGTAAAAATCGCTAGTCACGATTGTGTTAAGTAAATCCTTGGCATAAGTTTCATGCCATTCATAGTAACAAGTGCCTCGTCAATGCTTATGGTTTTCATAGAACTTAATGATTCTTACTTGTATCTCTATTATGCAATTCATGTAGGGAACTTGTGGGGAATGTTTTGGGTTGTCGTATGCAATCATCCAATCTAATGACTTTAGGAAAATCTGAAAGTTAATTTAAGCGGACCTAATTAACTTGGAGCATTGTCATTCATTCGTTTGTTGAATTCATAACTGGGAATCAAATTATATGCATATGTTCATGTGTGGATAAGGAACCCTCTAACTAGTTTCTCATCATTCTATTTCATAAAATATTATTTTCTTTGAAGTTGATTTATAAGTTTCTGTTTTAAATTAAATTTCGTCAAAAATCAATCCCCCATTTATTTGGAAGTGTTAGATTTATTAGAAATCATTTTAGTTTGTGTTTTCTTAAGTCTTGAGTTGTTTGAGTCTTTTGATTTGTTTTAGTTTATTTGTTAGTTTTATTTTGAGTTATTTTAGTTAAGTGTTTTGATTTTAGTTTAGTGTTTTAAACTTTGTTTTTACGTTTTTAATTTAATTTAACATTGGTTAGCATCCCTAGTTAATCCCCGGTTAGAACGATCCCTACTTACATCATTACTACAATTGTCACAAATAAGGTTTAATTTGTGTGTCAAGAAATTCTCACACCAAATTTTGGCGCCGTTGCCGGGGATTAGCGAAATTGCTAATCCCTTGTGTTTTTGCCGTGTGTTTTTAGTGTAATTTACTTAGTTTTCTTATTTTGTTTTGTTTTCTTGGTTTAGGTACTAATGCATGACGCGGAGTTCTCAAACTGTGCATATCTTGGACTTTAACGCCGATTTTGAACGTGATTTGAGAAGAAAGAGGAGGCATCCCGAACCTAGCGAACCTAGTGAACCTAGTTCAAGTTCAGAGGACGAATCTGAGTTTGAAGAAGTAAAAGAAGAAGTATGGCAGCGGACAATCGGACCATTAAAGAGCTTTCGGCCTCGGGGTTGACCAATGCCGCACCATTATGCATTCAATACCCCGCGGCCGCCCAAGGCAAGACCGATGAATTCGAGTTGAAGTCAAGCTTGTTGCACCACATTCCGAAATACCATGGACTTTCCATGGAAGAGCCCAACAATCATCTCAAGGAATTCGAGGTTGTTTGTTCAAGCATGACACCCATAAATGTTGACGGGAACATTCTGATGATGAAGGCTTTTCCATTCTCACTTTTGGAAAAGGCGAAGGATTGGCTTTACGAGTTAGCACCCGGAACGGTTACATCTTGGGATAGTATGAAAAGAGCTTTCTTGGAGAAGTTTTTCCCAACTTCAAGAGTCATCCTCTTGAGGAAACGGATTAGTGGCATCCAACAAAATCAAGGTGAATCGTTTCCTTCTTATTATGAACGTTTTAAATCACTTGTTGCTTCTTGTCCACAGCATCAAATGAAGGAGGAGCTCCTCATTCAATACTTCTACGAAGGACTCCTCCCAATGAAACGTCAAATGCTTGATGCCTCGGCGGGAGGTGCGTTGGTGGACAAGACTCCGGGGGCTGCAAAAGTTCTAATTGCTAACCGAGCACATAACGCACAACAATACGAAGGTGTTGGACAAAGAGACCCCCCACGGCCACAAGTGAATGAGGTAAGTTCTACATCCGACATTCAATCCCAATTAGCTAACCTTACTTCTGTTGTTTCTCAGTTGGCCGAGGGAATAAAGATTCATGGACCACGTGTTTGTGGCGTATGCTCAATGCAAGGACATGCCAATGATCAATGCCCTCAATTGATTGAGAACGGCGGGTGGGAATCTGCTAATTCCATTGGATTCCAAAATCAAAACCAACCGAGAAATGATCCATATTCAAACACATATAATCCCGGTTGGAGAGACCACCCAAATTTCAAGTGGAGGGAGCCCCAACAACCTCAAAACCAAGGAGGCTTTAGGCAACAACCCCCGGGGTTCTTTACCAAGCCATACCAACAACCTCAAAACCAACCCCAATCTACCTCAAATTCTTCAGGTACGTCTCTTGACAATGATACACTCCTTAAGTTACTAACTAAATTGTCTCTTGGGCAGGAAGATCAAGCTAAGGCTATGCAAAACCGAGACAAAAGAGTGGACCATTTGGAGAAACAAATTGGGCAAATGGCCGAGTTTATGGGGCAGTTTCGTGAGCAAGGCAAGTTACCAAGCAATACCGTAGTGAATCCAAAGGGTGGGTTCGAAACCGCAAATGCAATCATGCTAAGGAGTGGAAAAGAAGTAGGGGCAGGTCCTACACCACCAACATTCGGCCCTAAAGAGGAGGAAAAGTTGAAATCTAAAAAGGAGACACCAAGTCCACCCACGGCAAAGGTGGAGCAACCTTTGCCGCAAGCATCCATGACTCCTAAGCCTTCCAATTCATCCCCCCTAGGTAAGATGAGTCCAAGTTTGGTTAATTCTAATTTTATTCCACCCAATGTGCCCTTTCCTAGCAGGTTTTTGCAATCCAAGAATGAAGAGGAGGAAAAAGATGTTCTAGAGACATTTAGGAAGGTTCAAGTTAACATACCTCTCTTGGATGCAATCAAGTAAATCCCGAAGTACGCCAAGTGTTTGAAGAAGCTTTGTACAACAAGGAAACGTTTTCGGGAGAAAGAGGTGGTGCATGTAAGTGAGAGTGTCTCTGCGATGTTGCAAAGGAAGCTGCCACCTAAATGCAAGGATCCGGGTAGTTTCACTATCCCTTGTGTAATTGGTAATACACGATTCAAATCTGCCATGTTAGACTTAGGTGCATCTATAAATGTTATGCCATATTCCGTTTATGCATCTATGAATCTAGGAGTGTTGAAAAATGATGGTGTAATCATACAATTGGCCGATAGATCTAATGCCTATCCAAAGGGAGTTGTGGAAGATGTTTTGGTACAGGTTAATCATTTGATCTTTCCGGCGGATTTCTATGTTCTTGAGATAGATGAATCGGATCATGCTCATTCATTGCCCATTCTCCTTGGACGGCCTTTCATGAAAACGGCTCAAACCAAGATTGATGTAGCCAAAGGAGAAGTAACTATGGCATTTGGTGGTGATATGATTTGTTTTAAAATTTCTGAATCCACTGAGACTCCTAACGCTGTTCATTCTTGTTATGTTATTGATACAATAGAAAAGATAGGGACGGATCATTCAGCCCCTAACACAAAGGTTGCTTCAAGAACCATGCAAGATGAGGGAATTGGAGTGGAGCATGAAGACCACACGGCCACTGCCCTAAAAATGTCCAATTTGGCCAAGAACACCAAGGGGAAGAAAGTTCATGTTGCTGCCACTTCATCACAACACCAAGGTAAGGCACCTAGTCCAAATCCAATTCCCATTAAAATTAAGAGGTGGTTCCCTACTTGGGTGCAGGTACCCGAGCATATCCCGGATGGTGGGCGAATTCCCATGGATTGTAGGACGCTCAATAGCCCAATCAAGGAGAATTACTATCCGCTTCCATTCATAGAGTTAGAGGATGTAGCCCTCCCTGCCGTGGACCCTGGGGGAGCTTAAACGGAGGTATCGTCCGGCTGCAAGACGTTAAAGAAAGCGCTACTTGGGAGGCAACCCATGCATACAACAAAGGAAGACCTAGAAAGCACTCCAAATTCCAGATTTGCGTTCCTAAACCCTTCTCTTTGTTGTTGTTTTCAATTATGCCATGTTAAATTACTTAGTTGCTGTTTTGTTTGTTTGTTGATTATTTGTGTTAGTCTATGCTTGAAACATTGAGGACAATGTTTGATTTAAGTGTGGGGGGGAAACCAAAGTGTTTTGATGCAAATTCGTAGGGTTTTCTCATTCATAAATTCTAATGTTGTTTTTCACTGTTTTTAAGCCTTTTTAAGCTGTTTTGGTGTGTTTTAGTGTGTTTTGAGTCAAAAATCCGAAAATCCCATAAAAATTTGAAAAAGTTTGAAAAATACCAAAAAAGAGTCGTTTTTGAGTCATTTTTGTGTTTTAGGGTACCTTCCAACAAAATGATGGGGATTTGGTTTTTAATTGCATAACTGTTGAAGTAAGTTACGAACATGGATGAAAGTTTGATATGCTCTTTGGTTTATGCTTAGTTGTAATTATAGTTCATGAATTCACATGTAATCAAAAGAAAAATTAGTTTTTGTAACATGCTTGAAGGAAGAAACTCAAACTAATGCTACAACCCGGAGAGACTTGAGCTTTTAACGTTCTTTGGAGAGTTAATAATTTGTGCATTTGTTGTCTTCTAAAGTCGTTGCATGATCTCATTATTCTTTGCTTGGTTACTACTTAGAAGGCGTTTCATCATTTAGTTCCAAATACTAGAACTCATGCCCGTTTCATTCAAAGCATAAAATTGATTTGCATAACACATAACAAGATGAAGTTGTTAGTAAACCAAGAACCAAATAACCGTACCCCATGTTCATTTGTTTTGTAGGTTTAAGCCCCGTTGAGCCTTGTTTAACCTATTTTCTTTGTTAAACCACATCATCCTCACCTAACCTAGATTAGGACTATCCATACCCTCGTTCTTAAAGTATAGTAAGCATAATTCAAATTGCATTCCTTTTGATTAATGTGGGCAGAAAATAAGTGTGGGGGAAGTATTTATCATGTGAGTTTTGAAAAAAAAAAAAAAAAAAAAAAAAAGAGGTCAAAATAAGTAAGAAAGAACTCACAAGTGTTGGTTGTTGAAGAAAGGGTCCAAAAAGTTAAATTAGACCCTAATTATTGTGTATTTCATTCCCTTGTGTATCTAAGTGATTTTCTGCACACAAAAGTGAATTCTAAAGTGTCAAGTTCATTACTTGTTTGCTATCGCTTTAAGAACTTTTGTTTATCCTTAACCTTTCTTTGTTAGCCATTACCCCAAGCCCAGTTACAACCCTTAACTTCTATCTTAAGTGTTATGTGTTTCAATTTGTGGAGTTTGAATTTGGTATGAGCATATGGTGTCATTGGTTCTCGCATCTAAGTAGTAGCATTCCATTCATGAGATCATATCTAAACATGCTTATTAACTCCGGAAATTGCATTCTTTGAGATACATATATGTGAGCATTCGTTTTTATATCCACATCAATTCGCTCACATATAACTAGTATAGGGTGTGTAGTTAGAAAATCTGTGTGAAAATAAGAGTGTATCCAGTAAGGAAATGAGTGGATTCTCTAAGGCATGTTACTACGTCCATAATGTTATATTAAACGATTAAATGTGAGCTAGTGAATGGTAACTATGATTAAGTATATGCTCAAGAGTATGGATGACTAAAATCTGTGGGAATAATGATCTTTGGCATGTTATGTATCGTTGGAAATCCCTGTAGCAAATGTTGGAAGGTTAGGTTATGTTTTGTTTTATTTTGCTCGAGGACTAGCAAAAGCTAAGTGTGGGGGAATTTGATAGGAGCATATTTATGCACCTTAGTTAGCTAGTTCTTATGCATTTATGTTATGTTTCTTACTTAATTTAGTGTTTAAAGTCATTTTTCGTGTGTTTGTAGGTTTATATGTCAAAGTATGCAAAAAGAAGCAATTTGGAGCATTCTAGAGCAATTTTGGGCCAAGATTGGATAGTGCAAACATGGAGGCTTGAGGATGGACGAATTTGATGCAAAGAAGCCCAAGAATTTGATGCAAAGAAGCCCAAAAATCTATTGCAATAGGCCTAAAAAATGATGTAATGCTTAGCTCACCATGACATGTGAGTGGATGATGCAATACTTAGCTCACCATGACATGTGAGTGGATGATGCAATGCTTAGTTCACCATGACATGTGAAGTGGATGACTCAAAACCTACCACCACCAATAAATCCCACTTATTGCCATGACTTTCCTTTTAATTCCCACCAAAAAATTGAATTAAACAAGTCCATCCTCTCCCTATAAATACCCATGGTAGCAACCTCATTCAAATCATCCAAGAATAAACCATTCTACAAGCCTTTCCTTGCCTCTCCCTACATATCTAAACTTCCCCCATCCATTCCTCCATAAAACCAACCCTTCAAACATCACTCCACCCTTGAGGCACGGCAAAGAAGAAAGAAGAAAGCTCTTGGACGTGCTTGCTATCCAACAAGGATCGTTGGAACGTTTAGTTGTTTTCTTTCTTTTATTTCAATGTTTAATTTAAATTGTTGTTCAATTATGTTAAACATGTGGAACTAATTTCTTTTTAGTTAGAGGTGAATTTGAAACCATGGATATATGTTTATTATAATTTGATTTACCCCAGTTATGAATTTATGAATGTTGGATGTGGTTTACTTTTCTGTTTTGATTAAGAACTTGTTTATGTATGTGGGTTAAGGGTCGACACTTAATTTGCATGCCTAAACTTGATGCTAGGATATAAGGGAATTTCACCTAATCGTTATGAACTTATATTCATGAGTAGTAAAAATCGCTAGTCACGATTGTGTTAAGTAAATCCTTGGCATAAGTTTCATGCCATTCATAGTAACAAGTGCCTCGTCAATGATTATGGTTTTCATAGAACTTAATGATTCTTACTTGTATCTCTATTATGCAATTCATGTAGGGAACTTGTGGGGAATGTTTTGGGTTGTCGTATGCAATCATCCAATCTAATGACTTTAGGAAAATCTGAAAGTTAATTTAAGCGGACCTAATTAACTTGGAGCATTGTCATTCATTCGTTTGTTGAATTCATAACTGGGAATCAAATTATATGCATATGTTCATGTGTGGATAAGGAACCCTCTAACTAGTTTCTCATCATTCTATTTCATAAAATATTATTTTCTTTGAAGTTGATTTATAAGTTTCTGTTTTAAATTAAATTTCGTCAAAAATCAATCCCCCATTTATTTGGAAGTGTTAGATTTATTAGAAATCATTTTAGTTTGTGTTTTCTTAAGTCTTGAGTTGTTTGAGTCTTTTGATTTGTTTTAGTTTATTTGTTAGTTTTATTTTGAGTTATTTTAGTTAAGTGTTTTGATTTTAGTTTAGTGTTTTAAACTTTGTTTTTACGTTTTTAATTTAATTTAACATTGGTTAGCATCCCTAGTTAATCCCCGGTTAGAACGATCCCTACTTACATCATTACTACAATTGTCACAAATAGGGTTTAATTTGTGTGTCAAGAAATTCTCACACCATTATGCTAGAGTCTTGATTGACTGTGGTGCTACTCACTCAGTTATTTCTCATACATTTGCTCAATTAACTTAACCTCAATCTTCACCCATGGGGTATGAGTTGGAGTTTGCTATGCCAAGAGGGGAGAAGTGTTATGTGGATTATGTATATCCAGAATGTCACGTGATAGGGAGAACGTGGTTATGCCTGCTAACCTCACTCCGCTAGATATCGTTGACTTTGACGTCATTCTTGGCACTGATTGGTTGCACTACAATCGTGCCAAGATTGATTGTTACGGGAAATCAGTAACCTTTCATCGTCCTGGATTACCAGAGATAACTTTTGTTGGAGAGCGCAGCGGAGTTAGACATGGCGTTATATCGGCTGTGAGAGCCAAGAAGTTGCTGACGAAGGGTTGTCAGGGATATCTAGCTCATGTGGTACTTAATGACGATGTTCCTACAAGCTTGGAGGATGTTCGAGTGGTTAGGCACTTCGCCGACGTATTCCCTGATGATTTACCTGGATTGCCGCCAGATCGCGATGCGGAGTTTACGATTGATTTGTTGCCAGGTACTAATTCTATCTCGTTGACTCCTTATCGAATGGCACCTGCCGAGTTACGAGAATTGAAGATTCAGTTGCAGGAGTTACTTGAGAAGGGGTTCATTCAGCCCAGTACTTCACCTTGGGGAGCCCCAGTTCTATTTGTTCGGAAGAAGGATGGTACCTTGAGATTGTGTATCGATTATAGGCAGTTGAATCGGGCGACGATTAAAAACCGTTATCCGTTGCCGCGTATCGATGATCTTTTCGATCAACTTCGAGGTGCCTGTGTGTTCTCAAAAATTGACTTGAGGTCAGGCTATTATCAGTTGAAAATCAGTATTAACGATGTTCCTAAAACTGCCTTTAGGACTCGTTATGGGCACTATGAGTTTATGGTTATGCCATTTGGTTTGACTAATGCACCAGCTGCTTTTATGGGATTGATGAACAAGGTGTTCCAGTCGTATCTGGATAGGTTCGTTATTGTCTTCATCGACGATATCTTGGTGTATTCTAAGTCAAGGGCTGACCATGCTCGACATCTGTCGTTGGTGTTGAAGAAACTGAGAGAGCATCGATTATATGCTAAGTTCAGTAAGTGCCAGTTTTGGTTGGACGAAGTAGCATTTCTGGGCCATGTTGTTTCAGCTCAGGGTATTCAGGTTGACCCTCAGAAAATTTCGGCTATAGAGGATTGGGAACAGCCACGAACCGTCACCGAGGTTAGGAGTTTCCTTGGTTTGGCAGGTTACTATCGGCGGTTCGTTAAAGACTTTTCGATCATGGCGCTACCATTGACGAAGTTGACCAGGAAGGACGTTAAATTCAAGTGGGATGATGATTGTGAGCGGAGTTTTCAGCAGTTGAAGTATTGTCTCACTCATGCACCTGTTTTGACACTCCCTAACGATGACGGTAATTTCGAGATCTACTGTGATGCTTCGTTGAATGGTTTGGGTTGCGTTTTGATGCAGCATGGTAGGGTGATTGCTTATGCTTCGCGCCAGTTGAAACCTCATGAGAAGAATTACCCTACGTACGACTTGGAGTTGGCTGCCATTATCTTCGCTTTGAAGATTTGGAGACATTACCTCTATGGTGAGAAATGCAGGATCTTCTCAGACCATAAGAGTCTCTAGTACATTTTTACCCAGAAGGAGTTGAATCTTCGCCAGCGTCGATGGATTGAGTTATTGAGCGACTACGATTGCACGATTGAATATCACCCTGGTCGTGCAAACGTGGTAGCTGACGCTCTTAGCAGGAAGTCCCAGGGCAGAATTAACGCTTTTCATGCGAGCCGAGTTCCTCTTCTTACCGAGTTGAGATCGACTGGAGCGCAGTTGGAAATTGAGAATCCGATGGCAGATAATTGAGTGGATGCCTTACTTGCTAGTTTCCAAGTTGGGCCAATCCTAATCGACAGAATACTTGAGATTCAGACGCACGACGAAGAGATTCAGGAACTTATTCAGCTAAGGAATGACGGTAAGAAGAAAGACCTGCGAATCAGAGAATCAGACGGTATGCTTATGCAGGGAAACAGGATGTACGTGCCGAATAATGCTGAGTTAAAGAAGGATATCCTAGATGAGGCGCATATTTCAGCTTATGCGATGCATCCGGGAGGCACGAAAATGTACCATACCATTCGACCGTTCTACTATTGGCCGGGTATGAAGAGAGAAATCGCGGAGTATGTAAGCAGATGCATCATATGTCAGCAAGTCAAAGCCGAGAGGAAGAAGCCGTTTGGGTTGATGCAACCCCTACCCATTCCGCAGTGGAAATGGGATGATATCACTATGGATTTCGTGTACAAGCTTCCTCGTACTCAGAATGGATATGACGGAGTTTGGGTGATTGTCGACCGACTCACGAAGTCAGCGCATTTTATTCCTGTCAGGGAAAAGTTTTCGTTGGATCGGTTGGCCGAGCTATTCATATCGAAGATCGTGAAGTATCATGGCGTTCCAGCGAGTATTGTCTCTGATCGCGATCCTCGATTCACCTCTAAGTTCTGGACTGCCTTCCAGGAGGCACTGGGTACGAGACTGTTGTACAGCACGGCTTATCATCCTCAGACGGACGGTCAATCAGAGAGAACTATTTAGACTTTGGAGGATATGCTGAGATCCTCAGTTTTTCAGTTTGGCGACTCATGGCATCAGCGTTTGGATTTGATGGAGTTCGCTTATAATAACAGTTTTCATTCTAGTATCGGGATGGCACCGTTCGAGGCGCTTTATGGGAAACCATGTCGTACACCCTTGTGTTGGTCAGAGGTTGGCGAAAGAGTTTTAGTGGGCCCTGAGATAGTAGAGGAGAATACTCAGAATGTTCAGGTTATTAAGGCTAATCTGAAAACCGCCCAAGATCGCCAGAAGAGTTTAGCGGATAGGCATGCTCCTGACCGAGTGTATAACGTTGACGATTGGGTATTCCTCAAGTTATCGCCTTGGAAGGGTGTGGTTCGATTTGGGAAGAAGGGTAAGCTGAGTCCTAGGTACATTGGACCTTATCGGATCACCGAGCGAGTTGGTGCTGTAGCTTACAAGCTTGAGTTGCCGTCGGAGTTATCCAGAGTCCATAATGTATTTCATGTTTCGATGCTTCGACATTACGTTTCAGACCCATCGCATGTGATTCCTCTGCAACCTCTAGAGATTAATCCAGATTTGACCTACGACGAGGAGCCAGTCACGATACTTGATTGGAAGGATAAGGTGCTCCGAAACAAGACGGTTCGGTTGGTGAAAGTTTTGTGGAGGAATCATTTAGCGGAGGAAGCTACTTGGGAGGCCGAGGACCGGATGAGAGAGATGTACCCGAGGTTATTTTATGAGTATTAGCATGTTTATGCGTTGTATGAAATTTCGGGACGAAATTTGTATAAGGTGGGTAGATTGTAGCAACCCGTCCCGACATAATTAAAATATTGATGTTGAAATGACGAATTTACCCTTTCGGGGAATTTAGCACGTGTGCATGTGTGTGTGTTTTGAACCAATAATGTGTGGTCCTATATTATTGGTACCAATTATAGCCTAGAACTTAGATCACACGCACACACTCCAGTCACTCTTCTCTCAGACCTCACTTTCTCTCTCCTCACTCTCGACAGACTCTCTCTTGCTCTACCATTGTACGGACGAACCCAAACCACCATCAAACTTCACAAATCGCATCATCCATCACCACCACTCAAGTCTTGAGGTCCATACGAGTTCAACGACACCCTTTTCAGGTAGGATACCTTACGTTTTCACGTTGATTTCACGAGGCCCGACTTTGGTACTGTTCACAAACTTTTCAGGCGTTGTGTTTTAGGCAAATCTAAGCTCACCACGAGTCTTAGAAGGTCCCAAGGAAGCTCGGGGACGTTTGTTTGCTAGGCGTTGACGTCGGGATCGTAGAGAACGAAGGTGGCCAGTTTTGGAGAATTTCCCGACGAGATTCTCGTTGGTTTTCGAAGTTTTTGAAGGTATAGACTCGTTCTACACTTAATTTAGAGTACGTAGGAAGAAAAATAGGACAAAATGGTGCAAAAATGGCCGAGAAAAATGGAGTTGTAGGTTTCCGGCGGCCGGTGGCCGGCGCCGGCGGAGCTCTGGCGAGCTCGAGGTTGACGACGCGTGGCGTGCACGCGCGCGCGCGTGGGGGGCGCGTGGACCCGTGCCACGTCAGAAAATTATTTTAAAAATATAGCGACGCTCGTGACGTCGAGTAGGTCGCGTTGGTATATTCGTATGCCAAAATTGAGTTATGTATGAGAAGTTAATTTCGTAGTTACGTATATGTGCTTAAATAACGTATTTATAGTGATTTCTCATATAGGTGAGACTTATACCGAGGACGAGCGTAGCCAGGCTCGACGCGGGGGATATGATCCAGCGACTTACCAGTGAGTGGGCAGTATTATTTTCCGTATACCTATAAATATTTAATGATTTCCCAGAATCGCTTTTAAATGGAAAATACGTTTTATCGCCTTGCATATCACATGATTTGATGCATGAGTATTTAATTATACATTTCATGCATATGTTGGTGCCGAGGACGCCAGGTAAGTACCAGGTAGGTACATGCATAATAGAGATGTTATGAGTTATATTTACAGCCGAGGGCTGAGATAACAGAAATGATATGAGTTATATTTACAGCCGAGGGCTGAGATGATAGAAATGATATGAGTTATATTTACCAGCCGAGGGCTGAGATGATAGAAATGATATGAGTTATATTTACAGCCGAGGGCTGAGATGATAGAAATGATATGAGTTATATTTACAGCCGAGGGCTGAGATGATAGAAATGATATGATTTATATTTACAGCCGAGGGCTGAGATGATAGAAATGATATGAGTTACATTTACAGCCGAGGGCTGAGATGATAGAAATGATATGATTTATATTTACAGCCGAGGGCTGAGATGATAGAAATGATATGAGTTACATTTACAGCCGAGGGCTGAGTTGATAGAAATGATATGAGTTATATTTACAGCCGAAGGCTGAGATGATATATAGTTGTGATATGATTATTGAAATGCATTGCATGGCATACATTGAATTACTTTAATAACGTTTTATGCTGAGAATGCTTGTGATATATATGTACATATTATTTTCTGGGAACTATACAGGTTTTACGGAGAGGGGCTAGACTTTTGAGAAAAGATTGATTTTGAAAAGAATTGTTTTGCTGACCCACTCCCTTTTATTTTTCGCCCTTCCAGGTTCTAGATAGCCTATATTTCGGGTTGGCACTTCGAGGATCTTCCGGCTTCTCTGACAGACTTGATTATGTAGGGCACTATGGGTGTAATTAAGACTCTTTTATTTATGCTTGACTGCATTGACCTAGTACACTCTGATTATGTATAAGTGATGTAATATCGCTAGCACATTCCTACTTAGGTTGCTAGAATTCCTTTTTAATTTATTCGTACTAAGTTATCGATCTTAGCTTCCGCACAGCGCACATGGCTACGTCACACTCACGTGACGGCCAGCATGCCCTATCTTCGGGTACGGGTGTGTCACCTGCACCTTAGTTGCCTATTTTCGGTCATAAAACACCTTCCCCATTAGTACCTAGCCTTGCTGCACAAGGATGACCTTCTCTTTTCTATTTTCTGACCATTAAACACATTCTTTTTCTCTCTTACACAATTCTTCCGAATTTTACATTCCTATTCTTTTTTATTTTCTGATTCTTTCTTACCTATTAAATTAGGGAACCATTTTAGCTAAGTTTTAAAGGCCTTTCCTGAACCCTTAGTCGTGCCCTATATATATTTAAACATATTCATTCACCAGATTTCAGTTTTACACACCCTAGACACAATTCCACCCTTGCCGCAGCCTCCCTCTCTTTTCTTCCATATTTTCTGACCTTCCACACTTCTTGCCGCACCACCCCTCTATCCTAAACACATCCCCTCATCCATACACACCCTTGGACCCTTATGCTGTAGCAAGTTGGAGAAGAAGGAGGCCTTGGACGTTTCATGCTTGCAGATTGGAGCGTTCTTAGGTGTACTTCGTTCTTGTTTGCAATGTTTACTTTTTTATTACTTTCTGATTTTGCTGTAATCATGAGTGGCTAAACCCCTAGTTAGTTAGGGGGAAGTTTGAAGCCATGAACATGTTTGAGATATGAATTGATTACTTCCAATTGTGATTCGTTAAATTGTGATTGCAACTCAATTATCTGTTTTTATTCATAACTGATTTGTGTACGGTTATTAAGGATGCATACTTAGTTTTCCTGCATGAATTAGATGCTAGTTTATAAACGAGCTTCACCTAATTGTTACAAGTTTGTATTCATAAGTAGTGAAGGTTGCTAGTCACAATCGCGTTAATTGAGTTCTTGGCAAGAGTATCATGCATTCATAGTTACAACTGCCTCTTCAACACTTATGATTTTCATGGAACGTAATGATCTCTGATTGTACTCCTATTATGCATTCATGTAAGGGACTTCTAGAGAATGATTTGGGTTGTCGCATGCATTCATCCAATTCAATGAGTAAAGGAAAATCTGAAGGTTAATTAGTGCAATCACGGTTAAATTGGGGTGTTGAGCATCATAGTTTATTGAAAAGCAATTGGAAAATTGATTCATGAACAAATATTTCATGTGTGGAGAATGGACCTCTAACTAATCCATCCATCATCTTATTTCCCCAAATTCGTTTTCAAATCTGTTTTTAAGTTAGAATCTGTTTGTTACTTTGAATTCGTCCAAACCAAAACCCCCTTTACTTTCTTGTTCCAAAGTGTTTAGAATCTGTTTAGTTTGTGTTTTAAAGTGTTTTGAGTCAACTTATAATCTTAAATTCGTCCAAAATTGTGTTTAGAGTCAGAAACTGCCTAGTTAGTGTTTTTAGGCAGTTTTGAATGTTTCTAGCTTGTTTTGAGTCTTGTGACTCTGTTTTGAATTTCTTGAGTCTATTTAAACGTTTTTAACTTTGTTTGTATGTTTTTGAGTCAGTTTAGAGGTTTTAGCAAGCCATCCTAATCCCCGGTCTAGAACGATCCCTACTTGCATCTTTACTACAATTTGACAACAAGAGGGTTAATTTACGTGTTTAGTTAATTTTCGCATCAAGTGCATATCTAGTAAGGATTTGAGGGAATTCTCTAAGGCATGTTACTACATTCAAAATGTTGTTTTAATCGATTAAATGTGAACTAGTGAATGGTGATTGTGGTGACGTATGTGCTTAAGGGTATGAATGGCCAAAATCTATGTAAGTGATGATCTTTAATGAGTTATGTGCATTGGAAATCCATGAGGTAATGTTGGAAGGTTTTGATTGAGTTTTGTTTCTTTTGTTGTTTTGTTTTGCTCGAGGACTAGCAAAAGCTAAGTGTGGGGGAATTTGATAAGAGCATATTTATGTGACTTTATTAGTTTGTTTCCTTGCATTTACTTAGTTAGTTTCATCTTATTAGAATGTTTTAAGCTATTTTCGTGTGTTGGTAGGTCCTAATAACAAAGTTGGCAAAGAAGTGCATTTTGGTGCAATTTGGAGCAGTTTTGGGGTGGAATGGATTGCATGCATGTGGAGCATAAAGGATGGATGTTTTGGTGCTTGAAAGGGCTTCAAACATATGCTAAAATCTGGATACAATGAAGAAGATACCTTGCAAAGACCAAACACGTGTGTTGCTAGCTGTTTTAATCATGAAAAAATCTGGATACAATGAAGAAGATACCTTGCAAAGACCAAACATGTGTGTTGCTAGCTGTTTTAATCATGAAAACACAAGTGCTAGCTGATTCATCACTGGGGATCCCACGGCATGGACCAAAGAATGCATGTTGCAAGTTGTTTCATCATGATTTCTGCAAAGTAACAAGTGTCTAGCTATTTCATCATGAAGAGGAGCCTATTTCTGAAAAGGAGCATGTGTGCTAGCTATTTTGAATGATTTAATCTTTGCTTTGTGTTGTTTATTAAAACCACTTGTGTTGTTCTTTACTTTTCAGCACCTATAAATAAGCCTTCTTGTAAGACTTAGAAAAAACACCATTTTTCCATACAACACACTTAGAAGGAGATGAGAGTGTTTAAACGTGCTTGCTGTTCAACTTGGATCGTTAGAGCGTTTAGGTGTTTTCTTTCTTTTGTTTTCAATGTATAAATCTATTTACCTTTGTTTTAATTTGTGTGTTTGCTTACTTACGCATCAATGCCTCAGGTCAAAGGACTACTTTGCATTATCCCAACCATGATTTCTCATGTGACATGAGTATGAGAACTCCTCGTTGATCGTGTTCAGTGGACTCATTCTCTATTGAGCACCTACATGCTTGTCTTGGTGTCAGTCACACCAACGACTCGAGACCAGTCACTCTCCCTGAGAGAAGACATAGCACGTACTAATCTTAACGGACTGTTAATGCCCAATTGGCAATCTTATGATCAGGAACGTTTAGGATATGTATACGCAAGAGAATGGTCTCATGAATCTAACTTCTTTAGATTACATTCTCCTAACTACATATTCCTTGGACTTATCGTTTAAGCATATAACATTTATATGAGATGGCTTTAAACAATAATCTTTGCCCTTTATATTAAACTAAATTAGTTTAACATGAGAAATGTCCGTAAAGTACCATCATATGATTGGTTTTACGGCACATTTCCAACAACACCTTCTCACCCCATCAATTCTATGATCTTTCATCTTAGTTTTAGAAAGAAAGATCATAGAGGGTCTATATTTCCATATTAGCTCATGGAGGGCTCGAACTACCGGGTTCGACCGCAGTTCCAGAAAATGTAATTCATGGTAGACTTGTGGCCGTTGAAGGCCAGCCACCACTGCCTCGGGAAGACTTACCCATCCTTTTGGCCATGAGCTCAACTTTTCCCAGTTCTAAAACCTCCTCAAAAAATTTCCACATATCTTGATATTCAATTGGAACATCTTGTAACTCCTCTTCCACATAAATCGCACGCTTCATCATTAGGTGATAAGCTCATATTTATATATATTTTACATCAAATTCTCTCATCTTTTCTTAGTTAGTTCCTTATATTTTTGAGCTATTTACATTGATTTTGTGTTTTATATGATTTGTCAAGCAAATAAAAGAAAAATAGCACAAGTGAGGTTTTATGTAACAAATTTGTCAAAACTGCCTGTGCAGATCAGCCCACTTTGGAAGCAATTTGCGAACGGCCCAAAATGAACTAGAGAATGGGCCTTATATGCTTGGAAAGCTACAGATGTCTATTTTCTGGAGCATTTTGCGGATTGTTAAGATCATTTTTCTAGAAGAAGTTATGGGCATTTTAGTAAGGGAAGGTCAGGAGAGCACATGGCATGGAT
This sequence comes from Crataegus laevigata, assembly GCA_963580275.1. Taxonomy (NCBI): domain Eukaryota; kingdom Viridiplantae; phylum Streptophyta; class Magnoliopsida; order Rosales; family Rosaceae; genus Crataegus; species Crataegus laevigata. The sequence goes on along the minus strand of OY756942.1, from coordinate 15,745,358 downwards.
GACCCACGGGTTGGATGGATGATTATGTTTTGCAAGTGTGCTAGCTTGTTTAATCATGAAATACATGTGTGCTAGCTGTTTTGCAAGTGTTCTAGCTGATTCATCATGAGAAGACCAAGGGGAATCTAAGGCATGGACCAAGGAGGATGAATGCAAGTCATTGCACATGAAATTTCTGCAATGAAGCATGTGTTGCTAGCTGTTTTTGATGAATAATTCTTGCTTTTTATTTGTTTATTAAAATCACTTGAGTGGTTCCTCACCTTTGTACACCTATAAATAAGCCTTCTTGCAAGGCTTAGACTCACCAATTCACACAACAATTCCATCTTCACACACCCTAAACTATCCTAGCCAAAACCCTTTCTTTCCTCCACAAAATCTGCCCATAAACTATCCTAGCCGTGCCACCCCCCCTAAACCATCCTAAACGCCACCATACATCCTCCTATCCACTCCTCCATACAACCAAACCTTCAAACCACATCCACCCCTTGTGCCATATCAAAGGAAGGGAAGGAAAGTGCTTAAACGTGCTTGTCACTCAACATGGATCGTTGGAACGTTTAGGTGTTTTCTTTCTTTTATTTTCAATGTATAATTCTATTTATCTTTGTTTTGTGAACATGAGGAACTAAACCCCCCTTGGCTAGGGGGGGATTCGAAACATATGATTATGCTTGCTATATAATTTGATTACTTCCAATTGCGTTTCGTAAGTTATGAATTCAATTTACTTATCGGTTTGAATTACATTGATTTGTGTGTGTTGATTGAGAGTGCACGCTTAATTATCATGCATAAATTGAATGCTAGGATATAAGGAAATTTCACCTAATCGTTATGGACTTATATTCACAAGTAGTAAAGGTTGATGATCTCAATCGAGTTAAGTAAATTCTTGGCATAAGTTTCATGCAATCATAGTAACAAGTGCTTCGTCAATGCTTATGGTTTTCATAGAACTTAATGATTCTTGCTTGTATCTCTATTATGCAATCATGTAGGGGACTTGTGGGGAATGTTTTGGGTTGTCGTATGCAATCATCCAATTCAATAACATTAGGAAAATCTGAAGGTTAATTTAAGCGTACCTAATTAACTTGGGGCATTGAGAATTCATGGTTATTGAAAAGCAATTGGAAATCGTTTTGTATGCAAGTATAATATGTGTGGAGATGAACCCCTTAGCTAGCCTTCCATCCATCTATTTTAAACTCAATTTCGTTTTAAAATCTGTTTAGTTTACAAGTTTAAGTTTTGTTTTCAACTTCACCAAACCTAAATCCCCCTTTTACTTTCTTGTTTTTAAAGTCTTTTATTTACATTTTTAACTTTGTTTTTATGTTTTTGAATTAGTTTAGAGGTTTTAGCAAGCCCTCCTAATCCCCGGTTTAGAACGATCCCTACTTACATCTTTACTACAATTTGACAAAAAGAGGGTTTAATTTGAGTGTTAGTTAATTCTCGCATCAAATTTTGGCGCCGTTGCCGGGGATTAGCAACTTTGCTAATTCCCCATTGTTTCTTTTTATTTTATTTTTTTTCGTGTGTTTTAATTTTAGTTTTTAATTTTATTTGATTTTGTTTATTTCAGGTACTAGTTTATGACTCGTAGTTCTCAACCAGTTCATGCACATATATCGGAGTTTGACGGCAATTTTGAACGAACTTTGAGAAGGAAAAGGAAAGAACCGGAACCTAATCCACCTAGTTCTAGTTCTGAATCCGAATTTGAAGAAAAGGAGGAGGCAGAAGAAGACATGGAGGTGGACAATCGAACAATCAAAGAACTTTCAGCCTCGGGATTGGACAATGCCACGCCTCTATGCATCCAATACCCCGCAGCAGCCCGAGGTAAGACGGAAGAATTTGAACTTAAGTCAAGTTTATTACATCATATTCCTAAATTCCATGGGTTATCCATGGAAGATCCTAACAAACATCTTAAGGAATTTGAAGTTGTTTGCTCGAGTATGACACCCATCAATGTGGATGGGAGTATTTTAAAGATGAAGGCTTTTCCGTTTTCTCTAGTAGACAAGGCCAAAGATTGGTTGTTTGAATTGGCACCTGGAACCGTCCATTCTTGGGAAAGTATGAAGCGTGCATTCTTAGAGAAGTTCTTTCCCACCGCAAAGATCATTCTTTTGAGGAAACGAATTAGTGGCATCCAACAAAATCAAGGTGAGTCGTTTCCATCATATTATGAACGTTTTAAAGCACTTGTTGCTTCATGTCCACAGCACCAAATGAAGGAGGAGCTGCTCATTCAATACTTCTACGAGGGACTCCTTCCCATAGAACGCCAAATGCTAGATGCCTCGGCAGGTGGTGCATTGGTGGACAAGACTCCGGTGGCTGCCAAAACTCTCATTGCCAACCGCGCACACAATGCACAACAATATGAGGGTGTTGGACAAAGAGAGGGGCCACGGCAACAAAGTGTGAATGAGGTAAGTGCAATTTCTGATATTCAATCCCAATTGGCTAATCTTACTACTCTTGTGTCTCAGGTTGTCATAGGTTCAAAACCACAAGAAAATCAAGTGTGTGGCGTGTGTTCAATGCAAGGGCATCCATCCGATACATGCCCTCAGTTGATTGAGAATGGAGGATGGGAATCTGCCAATGCTATTGGTTTCCAAGGCCAAAACCAAACCAAATACGATCCATACTCCAACACCTATAACCCCGGATGGAGAGATCACCCAAATTTCAAGTGGAGAGAGCCACAACAATCTGCACCACAAAGGGGATTTCAACAAAACCCCCCTGGGTTCACACGGCCATACCAACCAAATCAGCCACAAACGTCCCAAAACAACTCAGGTTCGTCTTTTGATAATTCTCAAGTTATTCAATTACTAACTACGTTGGCGCAGGGGCAAGAAAAGCAAACCAAGGACATGCACAATTACGCCAACGAAGTGAAAAATCAAGCTCAAGAGGTGAGTGAATTAAAAAGACAAGTGGGACAAATGGCTGAATTCATGGGGAAATTTGGTAGAGAACAAGGTGCGTTACCAAGCTCAACGCATGTGAATCCAAAGGGAGGCTTCGAATCTGCCAAAGCCATCCTTTTGCGAAGTGGAAGAGAGGTAAGATCTGACCATAACCCATCTAAATCCAAGGATGAAAGTGTGCAATCTAAGGAGAAGGAGCAAGAGGAGCCCACGGCAAGGATTGAGCAATCCTTGCCAAAGCAATCCACATCTTCCAATTCGGCCACCAAAGGTAAGATAGGTTCAAATTCCGTTATTTCTAACCACATTCCACTTGATGCACCCTTTCCTAGCAGATTTGTTCAATCCAAGAAGGAAGAGAATGACAAGGACATACTTGACACATTCCGGAAGGTGCAAGTCAACATTCCCCTTTTGGACGCAATTAAACAAGTTCCTAAGTATGCCAAGTTCTTGAAGGAGTTATGTACTACAAGAAAGAGGGCTGCGAACAAAGAAGTAGTACGGGTAAGTGAGAATGTCTCGGCCATGTTACAAAGAAAATTGCCTCCTAAGTGTAAGGATCCCGGAAGTTTTACAATTCCTTGTGTAATAGGTAATACTCATTTTGAATCTGCCATGTTAGATCTAGGTGCATCAATAAATGTCATGCCTTATTCAATTTATGCATCTATGAATTTGGGTGAATTGAAAAACGATGGCGTCATTATTCAATTAGCCGATAGATCTAACGCATATCCGAGAGGTGTGTTGGAAGATGTCTTAGTGCAGGTAAATCACCTAATTTTTCCGGCGGATTTTTATGTGCTTGAGATGGAAGACTCGGACCATGCCCCCGCACTACCCATCTTACTTGGCCGCCCATTCATGAAGACTGCTCGTACCAAGATTGATGTCTTCAAAGGAACATTGACCATGGAGTTCGATGGGGAAGTGATTGATTTTAAAGTTTCTGATGCTATGAAATATCCTCATGATGATCACTCTTGTTTTTCTATTGATGTAATTGACTCTTTGGCGCAGGAATTCCTTGATGATTTGAATGAAGATGCACTCGAAAAGACCCTAACACAAGGCATTGGACTCAAAAACGAAGGATTGGGGCCTAAGGGTGCACACGGCCACAACAAGCCATCCTTTGCCGTGCCTAATCATGAGGGTGTGATGGAGATGGTTGCTGCCCTCGAGGCAATTCCAGAACATACGGGTAAGTCTCCTAACCTAGTTCAAGTTCCCGTTTCGACTAACAAGTTACTTCCATCTATAGTGCAGCCACCATCTTTAGAACTTAAACCGTTGCCTAGCAATTTGAAATATGTGTGTTTGGGGGAAGAAGAGACGTTGCCAGTCATCATCTCTTCTTCACTCACGGCACATGAGGAGGACAAGTTGGTGAGGGTGCTTCGAGAATACAAAACTGCCATTGGGTGGACATTGGCCGATATCAAGGGAATTAGCCCTACCACTTGCATGCATCGCATTCTCTTGGAGGAGGGAGCCAAACCATCTAGGGAAGCACAACGCCGCCTCAATCCACCCATGCTAGATGTTGTGAAGAAGGAAATCATCAAATTACTGGATTGTGGGGTGATTTACCCAATTTCTGATAGCCGTTGGGTTTCTCCGGTTCAAGTTGTTCCAAAGAAGTCCGGAGTCACCGTGGTAAGAAATGATGAGAATGAGCTTGTGCCCACACGAATTCAAACCGGGTGGCGTGTTTGTATTGATTATAGGAAGCTCAACGCCACAACAAGAAAAGATCACTTTCCGTTGCCCTTTATTGATCAAATGCTTGAAAGGTTAGCCGGTCATGCTTTTTATTGTTTTCTTGATGGTTATTCCGGTTATAACCAGATTGTGATAGCTCCCGATGACCAAGAGAAGACTACTTTCACGTGCCCCTTTGGTACCTTTGCCTATCGACGCATGCCATTTGGCCTATGCAATGCACCTGCCACTTTCCAAAGGTGTATGGTAAGTATATTCTCTGATTATGTTGAAAAGATCATTGAGGTGTTTATGGATGATTTTAGTGTATTTGGGGATTCTTTTGATAAATGCTTGGATAATCTGACCTTAATCTTGAAACGATGTGTTGAAACTAATCTTGTTTTGAATTGGGAAAAATGTCATTTTATGGTAAAACAAGGTATAGTTTTAGGTCATATTGTTTCAGAAAAAGGAATTGAAGTAGATAAGTCTAAAATAGACCTTGTGCGTCACTTACCCTCTCCAACTTCGGTTAGAGAGGTTCGATCTTTTCTTGGCCATGCAGGGTTTTATCGTAGGTTTATCAAAGATTTCTCAAAGGTTGCACAACCTCTTTGCCGTCTCCTACAAAAAGAAGTGGCGTTTGAATTCACCAAGGAGTGCACGGCATCATTCAATCAACTCAAGGAGTTGTTGACCACGGCACCCATCATTGTTCCACCGGATTGGAGCCTACCTTTCGAGCTTATGTGCGATGCGTCAGACTACGCTTTAGGGGCTGTTTTGGGACAAAGGAAGGACAAAAAGCCACACGTCATCTACTATGCCTCACGGACGTTGAATGATGCACAATTGAACTATTCCACTACAGAAAAAGAACTTCTTGCCGTTGTTTTTGCTTTGGATAAGTTTAGATCACATCTAATTGGTACTAAAGTAATTGTTTTCACTGACCATGCAGCACTGAAGTACTTGCTCACCAAAAAGGAGGCCAAGCCACGGCTAATTCGGTGGATGTTGCTACTTCAAGAGTTCGACATAGAGATTCGTGACAAGAAGGGAAGTGAGAATGTAGTGGCTGACCACTTGAGCCGAATGGTGCATAATGAGGAGGCTCTGCCAATTTTGGAGACATTCCCCGATGAACAATTGCTGTCCATAAAGGTTAGTGAGCCTTGGTATGCTGATTTGGTGAACTTTTTGGTGACAAAACGAATTCCAAGCACTTACACTAGGCACCAACGTGATAAACTTAGGTATGATGCACGATTTTATGTGTGGGATGATCCATATTTGTGGAAATTTTGCCCGGATCAAATTGTTCGTCGTTGTGTGCATGATTCTGAATTTCGTTCAATTTTAAGTTTTTGTCACACATATGCATGTGGTGGGCACTTTGGCACACAAAGAACTGCCCTTAAGGTATTACAATGTGGATTTTATTGGCCTAGTATTTTTAAGGATGCTAGAACATTTTGTTTAACATGTGATAAATGCCAACGAATGGGTAACATTGGTGCTAGGGACCAAATGCCGCAGGTTTCTATCCTAAATATTGAAATTTTCGATGTTTGGGGTATTGATTTTATGGGTCCCTTTCCTTCTTCGTATGGTTGTATATATATTTTGCTTGCGGTTGATTATGTGTCAAAGTGGGTGGAAGCAAAAGCCACCCGGACTAATGATTCTAAAGTGGTTGCAGATTTTATTAGAATTAACATTTTTGCAAGGTTTGGCATGCCACGAGTGATCATTAGTGATGGAGGGTCACACTTTTGCAACCGGACCATTGAGGCATTATTGAGGAAATACAATGTCAATCATAAGGTTTCTACACCTTATCATCCTCAAACTAATGGCCAAGCCGAGGTTTCCAACCGTGAGATCAAGCAAATCCTAGAGAAGACAGTTGGGCCAACGAGGAAGGATTGGAGTTTACGGTTAGATGATGCACTTTGGGCGTATCGTACGGCGTACAAGACACCCATTGGAATGTCCCCTTTTCGGCTTGTCTATGGCAAACCGTGCCATCTCCCTGTTGAGTTGGAGCACAAAGCTCATTGGGCCGTCAAGAAGTTTAACATGAACCTCGATGAAGCGGGAAGTCACCGGAAGCTCCAATTGAATGAGCTTGATGAGATACGGCACGAGGCATATGAGAACGCAAGCATTTACAAGGAAAAGACCAAGGCGTTCCATGATAAGATGATTAGAAGCAAAACGTTCGCAATTGGGCAGAAAGTGCTATTATTCAATTCCCGTTTACGTTTGTTTCCCGGTAAGTTACGTTCCAAGTGGATTGGACCTTTTGTTATTACTAATGTTTTTGTGCATGGTGCAGTCCAAATCCAAAGCTTGAAAACGGGACACGAATTCAAGGTAAACGGGCATCGTTTGAAGCCATACTATGAGAACTTTAAGGAGCATGCCGTGGATGACATTCCCCTGCATGCCGTGGACTCCATTGAGGAGTGAATGGGCTCTTCGTCCAGCTGTACGACGTTAAAGCAAGCGCTACTTGGGAGGCAACCCATGCATACAACAAAGGAGGATCTAGGAACCACTCCAATTCCAGATTTGCGTTCCTCACTCTTTCTCTTTGTTGTTTCTATTCTACTATGTTTAGTTTGTTTGATTTTGTTTGAGTTTATGTTAAAAACATTGAGGACAATGTTTGTTTCAAGTGTGGGGGGGGTAAACAATCTGTTTTGAATGAATTTCGTGGGTTTTATTCACCTATCACTCCAATGTTGTTTCTCACTGTTTTTAAGTGTTTTTAGTGTGTTTTAAAGCATTTTAGGGTGTTTTGTCATGAAAATCCAAAAATCAGATAAAAATTTGAAAAATTTTGTTGAAAATACCAAAAAGAGTTGTTTTTGAGTCGTTTTGGTGTGTTTGTGTCCTAGGTACCTTCCAACACAATGATGAGATTCGGTTTCTAATTACATAACTGTTAAAGAAAGTTACAAGCATAGATTGAAGTTTGATGTATTCTTGGCGTATGCTTAGTTGTAGTTGATGTTTATGAACTCACATTTGATTATAAAGTGGTTAAAATCAGTTTTTGTAACATGCTTGAAGGAAATAACTCAACTAACGCTACATCCTTGTGAGACTTAAGCCATTACCTTCTTTTGGAGAGTTATAATCCGTGATTCTTGGTTTTCTAAAGTTGTTGCATGATCTCATTATTCCTTGCTTGGTTGCTACTTAGAATGCATGCGTATCATGATAGAACTACATGCTAGAACTTATATCCGTTTCATTCAAAGCATGATATTGAATTGCATAACACACGATCAAGATGAAGTTATGTAGTGAACCACCATAGCCAAACAGCCGCACCACCACTTTGTTCATGTGTTTTGTAGGACTTAACCCCGTTGAGCCTTGTTTCGCCTTTATTCTTTGTTAAACCACATTATCCCTACCTAGCCTAGTTTAGGACCATCCACACCCTTGTTCTTAAAAGATAGTGAGCATGACTTCATTGAATTCCTTTTGAGTGCATTATGCAAGAAAATGAGTGTGGGGGAAGGAATGTTTGTCCTTAAGTTCATATGTATGTTTTGGGTTTCAAAAGAAAAGAAAAAGTTGTGAAAAACGTATGAAAAGAAAAGAATGAGCAAAAAAGAAAGAAAAGAAAAGAGAAAGAGTTTGAAAAAGAAAAAAAATAAGTGTTTTTAATGTTGATTGTTGAAGGAAGGGTCCAAAACATCAAATATGGCCCTAAAGTGAGTGAATTCTCCCCTTTTTGTTAAAAAGTTCAGTTTTCATTCAAAAGTGAATTCTAAGTTGATTTCAATGCTTTGCTCACTATTTCTTTAAGAACCTTTGTTTTCCATATCCTTTCTTTGTTAACCAAACACCCTTAGCCCCGTTACAACCCTTACACTTCTATCTTGGGTGTTATGTATTCAATATGTGGAGTTTGGGATTGGTATAAGCATATGGTGTCAATGGTTCTTGCATCTAAGTAGTAGCATTCCTTTCATGAGATCATATTCATATGTTTCACTTATAACTCCAGAAAAGTGCTTTCTTTGTTAAAACATATGTGAGTCTTGGGTTTCATATTTACATCAATCTTCTCACATATACTTAGTGTAGGGTGTGTAGTTAGAAAATCTGAGTGAAAATTGAGTGAATATCTAGTAAGGATTTGAGGGAATTCTCTAAGGCATGTTACTACATTCAAAATGTTGTTTTCATTGATTAAATGTGAACTAATGAATAGTGACTGTGATTAAGTATGCGCTTAAGTATATGGACGACCAAAATCTATGTAAGTGATGATCTTAAATGTGTTATGTGCATTGGAAATCCCTGAGATAATGTTGGAAGGTTTAGATTGTGTTTTGTTTCTTTTTGTTTTCTTTGTTTTGCTCGAGGACTAGCAAAAGCTAAGTGTGGGGGTATTTGATAAGCTCATATTTATATATATTTTACATCAAATTCTCTCATCTTTTCTTAGTTAGTTCCTTATATTTTTGAGCTATTTACATTGATTTTGTGTTTTATATGATTTGTCAAGCAAATAAAAGAAAAATAGCACAAGTGAGGTTTTATGTAACAAATTTGTCAAAACTGCCTGTGCAGATCAGCCCACTTTGGAAGCAATTTGCGAACGGCCCAAAATGAACTAGAGAATGGGCCTTATATGCTTGGAAAGCTACAGATGTCTATTTTCTGGAGCATTTTGCGGATTGTTAAGATCATTTTTCTAGAAGAAGTTATGGGCATTTTAGTAAGGGAAGGTCAGGAGAGCACATGGCATGGATGACCCACGGGTTGGATGGATGATTATGTTTTGCAAGTGTGCTAGCTTGTTTAATCATGAAATACATGTGTGCTAGCTGTTTTGCAAGTGTTCTAGCTGATTCATCATGAGAAGACCAAGGGGAATCTAAGGCATGGACCAAGGAGGATGAATGCAAGTCATTGCACATGAAATTTCTGCAATGAAGCATGTGTTGCTAGCTGTTTTTGATGAATAATTCTTGCTTTTTATTTGTTTATTAAAATCACTTGAGTGGTTCCTCACCTTTGTACACCTATAAATAAGCCTTCTTGCAAGGCTTAGACTCACCAATTCACACAACAATTCCATCTTCACACACCCTAAACTATCCTAGCCAAAACCCTTTCTTTCCTCCACAAAATCTGCCCATAAACTATCCTAGCCGTGCCACCCCCCCTAAACCATCCTAAACGCCACCATACATCCTCCTATCCACTCCTCCATACAACCAAACCTTCAAACCACATCCACCCCTTGTGCCATATCAAAGGAAGGGAAGGAAAGTGCTTAAACGTGCTTGTCACTCAACATGGATCGTTGGAACGTTTAGGTGTTTTCTTTCTTTTATTTTCAATGTATAATTCTATTTATCTTTGTTTTGTGAACATGAGGAACTAAACCCCCCTTGGCTAGGGGGGGATTCGAAACATATGATTATGCTTGCTATATAATTTGATTACTTCCAATTGCGTTTCGTAAGTTATGAATTCAATTTACTTATCGGTTTGAATTACATTGATTTGTGTGTGTTGGTTGAGAGTGCACGCTTAATTATCATGCATAAATTGAATGCTAGGATATAAGGAAATTTCACCTAATCGTTATGGACTTATATTCACAAGTAGTAAAGGTTGATGATCTCAATCGAGTTAAGTAAATTCTTGGCATAAGTTTCATGCAATCATAGTAACAAGTGCTTCGTCAATGCTTATGGTTTTCATAGAACTTAATGATTCTTGCTTGTATCTCTATTATGCAATCATGTAGGGGACTTGTGGGGAATGTTTTGGGTTGTCGTATGCAATCATCCAATTCAATAACATTAGGAAAATCTGAAGGTTAATTTAAGCGTACCTAATTAACTTGGGGCATTGAGAATTCATGGTTATTGAAAAGCAATTGGAAATCGTTTTGTATGCAAGTATAATATGTGTGGAGATGAACCCCTTAGCTAGCCTTCCATCCATCTATTTTAAACTCAATTTCGTTTTAAAATCTGTTTAGTTTACAAGTTTAAGTTTTGTTTTCAACTTCACCAAACCTAAATCCCCCTTTTACTTTCTTGTTTTTAAAGTCTTTTATTTACATTTTTAACTTTGTTTTTATGTTTTTGAATTAGTTTAGAGGTTTTAGCAAGCCCTCCTAATCCCCGGTTTAGAACGATCCCTACTTACATCTTTACTATAATTTGACAAAAAGAGGGTTTAATTTGAGTGTTAGTTAATTCTCGCATCATTAGGCACCACTCCTTAATGTTTATTTATTTAAACTTGTTAGCAGCCTGCCCCTTATTACTCCCACTACTCTCTTCATTCCCGATACCTCATTAGATTGTTGATCGTGACTTTTCTTCACTAGATTCCCCAAGAACTCCCATCCTCTGAGATGCTCCATTTCCCTACCATGTGGCTCAGCTTGAGATCCCAATGGAGTAACCAGTGTTTCAATCTCAGTATCTAAGCATATACCCATTCTCGACGGCGTTCCTTGGATGCATGTTTAAGCAGGACTCAGAGATACATACCCCTCTATTTCTTGATAAGTCAGTCGAGGAATACCTTATGTTAGAAACCTTTGTGTAGAATTGGACACCTCCTTATCATCTCTTCTGAGCTGCCTAAATCGACGTCTTCTTACTCGGCCTGTATCACATTCTCTCAGCCCTGCATTGGTTCAATAGGGATAGTGTTTTGGTAGTCCCCACTCATCATGTTCCCTGACATATCCTTATTTCTCTACGTTAATGGGTTGGTGCCATATCGTACAGTTCCAGCAACCCTTCTTTCCCCAGCACGAACTGACAAATCTCTAGGAAAATCCACCATCTCCCTTATTGGCCCCGTTTTAGTCCATTCCCCATAGCCACCAGCCCCACCACTAGTCGAGTCAGAGGAACATTCATTATTTGTGTGCTCTATTCTCCCACATCTATAACATAAGTCATGTACGCTTTCATATTTAAACTCTACCCATGTATCCATGTTTCCTTCCCTAGGTAACCAACAGCCTGTAGTTAACGGTTTCTTTGTATCCACCAGCACCCTTACCCGAAGAAAACCTCTTGCCTTGGAAGGATCTTCAAACTCCATAAACTCTCATATTTCCCAAGCCAGTCTTTTAACATTAGCTTTTGAATTGAGAAATAATGGCACACCTCTGATCTGGACCCAAAATGGTACCAAATCCACTCTAACTTCCTCTAAAGCTAGGGCATCTTTTAACATAAAAATTTTGCTTCATCACAGCCTATGGGACCTGGTTTAGGATTTTGGCTGCTATACTCTCATCCTGAACATTTATGATACACAAGTTATCCCCGACCCATCTTATATCAACCTCACCCAACTCTTTCCAAGCAGATCGAAGGATATTCCGTACCCCTCACTTGTTGAGGGTTCTATTAACCAACCCTACCACCACCAATTTAATCCCACTATCCATAGTCCTCTCTAAATGGACTACCAGCTCCTCCAATGATTATTTATGATTCAATTTAGTTGTTTTCTACTTTTTAATTATGATTTCAATTGGTGATCCGTAATTTAATAGAATGTAATGGTTTAAAGTAAAATATTTAACTAGAGTAACGAAGTGAGGAATCCCTACTCTATACACGTTCTTAGCTTTTATACATTACATCACATCACCTTTAGATGTCAATGAAGGTTGTGGAGGGAAAGGGATTCGGAGAGGATCCCTTTCACCAAATCCTCCCAATCAATCAATCCAGGTCCTTAAAATTTGATCTAATGGCTACGAACAAGGGGCTCCTTTAAAAGTTATAATAACTTTAGCCGTTTAATCAAATTTCAATGATCCGGATTAGGTGATTGAGTGGATTTGATGGAAGGGATCCGGAGAGGATCCCTTTCCGTTGTGGAGCTCCTTGATCCTATGATTCCTAACTCTTGTCGTTGGCGTTGACGAGAACACTTAAATGAAATTGTTTCGTTATTGTGTGAATTCAATTGTCTAATAATATATTAACATGTTTAAGGTTTTTTTTTTTTTTTTTCATATGACAATATATTATTGGATCTGAACGTTGCGACGATGAATCGGTTCTATATTAGTTGTTCTTGTTGGCAAGAGAGCTTCATGCCTCATGCCTCATGTGGAGAAAGCTAATCTGTCCAGGGAATAATATATGCATGTGGAGGGTGCATGCATATGTCCTTTTTGTGAAGAAGAATATGAAACTTATATAAATTTTGTTTCCATGAAGTATGATAGTTTTGCACCATGGGCGGAGCCAATATAGGTTCATAGTGGTCAACTAACCCTTGTGCACTTCCTATGTTTTTCATCAAGTTAAATAATATTTCATTTAAATTATTAGTTACGTGCAATATGGTTATAATTTGACCCTTCCGGCCATTAGATATTCATAACTCCAGAACATTAATTATGTAAAATATGCCTATAATTTCATTATTTAAAATTTAGAATTACTCGACATTATATCTAAACAAATCAATTAGCAATTTAACTCTTAAACCCTACCTTCTACTCAGACTGTCCTCCTCTTTGCCCATTGTTTTTGGCATCTCCCATGCAGCAATACTCCCTCTTTTTAGTTTTTTCTTTGAATCAGATGAATCATGTAAAATGATTTATATGTTGTTTATTGAGGGGTGAGATTGTTTTTGGCCCGTTGTTTGTTTATATGTTGTTTTTCTTTTGGGGTGAGATTGTTGTTCGTTAAGCGATTTGGCCCTAAAGGGTTTCTTTCTCTGTTTCCGGACAAGAAAATCAAGGCAAAAAAATGGGCCCAAAACGAATCCACGAAGTATGGGTGCTGGAAAATCAACATCGTCATGGTGTTCTTCGGTGAAATCGAGCGTGGTGCTTAAGGTCTGCCATGGTGATTGCGTGCCGTCAATCATCCTCGAATTCCATCGAGGGGTTCGATTTGGGTACCCAAATCCGAAGAGAAATCGACAGGATTTTTCGGTGTGTCGTCGAAAAACATTGCAATTATGGCAACGATAATTGCAGGCGGAAGACCACGACTTTAATCTTAGTTGAGACGATGATAACATTCATCAGAGACGACCTAGTCGCCTGAATCTGCAGATTTTCAGAGATTCAATAACCGTTGGTGTTGTTCTCGATTTTTGGTGAGAGAGACGGGTCGTTCCTGGTTGCTGGCAGCTCGGTGTGAGCGGCTCGGTGGCTCGGCCCAGTGCGAGCGCGGTTGCAAGCAGCGGCTTCATGTCGTTTTTTAAGGGTTTACAAAACCCTAGTTCTTGCTTCAATTTTCTTGTTTTTCTTTGACTCACATAGTAATTTCATCAAAATATAACATGTGCATAATCAAAATATGAAATATTTAATTGCGCATGCATTAACATGCTTATACATATTAAACATATGTAATATACAATATATACACAAATATAATAGTAAAATTTTGAAATAAAAGATTGGGATTCATCCATCATAGGAAATGTTCTCATGCAAACAGGGGCTGTTAAAATATCAAGTTTGTAATTTGAATGCCAGTTGAATGCTAATTGTAGAAGATCCATCGCTAAAATACGAGATTTCACCTCCATGCATCGTATTACATTCAACATAGACATTGAAAGAAAAAATAATTAAATTAATAGCATGTAGATCAATTCAATGAAATAAAAAGTTAATCATAATAAGAATGATTGAAATAAAGTATCCCATGATTAAAGATGGACAAACTCTTTTTAGTGTAGCTTCAAGATCATGCTAATGCTGTGTTGTAGTCCTATTTAACTGAAGAGTTATAGAGAGATGGAGAGGTACGACAAGCATAGAGAAAAGACAGAGTTTGGTGAATTTTGCGGTCTGATTTCTCACATCATTGTGCCTTTATTTATGGTAGTGAAGAAAGGAAAATCTTTGTCTTTCAAGTAATACATCTTAAATAGGACATTATAAAAAAAGATACTATATGACACACCCCGACCCAAGAGTAGGGCGTGCTGGCCGTCGCGTGAGCGTGACGTAACCATGTGTACAATGCGGAAGCAAGATTAATAAGGGGAATACGAACAAATTAAAACCAAGTAACTAACAGTTCTAACTGAGATAGCATACTAGTGCAAGAATAAATGTGATTACACAATGATAGGAGCATATTTATGCGACTTAGCTTGCTTGTTTTCTTGCATTTTAGTAATTATTTAGTATTTATAATAGTGTTTAAAGCTAATTTCGTGTGTTTGTAGGTTATATGGGCTAAGGGTGCATTTTGGGCCAATTTGGAGTAGTTTGGAGTGTTTTTGGGCCCAAGATGGATTGCTTATGATCCATGCAAGATGGATGGACGAATTTGAAGTCAAAAGAAGCTAGGAACATGCTAAAAATATGGTGAAACAAATACAAGTTGCAAGAAGGGATAGGTTTCTAGAAGGATTGACCAAAACTCCACTCAAAACCATGCCTAACCCACCAAAACAACTCAATGCCGTGGGCTTTCCTTGTTGTTTCCCACCAGATTTTTGGCTTAAACAAGCCCATTTGAGTGATGATGCAATGTCTAACTCACCATGACATTTGAATGATGATGCAATGCCTAGGTCACCATGACATGTGAGTGGTTGTTCAATACCTAACCCATTAGGAAAGTGTGTGGATGAT
Source organism: Crataegus laevigata (assembly GCA_963580275.1). Taxonomy (NCBI): domain Eukaryota; kingdom Viridiplantae; phylum Streptophyta; class Magnoliopsida; order Rosales; family Rosaceae; genus Crataegus; species Crataegus laevigata. The sequence continues at coordinate 15,730,043 of OY756942.1, read as the reverse complement.
TCAAGACCTAACCCATTAAAAATCCACTCAATTCCATGCATCCTTGATGAATTCCCACCAGAAATTTGGCTTAAACAAGTCCATCCTTCTCCTATAAATACCCATGGTAGCAACCTCATTCAAATCATCCAAGAATAAACCATTCTACAAGCTTTTCCTTGCCTCTCCCTACATATCTAAACTTCCCCCATCCATTCCTCCATAAAACCAACCCTTCAAACATCACTCCACCCTTGAGGCACGGCAAAGAAGAAGAAAAAAAGCTCTAGGACGTGCTTGCTATCCAACAAGGATCGTTGGAACGTTTAGGTGTTTTCTTTCTTTTGTTTTATTTTCAATGTTTAATTTAAATTGTTGTTCAATTATGTTAAACATGTGGAACTAATTTCTTTTTAGTTAGAGGCAAATTTGAAGCCATGGACATATGTTGGTTATGATTTGATTTACTCCAGTTATGAATTCATAAACTTTGGATGTGGTTTACTTTTCTGTTTTGATTAAGAACTTGTTTATGTATGTGGGTTAAGGGTCGACACTTAATTTGCATGCTTAGACTTGATGCTAGGATATAAGGGAATTTCACCTAATCGTTATGAACTTATATTCACAAGTAGTAAAGATCGCTAGTCACGATTGTGTTAAGTAAATTCTTGGCATAAGTTTCATGCAATTCATAGTAACAAGTGTCTCGTCAATGCTTATGGTTTTCATAGAACTTAATGATTCTTGCTTGTATCTCTATTATGCAATTCATGTAGGGAACTTGTGGGGAATGTTTTGGGTTGTCGTATGCAATCATCCAATCTAATGACTTTAGGAAAATCTGAAAGTTAATTTAAGCGGACCTAATTAACTTGGAGCATTGTCATTCATTCGTTTGTTGAATTCATAACTGGGAATCAAATTATATGCATATGTTCATGTGTGGATACGGAACCCTCTAACTAGTTTCTCATCCTTCTATTTTATAAAATATTATTTTCTTTGAAGTTTATTTATAAGTTTCTGTTTTAAATTAAAATTCGTCAAAAATCAATCCCCCATTTATTTGGAAGTGTTAGATTTATTAGAAATCATTTTAGTTTGTGTTTTCTTAAGTCTTGAGTTGTTTTGAGTCTTTTGATTTGTTTTAGATTATTTGTTAGTTTTATTTTGAGTTATTCTAGTTAAGTGTTTTGATTTTAGTTTAGTGTTTTAAACTTTGTTTTTACGTTTTTAATTTAATTTAACATTGGTTAGGATCCCTAGTTAATCCCCGGTTAGAACGATCCCTACTTACATCATTACTACAATTGTCACAAATAGGGTTTAATTTGTGTGTCAAGAAATTCTCGCATCAAATTTTGGCGCCGTTGCCGGGGATTACCAAAATTGCTAATCCCTTGTGTTTTTGCCGTGTGTTTTTAGTGTAATTTACCTAGTTTTCTTATTTTGTTTTGTTTTCTTGGTTTAGGTACTAATGCATGACGCGGAGTTCTCAAACTGTGCATATCTTGGACTTTAACGCCGATTCTGAACGTGATTTGAGAAGAAAGAGGAGGCATCCCGAACCTAGCGAACCTAGTGAACCTAGTTCAAGTTCAGAGGACGAATCTGAGTTTGAAGAAGTAAAAGAAGAAGTTATGGCAGCGGACAATCGGACCATTAAAGAGCTTTCGGCCTCGGGGTTGACCAATGCCGCACCATTATGCATTCAATACCCCGCGGCCGCCCAAGGCAAGACCGATGAATTCGAGTTGAAGTCAAGCTTGTTGCACCACATTCCTAAATACCATGGACTTTCCATGGAAGAGCCCAACAAGCATCTCAAGGAATTCGAGGTTGTTTGTTCAAGCATGACACCCATAAATGTTGACGGGAACATTCTGATGATGAAGGCTTTTCCATTCTCACTTTTGGAAAAGGCGAAGGATTGGCTTTACGAGTTAGCACCCGGAACGGTTACATCTTGGGATAGTATGAAAAGAGCTTTCTTGGAGAAGTTTTTCCCAACTTCAAGAGTCATTCTCTTGAGGAAACGGATTAGTGGCATCCAACAAAATCAAGGTGAATCGTTTCCTTCTTATTATGAACGTTTTAAATCACTTGTTGCTTCATGTCCACAGCATCAAATGAAGGAGGAGCTGCTCATTCAATATTTCTACGAAGGACTCCTTCCCAATGGAACGTCAAATGCTTGATGCCTCGGCGGGAGGTGCGTTGGTGGACAAGACTCCGGGGGCTGCAAAAGTTCTAATTGCTAACCGAGCACATAACGCACAACAATACGAAGGTGTTGGACAAAGAGACCCCCCACGGCCACAAGTGAATGAGGTAAGTTCTACATCCGACATTCAATCCCAATTAGCTAACCTTACTTCTGTTGTTTCTCAGTTGGCCGAGGGAATAAAGATTCATGGACCACGTGTTTGTGGCGTATGCTCAATGCAAGGACATGCCAATGATCAATGCCCTCAATTGATTAAGAACGGCGGGTGGGAATCTGCTAATTCCATTGGATTCCAAAATCAAAACCAACCGAGAAATGATCCATATTCAAACACATATAATCCCGGTTGGATAGACCACCCAAATTTCAAGTGGAGGGAGCCCCAACAACCTCAAAACCAAGGAGGCTTTAGGCAACAACCCCCGGGGTTCTTTCCCAAGCCATACGGCCAACCTCAAAACCAACCCCAATCTGCCTCAAACTCTTCAGGTACGTCTCTTGACAATGATACACTCCTTAAGTTACTAACTAAATTGTCTGTTGGGCAGGAAGATCAAGCTAAGGCTATGCAAAACCGAGACAAAAGAGTGGATCATTTGGAGAAACAAATTGGGCAAATTGCCGAGTTTATGGGGCAGTTTCGTGAGCAAGGCAAGTTACCAAGCAATACCGTAGTGAATCCAAAGGGTGGTTTCGAAACCACAAATGCAATCATGCTAAGGAGTGGAAAAGAAGTAGGGGCAGGTCCTACACCACCAACATTCGGACCTAAAGAGGAGGAAAAGTTGAAATCTGAAGAGGAGACACCAAGTTCACCCACGGCAAAGGTGGAGCAACCTTTGCCACAAGCATCCATGGCTCCTAAGCCTTCCAATTCATCCCCCCTAGGTAAGATGAGTCCAAGTTTGGTTAATTCTAATTTTATTCCACCCAATGTGCCCTTTCCTAGCAGGTTTTTGCAATCCAAGAATGAAGAGGAGGAAAAAGATGTTCTAGAGACATTTAGGAAGGTTCAAGTTAACATACCTCTCTTGGATGCAATCAAGCAAATCCCGAAGTACGCCAAGTGTTTGAAGAAGCTTTGTACAACAAGGAAACGTTTTCGGGAGAAAGAGGTGGTGCATGTAAGTGAAAATGTCTCTGCGATGTTGCAAAGGAAGCTGCCACCTAAATGCAAAGATCCGGGTAGTTTCACTATCCCTTGTGTAATTGGTAATACACGGTTCAAATCTGCCATGTTAGACTTAGGTGCATCTATAAATGTTATGCCATATTCCGTTTATGCATCTATGAATCTAGGAGTGTTGAAAAATGATGGTGTAATTATACAATTGGCCGATAGATCTAATGCCTATCCAAAGGGAGTTGTGGAAGATGTTTTGGTACAGGTTAATCATTTGATCTTTCCGGCGGATTTCTATGTTCTTGAGATGGATGAATCGGATCATGCTCATTCATTGCCCATTCTCCTTGGACGGCCTTTCATGAAAACGGCTCAAACCAAGATTGATGTAGCCAAAGGAGAAATAACTATGGCATTTGGTGGTGATATGATTTGTTTTAAAATTTCTGAAATCCATTGAGACTCCTAACGTTGTTCGTTCTTGTTGTGTTATTGATACAATAGAAAAGATAGGGACGGATCATTCAGCCCCTAACACAAAGGTTGCTTCAAGAACCATACAAGATGAGGGAATTGGAGTGGAGCATAAGGACCACACGGCCACTGCCCTAAAAATGTCCAATTTGGCCGAGAGCACCAAGGGGAAGAAAGTTCATGTTGCTGCCACTTCATCACAACACCAAGGTAAGGCACCTAATCCAAATCCAATTCCCATTAAAATTAAGAGGTGGTTCCCTACTTGGGTGCAGGTACCCGAGCATATCCCGGATGGTGAGCGAATTCACATGGATTGTAGGATGCTCAATGGCCCAATCAAGGAGAATTACTATCCGCTTCCATTCATAGAGTTAGAGGATGAAAACCCACTCCATGCCGTGGGCACTCATGGGGCATGATTATGTTCTTCGTCCGGCTGCAAGACGTTAAAGAAAGCGCTACTTGGGAGGCAACCCATGCATACAACAAAGGAAGACCTAGAAAGCACTCCAAATTCCAGATTTGCGTTCCTAAACCCTTCTCTTTGTTGTTGTTTTCAATTATGCCATGTTAAATTACTTAGTTGCTGTTTTGTTTGTTTGTTGATTATTTGTGTTAGTCTATGCTTGAAACATTGAGGACAATGTTTGATTTAAGTGTGGGGGGGGGGGGAAACCAAAGTGTTTTGATGCAAATTCATAGGGTTTTCTCACTCATATTTTCTAATGTTGTTTTTCACTGTTTTTAAGCCTTTTTATGCTGTTTTGGTGTGTTTTAGTGTGTCTTGTGTCAAAAATCCGAAAATCCCATAAAAATTTGAAAAATTGTTTTAAAAACCCAAAAAAGTTGTTTTTGTGTCTTAGGGTACCTTCCAACACAATGATGAGGATTCGGTTTGTAATTGCATGACGGTTAAAGAAAGTTATAAACATGGATACAAGTTTGATTTACTCTTTGGTTTATGCTTGGTTGTGGTTGTAACTTATGAATTCACATGTAATCATAAAGGAAAAATTAGTTTTTGTAACATGCTTGAAGGAAGTAACTCAAACCAACGCTACAACCTTGTGAGACTTGAGCCTAAACGTTTATTTGGAGAGTTAATAATCTATGAACTTGTTGCTTTTCTAAGTCGTTGCATGATCTCATTATTCTTTGCTTGATTGCTACTTAGAAGGCGTTTCATCGTTTAGTTCCAAATGCTAGAACTCGTGCCCAATTCATTCAAAGCATGCTATTGATTTGCATATCACATATTCAAGAAGAAGTTGTGTAGTGACCACCACTTTAGCCAAAGAGCCACCCTCGTTCTTAAAGTATAAGTAAGCATGATTCAAATTGAATTCCTTTGTGGCAGAAATCAAGTGTAGGGGAAGTTTTTCTTTTGTGAATTGTGTGCCATAGGCACGGAAAAAAAAAAAAAAAAAAAAAAAAAAAAAAAAAAAAAAGAGTTCCAAAGTATTGTTTGTTGAAGTAAGGGTCCAAAACAATGAATTCGGCCCTAAAGAGTTGTCTAAGTCTTCCCCTTGTGTTTTTAAGTTAAATTCCGCAATCTAAGTGAATTCTAAGTCTTAATCTCATTACTTTGCTTACTAATGCTTGAAGAACGTTTGTTTTCCCTTTCCTATTCTTTGTTAACCAATACCACAAGCCTCGTTGCAACCCTTGACTTCTTCTTGAGTGATATGTGTTTCAATTTGTGGAGTTTGAATTTGGTATGAGCATAGCATTGGTTCTCGCATCTAAGTAGTAGTGTTCCATTCATGAGATCATATCTAAACATGCTTATTAACTCCGGAAATTACGTTCTTTATGATACATATATGTGAGCATTCGTTTTTTTATATCTACATCAATTCTCTCACATATAACTAGTATAGGGTGTGTTGTTAGAAAATCTGAGTGAAAATAGAGTGCATATCTTGTAAGGATTGAGGGAATTCTCTAAGGCATGTTACTACATTCAAAACATTGTTTTAATTGGTTCATTGTGAACTAATAAGTAGTGACTATGATTAAGTATGTGCTTAAGTATTAAATTGACTCAAATATGTGGGAATGATAATCTTTAACATGTCATGTGCATTGGAAATCCCTGAGGCAAACGTTGGATGGTTTAGGTTGTGTTTTACTTGTTTTGATTCGTTTGATTACTTTGTTTCGTTTTGTTTTGCTCGAGGACTAGCAAAAGCTAAGTGTGGGGGAATTTGATAGGAGCATATTTATGCGACTTAGCTTGCTTGTTTTCTTGCATTTTAGTAATTATTTAGTATTTATAATAGTGTTTAAAGCTAATTTCGTGTGTTTGTAGGTTATATGGGCTAAGGGTGCATTTTGGGCCAATTTGGAGTAGTTTGGAGTGTTTTTGGGCCCAAGATGGATTGCTTATGATCCATGCAAGATGGATGGACGAATTTGAAGTCAAAAGAAGCTAGGAACATGCTAAAAATATGGTGAAACAAATACAAGTTGCAAGAAGGGATAGGTTTCTAGAAGGATTGACCAAAACTCCACTCAAAACCATGCCTAACCCACCAAAACAACTCAATGCCGTGGGCTTTCCTTGTTGTTTCCCACCAGATTTTTGGCTTAAACAAGCCCATTTGAGTGATGATGCAATGTCTAACTCACCATGACATTTGAATGATGATGCAATGCCTAAGTCACCATGACATGTGAGTGGTTGTTCAATACCTAACCCATTAGGAAAGTGTGTGGATGATTCAAGACCTAACCCATTAAAAATCCACTCAATTCCATGCATCCTTGATGAATTCCCACCAGAAATTTGGCTTAAACAAGTCCATCCTTCTCCTATAAATACCCATGGTAGCAACCTCATTCAAATCATCCAAGAATAAACCATTCTACAAGCTTTTCCTTGCCTCTCCCTACATATCTAAACTTCCCCCATCCATTCCTCCATAAAACCAACCCTTCAAACATCACTCCACCCTTGAGGCACGGCAAAGAAGAAGAAAAAAAGCTCTAGGACGTGCTTGCTATCCAACAAGGATCGTTGGAACGTTTAGGTGTTTTCTTTCTTTTGTTTTATTTTCAATGTTTAATTTAAATTGTTGTTCAATTATGTTAAACATGTGGAACTAATTTCTTTTTAGTTAGAGGCAAATTTGAAGCCATGGACATATGTTGGTTATGATTTGATTTACTCCAGTTATGAATTCATAAACTTTGGATGTGGTTTACTTTTCTGTTTTGATTAAGAACTTGTTTATGTATGTGGGTTAAGGGTCGACACTTAATTTGCATGCTTAGACTTGATGCTAGGATATAAGGGAATTTCACCTAATCGTTATGAACTTATATTCACAAGTAGTAAAGATCGCTAGTCACGATTGTGTTAAGTAAATTCTTGGCATAAGTTTCATGCAATTCATAGTAACAAGTGCCTCGTCAATGCTTATGGTTTTCATAGAACTTAATGATTCTTGCTTGTATCTCTATTATGCAATTCATGTAGGGAACTTGTGGGGAATGTTTTGGGTTGTCGTATGCAATCATCCAATCTAATGACTTTAGGAAAATCTGAAAGTTAATTTAAGCGGACCTAATTAACTTGGAGCATTGTCATTCATTCGTTTGTTGAATTCATAACTGGGAATCAAATTATATGCATATGTTCATGTGTGGATAAGGAACCCTCTAACTAGTTTCTCATCATTCTATTTTATAAAATATTATTTTCTTTGAAGTTTATTTATAAGTTTCTGTTTTAAATTAAAATTCGTCAAAAATCAATCCCCCATTTATTTGGAAGTGTTAGATTTATTAGAAATCATTTTAGTTTGTGTTTTCTTAAGTCTTGAGTTGTTTTGAGTCTTTTGATTTGTTTTAGATTATTTGTTAGTTTTATTTTGAGTTATTCTAGTTAAGTGTTTTGATTTTAGTTTAGTGTTTTAAACTTTGTTTTTACGTTTTTAATTTAATTTAACATTGGTTAGCATCCCTAGTTAATCCCCGGTTAGAACGATCCCTACTTACATCATTACTACAATTGTCACAAATAGGGTTTAATTTGTGTGTCAAGAAATTCTCGCATCACACAACCAAAGCATAAATAGTCTAAGTACAGTCAAGCAGAAAAAGTACTAAATTCAAAAGACACCCAAGAGTGGTCCTACATGAGTGATGGTCTGTCAGAACTTCTGCTGGGATCCTCGTAAGCCACCAACGAACACTACCTACAACTTGGAGGGGCGAAAAACAGAAAGCATGAGTGGGCAAAAACAAAGCTTTTCAAAATCATTTCAAGTATGCCAGGAGTATGCCATGCCAAAGTATTTCAATGAATGCCAATAGTAACTCAATGAATAAATACGAATGACAGGTATCGAATCAATCCTCGGCTGAATCTATAGCTCATAATCAATTTCAACCATATCAAATATCTTGCACACAAATTAGCACCACCTCTAGTGGTCTGCACAACATAATTGAGTATAAAATAAATATGCTCTAGTGCTACGATCACTTGACGACTGTGCGAATAATCACGGGTCACCTACGAGTTGAACCCACTTATAGTGGTCTATATGACAGGACTGTGCACCTAACTTGAATCCAAGGTAAGCATACGGTGCAGGAGGTGAACATCACGTGAAGGACTGTACCCTAACTCTGGGCGGGATCAAACATTGAGGTGCAGGTTTATGATGAAGGATTATTTTGGAAGATCATGTTCATTTAAGCAATATCATTAGCATGCAATTAACAAATTAAAGGCGGAATCATGCTTGCATATACTTAAAAACAAAACATTAACCATGAATGTTCAAAGCCTAGTAGATTGGTGAACCTTTAAACAACTCAAAACAAGTGAGTTGAGATTAATACCTTTGTAGATTCCTCTTTGCATAAGCAAAGGCTAATCACCCAAAGAGAGGGCCTTCATTCCTTGCATCTAAGATCTATGGATTTGGTTGGATGAAATGGTTTCTCCAAGTTCCCAAAAATTGGGAACCTCTAAGTCTCCACACCAAGGTTAGATGAAGAAGAAATGAGTGACTTTGAGGAAGTTGAATTGCTAGATTATTTCCTCAAAGTGGCCGGCCATTTTAGAGAGAAGGGAGAGCTTTTCTTCTCTCCAATTTCCCAAAACAAACCCTTAATGAATTTTGGCTATAAAATCATATTTATACCTTAATTCATTTGAGTGGCAAACTTGTAAATAAGTCCAAGTTCACTACCCTTACATAGTGGCCGGCCTTAGGGATATTTTTGGAGTATTTGGGCCTTTGTAAATCATTATTTATTAAGTTGTCACACACAACTTAATTCAATGGACTTGACGTTCGAAGCCCATTGGGCCTTAAGGTCCAAAAACCATTCCGAGGTCTTCAACGAACTTATTCGTTTGATTAATAATCATATTAATTAATCCTTGCCATTAATAATTAAACCATTTAATTATTCTTACTCATTTCCGTTGAATCTTCAATCTCTACCTTACACGGTGTACGATCCATTAGGTTCCTTTTAGCGAGGCAGTGGGCGATTCAAACTCTTTCAAATCGATTGTGAATTTGAAACTAACTTTCAATTCTCCCTTTAGTGTTTAAACACGTTTAGGGCTTCCACAAACCATGAGTGACACCTAGCAGCATATCATGGTTACCCAAGCTAATCAGAAGAGGTGGAGAACCTATTCAGTTTAGGATTACAAATGCAATACGGTCCTTCTCTAATACAATACTCTTGACCACATTGTTTGGCTTGATAGTTTATTCATGTCTACTATCCAATGTGAATCTCGTGCTTATATGATTACCTTGAATGTGATCTGGAACGCATTCCAACATCTCATTCATACTCTGGCCAGAGATTCTAAATCATATCATAGAGTATTCTCCCTCAACGGTTTGAAGGTTAGAGATCCCTTGTTGCGCATTCACTTGTCTCCATGACTAGATAGCTTGACCCCAACCATGCCGTGGACACTCCAAAGGAATGCCATTTGACACGATCAAAGATCAAGGACCTAACCACAAGACAACTATGATGCCTCAGGTCAAAGGACTAATTTGCATTATCCTAACCATGAGTTCTCACGTGACATGAATATGAGAACTCGTCGTTGATCGTGTTCAGTGAACTCATTCTCTATTGAGCACCTACGCACTTGTCTTGGTGTCACTCACATCAATGACTCGAGACTAGTCACTCTCCCTGAGAGAAGACATAGCACGTACTGATCTTAATGGACTGTCAATGCCCAATTGGCAATCCTATGATCAGGAACGTTTAGGATGTGTCTACGAAAGAATGGTCTCATGAATCTAACTATTTAGATCGCATTCTCCCAATCACATATTCCTTGGACTTTATTGTTTAAGCATATAACATTTATATGAGACCGCTCAAACAATAATCTTTGCCCTTGATATTAAACTAGATTAGTTTAATCATGTGAAATGTCCGTAAAGTATCATCATATGATTGGTTTTAGGGCACATTTCCAACAATCTCCCACTTGCACTAGAGCCAATCAGTTTGGTCATCAGTGATGATACCTCTTCTGTAGTCATTTCATAAATGGCTGAATAGTAGGCCTAGACAATGGATATCTATATGTTATCCATAGAAGCAATCTTGAGATTAACAACGTCACCATTATACATGATTCTCAATCATGTGGTTCAGTCTCTCATATGAGTTCGGACCTTGATGAGACCTTGATTCCCTGGCTTGAGCTATCGCCCCATTAGTGTCATACACTTTCTGGTTGGAACCGAATAGATAGTTCATAAATGAACTTTCCCATCCAAACAACATTGTTGTAAGCTTCTATATGGCAATATATTTTGCATTCATAATGGAACACACTAAAGTCATTACTTTAATGTTTCCATCCAAATATCTCTTTAGTCATAATAAAGAGATATCTGTTTATCTCTTCATTCATAATGAAGAAACATCCAATGATGGATTAGATTCATAATCTAATACATTTACGCTTCCATTACGTTACTCTAATTCTTCCTCATTCTTAAAGGAATCTATCCTTTAGTATTTCTTAAATGCTTAAGGATTCACTTGACAGTTGCCATGGTTCTGATCCTGGGCTTGCATTGATATTGTTTTGTACCGTTCTAGGTACAACTCATATCAATGTCTTTCATACAATATGAAATACATAAACCACCTTTCTGCGTATGCATTAAGGATTCTATTTACGCATTATTTCTTTGGGAGTCAAAGGGTACATTACCTTTTGAGAAGAGCAACTACTTAGTCTCACTTAGAGTTGTCCTTCAAATTGAAGTTTATCATCATATGAGAAACTTCCTAGCGTCTCTTGTCTATTATAGACTATATCTCCCAAATTTATTCTATCGTTTATAGAATGTTTAAAGTCATTACTTTAACGAAGAAGTATTCTTTTTCATTTCCCAAAAATTAATATATCACATATGTTTAAATTTAGGAATATGATAAACTCCCACTAATCTTTTGTAAACCTAGTAAACAAAAGATTCATTTACATCTTTATGAGAAATCAAACGATTTGATATTTCTTCATAAGACGCTTATAGCTCCCACTAGCTTGGTAAGATCCATGATGGATGGATCTCTACAACTTACATGTCTTGTGATTCATAGTTTTAGACATACATTATCAAGACTATCTTAATAATGGTTATGGAAACCCATATTATGTCCAAACATTGAATCACCATTTAATTGTAGCTAGCAATCCTCGAATTAATTAAAACCAAGACTATATCAAAGATGGTTTATTCAAAGTCAACCATTCTCTTTGATTGTAGTCACCTTAAGCTACCAATTAGCTATTAAGGTTTCATTATTTCGGGTCAAATGGTATTTTACCATTTCCTTGAGTATATATCAGATATACACTCAATGTAGTCATAAGGTTTTTCATTCTTATTTCTTTCGAATTAAGAGGTGCAACTCTATGACATAGTCATAAAGTTCAAACCATTCAACTAAGACGGTTTATAAATCCTTCTTGACTACCTTGGAGCTTGTGGTATAGGAACTAGGTTGTTATATTTGTTGATTACTATCTTGTCTCTCAAAGAACACATTCTTTGAGTTATATTTCTCGTTCATTTGCGTTTAGGCAAATCATATTGTAGGATTACAATGAACTACCCAACAAAACAACATTTGTTAGTTGGTTTATAGAAGCGATATCCAAAAGCTAATTTAAGGATATCCCACAAGATTATTATCAATCAAATATTGCTTATTAGCACACAACCCCAAATCTTAACATGCTTAAGATTTGTCTTTCTTTCCAACTACATCTTATGGAGTCATGAAAATTTTGGAAGATCTTCTAATTCACAATCACATTGTTTTAGAAGTAGATATATATTCTATATATGGGTATTAGATAATAATCAACGAACTAAATCATATTTGAGTACGTTCTTCTCCTAATGGAGAAATTCATTATCTTATGATGCTACCTTCCTTGACATCTTTCAAGGAAACGTATCTAAAGTGTTACTTTTCCTTGGATCAAATCTAAGGAGGTAAATACTTTTAGACGTCTTACTCATCAACTTACATTTCTTGAATTCTTTGAAACCTTTTGCAAAGTATTCGGACTTGTGTTTATTCAAAGTAAACTATAGTCCAACCGAGAGTGATCTTCGGTGAATGGCATATAACATGAGTAGTATTATGTTGTGGACTAGTGCCACTAACATCTAAGTGAATTAACCTCAACAACTTTGTGATTCTTTCTTCTTTCCAAAAGAATAAAGATTCGAACATTTCGCCTCTATACAATTTTAACAAGAAGGTATTGGATCCGGATCTAACGATCCAAAGCATCCATTCATGACCAACTCGTAATTTATGTTTTAGAGGTATCACAACTTAGTTGGGATTAGTCACTACTTTGCAACCTTTTGGGTTTTAAGCATCGTTTTATTCTAAACAATTAACACTACCACATCATCTCTACTATAGAGACAATTAATTAGATTACAATAATCTAATCATTCTTTATTTGGTAGTTCATATGAGGAAGTAAGTACAATCCGCTTTCGCAGAGATCTATATTTTATTCACTTTCCGAATGTGAAGTACTTTCTCTTCTCTCATTAATCTTCTACTTCTTATTAGCCACACTTTTACAACGATTTGTAAAACATAGTTACTAATACAGAATCAAGCATTCAAGTAGAAGAACCAACTGTTTTGAACTTTTCAAGAACATTTTACAACACCTTGAAAAAGGTGTGTTCTTGACACTTGCAAGACATTTCTTGCAAATACCCCTTCCAATGTCCATCATTTCATAAAGAAAGTTTGTTCCCTTGGAGTTAAATTTTATCTTCTTCATTTGACTTCTCCTTTGACTACAATAGTCATGGTCCCTAAACTCCCACTATCTCTCTTGAAACTTATTTCAATTGTGTTTTACACATCAAACGATTTGGAGAGAGTGTGGTTATAGTTCACCATATAGTTTACAATAAACTTAGTGAACGATTAGGATAGGGACACAAAGGTGGAGTCCTTATCTAGTTTCCGTCTCGTTAAGTGTTTTAACACTTCAACATACAATGATTCAAAATCATCATAAGTCCATGTTGATGGACTATTTTTGTCAACCAACCATTATGTTCTAAACATAATTACAAACATTCAAGAGTTGTTTAAGGCAACTCTCATTTCTTCATACAACGATTTGTAAGTGAAGAATCATGGCACATTAAGTGTCCATTCCCTTGTGCTTACTTCAAAAGTTCCTTGTTTATGTAACAAAGAAACAAGCACTAATGTTTGTGTTGATTTAAGGGTTGTTCAAAGCAACTCTTATTTCTTCATACAACAATTTGTATTTGAAGAATTATGACAATTAAATTGTTGTCCTCTTTATGATAGACTTATCTAACATGTTCTTCCAATGATACATTATCAAATAGGAAGATTATGAGGATGAGACTTCTTAGGCACTTATAATCCATTAAAGACAATCTATGGAATTGTAGTACTAAGTCCGAAAACTAAAGTATTCGGCTTTTCTTTGTCAAGTATTGGATAGCGTTTGCAAATATATTGGTAAACAAATACATAACGAATATAAATAGATTGATTTTAAGCTATTTGATCCGGGTCTTTAAATCAAAATAGCACCACCCACTATTTTTGGCAAATTCCATATCCCTCATCGGAATTCGAGAGTTTTGGAGGAAACTCTTAGTAGGTTATGGGAGACTCACTATTACCAAGCCCACCTCAGAAGAATATCTTATTGGCAAGTAATAATAATAATGAGAGAGTACGCTTACTCATTTACATCTAATGTAAGAACCCATCTAATTTGGCCTCTAGAGAATGATGCCTCAGAAGAATATCTTATTGGCATCATTGCACTTAGTTAAGTCATTCCCACCATGCTAGTTCAAGTAGGGGTTCAAGAATGGCCTCAGAAGAATATCTTATTGGCCATACTCGTTGCCTACTTTCACCTCATCATATGTTTATAGGCTTCTCCTGAATGTAAGCACATACTTTGCAACCCCAGAACTGGACGAATACGGTGTATGAGTCACACACGATTGAACCTATCATGGTGGAAGGCCACGAAGAGACATTCTAAGCATCTCTCGCTTATCAACTTAATATTCGTTTGGTTGAGGGTTTTTAGGTCTCATCACATATAAACATACATTTTAATCCAATTAAAACATTTTTGGTCCTATCACAACTATTGGTCCATATGATTAGTTTAGTTGTATATAATACTCCCACTAAGCTTTTAAAACGATTTTTAAAGCAAGAGTACATGATACTACTAACATAAGGTTTGCATTCATTGATGGACTATATAGTTGCCTTAGGGCCTTAGGATGACTATGAACCTTTTATTTAGATCCAACACGAGCCTTGTGTCGAATCTCGGACTAGGGATGGTGATTGATTTTAGTTATACGTTTAATCATATTAAGGCGTGTTGTCTTAGGGGCGTTGGACCCAACTACTTCATTTTCATGCATATCAAATAAAGCAAGAAAGAAGTACTTCAAAGTAAAGAAGAGCTTATGCTCTTTTACAACAATTGATCAAATCAAATTACTTTAAATTAAAGAAGAGCTTATGCTCTTTTACAACATTTGATCTAATCAAATTACAACCAAAATCTAATCTACACATTCCCATGGTTCAAACAAATTTGAAACGGCCTTTCACATAGCTCAATTATCGTAGGCTTAGGTTCATAATCACCCTTTAATTAATTAACACTTTAACTAATTAAATTGAATGCAACATTTTTCATTTGGTTTTTGTATCCATAAAATTTGATTTTAAATGGAGCTAACTAAAATGAAAATCCAATTCTCATTTAAAGAGACAAAACAATTTTTGTTCTCTATTTAATTTGGGCCAAAATGTAATGACCTCAACTTATTTGGGCCATTATGCAATTAACCTCAACATTTGGGCTATTTTGCAATTAGCCACAACTTTTGGGCCATAGTGCAATTAACCACAACTTTTGGGCTATTTTGCAAAAACTTAAACTTTTGGGGTCACTTTGTAAAAACACAAAAGTCCAATACTTTATGTAATCACAACTAGAACCCAAACTTTTCCACAAATGTAAAAACTTCATTAAAGGAGCAAAACAATTTGTCCTTTAGCGTTTTTGGACCTAAACGTAAAAACGTAAACTTTTGGGCCAAAGTGCAAATACACAAAAGTATCAAAACTTTATGTAATTGCATAAAAGCCCCAAAAGTACTCCCACTTGAGGGAGTGGCCGGCCCTTGGGACAATGCATGGAGTGATGGGTTTTGTGACATAAAGTCATGCAAGTGGTGCATGTGGTGTGTGAAAGGGATTTAATCCTTACACACCCATCACCAATTTTCTATCATCTTTTAAACAAATATCTAACATATTTTCAAAGTTTTGACTAACATTAAAAATATTAATCATTAATAAATATATGAAAATATCTTATAACAAAACTTTATGAAATAATTCAAAACTTTGAATCAAAACCCCAAGCTTTATTGTTCTTGGCAAGAACATCAAGAACATGAAGAACATTCATGAAAAACTCAAAATTTTTCCATGATGATTTTTCACCCAAAAACATCCCAAAACCATTTAAACTTAAGGGAAATTTCATATAACCAAACTAGGGTACTTAGGGGTTCCAAAAGTCACTTGAAAAACATTTTAACAAGACAAACAAGAACCCAAAAAATCACCCTTTTAATTTGGCCGAAAATCCCAAAAATCTTGGCACCAAATTTTAGCTTCAATATTCATGCTCATATGAACTACATCTACAACATTTGAGATGCCAAATTTTCCAACAAAATTTACATTCATAAAACAAGAATAAAGCTTGTAACATTTTACAACTTTTAAATCACATATTATGAAATACAAAACCCAAAAGGATTCACCAACTACTAGACCTAGGCTCTGATACCACTTGAAGGATTATTTTGGAAGATCATGTTCATTTAATCAATATCATTAGCATGCAATTAACAAATTAAAGGCGGAATCATGCTTGCATATACTTAAAAACAAAACATTAACCATGAATGTTCAAAGCCTAGTAGATTGGTGAACCTTTAAACAACTCAAAACAAGTGAGTTGAGATTAATACCTTTGTAGATTCCTCTTTGCATAAGCAAAGGCTAATCACCCAAAGAGAGGGCCTTCATTCCTTGCATCTAAGATCTATGGATTTGGTTGGATGAAATGGTTTCTCCAAGTTCCCAAAAATTGGGAACCTCTAAGTCTCCACACCAAGGTTAGATGAAGAAGAAATGAGTGACTTTGAGGAAGTTGAATTGCTAGATTATTTCCTCAAAGTGGCCGGCCATTTTAGAGAGAAGGGAGAGCTTTTCTTCTCTCCAATTTCCCAAAACAAACCCTTAATGAATTTTGGCTATAAAATCATATTTATACCTTAATTCATTTGAGTGGCAAACTTGTAAATAAGTCCAAGTTCACTACCCTTACATAGTGGCCGGCCTTAGGGATATTTTTGGAGTATTTGGGCCTTTGTAAATCATTATTTATTAAGTTGTCACACACAACTTAATTCAATGGACTTGACGTTCGAAGCCCATTGGGCCTTAAGGTCCAAAAACCATTCCGAGGTCTTCAACGAACTTATTCGTTTGATTAATAATCATATTAATTAATCCTTGCCATTAATAATTAAACCATTTAATTATTCTTACTCATTTCCGTTGAATCTTCAATCTCTACCTTACACGGTGTACGATCCATTAGGTTCCTTTTAGCGAGGCAGTGGGCGATTCAAACTCTTTCAAATCGATTGTGAATTTGAAACTAACTTTCAATTCTCCCTTTAGTGTTTAAACACGTTTAGGGCTTCCACAAACCATGAGTGACACCTAGCAGCATATCATGGTTACCCAAGCTAATCAGAAGAGGTGGAGAACCTATTCAGTTTAGGATTACAAATGCAATACGGTCCTTCTCTAATACAATACTCTTGACCACATTGTTTGGCTTGATAGTTTATTCATGTCTACTATCCAATGTGAATCTCGTGCTTATATGATTACCTTGAATGTGATCTGGAACGCATTCCAACATCTCATTCATACTCTGGCCAGAGATTCTAAATCATATCATAGAGTATTCTCCCTCAACGGTTTGAAGGTTAGAGATCCCTTGTTGCGCATTCACTTGTCTCCATGACTAGATAGCTTGACCCCAACCATGCCGTGGACACTCCAAAGGAATGCCATTTGACACGATCAAAGATCAAGGACCTAACCACAAGACAACTATGATGCCTCAGGTCAAAGGACTAATTTGCATTATCCTAACCATGAGTTCTCACGTGACATGAATATGAGAACTCGTCGTTGATCGTGTTCAGTGAACTCATTCTCTATTGAGCACCTACGCACTTGTCTTGGTGTCACTCACATCAATGACTCGAGACTAGTCACTCTCCCTGAGAGAAGACATAGCACGTACTGATCTTAATGGACTGTCAATGCCCAATTGGCAATCCTATGATCAGGAACGTTTAGGATGTGTCTACGAAAGAATGGTCTCATGAATCTAACTATTTAGATCGCATTCTCCCAATCACATATTCCTTGGACTTTATTGTTTAAGCATATAACATTTATATGAGACCGCTCAAACAATAATCTTTGCCCTTGATATTAAACTAGATTAGTTTAATCATGTGAAATGTCCGTAAAGTATCATCATATGATTGGTTTTAGGGCACATTTCCAACATATGAGCTCTCAACACATCACATCATTTTCATAATTTTACTTTATGACTTACCTGGCACTTACCTGTGCGTCTGCAGCACCAATCATAAATATATGCAACTATTAACCTATAAATAAAATAGGCAAATACTTTGCATGGCATTTCAAAACTTATAATCATTCAATTTCATTTTCAAGGAAAAATAGCAAGTATATAGGTATATACGAAAAACTAAAAGCACACTCACTGATTTGTAGTCGGGTCGTAACCCCGCGCCTAGGCTGGCTACGCTTGTCCTCCGGATAGGTCTCGCCTATATGAGAAGCAACTATAAAAACATTATTTTAAAGCACATAAACGAAACTTGGAAATAACTTCTCATACAATGCTCAAATTGGGTATATGAATATACCAACATGACCTACACAACCTCAAGAACATCCCTATATTTTTAGAAAAAATTTCTGATAGCTCATGCGCCCCCATGCGCGGCCACGTGCCTGGCACACTGACGGCGTCGGTTAACGCTGTCAAGAATATTCCGTTAAAATCCAAGCATATACTGTTAAAGTTACCTAAAGCCTTTACGTTGCGTTAAGAATATTCCGTCAACTTGACGAAATATTCCCCTTTCTTCTCCAGCGCTCCTCCGATGTCGTCGCCGTCGCCGGAAACTGGAAAATTTTTAAAATCCTTATATCTCCGTCATTTCTTAACCAAAACTCATGAAACTGGTCTCAAATTAAAGCTTACAACTAGAAGAACACATCCTTACCAATTTTAAAGCTTGAAATCCACGGAATCTAGACCGAGAAAGCTCGATAATCCGGCCAAACTTTGAACTCGTCGATCTCCACTTCCCGACATCTAAATTCTTCCAACGAACTACTCCAAGCCTCGTGAGGACCTCCTTAAGCTCCCTAGAACCTTAAAATCCTCTGAAACCTTCACATTTACGTGTGAACAGTGCACAAATCGGAGGTCCTTGGTTTTTGGGTTTTCCGAGCTTCCACGACAAACCAAAGGTATGGTTGTGATCCTGAGCTTGCAAGGAACTTGAATATCATCTTCACAATCTCGATCCGTGACTGAAATGGTTGTTTTGGAGTTCGTCCATACGTTTGTACGGAAATGGCAGAAAAAACGAGAGGGAGGAGAGAGAAAGGGTCAACGGGAGAGAGAGAAAGAGAGAGAGAGAGAGAGAGAGAGAGAGAGAGAGAGAGAGAGAGAGAGAGAGAGAGAGGTGTGTGTGTGGTCCTAATTGAGTCACCAATCAAAAACAACAAAAATCTTCCTTCCTATTGGGTCCAAAACATTAGGACCTAAGGTAATTGGCCCAAAACACCAACACACACCCAAACGCTCAAGGGCATTTCAGTCTTTTCACACTAACGTTACAAATAATTCGGGACGGGCTGTGACACTATAGAATCCCAATAGAATTTACAAAATCACATCTTTAACTAAATTAGGATTGCAACAAATTCTAAAGTTTTTGCCTAAATTATAAGAGTATGTTTAAAAGAGATGTCAAAATTTACATGTCAACATTAATAGTAAAGAAAAGGCAGGAACAATATTTTTCAACCGAAAAGCCAAATCTGATGTGGCATGACATGGATAAGCAACCATCAACCTTGCTGTCAAAATTGACAGCAACTTCAATTTTTTTAATTGATTATTAAATTCATTTTATTTTTTTGCTTTAAACATTTATTATAGTAGTTTAATATCTCTAACCAAATTAGGGGACTTTTGCACCTGGTAGATCTATAAGGATAATATTTTACCATGAATCATTCTCTACCTTTAATAGGAAGAAGGGAAGGACGAGGGATATGGCCATCAAGGTGGATTTGGAGAAAGCATATGAGATGTTTAATTGCGATTTTATCAAGTATGTCCTACTAAAATTTTGTTTTTGTGTGGGTGAACTTGGTCATGGAATGCAACACTTCTACGTCCTTCTCAAGCAACATTAATGGTGATACCCATGGTTACTTCTATCCAACGAGAGGAATTCAACAAGGTGGTCCTCTATCTCCCAACATTTTTATTCCATGTGTGGAACCTTTAATTAGGCAAATAAATGAATTAGCTTTAACTGCAAAAGCCCATGTTGACCTACTAACTTCTCCTTTTGGTTACAAGATTTCTAACTTAGTTTTTGTAGATGATTGTTTATTATTCGCTAAGGCATCCACGAAGGGCACTAGGAATATTTTAGTCATTCTAAATAGCTTTGCAAAAGTCTCTAGCCAGAAGATAAATTTCCATACATCTTCCCTTTATTTTTCAAGTAATACAACTAATCACTTAAGGAATCAAATTGTTAATATAATACAAATTCAACATAGAACTACAATTGAAAATACATAGATATATACAACATTATGTTTTGGAAGGATCCGGTTAACTAGAGTGAGTTAATTACACAAGTGAAACAAAAGCTTGCTTGCTAGAAGGCTAATACCCTCTCTAGAGCCCATAGGCTTACTTTAGTGCAATCGAATATCACTAGAATGCCAAATCATGTAATGTCGTGTCTTAAATTCCCAAATAAACTTACTGCTCAACTCAATCGTAAATGTAGGTATTTTTTCTGGGGAAATAGAGTAGCCTTATCCCTGTGAGTTGGGAGAATGTGTGTGCTCCAAAAAGCAAGGGTTAGATCATTTCAATAACGTGTGCTTGGCCAAATTAGGATTTGGAAAGTTCTGATGGAGTAGGATAATTGGTGGGTGCAAAATGCAAGGAAAAAGTACTTGAGACACGAAAAAATTTTAGATAGTAAAACAAAACAAAATCACTCATTAGCCTGGAAAGGTAATATGAGCTACATGAATGTTATCCAGGAAGGAATGAGGTGGGTGATGGTAGAAGCATCTTGTTCGAGACCCATCAATAGGATTTTTTTTACCCACTATTCCACTTGATTCCTGAAAACCAGAGGCTTCAAATTAATTAGAATCTAAAGGAGGAGTTTATTGATAATATGATATGGGATTAAGCTAAACTCACCTAGGTGCAAGACAAAGTATATTGCAAGAAGAATTTGTAATATCGCTATTCCTATTCAGAAGATACATGTTGGAAGTTAGAGGCTCTTGGGAGTCTCATTGCAGCAATCAGTGTTAGTTAGGGTTAGTTGTTTATCCAGTGTATAACACTCGACAAAGATTTAGAGTTTTATCTTGGATACTTATTCATGTTGTACTTTACTTTCAATTAAGGGACTTTGCTTTTCTTGTTATTGTAAATAGATTAGGAGTGTTTCAAAGATTACTGCTAATATTTGAATAAGGAAGATGAACTTGGATTAGCTTGTTTGGTGCTAGCTTTGGTTCTTGATGATTTGTGTTCTCGAATGAAATTCTGTGAGGGTCACATAGGGGGAAGCTAATGTTTTTCATGTTACTACTTGTTCATGTTTTCTTTGTTTTGCTCGAGGACTAGCAAAAGCTAAGTGTGGGGGTATTTGATAAGCTCATATTTATATATATTTTACATCAACTTCACTCGTCTTTTCTTAGTTAGTTCCTTATATTTTTGAACTATTTACTTTGTTTTTGTGTTTTATAGAATTTGTCAAGCAAAGAAAATAAAAATAGAATAAGTAAAATTTTAAGTGTCAAATTCATCAAAACTAGCTCTTTTATTAGAAAAGCATCTGTGTTGTTATAGCCTTATGTTTGAAAATCTGTATTTATCTACTTGTTATGCAGCGTTGTCTATTGCTGAGATCATTTATTAAAAGAAAAAGGGATGAAAAGCAGCTTGGTGACCTGCACAGTATGGCAAAAAGAATAAAAACTGCCAGGAAAGGCAGCGTGAGTGCGGAAAAGAAAAAGAAGTGAGAGCTGCCATCCCTTTTTGTCACGGATCAAAAGCTGCCAATCAGTGAGAAGTGGGAGCTCATTAAAACGGACGGAAAAACTGGAGGAAGGGGTGGCACCGAGAGGTGCGGTATAGAGGAAAATATAAAAAAAAAGAGGGGCAGAGCAATATACCGAGAAGAACAAGCCGCCACAGGCAGCAGCACTGAGAACTGCCAAGAGGCAGCGTGCAAGTGGAGATAAGCTGCCAGGAGCAGCTAGGCAAGCGGCACAGAAAGCAGAGCTACCTTTGGCAGCGTAAAAAAAAAAAGAATAAAAACAAGCAAGGCTGCCTTGGCAGCGGGCGGGAAGAAATATAGAAAACAGAGGGCTGCCAATAGGCAGCGAGCTTGCGGCAGAAAATAAAGAAGCTGCCAATCAGACAGATGCAGCGCAGCAGAGGCCAGTCTTTGGTTTGGAGGAAAGCAGCGGTTCAGAGATTGGAATGCAGTGGCACGGAGCAGCAGAGACCAAGGGAAATAAATCTGTGCACTTCTCCTCTTTCGGTTTTATCTTCTCAACTTATATTTTACTTTTGTTTTAATTTAAGAACAAAACCATTTACACGAAGAACAAAACCATTCAAACAACTTATATTTTACTTTTGTTTTATCTTCTCAACTTATATTTTACTTTTGGCTAGAGGTTAATTTAAAGCCATGAATATATTTGTAATATGAATTGATTACCTTCAGTTGTGATTTCTGAGTTGTGAATTTAATTTGCTTAACTGCTTGAGTGATAACTTATTCTTGTATGTCGATTAAGGATGCATACTTAGTTTGCATGCATGAATTTGATGCTAGAATATAAGGAAATTTCACCTAATCGTTATGAACTTATATTCATGAGTAGTGAAGGTTGCTATCCACAATCGAGTTAAGTAAATTCTTCGCAAGAGTATCATGCTTTTCATAGTTACGAATGTCTCGTCAATGCTTATAGTTTTCACAAAGATTAATGATCTTTAATTGTATCTCTATTGTGTTTTTCACATAGGGGACTTTTGAAGAATGTTTTGAATTGTTATATGCGTTTTTCCGTCCAATTCAATAATTTAAGGAAAACTTGAAGATTAAAAAAGTGTTGTTCACGGTTAATCTGGAGTGTTGAGATTTATAATTTATCGAAAGAACAACTGAAAATTAATTTACGTTGCATATGTGTCATGTGTGGAGAAGAACCCTCTAGCCAGTCCGTCACCCATCCGTTCACCTTAATTTCATGCTTTTGTCAAATCTGCAAGTTATTTAGGTTTAGTTTACTTCTCGTCAAAACCAAACCCGCCCATTGTTAAGTTGTATTATTTAATTAGATTTCATTGTTTTTAATCTTTTAATTCAAATTCCGTCCAAATCAGTTCCTAGTATCTAGTTTCAGTCTAACTAATTGTTTTGAGTTATTAGAGTTTAGTTAAGTGGCTTTTTCCTAGTTTTGTGTTTTTGAGTCTTATTTTAATATTTTAAAATCAATTTAGAGTAGATTAGCAATCCCTCCTAATCCCCGGCCTAGAACGATACCCTACTTACATCTTTACTACAATTGTCAAAAAGAGGGTTAAATTTGTGTGGTTTTACATCGCACCAAAAAGTCACCAAGAAAGTGCAAAACTTGAAATTGTGTTCATGGTTTTGTTCTTCGTGTAAATGGTTTTGTTCTTGTGTTCATTCTTTGTTGTTTGAATTTGGAGGTCATACCCCAACCATACCTTTAAAGTCAACGACTACAAAAGGTGACAAGGAAAAGTATGGGCTCTTGCTTTATTTTGAAATTAAGGAAACAAGATTGGACTTCTGCCTCTCCCCATCACATAACCGGCCAACCCTATTGATGTGTCCTTTATGGGCTATTTTGCAATTTAAAAAGTTGATTATACTTTCTAGTATTTATAGTTTGACCCATAACTTTTCATAATTGCATTTCGGCCCCACTTCTCTATGAGGTTAAAATATTTTGATTTGAATTTTGTTTGTAGCTTAAACTCATCATACAATTATGCCCATATGTACTAAATCTAATTGATTATGTTGCATTCCAACTTAATTATTTAATGTGATAAAGTAGTTAGTAAAATGGTTGACTATGGACTTATGCCTTAAATGATAATTGAGCTACGAGTAAGGCCGCTAAACTCAAATTGTTTGAACCATGGGAATGTCATTTAATTATCGTTTCAATTGGACCACAACACGTTAGACGTTAATCTTTCTCTCCCTCTTAGTATATGTAATTTGTACAAATTGGTTTGTAATTCTTATTACTTCTTTATCTCTTTCAATTAGTTGATTCCCTCTAGTACTAGACTAGAGTTTCTTTAACTATTTGGTAAGGAGACATTAAAAGGGGCTTTTCATGAGATTAAAGATTTGTTGGGTCCAACGCCCTAATTAGCAATGAACGATTGTCTTTCGTTTCTAATGGCTCAATGTTTTTAATTGGATTGAAAGCACGTAATTAAAACGATGCAATCTTCCCTACATCTTATTCAACAATGTTGGCTCGTTGTTGAATCAACCTAATAAGTCCATAGTCATTCAAAGAGCCTAAGATAACTATAAAGTCCAAATTCAAAAGGAATGCAAACTTCTCTTAGTAGTACTATATACTTCCAATATTTTGAAAAATTGTTTTGATATTAATTTGTTTTGCGAAAACGAATAGTGGGAGTATCATACGCTACTAAACTAAAATGAACTTAATTAGTAGTTATATATATCTACAATATTTTGAAAAATTGTTTTGATATTAGTTTGTTTTGCGAAAACTAATAGTGAAGATATCATATGCAACTAATTTCATTTACTTTGGACTAAGTAGTTATAATAGGACACAATTTATTGTAATATGATTAAATAAATAAAATGATGAGACCTTAAAATCCCTCAACCAACATCCAATATTAAGTTGAAAACGGAGAGGTGCTTTGAACACTTCTTCGTGCCCTTCCACCATGGTAGGCTCCAATCGTTTATGACTCGTACACCGGCTTCACCCTATCGTGGAGGAGTCTACTTCAACATTTGATGTGGTGAAGGTAGGAAACGAGTATGGTCGACATCATATCATTGTGAGACCATATTTGGATCCCTATCCGAACCGGCATGGTAGGTCAACACCTAACTAAGACAAATAGTGCCAACATCATATCATTGTGAGGCATTGTTCTCTAGAGGCCAACTAGATGGGTAATCACAAGAGGTTGTTGTGAATGGGTAACTCTACCCTCTCATTATTATTTTTGCTAGCCAACATCATATCATTGTGAGGTGGGCTTGGTAATAGTGAGCCTCCTATAACCCGCTAGGAGCTTTCTTTGAAATATCCCGAATTCCATCTTGACGGATATGGGATTTGCCAAAAATAGTGGGTGGTGTCATCCGGTTTAAAGACCCGAATCGTTTGACTTAATCACCAATCTAACTAATTTATTTTATTGTTATGTATTTAGATATGGTTGGAAGCACACTTGCAAAGATACTCGACAAACATTGCCTTGAAGGGCACAATTTCCCATCTTGGTACCGTAATGTCAAGATTCTCCTAACCTTGGTGAAAATTGTTTATGTACTAGACAAGGCTCCACCTCACATACATCTTGGCCCTGAGGCCATTGAGGATGAACGTGCTAAGTATGACAAGCACGTTAAGGATGACACACAAGCCAAGTGTTATCTGTTGGCTTCCATGAATGAGGAGTTGCAGAGACAACACGAGGGTATAGACAGTGCACCCTCCATCATACTCCATCTTACGGAGTTATATGGTGAAGAGACGCGCAACCGTCGCTTCAGCACTGTCAGTGAACTTGTGAAGACCAAAATGGTCAAGGGAGCCCCAGTGCATCAACATGTACTGAAGATGATTGGACTCATTGAACAATTAGAGAACCTAGGTACTCCACTTGACGGGGAATTGGCCCAGGACTCCATCTTGGCTTATCTTTCTAATTCGTTTTCGCAGTTCGTTATGAACTACAACATGAACAAGATGGATAGCACTCTCTCTAAGTTACTAAACATGTTAGTAACCGCTCAGAAGACTATAAAGAAAGAGAATTGTGGGGACTGCTGCAGTAGCCTACAACAAGCCATCCACTTCCAAGGCCAAGCCGAAAGGCAAAGGTAAAGGAAAGGAGAAGTCATCCACTCCTAAAGCCCAAGGAGGAGTAAAGAAAAAGAAGGCAAAGGAGCCCAAGGGGACCTGCCACCACTGTGGAAAGGACGGGCATTGAAAGAGGAATTGCAGGTTATACCTTGCATCTTTGAAGGACAAGCCACAAGGTATGGTTTTTGTTCTTATCTTCAATTCTAAATGTTAGATCTTCTAATCTTTATATTTTGATATAAAATGCTAATCGCTTATGCAATTGTATGTAGGTGAAGGAGCCAAGTAGAAGATGGACAAGCAAAGAAAGGGATGGAATGAAGAGTTCGGCCATTACTTTTTGCTAACTACTTAGGAAGTTTGTTAGGCACTTAAAGATAGTCTTTAAACTTTCTTATTTTGCTAAGAACTTATTATGTGGCTTCATATGATGGAAGACCCACTTTTGGTGCCTATATGAAGGTATATAATTAGTCTCTAATGTAAGAGCTAATTCTTTTGTATTAAACATTATGAATGTTTAACTTATCATATCAATGTAATGTGATGAATGCCTTCTACTATATTTGTTCCTCAAAGTAGTGTTATGAATTGAATAATGTCTTGTTGTATTCTAGTTGAAATACAAGAAATGTATCACTTACATAAATGTGATATCCAAACTTTGGATGTATTAATTAAGCATAGATCTCACATTTTGGCCATAGATGGATACAATGAATCTTTAGATTTGGTTCCAATTGCCTACATATGAGCTCTATATGAATTGAGAAAGTCTAGAGATTCCTTTCTTGAAGAAAAGGAAGATCACATTATAATAGAGTGAATAATACATAAGAAAAACGTTTCTTACACGGTTATCACTTAAACACAATAACCAAGGTCACTCTTGGTTCAAGTAGTAGTTTTGAACAACTAATTGGACATTCTTAAATTGTTTTTAAGAAATGCCAAATGTGTTAGTAGTGATCAAACCAAGAATGAAGTGTCTAAATCTATAAAAGGTTTAAAGACCTTAGTCATTTAATAACAAGACATCAACTTAGTGGAGTTGGAACAATCAGCTTAAAAGGGTTTGAAGCTACTCCACAAGGTCCTCTACCCGTATACTTCATAATTATACACTTTGAATGTATGATGCGATTTCTCATTAAGGTCATGAGAAATAGTGGGAGGTAAGAAAAATGATATAAACTTGAATATGCTTGGTTTGTAGTTGTCTAAAATTAATAGTACAGTACTATTCTTATTGAGCTTGTAATTTTAATTGTTAAAGGTCTCAAGCTCTTTAAAAGTGTTAAAATTTTATGTTGTGTAACATTCTAAGAATAATCTATGAATGTTGGTTTCACCAACCTAGCATAAAATGGTTATATGTTGGGAGTTGTTCATCATTCTCTTTTATGAGAACAAGCTAAGTGCAAAGCAAATGGACAAATTGGTGAAACAAAAGAGAATAGTTTCAAAATGAGTCACAACATATAGTTTAACACTAAGACAATCCGATTTCGACAACTCATGTGACTATAATGCTCTATGTAGTTTTTATAAAGAATTAAATCAACCACCTAGAAGGAATGGTTGAACTCCGATATCCTTAGTAGGAGCCATGCTTCCACTAATGATTTGGATAATTCTTATATGACTACTTTAAAAGGTTTTAGTATGAATAAAACTTGAAATATAATGTTTGACACCATATAATTTAAATGAATGGACTTAATAAAACAAGTCACACATTTCAAATGGGATTACTTGAGAAGGAATCCTTTTGTGTATGTTTGTTTAAATAACTTGTATTAGCTAGACTTGTTGATTGTCCAAAACTGTTGAGACATCATCAATATGCTAATGGATCTTAAAGATTGTCAACAGATCCAAGACAAGTTAGTGGGAGCTATATGCATTCAAATCAAGAAAATATAAGTGTTATGGTTTTCTTAAGGTTTCGAATGAATGCTTAGTTACAACAAGGTCAGTGGGAGTGATGTCATACTTTTAAGCAACATGTTATGAATGAAGTCTATTTGATAGACGTAATAAATAGATGTTACTCAAGATGACAAATTGTGACACGGTCAATTTTGAGGTACAAACTTAAAATGAACTTAATGATACAGCAAGGCTGTCTCAAGAATGTTATAAAGGAAATTGAATCTCAAATGTTGAAGATTTGAGAAAGTATATCTACATATGATAGAAAAATTACTTTCATGATCCTTATAAAGAATATGTCACAAAATCACAAAAGAGACACATGTATGGACTTGTGAGATGATATCCAAAGGTGAAAAACCATTGGGGTTGTCACTGTAAGATATTACTATAGCCCAGGATCAGAACCGTAGCAACTGATAGAATATTATTACCTTTGAGAAAGGAACATCAGAGTGAGACTCTGGAAGCGTGCATTCACTTAGGTTATAAACCAAAGTGATAATAACCCATTTTAACAAATGGAACTTCATGGTAGATGAAGTACCAATCATATGAAAGTATTGTTAGTATGGTACTACAATGGTCTCAACGTTGGAGCAAAGTGTGTATAAAGTATACAAACGAAATATATGTCGATATATATTAGTTTTAGAAACTACTTCAAAAGGTGTCTCGAATAGACGGGGTTCATTAAGAACCAATGATTGAATCCAAACCATAAGGTCATTAGTAGGATACTGCGACGTAACGGGGCGATAGCTCATGGAATCAAGGTCTCATCAAAGTATTTGAACACAAAGAAGAGACAACGCTAAATGTTTTGGAAACATTTAATAAGTAAATCCTTTTAAGTTAAAAGGATTAATGCATAATCTAGTTAACCTACGAGATCAAGTTCACTCAACTAGCATCTACAAGATGCAATAGTGATTAACTTTAGTGCAAGTAGGAGATTGTTGGAGATATGCCCTGAAAGTCAATCTTTGGAAGAAACCTTTCAGGACAATGTCTATATGTATAGATAACTCTAAAACAGAAAAAGGCAAAGTCACTCATTAGGACTATCTCAATAAACGATATACTTCCTAAATAGTGAATCCAGGGACAATGGATCGATGGAAGAAGTAATGTAATGATGTTAGACTGCAGAAACCTTCTTCTCATAACCATAATGTCCAAAAGGTTCCTGGTCATAGGATTGTCAGAGGGACATTAACAATACGTAGACCAATACATACTATGTCCCTTTCCAATGGGAAGCATGGAAAATCTCAAGCCATTCGTGTAGTGACACTAAGACTAGTATGTAGGTGCTCATTAAGGGAATGAGTTCACTGAACACAATCAAATAAGAGTACTTGCATGGAGGTCTACTCACATGTCAAGCAAGGAACTCTACTGGTTGGAATAATGTAAGTAATCCTTTGACCTGAGACATCATAGTTGTCTTGGGGATACGTTGCTGATCATTTGATAATGAAACGTGACCACATCTCATCTTGGATGTGTTCTATGCATTGTTGGGGTCAGTGGTTTATTCTTAGAGGCATGTGAATGATTAACAAGGGATCTCTAATCCTCGTTATGAGAGGAAGAATACTCTAAGATATGATTTTGGAATCTTCGGCCGAAGTATCGAGCGTAATGATGGAAATCGTTCCTACATTACTCAATGGAATCATATAACTTGATGTAATCACATTAGGGGTTTGACATTTAGTATCCATACCCTAGTAATGTGATTGTGAGTATTGTATTAGAGAATGATCGAATTACATTGTAATTCCAACTGAATAGGTTCTCCGAACAAATTTTACATTAGCTTGGGTAGCCATGATATATGATTAGATGTCACTCATGGCTTTTGGGTTCTTCTAGATAATTAAATAGGTAGTCATCAAAGAAGAAGGATAATTAAAAGGAAGTTTTAATTCACTAAGTGATTGGATAAATACTAATCAATTGGATTGATACCAATCACCTCACTTCCTTGCTAATTAGAACCTAAAATGATTGTACACCGAAAAACTCTTGTGGTGAGACAACTAAAGGATGATGGAGTTAATTAATTAGATTAATTAAGTGTTATGATTAATTAGAAAGTCTAAAGAAATCATAGAAGCGATAAAAGATCGTTTCGGGCTTAAAGAAAAGTTCGGGTTCATTCGGACCCATTGGGCCCAAACCCATTGGGTCTTTTTATTCAAGCATGGAATGAATTGAGATGATAAAAGCCCAAAGTCCAAACCCACACTAAAGGGGCCGGGCATTGCTAAAGAAAGAGAGAGAAGGAGTCAATTTGTTGAGTCACTTCTTTGACATTTATAAAGAAAGTTTAATGAAAAAGTTTCATTAGGGTTTTTCAACAAGGGAAAACAAAAAGTCACTCTCTCTACAAACAATAAAGCCTGCCACTATAGAGGAGGAATAGCTAATCATCTTTTCTCCTTTTTGGTTATTCCAACATCCATCTCACTACACTAATGGGTGTGGATCATTAGAGGTCTTCTACTTTGGAGACTAGAGGAGAATCAAAGGAGCTCTAAATCTATCAAGGTGGAGGAAGCAAGGAGGGAGGCTAGACTCAAGGAGTTCCAAGAGCAAAGAGCTTGGAGGTGGTCCATCCTTTGTCTAAAATCTAGATGAAGAGGTATAAAACTAAACCTTCACTTTGTTCTTCATTATTTTGTTTGATGCATCAACTATGAACCTATGCTTCTTGAAGAGGATTTGCATGACTATAGCTTTGATAATATGTGATAATATGCTTTCGTTGCTTATGTATATAAATTTAGAATTGTATATGCATGCTACTTACTTGAAATCCCACTTAAATCTTATTATTTCCTTCACTTGGAGCACTTTCAGTTTGGATAAACAACACTACGTCGAGGCCAATTGATTAACTATCCAAGTCTTGGTCGACAAGGGTTTTTGAATCCTTGTTGGTAGAGGTCTGAAGGATTATTTTGGAAGGTCATGTTCATTTAAGCAATATCATTAGCATGCAATTAACAAATTAAAGGCGGAATCATGCTTGCATATACTTAAAAACAAAACATTACCCATGAATGTTCAAAGCCTAGTAGTTTGGTGAACCTTTAAACAACTCAAAACAAGTGAGTTGAAATTAATACCTTTGTAGATTCCTCTTTGCATAAGCAAAGGCTAATCACCCAAAGAGAGGGCCTTCATTCCTTGCATCTTAAATCTATGGATTTATATAGAAAGGATAGGTTCTCTAAGTTCTCAAAATTGAGAACCTCTAAGTTTCTACACCAAGGTTTGATTTAAGAAGAGATGAGTGACCTTGGAGGAGTAGGATTGCTAGCTAATCCCTCCAAAGGGGGCCGGCCATTTCTAGAGAGAAGGGAGAGCATTTCATCTCTCCAATTTCCCCAAAAACAACCCCTTAATGAATTTTGGCTATAAAATCATATTTATACCTTAATTCATTTGAGTGGCAAACTTGTAAATAAGTCCAAGTTTGCTACCCTTACTAAGTGGCCGGCCTTAGGGATATTTTTGGAGCATTTGGGCCTTTGTAAATCATTATTTATTAAGTTGTCATACAACTTAAGTCAATGGACTTGACGTTCGAAGCCCATTGGGCCTTAAGGTCCAAAACCATCCCGAGGTCTTTAACGAACTTATTCGTTTGATTAATAATCATATTAATTAATCCTTGCCACAAATAATTAAACTATTTAATTATTCTTACTCATCTCCGTTGAATCTTCAATCTCTACCTTACACGGTGTACGATCCATTAGGTTCCTTTTAGCGAGGCAGTGGGCGATTCAAACTCTTTCAAATCGATTGTGAATTTGAAACTAACTTTCAATTCTCCCTTTAGTGTTTACACACGTTTAGGGCTTCCACAAACCATGAGTGACACCTAGCAGCATATCATGGTTACCCAAGCTAATCAGAAGAGGTGGAGAACCTATTCAGTTTAGGATTACAAATGCAATACGGTCCTTCTCTAATACAATACTCTTGACCACATTGTTTGGCTTGATAGTTTATTCATGTCTACTATCCAATGTGAATCTTGTGTTTATATGATTCCATTGAATGTGATCTGGAACACATTCCAACATCTCATTCATACTCTGGCCAGAGATTCTAAATCACATCATAGAGTATTCTCCCTCAACAGTTTGAAGGTTAGAGATCCCTTGTTGCGCATTCACTTGTCTCCATGACTAGATAGCTTGACCCCAACCATGCCGTGGACACTCCAAAGGAATGCCATTTGACACGATCAAAGATCAAGGACCTAACCACAAGACAACTATGATGCCTCAGGTCAAAGGACTAATTTGCATTATCCTAACCATGAGTTCTCACGTGACATGAATATGAGAACTCGTCGTTGATCGTGTTCAGTGAACTCATTCTCTATTGAGCACCTACGTACTTGTCTTGGTGTCACTCACATCAATGACTCGAGACTAGTCACTCTCCCTGAGAGAAGACATAGCACGTACTGATCTTAACGGACTGTCAATGCCCAATTGGCAATCCTATGATCAGGAACGTTTAGGATGTGTCTATGAAAGAATGGTCTCATGAATCTAACTATTTAGATCGCATTCTCCCAATCACATATTCCTTGGACTTTATCGTTTAAGCATATAACATTTATATGAGACCGCTCAAACAATAATCTTTGCCCTTGATATTAAACTAGATTAGTTTAATCATGTGAAATGTCCGTAAAGTATCATCATATGATTGGTTTTAGGGCACATTTCCAACAATCTCCCACTTGCACTAGAGCCAATCAGTTTGGTCATCAGTGATGATACCTCTTCTGTAGTCATTTCATAAATGGCTGAATACTAGGCCTAGACAATGGATATCTATATGTTATCCATAGAAGCAATCTTGAGATTAACAACGTCACCATTATTCATGATTCTCAATCATGTGGTTCAGTCTCTCATATGAGTTCGGACCTTGATGAGACCTTGATTCCCTGGCTTGAGCTATCGCCCCATTAGTGTCATACACTTTCTGGTTGGAATCGAATAGAGAGTTCATAAATGAACTTTCCCATCCAAACAACATTGTTGTAAGCTTCTATATGGCAATATATTTTGCATTCATAATGGAACACACTAAAGTCATTACTTTAATGTTTCCATCCAAATATCTCTTTAGTCATAATAAAGAGATATCTGTTTATCTCTTCATTCATAATGAAGAAACATCCAATGATGGATTAGATTCATAATCTAATACATTTACGCTTCCATTACGTTACTCTAATTCTTCCTCATTCTTTGAGGAATCTATCCTTTAGTATTTCTTAAATACTTAAGGACTCACTTGACAGTTGCCATGGTTCTGATCCTGGGCTTGCACTGATATCGTTTTGTACCGTTCTAGGTACAACTCATATCAATGTTTTTCATACAATATGAAATACATAAATCACCTTTGTGCGTATGCATAAAGGATTCTATTTACGCATTATTTCTTTGGGAGTCAAAGGGTACATTCCCTTTGAGAAGAACAATTTCCTAGTTTCACTAGAATTGTCATTCAAATTGAAGTTTATCATCATATGAGAAACTTCCTAGCGTCTCTTGTCTATTATAGACTATATCTCCCAAATTTATTCTATCGTTTATAGAATGTTTAAAGTCATTACTTTAACGAAGAAGTATTCATTTCATTTCCAAAAATTAATATATCATATATATATATTTAAATTTAGGAATACGATAAACTCCCATTAATCTTTTGTAAACAAAAGATTCATTTACACCTTTATGAGAAATCAAACGATTTGATCTTTCATAAGACGGTTGTAGCTCCCACTAGCTTGCTAAGATCCATGATGGATGGATCTCTACAACTTACATGTCTTGTGATTTATAGTTTTAGACATACATTATCAAGACTATCTTAATAATGGTTATGGAAACCCATATTATGTCCAAACATTAAATCACCATTTAGTTGTAGCTAGCAATCCTCGAATTAATTGAAACTAAGACTATGTCAAAGATGGTTTCTTCAAAGTCAACCATTCTCTTTGAGTATAGTCACCTTAAGCTACCAATTAGCTATTAAGGTTTCATTATTTCGAGTCAAATGGTATTTTACCATTTCCTTGAGTATATATCGTATATACACTCAATGTAGTCATAAGGATTTTCATTCTTATTTCTTTTGATTTAAGAGGTACAACTCTATGACATAGTCATAAAGTTCAAACCGTTCAATTAAGACGGTTTATAAATCCTTCTTGACTACCTTGGAGCTTGTGGTATAGGAACTAGGTTGTTATATTTGTTGATTACTTTCTTGTCTCTTAAAGAACCCATTCTTTGAGTTCTATCTCTAGTTCATTTGCGTTTAGGCAAATCATATTGTAAGATTACAATGAACTACCCAACAAAACAACATTTGTTAGTTGGTTTATAGAAGTGATATCCAAAAGCTAATTTAAGGATATCCCACAAGATTGTTATCAAACAAATATTGCTTATTAGCACACAACCCCAAATCTTAACATGCTTAAGATTTGTCTTTCTTTCCAACTACATCTTATGGAGTTATGAAAATTTTTGGAAGATCTTCTAATTCATAATCATATTGTTTTAGAAGCATATATCCTATATATGGGTAATAGATAATGTCCAACGAACTAAATTTTATTCAAGTACGTTCTTCTCCTAATGGAGAAATTCATTATCTTATGATGCTACTTTCCTTGACATCTTTCAAGGAAACGTATCTAAAGTGTTACTTTTCCTTGGATCAAATCTAAGGAGGTAAATACTTTTAGACGTCTTACTCATCAACTTACATTTCTTGAATTCTTTGAAACCTTTTGCAAAGTATTCGGACTTGTGTTTATTCAAAATAAACTATAGTCCAACCGAGAGTGATCTTCGGTGAATGTCATATAATCATGAGTAGTATTATGTTGTGGACTAGTGCCACTAACATCTAAGTGAATTAACCTCAACAACTTTGTGATTCTTTCTTCTTTCCAAAAGAATAAAGATTCAAACATTTCGCCTCTATACAATTTTAACAAGAAGGCATTGGATCCGGATCTAATGATCCAAAGCATCCATCCATAACCAACTCGTAATTTATGTTTTTTAGAGGTATCACAACTTAGTTGGGATTAGTCACTACCTTGCAACCTTTTGGGTTTTAAGCATCGTTATATTCTAAACAGTTAAAACTACCACATCATCTCTACTATAGAGACAATTAATTAGATTACAATAATCTAATCATTCTTTATTTGGTAGTTCATATGAGGAAGTAAGTACAATCTGCTTTCGCAGAGATCTATATTTTATTCACTTTCCGAATGTGAAGTACTTTCTCTTCTCTCATTAATCTTCTACTTCTTATTAGCCACACTTTTACAACGATTTGTAAAACATAGTTACTAATATAGAATCAAGCATTCAAGTAGAAGAACCAACTGTTTTGAACTTTTCAAGAACATTTTACAACACCTTGAAAAAGGTGTGTTCTTGACACTTGCAAGATATTTCTTGCAAATACCCCTTCCAATGTCCATCCTTTCATAAAGAAAGTTTGTTCCCTTGGAGTTAAATTTTATCTTCTTCATTTGACTTCTCCTTTGACTACAATAGTCATGGTCCCTAAACTCCCACTATCTCTCTTGAAACTTATTTCAATTGTGTTTTACACATCAAACGATTTGGAGAGCGTGTGGTTATAGTTCACCATATAGTTTACAATAAACTTAGTGAACGATTAGGATAGGGACACAAAGGTGAAGTCCTTATCTAGTTTCCGTCTCGTTAAGTGTTTTAACACTTCAACATACAATGATTCAAAATCATCATAAGTCCATGTTGATGGACTATTTTTGTCAACCAACCATTATGTTCTAAACATAATTACAAACATTCAAGAGTTGTTTAAGGCAATTCTCATTTCTTCATACAACGATTTGTAAGTGAAGAATCATGGCACATAAAGTGTCCATGCCTTTGTGCTTTCTTCTCAAGTTCCTTGTTCATGTAACAAAGAGACAAGCACTTAGTGTTTGCGTTGATTAAGGGTTGTTCAAAGCAACTCTTATTTCTTCATACAACAATTTGTATTTGAAGAATTATGACAATTAAATTGTTGTCCTCTTTATGATAGACTTATCTAACATGTTCTTCCAATGATACATTATCGATAGGAAGATTGTGAGGGTGAGACTACTTAGGTACATTTACAATCCATTAAAGACAATTTATGGAATTGTAGTACTAAGTCCGGAAACTAAAGTTTTCGGCTTTTCTTTGTCAAGTATTGGATAGCGTTTGCAAATATATTGGTAAACAAATACATAACGAATATAAATGATTGATTTTAAGCTATTTGATTCGGGTCTTTAAATCATAATAGCACCACCCACTATTTTTGGCAAATTCCACATCCCTCATTGGAATTCGAGAGTTTTGGAGGAAACTCTTAGTAGGTTATGGGAGACTCACTATTACCAAGTTCACCTCACGATGATACGATGTTGGCTAGCATTAATAATAATGAGAGAGTACACTTACTCCTTTACATCTAATGTAAGAACCCATTTTATTTGGCCTCTAGAGAATGTAACCTCACAATGATATGATGTTGGCTTCATTGCACTTAGTTAAGTCATTCCCACCATGCGAGTTCAAGTTAGGGGTTCAAGAACAACCTCACGATGATACGATGTTGGCTATTCTCGTTGCCTACCTTTCACAACATCAAGTATGCATATAGAATCCTCCCCGAGTGTAAGCATGCACTTTGAACTCCCCCATGATAGGGTGAAGCCGGTGTACAATTTTACAAACGTTCGGATCTACCACGGTGGAAGGCCACGAAAGAGTGTTCAAAGCACTCTCACGCTTATCAACTTAATATTGGTTTGGTTGAGGGTTTTTAGGTCTCATCACATATAAACATACATTTTAATCCAATTAAAACATTTTTGGTCCTATCACAACTATTGGTCCATATGATTTATTTAGTTGTATATAATACTCCCACTAAGCTTTTAAAACGGTTTTTAAAGCAAGAGTACATGATACTACTAACATAAGGTTTGCATTCATTGATGGACTATATAGTTGCCTTAGGGCCTTAGGATGACTATGAACCTTTTGTTTAGATCCAACACGAGCCTTGTGTTGAATCTCGGACTAGGGATGGTGATTGATTTTAGTTACACGTTTAATCATATTAAGGCGTGTTGTCTTAGGGGCGTTGGACCCAACTACTTCATTTTCATGCATATCAAATAAAGCAAGAAAGAAGTACTTCAAAGTAAAGAAGAGCTTATGCTCTTTTACAACAATTGATCAAATCAAATTACTTTAAATTAAAGAAGAGCTTATGCTCTTTTACAACATTTGATCTAATCAAATTACAACCAAAATATAATCTACACATTCCCATGGTTCAAACAAATTTGAAACGGCCTTTCACATAGCTCAATTATCGTAGGCTTAGGTTCATAATCACCCTTTAATTAATTAACATTTTAACTAATTAAATTGAATGCAACATTTTTCATTTGGTTTTTGTATCCATAAAATTGATTTAAATGGAGCTAACTAAAATGAAAATCCAATTCTCATTTAAAGAGACAAAACAATTTTTGTTCTCTATTTAATTTGGGCCAAAATGTAATGACCTCAACTTATTTGGGCCATTATGCAATTAACCTCAACATTTGGGCTATTTTGCAATTAGCCACAACTTTTGGGCCATAGAGCAATTAACCACAACCTTTGGGCTATTTTGCAAATACTTAAACTTTTGGGGTCACTTTGTAAAAAACACAAAAGTCCAATACTTTATGTAATCACAACTAGAACCCAAACTTTTCCACAAATGTAAAAACTTCATTAAAGGAGCAAAACAATTTGTCCTTTAGCGTTTTTGGACCTAAACGTAAAAACGTAAACTTTTGGGCCAAAGTGCAAATACACAAAAGTATCAAAACTTTATGTAATTGCATAAAAGCCCCAAAAGTGCTCCCACTTGAGGGAGTGGCCGGCCCTTGGGACAATGCATGGAGTGATGGGTTTTGTGACATAAAGTCATGCAAGTGGTGCATGTGGTGTGTGAAAGGGATTTAATCCTTACACACCCATCACCAATTTTCTATCATCTTTTAAACAAATATCTAACATATTTTCAAAGTTTTGACTAACATTAAAAATGTTAATCATTAATAAATATATGAAAATATCTTATAACAAAACTTTATGAAACAATTCAAAACTTTGAATCAAAACCCCAAGCTTTATTGTTCTTGGCAAGAACATCAAGAACATGAAGAACATTCATGAAAAACTCAAAATTTTTCCATGATGATTTTTCACCCAAAAACATCCCAAAACCATTTAAACTTAAGGGAAATTTCATATAACCAAACTAGGGTACTTAGGGGTTCCAAAAGTCACTTGAAAAACATTTTAACAAGACAAACAAGAACCCAAAAATCACCCTTTTAATTTGGCCGAAAATCCCAAAATTCTTGGCACCAAATTTTAGCTTCAATATTCATGCTCATATGAACTACATCTACAACATTTGAGATGCCAAATTTTCCAATAAAATTTACATTCATAAAACAAGAATAAAGCTTGTAACATTTTACAACTGTTAAATCACATATTATGAACTACAAAACCCAAAAGGATTCACCAACTACTAGACCTAGGCTCTGATACCACTTGAAGGATTATTTTGGAAGATCATGTTCATTTAAGCAATATCATTAGCATGCAATTAACAAATTAAAGGCGGAATCATGCTTGCATATACTTAAAAACAAAACATTACCCATGAATGTTCAAAGCCTAGTAGTTTGGTGAACCTTTAAACAACTCAAAACAAGTGAGTTGAAATTAATACCTTTGTAGATTCCTCTTTGCATAAGCAAAGGCTAATCACCCAAAGAGAGGGCCTTCATTCCTTGCATCTTAAATCTATGGATTTATATAGAAAGGATAGGTTCTCTAAGTTCTCAAAATTGAGAACCTCTAAGTTTCTACACCAAGGTTTGATTTAAGAAGAGATGAGTGACCTTGGAGGAGTAGGATTGCTAGCTAATCCCTCCAAAGGGGGCCGGCCATTTCTAGAGAGAAGGGAGAGCATTTCATCTCTCCAATTTCCCCAAAAACAACCCCTTAATGAATTTTGGCTATAAAATCATATTTATACCTTAATTCATTTGAGTGGCAAACTTGTAAATAAGTCCAAGTTTGCTACCCTTACTAAGTGGCCGGCCTTAGGGATATTTTTGGAGCATTTGGGCCTTTGTAAATCATTATTTATTAAGTTGTCATACAACTTAAGTCAATGGACTTGACGTTCGAAGCCCATTGGGCCTTAAGGTCCAAAACCATCCCGAGGTCTTTAACGAACTTATTCGTTTGATTAATAATCATATTAATTAATCCTTGCCACAAATAATTAAACTATTTAATTATTCTTACTCATCTCCGTTGAATCTTCAATCTCTACCTTACACGGTGTACGATCCATTAGGTTCCTTTTAGCGAGGCAGTGGGCGATTCAAACTCTTTCAAATCGATTGTGAATTTGAAACTAACTTTCAATTCTCCCTTTAGTGTTTACACACGTTTAGGGCTTCCACAAACAATGAGTGACACCTAGCAGCATATCATGGTTACCCAAGCTAATCAGAAGAGGTGGAGAACCTATTCAGTTTAGGATTACAAATGCAATACGGTCCTTCTCTAATACAATACTCTTGACCACATTGTTTGGCTTGATAGTTTATTCATGTCTACTATCCAATGTGAATCTTGTGTTTATATGATTCCATTGAATGTGATCTGGAACACATTCCAACATCTCATTCATACTCTGGCCAGAGATTCTAAATCATATCATAGAGTATTCTCCCTCAACAGTTTGAAGGTTAGAGATCCCTTGTTGCGCATTCACTTGTCTCCATGACTAGATAGCTTGACCCCAACCATGCCGTGGACACTCCAAAGGAATGCCATTTGACACGATCAAAGATCAAGGACCTAACCACAAGACAACTATGATGCCTCAGGTCAAAGGACTAATTTGCATTATCCTAACCATGAGTTCTCACGTGACATGAATATGAGAACTCGTCGTTGATCGTGTTCAGTGAACTCATTCTCTATTGAGCACCTACGTACTTGTCTTGGTGTCACTCACATCAATGACTCGAGACTAGTCACTCTCCCTGAGAGAAGACATAGCACGTACTGATCTTAACGGACTGTCAATGCCCAATTGGCAATCCTATGATCAGGAACGTTTAGGATGTGTCTATGAAAGAATGGTCTCATGAATCTAACTATTTAGATCGCATTCTCCCAATCACATATTCCTTGGACTTTATCGTTTAAGCATATAACATTTATATGAGACCGCTCAAACAATAATCTTTGCCCTTGATATTAAACTAGATTAGTTTAATCATGTGAAATGTCCGTAAAGTATCATCATATGATTGGTTTTAGGGCACATTTCCAACAAGGTCATCTTATTAGCCTTCTCAACGAGGTGAGCTGTTACTGATTATTAGGCTCGGCACATTGAACGCTGAGTTGTTTTATGATAGGATACTCACAAGTGGGATTTAGAGTTCGGCATTTCGATGGTCAAACCACATTCACCATCAAGACTTATATCTGCTTTGAGTACCTGTGTCCTTATACCTTGGTCTCGATTCGGAGTGAGCTCAAAATCTATATGAATACAATGAATGAATTCGATCTTCAATTTAAAATATTTACACAAGTGGATACCAAAAAATCTTATGTTATAACTTATACTTAATGAAAGTATAAATAAATTCTAAGTGTTAGTCAATCTATCGTTTTGATGGGATACGAATTCTTCGAAACTAATTTCAACGATCCTAACCGTCAAACTTGTTTGTATATGCTTCGAGATCACATCAGCGAAAAATTACAAAAAATAAACATCCAAAGATCAAGTAACGGGATAAAGCTTTTCGACGGTTATAAACGAAAAATCACGATTTAACGATTATTTTAACTCCGATTTTGATGATTTTTTACAGCTACACTCCTTGAACCTATATGAATACAATGAATGAATTTGATCTTCAATTTAAAATATTTACACAAGTGGATACCACAATATCTTATGTTATACTTAATGAAAGTATAAATAAACTCTCAAGTGTTAGTCAATCTATCGTTTTGATGAGATACGAATTCTTCGAAACTAATTTCGACGATCACAACCGTCAAACTTGTTTGTATATGTTTCGAGATCACATCAGCAAAAAATCACAAAAACAAAACATTCAGAGATCAAGTAACGGGACAAAGCTTTTCGACGATTATAAACAAAAAATCACAATTTAACGGTCATTTTAACTCTGATTTTGATGATTTTTTACAAATACACTCCTTGACTCTATATGAATACAATGAATAAATTCGATCTTCAAAGTGGATACCAAAAAATCTTATGTTATACTTAATGAAAGT
Source organism: Crataegus laevigata (assembly GCA_963580275.1). Lineage (NCBI taxonomy): Eukaryota > Viridiplantae > Streptophyta > Magnoliopsida > Rosales > Rosaceae > Crataegus > Crataegus laevigata. The sequence continues at coordinate 15,688,552 of OY756942.1, read as the reverse complement.
CTAAATAAACTCTTAAGTGTTAGTCAATCTATCGTTTTGATGAGATACGAATTCTCCAAAACTAATTTCAACGATCACAACCGTCAAACTTATTTGTATATGTTTTGAGATCACTGTAGACAGTGAAATTTTGATAAATAAAATGTAAACCGATGGTCAAAATGTTAATGCTCACGTATTACATAAATTGTACACATAGTGTGTGATTCGACAAAAATTCGAAAAGAGTTAGAAAGCCGTCCAACAGGACACGTGTCAACACCTGGCAAAAACGAATTATTTCATCTGATTATTTAAATCCAAAAATAAAGTTTTGGATTTCTATAAATAGAGACCATTCCACACCAATTCAACAACCAATTCACCAATACATTTCTCTACTCCTAAATTGGAAGAGAATTCTCTTGAAGTTCGTTCTTCGTTCTTCGTTCATCGTTCTTCGAGATCAAGCCCCAACGGCCCTTGAAGAAACACTCATCCATCTTAAGATCAAGCCCCAGTGGCCCTTGGATCAACGCAATTGTTCTTCAAGATCAAGCCCAAAAGCCCTTGATGATCCATTCATCGTTCATTCGTTCATCCGTACTTCAAAAATCAAGCCTAAAAGCCCCTTTGAAGTTCATCAATCGTTCATCGTTCATCGTTCTTCGTTCGTCATTCATCCATCTTCAAGAACAAGCCCAAAAGCCTCCTGAAGATCCGTTTATCATTCAATGTTCATCCAACTTCAGAATCAAGCCCCAATAGCTCCTGAAGATCCGTCCGTCATTCAGCGTTCATCCAACTTCAAGAATCAAGCCCAAAAGGCAGCTGAAGAAGCGTTCATCCGCCAAACTTCAAGATCAAACCCAACGGCCCCTTGAAGAACAGTTTATCCTAAGAATCAAGCCCCCAACGGCCCTTTGGATCAACAGTTCATCAACAAATCCATATCTTGCGGAGATAGAATCAGAGGAACAAATAGAGATTGTAACCCAAAATCAATCAAATACAAATATTATTTTGTACACGTGTTCTTGTGTCTTCAGGAAATTTTCGTGTTTACAAATTTGGCACGCCCAGTGGGACAATCTCTACCTCTCATCTCTCTCTCTGTTCAAGAAAACGAAAGCACACCTCCAAAATCAATGGCAACAAGAAAAGATCAAGTTGTTCCCGCACCCAATGCGAAGAACAAGACCGTCCTCGCTGCAGGTGGGGGCATTTCGGAGGTCATAACTCGAAGCAAGGCAAGAGTTTTCTTGGCCGCATCTTCCACCCCCGCATCAACTTTGCTGGAGAAACAAGAACACCCAAGACACGAGCCTGTGATCACCCTAGCCTCGCTGAAGGCGCCAAGGGAGAAAAGCCCGGGGAAGTACTTTGAGTCTCTGTTTTCCGATGCTGACTTGAGCGGCAGCACAGCCATGCAAGTTATGACCACAGGAGCGACTTCGATCGAATATCAGCTGGCTCAAATGAATGAAGTGATCGCAAAACTTACACGAACTGTGGAAGAAAAAGATATGCAAATCGCCGCGCTCGCCAGCCAACTAGAGGCACAAGACGTGAAAGTCAACCTAAAAGTTGGCCCAACAAAAGAAGCTGATGAAGGAGATGAGCCTCCAGTGGAGAAGGCTGAAGAAAGGCGGAAGCCGGACGAAGCGGCGGCGCTCATAGGATCTTTCTTTATCCAACAATTGCAGGAGATGATCACCAACACCATAAAGGCGCAATATGAAGGAAGCTCACATGACTCCGCATTATACTCAAAGCTCTACTCCAGGAAGATTGACGCTTTGAAGATGCCGAGAGGATATCAGCCGCCGAAATTCATGCAATTCGATGGAAAGGGAAACCTAAAGCAACATGTCGCCCACTTCATTGAAACCTGCAACAATGCTGGAACTGCTGGAACAGAAGGAGACTATCTTGTTAAACAGTTCGTACGCTCGTTGAAGAGGAACGCCTTTGACTGGTACACCGACCTCGAGCCCGAGTCTATCAACAGTTGGGATCAACTTGAAAGGGAATTCCTCAACCGCTTCTACAGCACTCGCCGCACCGTTAGCATGCTAGAGCTAACAAGTACAAAGCAATGGAAAGACGAACCGGTTGTCGACTACATCAACAGATGGCGTTCATTAAGTCTGGATTGCAAAGATTGACTTTCTGAAACCTCCGCCATTGAGATGTGTGTTCAAGGCATGCACTGGGGGTTACATTACATCCTCCAAGGCATAAACCAAGAACATTTGAGGAACTGGCAACTCGTTCCCACGACATGGAACTGAGTATCGCCAATCACGGGAAGAATGAGCTGATCACTGACTTTAAGAAGGATAAGGTGTTCGCCCCAAATATAGACAAGCCCGGGAAAAGGCCCGCTAATGAAGCATTTACTGTCAACGCTACTCCCATCAAGACCTCCGCCACTCCCAGCAAGACCTCATCCGCCCCTATTAAGATTTCTTCCAAGAATAAAGGGAATGAGGTGAAGAAAAAAATGACCATCCGCGCACCCAAGACAGGTACAAAAACACCTTAAGGGAGTTGGAGCAAAAGACATATCCTTTCCCTGACTCGGACATGGATGCAATGTTAGATGACTTGCTGGAAAAGAAGGTGATCGAGTTGCCGGAATGCAAACGCCCCAAAGAAATGAATCGAGTTAATGATCCCAGGTATTGCAAGTACCACCGTATCGTAAGTCATCCAGTCGGCAAATGCTTCGTCCTTAAGGAGCTAATCATGAAGCTATGGCAACAAGGTCGAATTGAACTTGATCTAGAAGACACAGCCGCAACGCATACCACTACGATCGTGTTTGGCTCCTTCAATTCCATTCCTCTTCAGGTAACACATGACCATACCTATTAAGGCTCCAATCACACGGCCCCGTCCGCCCAACCATCGCTGGGAGTAGATGACCTAAATGCACTTACCGACGATGAAGGAGGGTGGACATTGGTGACCTACAAAAAGACAAGGAAGCCAAAATCACAAGCCATAAGGCCAAAAGTGAAGGAAGGGAGAAGGCATCGTCGCCGCAATAATAGGAAACCCAAAAGAAGCGCGATCGCCGCTAAACCAACATACGCTGAGGAGCCTATGGAGCAGAAACCACGCATTCCTATCTCCTTGCACGAGTACTTCCCAAATGACTTCTTCCAACAGTGCACTATCACTGCATGTCACATGGTCGAAATAGAGGGGGAAGAATCCTCAAAGGGCAAAGCTATCACCACCGAGGAAGACAGTACCCTCAAACCCAAGGAAAGCTTGCTGGCACACTCTAACATCATGGAGGCACTACGATCGCCCAAAGAGATGGAGAAAGAACTAGCCGCGACCTTGATAAGTCCCGACGACCACAAGGCGCAAGAAAGCAAAGACAAAGGCTTAGGGCTTCGGCCACACGAATATACCACGTGTTGTGTTGCCCGTGATACAATCCACTTCAATGACGAAGACTTGCTACTAGGATCCAAGCCTCACAACCGTCCTTTCTTCGTATCAGGGTACGTAAGGAAACACAAAGTCAGTCACATGCTTGTGGACGGTGGATCGGCCATAAACATCATGCCAAAGTCAACAATGACCACGATCAGCATCAAGGTGGATGAGCTATCCGTAAGCCGTTTGCTAATCCAGGGTTTTAACCAAGGAGGACAAAGGGCAATAGGCATAATCAGGGTAGAGATGACCATTGGTGAACTCAACTCAAGCACCATATTTTATGTGATTGAGGCAAGAACTTCATACAACCTGTTCTTAGGAAGACCTTGGATCCATGAGAATCGAGTAGTACCGTCCACCCTCCACCAATGCGTAAAATTCTACCGAGAAGGAGTAAAAGTGATCCAAGGAGATACCAAGCCATTCACCGAAGCTGAATCACACTTTGCAGACGCCAAGTTCTACATGGAGAAAGACATGGTGCCCGAAGCTCTCCCAAAAGAAATCAAGTCTACGGGCAAAGCAACACCCAAGAGACAGGAATGGCAAGCCGTGCCCAAGAAGCAGGAAAAAGAAGTCGCACTATCTTCAAGCAAAAACGATGATGAGACTGCTAAACCTGCAATAACCAAAGGGAGCGGGACGCCCTCAAAAGGACCGAATACACCAGTTTTTCGATACATCCCCATGTCGAAAATTAAGAATGGTCAATCCCCATTCGAAACAGGGACAAGCAAAGCTAACATGCAGCAGAGCAAAGGTGATGTAGAATTGCTCAAGACAAATGCATTTTTACCTCTAACACAGCTATGTGAGACTAAGATTGCAAGATCACCATAAGGCTCCATAAGAGCTCTACCAAAAGAAATAGAACCAAGCTTTCTCCCAACCAGGAGGACCGAAGAAGGTTTTGATCCAAACGCCTACAAACTCATGTCAAAGGCTGGGTACGCCTTCATTCCCTCTTCGAGTCCCAGAAAGAAGGGTTCAGACATTGTCAACAACAAAGAACGTGGCCTCACCGAGACTCAAAAGAGGCTGAAAGAGCATGGTTATGGAGTTGACAACCATAAAGCGGGGGTCGGCTTCACACCGAATGCATCTGTGAAGATTTCAAACAAAGCAAAAAATGCTAGCGCTCAGCACATCAGCGTGAGCGTCGTACAAAATCAAGAAAAGCTTAATTTCGCCCCTCGGATATCAGTTTTCAAAAGGATAAATCATCCAAAACCTAGAATATCCGCACTCCATCGCATTGATGGTCAAAGTCGAACCTCCGTCTTCGAGAGGCTTAAAACGGCAACATCCCAAAGCTCTGCTGTTAAAAGGTTGTCAAAACCTAAGAAACAAGGCAACACGGCTAGCTCGTTTTTGCAACGGTCGGTTTCCGGAAGACTGGAAGAAAACAAAAAGCCTTCTAGAAAGAAGTAGACAGTGCCAAAAGAAGAAAAGCCCGACAGCCTAGTAGAAAAATGCGATATTCGGAGTTCAATTCCTTCAAGGATGAAGCGTGAAGCAATCTTGGAGATTTACACAAATGGACCACTAAAAGTAAGAAGGCGCACCATCATTCATACCAGACAACCCTCACGCTAGCAAGCCCAAAAAGACGACACTGAAGAGGAAGTCCAAGACGTCTTCCACATCACAGTCCAAGAAGGCAAAGAAGACGAGATCCTGGAGGAAGATGTCACTGCTGCACCATCACAGCTCGAGGATGGAAGGCAAGCCACGGTTGATGATCTCAAAGAACTCAACTTAGGCACGAGCGAGGAACCAAAGCCTATCTTCGTAAGCACACTGCTAAGTACAGACGAGGCAGATGAGTATTACCAACTACTGTTAGAGTATAAAGACGTCTTCGCTTGGACATATAAAGAAATGCCCTGCCTTGACACTACCATCGCTGTGCATCACCTTGCGGTCAAACCTGGAACGCGATCGATAAAGCAAACTCCAAGACGTTATCGATCTGAGCTCATCCCACAAATTGAGATCAAGATTGACAAGCTAATCGAAGCAGGCTTCATTCGAGAGGTGCAATACCCTAAGTGGATCTCCAACATCGTCATTGTCCTTAAGAAATCTGGACAAATACGTGTTTGTGTAGATTTTCGAGTCCTCAATGATGTTTGCCCGAAAGACGACTTCCCATTGCCGATCATTGAAATCATGGTGGACGCAACCACTGGCCACGAAGCACTATCATTCATGGACGGCTCTTCGGGATACAATCAAATTCGCATAGCTCTTGAAGATGAGGAACTAACAGCCTTTCGCACTTCAAAAGGTATCTACTGCTACAAGGTAATGCCGTTTGGTCTGAAGAACGCCGGAGCTGCGTATCAGCGTGCAATGCAGAAAATCTTCAATGACATGCTACACAAAAATGTAGAATCTTACGTAGACGATGTAGTGGTCAAGACAAAAAAGAGATCAGATCACTCGAAAGACTTGCAATCAGTGTTCGAAAGGCTGTGAAAATACAACCTCAAGATGAACCCGTTGAAATGTGCATTTGGCGTCACATCTGGAAAGTTCCTCGGCTTCATTGTCAAACACCGCAGCATTGAAGTGGATCAATCAAAAATCAAGGCCATCCAAAGCATGCCCGAGCCAAGAAACCTGCACGAGTTAAAAAGTCTACAAGGACGACTAGTCTTCATTAGGCGTTTCATCTCCAACCTCGCAGGGCGCTGTCAACCATTCAGTCGACTCATGAAGAAGGATGTTCTATTTATATGGGATGAAGCATGCCGTAATGCTTTTAAAAGCATAAAAAATATTTGTCAAGTCCATCTATCATGGGGGCACCCACGCTTGGAAAGCCGCTCATATTATACATCGCCGCTCAGGAAAGTTCAGTTGGGGCACTCTTGGCACAAGAAAATGAATCCCAGAAAAAAGAAGCGCTCTACTACCTCAGTCGAACTCTCACTGGTGCTGAGTTAAACTATTCCCCAATAGAAAAGATGTGCCTCGCTTTGATGTTCGTCATCCAGAAGCTCAGGCATTACATACAGGCTTACACCGTCTACTTGGTTACTAGAGCTGACCCGGTTAAATACGTCATGTCCAAGCTAGTTCTGACAGGGCGACTAGCTAAATGGGCGTTGCTTCTCAATCAACACGACATCATCTACGTTCCAGCTAAAGCCGTTAAAGGACAAGCACTGGTAGACTTCCTCGCCGATCACCCGATCCCAGCCGATTAGGAAATCTCAGACGACTTGCCTGACGAGGAGGTGTTTCACATCGACATCTTCCCAACATGGACGATGTTCTTCAACGGATCCGCACGAACAGATGGAGTGGGGACAGGAGTGATATTCATGTCACCACAAAGGCAAATACTGCCTTATTCCTTCCAACTAAGCGAACTATGCTCTAACAACGTCGCTGAGTACCAAGCATTGATCCTCGGCCTCCAAATGGCAACCAATATAGGAATCACAGCCCTTGAGGTATATGGCGACTCCAAGCTCATAATCAATCAATTCTTGACCGAGTACGAAGTGAGGAAAGATAATCTTGTCCCATACTTCCGACTAGCAACTCAGCTGCTACAAAAGTTCGAGATAGTGACACTAGAACATGTGCCAAGAAAAGAAAATCAAATAGCGGATGCTCTCGCCAACCTAGCCTCTAGCATGACACTAGGAGAAGGAGAAGTTGCAAACGTGCCAGTTTGCCGAAGATGGGTAATTCCACTTGCCGCTGAAATACTGCTAAATGACACAAACGTCATCTCAATACTCCTAGTCGACACTGAAGAATGGAGACAGCCGTTGATCGACTACTTGGAACAAGGAAGGCTTCCAGACGACCCCAGACACCGCTCTGAAATACGTCGACGAGCACATCGCTTCCTCTACTATAAGGGAACACTTTATCGACGCTCATTCGAAGGAGTACTTCTAAGATGCCTAGGTGAAGAAGAAGCCAGTCAAGCCATGGGAGAAGCACATTCAGGTATATGTGGGGCACATCAGTCGGGGCCAAAACTACATTTCCAGCTTAAAAGAATGGGTTATTACTGGCCAAGCATGGTGAGGAATTGCATGGAATATGCCAAAAAGTGCCAGGCCTGCCAACTTCATACATCAATCGCCTGAACCATTGCACCCTACAGTTGTTTCATGGCCGTTCGACGCATGGGGGTTGGACGTCGTGGGACCGATCGCACCAAAGTCATCTGCGGGAGAAGCTTACATCCTAGCTGCAACAGACTACTTCTCTAAGTGAGCCGAAGCCATACCCCTGAGGGAAGTCAAGAAAGAAACTGTCGTCCGTTTTATTAAAGAGTATATCATCCACCGATATGGTGTGCCTCGCTATATCATTACGGACAATGGAAAGCAGTTCTCCAACCGACTCATGGATGAACTCTGTGAGAAATACAAATTCAAACAGCATAAGTCTTCCATGTATCATGCCCCAGCTAATGGTCTCGCAGAAGCATTCAACAAAACTCTATGCAACCTTTTAAGAAAGGTAGTTGGTAGAAGCAAGAAAGACTGGCACGAGAGAATGACCAAAGCGCTTTGGGCATACAGGACTACGCACCGGATGCCTACTCAAGCTACACCATATTCGCTCGTGTATGGCGTAGAGGCGATTTTGCCGCTAGAAAGCCAAATTCCCTTGCTGAGGATGGCTATACAAGAAGGACTCACTGACGAAGAAAATGCAAAGTTATGTCTTCAAGAGTTGGAAGCTCTAGATGATAAGAGGCTCGAGGCTCAGCAGCATTTGGAGTGTTACCAAGCACGATTGTCCAAAGCCTTCAACAAGAAAGTTCGCCCAAGGTCATTTCAAGTAGGGGACCTCGTCTTTGCATTACGTAGGCCTATCATCATAACACACAAGACGAGAAGAAAATTCATCTCAAAGTGGGATGGACCTTACGTAGTACAAGAAGTCTACACAAACGGTGCTTACATGATCGTGGAAGAAGATGGCTTAAGGATTGGCCCCATACACGGCAAGTTCTTGAAGCGGTACTACGCGTGAGAAGGAACCACGCTCCTGGCCCACAAGAGCATAAACTGTGTATGGTGAAATCATCAATAAGAAAAAAAAGTAATATAAACAAAAAAAAAAATCGTCACTCTTTGAACTACGTTTTGACTTGATCCCTTTCGTTGGAAGAGTACGTAGGCAACTTGGAACTTCAAAACTTCAAGTACAGTCATATCATCAATGCGAATACTTCATTTCCTTGAAGGAAGGATTTGGGTACAAAGCTTGTTACAAAGATGAGCAAAAGACATGCGAGAGAAATCTCGTGAGCGTTGAAGGACGACGATGACAAAGTCACAACGACAGAAATAGACTAGCCACAAAGCTCCAAACAGCAACGGCAAGCGGCAGAGTCGATGTGCACGGCAACGTCACCTCCGAGGAAAGTTGTGACCAAGAAGCATTACACAACGAGGTCCGGTGTAACCTCTTGCACAATACCACACGGCAGCACACTGCCGAGGGAAAATGTGATCAAAATGTACTACACAACGGAACCCCGGTGTAGTCTCTCGCACAAGCTCCAAACAGCAACGGCGGCGGACAGCACGATGGCGTGCGGTAAATAATGCAGCGACGATAGGGCAGCAAGCACAGTAAAAAGGGCAGCTACAAGACGGTCTTTCAAGGCACGTTACGGTAGCAAAGAAACCAAAATGCCACGCAGTTACACTACGAAACCCCGCAGCGACTACGCAAGCAGTTTCTTGCACTGTACGGCAACATCACCACCCAGTGCAGCCTCTTGTACAGCACCACACGGCAGCGCACTAACCGAGGGAAAACTATGATCAAAAGACACTACACGGTGGAACTCCGGCGCAGTCTCTCGCGCAAGCACTTGGCAGCAAAGAGCACAAAGTACACTATTATTTACTCCACATCCGGAAGCTTCATGGGGGTCCCATCGTCATTACCATGCCTTCGCAAAATTGTTTACGTAATTCCTAACATCACAACAAAGAAGTCCATCAGTAGGGGTGCACACAATATGTTATGCATGCATATATGTATACGATAATGAGACAATCGACTCCTACATATATGTATATGTGTGTGTCCTGGCCCAAACCCAAACAGTGCACTCTCATTCTCAACCTGCAACAAACCCAAAAAAAAAACCCCAGAAAAATCTAGTTCCCACTTCTTTCTTTCTCTCTATCTCTTTATCTCTCTCTGTGGGTGCACCGACATCATAGACAAAAAAACAGAAACCAGTCAGAAGGAAGATTCATCATAACCACAAGAAAAAGAAAGAAAAACATGGGAAGCTTGATCAACATTATTTCTGAAACAGCCATCTCTCCCATTTCGTTGTTATTTACGAACACCAGTAAAAAAAAGGGATCTCTTTCGCTCATCTCTCTCTATCTATCTATCTCTCTATGGGTACAAACACAGAAAACCCACAAAAGAAAAAGCAAGGCTTCAACCCCCCAAATTCTACATCTCTGATAACACTTTTACTCTCTCAGCAACCGATTCACAACAGCCGAGTGCGGTGAGATATGTCCACAACCTGGGAGATGATTGCATGGAAATATGGGATCTAAAAGATCCCAAAGAGTAAAATTGAGAAGCTGAGGATCAAAAAGACAACACATCTAACTGGTCGAACTGGAAGCCTCTGGAGGCTTGCATCGAGTTTCCTCCGAAGCTTCAACACCGCTTCCCAAAACTCACCCGCCGGCGCCGATACCGCTTCTCATTCAGCGTCAAAGAAACCCAAGCGGAAGAAGAAGCAGAACCTGTTCGAGGTGGCCCAGTTTCTGCCCAACTTACGACAGGATATCAGCCTACTGCTGGTGGGTAGATTCTGGTTGCTCGGGGGGGAGAGCCTGCTGCCTGTTATCGCTTAGAGAGTTTATGCATGCTTCTTGGCCACAGTCACAACTCACAAGAAATTACGGAGCAAGAACCTCCGTTCCTCTTTTTAACAGATCATTTTCATCAAATGCTACATATGGCTTTCATGCCGTAGGCTCTGTCTCAACCTCAACAACCGCAGCAATAGCAACAAGAAGCCCAATAGCAGCAGGCAAATACTTAATGCTAATGATTCTGGCCAAGCTAATGTCAAATTTATTCCCAGGCATAACATCTTACCGTAGTGCCCGTGGATACCTATAACCTTTACTGAGATCTTCACACCGGCCTCCTCGAAGATAAACTTAGCTGAGGTAAGTATCTTCTCACCATGGTCCAAAAACAATTGAGAGTACCAACCGCGAGCCTGAGAGGACGATGACAGAAGCACATGAGGAAGACCATGCCTGCAGAGAGTGTAGGGATAAAGACTGAAGTGGAAATGTTAGCTGTTCTTCTAATCATGAATTCTGCAAAAGAAAAAGCTAAAAGGAAGAGACAACGAGTGGAAAAATATGATGAGGCAAATCTCATCATTAAAAATCAAATTGGTGGTGGAAAATGATAAAAGAAAATCAGTGGGACGCAATGGAGGAATCAGATACTTTTGATGCCTTTCCTTAATCCTTTTCACAGAAACCACATGCAAATACAGAAAGTGGAGAAAGTAGGGATGCAAGCACACACGGGCACCGCAGACATTATTTTATTTTATTTTTGCTGGTATACGTACTGTTATCACCATGTGCATCTCCAGTATCATACCCAGCGAAAAAAAAATAAAAAAAATAAAATAAAAATGCATATGTATGCCTATAATATATATACGTATTACATATATAATATGTATATAGCAAAAAGAGAAGAGCGATAAAATTCATTTTTTATTTATTTCTCTGAAAGATTACATAAGTTGGCATTTTACATGTCACACAACAAAAAATAAAAAACAAAAAACAAAAAAAAAAACAATTTTTGCAAACAGAAGAGACTCTTCAGAGACGATCAGGTGGTGCCTCAACAGTCGATGGAGCTCCAGAAAGACGAAGCGCCAGAGTTTGATTCTCCGGAGCCTCAACACTTGGCGCGACTTCAGATGACGAAGGCAACAGAAACCTCGGGAGTAACGTCATAAACCTTTGATGATCACTCTGAATCCGAACTTCAGACTCCTGCAGCTGGTCCAGCTTCCTCTTCATACTTGTTGAGTAACTAGTTGCGAGCATGTGCAACTCCTTATTCTCGTGCCTAAGTCCTCTGACCTCTTGCAAAAGATTAGCCACCTCAGCCATCAGAGACTCAACCTGACAAGATCGTGCAAGAAGGCGTTGGCCCATGTTTGAAACTGAGCCTGAACACTGGACACTGAGAGCCAGAGAGTCCTGAACAGCCAACTCGTCTGACCGCTTGGATAGTATCCTACAGTCTCTTGGAGTAAGGAGATTTCTAGCAACCACCGTAGCGGTTGTGTCGTTTCTCATCATAGAGTCCCCAACTGTACGAGGACCATTGGGGGATATGAAGGACGGATGCCAAATATTGTTTGGAGAAGACAAGTCATCATCTTCTCCGACATTCAAGTTAAGGCAACGGTCAGAAGGGCAAGACATTTTTCTGAAGGTGTTGAGGAAGAAAAGATCGGAAAGATTAAGAGTTCAGAAGTGCAAGAATAGAGTGTTTACGGCAATTCAGATGTGCTGTAGAACCAAATTATTGCCTCTATAAAAAGAAGAAATCGAAAAGGCACTACTCAGAAATCGAAGAGGCACTACTCAGAAATCGAAGAGGCGCTACTCAGAAATCGAAGAGGCGTCTACTCAGAAATCGAAGAGACGCTCCTTTCTCAAAAGCCAGACTCCTTTCTCAAAAGCCGGACTTGCTCAGAGACCACGAGCCGATCCCCGAATTTCAAGAGATCGACTTTTCCGGACGTGTCAGCACCATTCACACGCAACCTCAGCTTTGCGGAAATTACGGGCAACTTTGTCAGAAAGCGCGTCAATCTTACTGTTCAATAATCCACCGGCTGCCGACATGAGTAAGAGAATAGTATCGGTTGTAAGAAATTCCTATAAGTGTCTACCTTCGCCCTCCATAGCAAAGGCAGACTCACTCAACACTTCTTCATCTCCGAGAATGCATTTCCAAAGAAACCTCTCGAGTTACTTAGTGTTCTTCATCCCTCGAAGCACCTCAGAAAACAAATCATCAAGAGCAAAAGTATTTCATATCATGAAGTTTAAAAGCAAAAGTATCTCATATCATGCTTTCTCCTCACCTTCATCTGAAGAACAGGGAGAAAGAGAAATCCTGATTGCTTACCTAGTCTTGCTCTCGAGTACTCATCTTCAAGCTCTCCCAGCCCAGCTCAAGAATAAACTTGTGGAGAGATACTTCTTCAAAAGCAAAAGTATCTCATAGACGAAGCAGGAGGAATCTGAGATGCATCGAAGAGCAGGATGAGTCCGAGTTGATCCGAGAACTCAAAAAGACGCCACAACTGCATAGAAACCTGATTACTTGAAGCATATGGAGACAACGTGCTGATTCATCCTCAACTAAGCTGAGGATCACTTGCAAGTAAAAAAGCTCCGCAACCCCGTTCAAGAATCAAAGTACCTCATATCAGCAGGGTCGAAGGCAAAGGTATCTTATGGCACGATTTTCCTTTACCATTGCTATTGCCTGCATAACAAAGGAAAAAGAAAGCAATCAGTGGGCACTCGGAAAGGTTGAATAGAGAAACAGACCAACACCTCTACCTCGTGCCTGCCTGCCATGCAAAAGAAAAAAAGCAGAGAATAATGCAGCATGGGCCATACAACCGCACATGTTGATTCATCCTTAACTAAACCGAAGATCACTTGCCATATGAAGCCGCTCGTGGTCCGACAACTTCCAAGAGCAAGCCACAACGGCCTTTGGAGAAATCACAAAATTCGATTCAAGATCAAGTGTCCATCACCCTTGAATCAACCTTCAAGACCAAGCCGCGACGACCCTTGAAGAAGTCACAAGTCCGATTCAAGATCAAGTGTTCATCACCCTTGAATCAAAACCAGTTCAAGACGAAGTTTGTAGAAAGTCAACGAGCACAACAAATACACGTGCCGATTCACCCCAGTAAAGTTGAATATAGTCTCAGCCCAATCCAAGATCAAGCATCGACGGCCTTGGGATCGACGTCTACATTGAGGAGACTTCAAAACGCATCTTCTACATGTGACAAGCACATGTATACGACACGCATTGAAGTGGGGGCATTTGTAGACAATGAAATTTCGGTAATAAAATGTTGACCGAAGGACAAAATGTTAACGCTCACGTATTACATAAATTGCACACATAGTGTGTGATTCGACAAAAATTCGAAAAGAGTTAGAAAAGCCGTCAAACAGGACACGTGTCAACACCTGGCAGAAACGACATTTCATCTGATTATTTAAATCCAAAAATCAAGTTTTGGATTTCTATAAATAGAGACCATTCCACACCAATTCAACAACCAATTCACAAAGACATTTCTCTACTCCCAAATTGGAAGAGAATTCTGTTGAAGTTCGTTCTTCGTTCTTCGTTCATCGTTCTTCGAGATCAAGCCCCAACGGCCCTTGAAGAAACGCTCATCCATCCTAAAATCAAGCCTCAGCGGCCCTTGGATCAACGCAATTGTTCTTCAAGATCAAGCCCAAAAGCCCTTGAAGATCCATTCATCGTTCATCCGTTCATCCGTTCTTCAAGAATCAAGCCCAAAAGCCTCTTTGAAGTTCATCAATCGTTCATCGCTCATCGTTCTTCGTTCGTCATTCATCCATCTTCAAGAACAAGCCCAAAAGCCTCCTGAAGATCCGTTTATCATTCAACGTTCATCCAACTTCAGAATCAAGCCCCAACAGCTCCTAAAGATCCGTCCGTCATTCAGCGTTCATCCAACTTCAAGAATCACGCCCAAAAGGCAGCTGAAGAAGCGTTCATCCGCCAAACTTCAAGAGCAAACCCAACGGCCCCTTGAAGAACAGTTTATCCCAAGAATTAAGCCCCCAACGGCCCTTTGGATCAACGGTTCATCAACAAATCCATATCTCGCGGAGATAGAATCAGAGGAACAAATAGAGATTGTAACCCAAAATCAATCAAATACAAATATTATTTTGTACACGTGTTCTTGTTGTTTTCAGGAAATTTTCGTGTTTACAATCACAAGAGCAAAAAATCACAAAACACAAACATTCAGAGATCAAGTAACGGGACAAACCTTTTCGACGGTTATAAACAAAAAATCACGATTTAACGGTTATTTTAACTCTGATTTTGATGATTTTTTACAGCTACACTCCTTGACCCTATATGAATACAATGAATGAATTTGCTCTTTAATTTAAAATATTTACACAAGTAGATACCACAAAATGTTATGTTATACTTAATGAAAGTATAAATAAACTCTCAAGTGTTAGTCAATCTATCGTTTTGATGGGATACAATTCTTCGAAACTAATTTCAACGATCACAACCGTCAAACTTGTTTGTATATGTTTCGAGATCACACCAGCAAAAAATCACAAAAAACAAACATTCAAAAATTAAGTAACAGGACAAAACTTTTCAACGGTTATAAACAAAAAACCACAATTTAACGGTTATTTTAACTCCGATATTGATGATTTTTTACAGCTACACTCCTTGACCCTATATGAATATAATAAATGAATTTGATCTTCAATTTAAAATATTTACACAAGTGGATACCACAAAATCTTATGTTATACTTAATGAAAGTATAAATAAACTCTTAAGTGTTAGTCAATCTATCGTTTTGATGGGATACGAATTCTTCGAAACTAATTTCAACGATCACAACCGTCAAACTTGTTTGTATATGTTTCGAGATCACATCAGCAAAAAACCACAAAAAAAAAACATTCAGATATCAAGTAACGAGACAAAACTTTTCGATGATTATAAACAAAAAATTACAATTTAACGGTCATTTTAACTCCGATTTTGATGATTTTTTACAAATACACTCCTTGCCCCTATATGAATACAGTGAATGAATTCGATCTTCAATTTAAAATATTTACACAAGTGGATACCAAAAAATCTTATGTTATACTTAATGAAAGTATAAATAAACTCTTAAGTGTTAGTCAATCTATCGTTTTGATAGGATACGAATTCTCCGAAACTAATTTCAACGATCACAACCGTCAAACTTGGTTGTATATGTTTCGAGATCACATAAGAAAAAAATTAAAAAATAAAAAATTCAGAGATCAAGTAACGGGACAAAGCTTTTCTACGGTTATAAACAAAAAATCACAATTTAACGGTTATTTTAACTCCGATTTTGATGATTTTTTACAGATACACTCCTTGACTTTATATGAATACCACGAATGAATTTGATCTTCAATTTAAACTATTTACACAAGTGGATGCCACAAAATCTTATGTTATACTTAATGAAAGTATAAATACACTCGTAAGTGTTAGTCAATCTATCGTTCTGATGGGATACGAATTCTCCGAAACTAATTTCAACGATCATAACCGTCAAACTTGTTTGTATATGTTTCGAGATCACATCAACAAAAAATCACAAAAAAAAACATTCAGAGATCAAGTAACGGGAAAAAGCTTTTCTATGGTTATAAACAAAAAATCACAATTTAACGGTTATTTTAACTCCGAGTTTGATGATTTTTTGCATACACACTCCTTGATTCTATAAGAATACAACGAATGAATTTGATCTTCAATTTAAAATTTTTTACACAAGTGGTTACCACAAAATCTTATGTTATACTTAATGAAAGTATAAATAAAATCTTAAGTTTTAGTCAATCTATCGTTTTGATGGGATACGAATTCTCCGAAACTAATTTCAATGATCACAACCATCAAACTTGTTTGTATATGTTTCGAGGTCACATCAGCAAAAAATCACAAAAAAAACATTCAGACATCAAGTAACGGGACAAAACTTTTCTACGGTTATAAACAAAAAATTACGATTTAACGGTTATTTTAACTCTGATTTTGATGATTTTTTTACAGCTATACTCCTTGACCCTATATGAATACAAGGAATGAATTCGATCTTTAATTTAAAATATTTATACAAGTGGATACCACAAAATCTTATGTTATACCTAATGATAGTATAAATAAACTCTTAAGTGTTAGTCACTCTATCGTTTTGATGGGATACGAATTCTCCAAAACTAATTTCAACGATCACAGCCGTCAAACTTGTTTGCATAAGTTTCGAAATCACATCAGCAAAAAATCACAAAAAACAAAAATTCAGAAATCAAGTAACAGGACAAAACTTTTCAACGGTTATAAACGAAAAATCACAATTTAACGGTTGTTTTAACTCTGATTTTGATGATTTTTTACAGCTACACTCCTTGACCCTACATGAATACAATGAATGAATTCGATCTTCAATTTAAAATATTTACACAAGTGGATACCATAAAATCTTATGTTATACTTAATGAAAGTATAAATACACTGTCAAGTGTTAGTCAATCTATCGTTTTGATGGGATACGAACTCTCCGAAACTAATTTCAACGATCACAACCGTCAAACTTGTTTGAATAAGTTTCGAGATCACATCAGCAAAAAATCACAAAAAACAAAAATTCAGAAATCAAGTAACAGGACAAAACTTTTTAACGGTTATAAACGAAAAATCACAATTTAACGGTTATTTTAACTCCGATTTTGATGATTTTTTACAGTTACACTCCTTGACCCTATATGAATACAATAAATAAATTTGATCTTCAATTTAAAATATTTACACAAGTGGATACACAAAGTCTTATGTTATACACTATGAAAGTATAAATAAACTCTTAAGTGTTAGTCAATCTATCGTTTTGATAGGATACGAATTTTCCAAAACTAATTTCAACGATCACAGCCGTCAACCTTGTTTGTATATGTTTAGAGATCACATTAGCAAAAAATCACAAAAAAAAACATTCAGAGATAAGTAACGGGACAAAACTTTTCTACGGTTATAAACAAAAAATCACAATTTAACGATTATTTTAACTCCATTTTTGATGATTTTTTACAGATACACTCCTTGACTCTTTATGAATACAACGAATGAATTCGATCTTTAATTTAAAATATTTACACAAGTGGATACCACAAAATCTTATGTTATACTTAATGAAAGTACAAATAAACTCTTAAGTGTTTGTCAATCTATCGTTTTGATGGGATACGAATTCTCCGAAACTAATTTCAATGATCACAACCATCAAACTTGTTTTTACATGTTTCGAGATGACATTAGCAAAAAATCACAAAAGATAAACATTCAGAGATCAAGTAACGGGACAAAACTTTCCTACTGTTATAAACAAAAAATCACGATTTAACGGTTATTTTGACTCTGATTTTAATGATTTTTTTTACAACTACACTCCTTGACCCTTTATGAATACAATGAAGGAATTTGATCTTCAATTTAAAATATTTACACAAGTTGATACCACAAAATCTTATGTTATACTTAATGATAGTATAAATAAACTCTTAAGTGTTAATCAATCTATCGTTTTGCTGGGATACGAATTCTCCAAAATTAATTTCAACGATCACAACCTTCAAACTTGTTTGTATATGTGTCGAGATCACATCCGCAAAAAATCACATAAAACAAAAATTCAGAAATCTAGTATCAGGACAACTTTTCAACGGTTATAAACGAAAAAACATAATTTAACGGTTATTTTAACTCCGATTTTAATAATTTTTTACAGCTACACTCCTTGATCCTATATGAATACAATGAATGAATTTGATCTTCAATTTAAAATATTTAGACAAGCGGATACCACAAAATCTTATGTTATACTTAATGAAAGTATAAATAAACTCTTAAGTGTTAGTCAATCTATCATTTTGATGGGATACGAATTCTCCGAAACTAATTTCAACGATCACAACCATCAAACTTGTTTGTATATGTTTGGAGATCACATCAGCAAAAAATCACAAAAAAAACATTCAGAGATGAAGTAACGGGACAAAGCTTTTTTATGGTTATAAACAAAAAATCACAATTTAACAGTTATTTTGTCTCTGATTTTGATAATTTTTTACGGATACACTCCTTGACTCTATATGAATACAACGAATGAATTCGATCTTCAATTTAAAATATTTACACAAGTGGATACCACAAAATCTTATGTTATACTTAATGAAAGTAAAAATAAACTCTTAAGTGTTAGTCAATCTACCGTTTTGATGCGATACGAATTCTCCGAAACTAATTTCAATGATCACAACTACCGAACTTGTTTGTATATGTTTCGAGATCACATCAGCAAAAAATCACAAAAAAAAACATTCAGAGATCAAGTAAAGTGACAAAGCTTTTCGACGGTTATAAACAAAAAATTACGATTTAACAGTTATTTTAACTCGGATTTTGATGATTTTTTTACAGCTACACTCCTTGACCCTATATGAATACAATGAATGAATTTGATCTTTAATTTAAAATATTTACACAAGTAGATACCACAAAATCTTATGTTATACTTAATGAAAGTATAAATAAACTCTTAAGTGTTAGTCAATCTATCGTTTTGATGGGATACAAATTCTCCAAAACTAATTTCAACGATCACAACCGTCAAACGTGTTTGTATATGTTTCGAGATCACATCAGCGAAATATCACAAAAAACAAACATTCAGAAATCAAGTAAGAAGACAAACTTTTCAACGGTTATAAACGAAAAATCACAATTTAACAGTTATTTTAACTCCGATTTTGATGATTTTTTACAGCTACACTCGTTGACCCTACATGAATACAATGAATGAATTTGATCTTCAATTTAAAATATTTACACAAGTTGATACTGTGACATCCCGTTCCAAATCTTCTATATCCTCGACGTGAAATGACGATTTTGCCCTTGACTACGCGGGAATGGACGTGTTTTTGGGCTTGATTTTGGGCTATAGGGTCCTAAACTATTGGGCCCAATAAAGTGGGCTTCCAAGTATATAACACACACACTCACCATGCACACACGTGCACCCCATTTCTGTTTTTCTCTCTCTCTCCTACAACTCTCTCGAACACTCTCTCACTTTCCCTCACATCTTCCTTGTACGGACACACCCATACCACACCTCATCGACCCAGATTGAGGCTAAGGTAAGTGTATAACTGTCCCTTAAGACTTCCTAAGTTCTTATATGGTGGTTTTGTGAATGGAAACCTTCGAAATCATACAAAACCCGTGACTTAAACTCGAGGTACTGTTCATGCACTTTGATTTCAGGACGTTTTAGGTGGAAACAAGATCACAGTGATGTTCTAGAGGTTCCCACGAGGCTCGGAGTACCTCGTTCACATGAATTGGACGTCGGGATCACCGGGTTCGAGAGTGGCCGAGGTTGAAGGAATTTTCTAGTGGAATTTTTAGACGTTCTTCGAAGGATTTGAAGGTATAAATGTGTTCTACGTTGAATTTGGAGCATTTTGGTATAAATTTCATGAATTTTGGAGCAAAAATAAGCTAGAACGGAGACTTAGAAGTTTTACCCAGTTTCCGGCGCCGGCGACGGTCGCCGGCGAAGGTCGCCGGAGGTGGAGGTTAGGGGTGACAGAATATTCCGTCAAAGTTGATGGAATATTCCTCACGCCGTCAGTCAGTTCTAACGGAATCCGTTAGAAGATAACGGAATATTCCTAGGAAATATTCCTGACACCGTTAGGGTTGGTCGCGCGTGCGCAGCACGTGACGCGCGTGGGGGCGCGTCTGTCCGTGCATTCCTTGGTGCGTGGGGGCGCGTGCCACAGTAAAAAATTATTTTAAAATTATCACGACGATCGTGACGTCGTGTAGGTCGCGTTGGTATATTCAAATACCAAAATTGACCTTCGTATGAAAAGTTATTTACGTAGCTCGGTTATGTGTTGTTAATGACGGTTTTGCAGTTGTTTCACATATAGGTGAGACATACCCAGAGGACGAGCGCATTCATTCTAGGCTCGGGGGATACGACCCGTCGACATACCAGTGAGTGGGCTTTTGTTTTCAGTGTATATATATATATATATATATAATTGGCGTTTTCCCAGAAACGCAAATTTCATGATTTATGAACGGAATTGGTTTTATAATTATATTGCCATGTCATATACCTACTATAGATTATAAATATGATCATGATTGCATTTATTTCGCTCTGACGCCGAGGACGGCCAGGTAAGTCAGGTAAGTATGGTTATAGTGCTTGAGATGATGATAGATAGTGACTTAGCTCATCACCTGCACCTCGGGTGTTTGTGCTCCGCCAGAGTAGGGCCTAGCCTTCACGTGATCGTTCACCTCACGCACCGTACGCTCACCTTGGATCCAAGGCAGGTGCCTAGCCTGTCGTACAGACCACTATAGGTGGTTCTGACTCGTAGGTGACCCGCGATTCGTCGCACAGCCTTCACGTGATCGTAGCACTGAGCGTAATGTTATACACCTAGCCTGTCGTACAGACCACTATAGGTGGTTCCGACTTGTGTGCAGGATAATGATTGATAGTGATTGAGTATGATGGATGAGCTATAGGTTCAGCCGTACAGGTCACTAGAGGTGACTCCGGCTGACATGACACTAGGGACACCCTAGATTTATATTACTTGCCTGATGATACTGATGTTCTGAGTTGGTATATCGATATGGCCTATTATTGAGATTTGACAATGAGTTTGAAGGAAAATTTATGTCCTAGTGAAGAACATTAAAGAACATTTGAATACATATGCATAATATTAACAAATTAAATTAAACATGCATCCAAAACAATTCATAAAACCCATGACTTTCAAAGCCTAGTAGATGGTGAACCATGACTCTTTAACAACATTAAAGAGATTAAGGATTTAGAGAATCTTACCCTTGAAGCTCATCCTTGATTACACAAGGGATTCACCCAAGTGGAGGGCCTTCAAGTCACCTCCTTGCTTCTTTGAGGATTGGTTCTCCAAAACACCAAAGATTTGATGTCTCCAAGTCTCTACACCAAAAACAAATTGTGAAGATAAAATGGATGACTTAGGGAAGAAGAAATTGCTAGATTTCCCTTCCCTATGTGGCCGGCCCCTTTAGAGAAATTAGAGAGTAAGTGTTTCACCCAATTTCATCCAAAAGAACCCTAAAAGAAATAAAGCTATAAAGTTGTATTTATACTTCATTTCTAGTGAGTGGCAAACTTGTAAATAACACAAGTTTGCTACCCCTCACCCTTATGGCCGGCCTTAGCTTTGTCCTTGGGCTAATTGCCCAATTTGTTTTAGTTGTCATACAACTTAAACATAATGGGCCTTGTGGACCAAAACACTTTTGGGCCCCGAAACCCAAAACTAACTTAGAAGCCCAATACGAACGTTTCGTATAATTAATTAACTAATTAATTAACTTTAACCATTCTTCAATTAACTATTTAATTGCATATCCATTTCATTTAATTACTTCACTTTCATCTTTACTCGGTGTACGATCCATTAGGTTCCAATTAGCGAGGCAGTGGGCGATGTTAGTCTTAACTATCGATTGTGAATTGAAATCACATTTCAATTCTCCCTTAAGATTAGTGTTTGCCAATCTTTGGGGCTACCACAAACCATGAGTGACACCTAGCAGCATGTCATGGTTACCCAAGCTAAGTAGAAGTGGTTGGAGAACCTATCCAGTTACAATTACAATGCAATACGGTCCTTCTCTAATACAATACTCTTAATCACATTGTTTAAGTGATAGTTTGTTTCATGTCTACTATCCAATGTGATACTTCTCTATATGATTCGCTTGAATAAGATTTGGAACAAACTTCCTTAGTCATATTCATATGCTTTGGCCAAAGACTCTCGAATCATATCTTAGAGTATTATCCTTCCATAAGGTTAGAGATCCATTGTTGTACATTCATATGTCTACATGACTAGATAGCTTGACCCCAACCATGCCGTGGACACTCCAAAGGAACGCCATTTGACACGATCAAAGATCAAGGACCTAACCATTAGACATCAATGATGCCTCAGGTCAAAGGACTACTTTGCATATTGTAACCTTGAGTTCTTACATGACATGTATGTTTGAACTCTCTTTTGATCGTAGTTCAGTGTACTCGATTACTCTTTCAAGCACCTATGTGTTTGTCTTAGTGTCCAACACTAAATGACTTGAGACTTGTCATATCCACGCTTGAGTCGACATAACACATACTAACCTTAGCGGATTGTCAATGCCCAATTGGCAACCCTATGGCTAGGAACGTTTTAGGAATGAGCATAAGAGAAAGGTCTCGAAAATCTAACTTACTTAGATCACTTATCTCTTAGATCAAATACATTCCTTGGATTCCCTTATTGATTAAACACAAGATACAATAAACAGTGATTAACAATAAGCTTTGCCCTCTATTAAACATATATAAGTTTAATACAATAAGTATTCCAAAAAGCTATTTACATCAAATGAGTGGCTTTGTGGGCATACTTCCAACAGAGTTTTGATGCTGAGACGAGTTTTTGTATAATAGTTTATATACGTATTATTTTCTGGGAAAATTATATTGATTTACAGCGAGGGGTTATTTATGGATTTTATAAAATGATTTTGAAAAGTATTTGTTTTTGCCCACTCACATTTTCTGTTTTGCGCCCCTCCAGGTTCTAGGTAACGACGACGTGGACGGCTATCGAGGCACCGAGGCAGTTCTGACAGACCACCACTGATGTAGGATTTCTTTAGTAGTTGTGCTGTTTTGTTTTAAACGACTGCACCTAGGATTGGCTCTGTGGCCTTTAACTATTTCACTTCCGCCCTCTATCACTTTTTATCTTATGTATATTATCAACTTGATTTCACTGCTGCATTTCATGCATAATTACCTTCCGCTGATGTTTTGGCTACGTCACTCCTACGTGACGGCCAGCACGCTTCGACCCTTGGGTCGGGGTGTGTCAATACCACAAAATCTTATGTTATACACTATGAAAGTATAAATAAACTCTTAAGTGTTAGTCAATCTATCGTTTTGATAGGATACGAATTCTCCGAAACTAATTTCAACGATCACAACCGTCAAACTTGTTTGTATATGTTTCGAGATCATATCAGCAACAAATCACAACAAGAAAAACATTCAGAGATCAAGTAACGGGACAAAGCTTTTCGACGGTTATAAACAAAAAATCACAATTTAACGGTTATTTTAACTCCGATTTTGATGATTTTTTACAGATACACTCCTTGACTCTATATGAATACAATGAATGAATTTGATCTTCAATTTAAAATATTTACACAAGTGGATACCACAAAATCTTATGTTATACTTAATGAAAGTATGAATAAACTCTTAAGTGTTAGTCAATCTATCGTTTTGATGAGATACGAATTCTCCGAAACTAATTTCAACGATCACAACCATCAAACTTGTTTGTATATGTTTCGATATCAGATCTGTACAAAATCACAAAAAACAAACATTTAGAGATGATGTAACGAGACAAAGCTTTTCGACGGTTATAAACGAAAAATCACGATTTAACGGTTATTTTAACTCCGATTATGATGACTTTTTACAGCTACACTCCTTGACCCTATATGAATACAATGAATGAATTCGATCTTCAATTTAAATATTTACACTAGTGGATGTAGATATCACAAAATCTTATGTTATATACTTAATAAAAGTATTATTTTCGGGTGTAGATATAGTACTTAAATGACAAATGTGTTAATGTTTTGAAGTAATATTTATGTGGCAATGTGTGGTATGTGCAATTTAAAAAAAAATATTTTTCTTAACGGATCATAATGGGTGTGACACGACACGACCCGTTAAGATAACAGGTGTTACACGAAAATGACACGAACACGACAGACACGACCCGTTTGCTAGGCCTAGATTATGCTGTTGGATTTCAGAGTTGGCCCCTTCACGAAAGTTGTAAAACTTGTGATTATGAGTGATTGTATTTTTTTTCTTTTTTTTTTTACATTTTTTACACTTCTACAATATTATTAATTTTGTACTAAAAAACATTATTCATGAGATTTGTGTAACGATTGTCTAAGGGTAGATGATGCAATCATGAGCATTTATATAGGAGTGCTATCCACACACCCCATTGTACTTCTTACACACCCCTTGTTAATTTCTATTTGTTGATTTTCTTCAATTCATCTGATTCGACGGTCGAAAATTAGAAGAGTGTGTGAAAAGTAAAATGGGGTGTGTGAATATCACACCCCTTTATATATGCTTTCACATTTTTCAGACTTATACATTAATGATTATGAATTTTATTTATTTTGAACTGCCTTAAAAATACATGAAGGTTTATATAGTTTTAAAAATTCATGTACGCACCTTTAAAGCATTGAGGATGCGATTAAGAGTGCTTGCATATTTTTTCACATTTTTTGCACTTGTAAATTAATTATTTTAAATATTTAAATGTATTTGGTATTTTTAAATTACTTGATGTTTTTATTTTTAATGTGCTTTATAATTTTTTAATCTCACTCTTTGCTCATAATATTTTATAAAATAAATAAATAAAAATTAAATTTTTAAAATTTATTTAGAATAATAATACAATAATAATTAATGAACAATATATATATATATATATATATATATATATATATATATATATATCCACTATATTTATTGTATTTTATACTAAGTTTTTTTTAGTAATTAAAAAAAATTAAAATCATCAAAATAACTTTTTCTTTTTCGTGTTGAAACAGGTTACCCGCATGTCACTTTCGTGTAAACCTGTTAAGGACCCGTTATTAACGGGTTCTTATCGTGTGACCCGATAACGACCCGATTAGTTATCGTGTTGACCTGAAACCCGTTATTTTCGTGTTGTGTTAACGTGTCGTGTAAGAAACTGTCAGGTCTACCACCACCTATCCATCCTCCTCCTTCCTTCTACTTTCTCATTCAGTGGTACGTGTTTCGGTCACATTAATTTTTTTTTCTTGTCCTTCAACCTACTGTCAGCCAGAATATTATAATATGTAATATAGTGTATTTCTGAATGAATAAAGGGTTTGTTTATTTATTTATTTATAAATGTTAATAATATAATCTTTTTAAATCATATTTTAAAAATTAAATAATGTTGTAGTTGATAATTGAATTTTATTTTAATGATGTATAAATATTTAATTATTAACCGTTATGCTCATATAGTCTACAAATATAATCTTAAAGTATAGTCCCTCCTACATCTACGTCCCCTTTATTTTATATACAATGTGAAAGCTGAGCCGTTTGTTTGTACTTTGCGTTTGCAATCAGGAGGCAAACTGATCTTTTAGTTTGATTTCATCTTTGGCTTCCACCCACCTTCCAAATGTCTGGAACCAGTGTCACTTGACTCGAGTCCCTATTTTCCTACTTGTTTATGTTTTCTCTCTCCCTCTAAACTTCTCTCGCCACAAAAATCTCAAACTATTAAGCCCTCTCTCTCCATCTCTTGTGCTGAAATGTCCCACATCGACCGTATTAATAAGAAAAGAAAAGTTTAAATATTCTAATTTCACTCTAACTAATACCGAGACCTTTTATGATAAAACTCCACCCCTGACGGATTGTGCAGGTGATAATTACCAAGTTGGGGACAATATCGGTGTTGTTAGAAGTGGGCCGTATGGCCAGTCTCTCTGATAATTCTACTTGGTATCAGAGCCAGGGAGTGGCCCTTATTGTACTACCACGTGATGGGTGGGTCCCCTTGGCCCCGCGCGATGATGGTGGGTCTCTTGGCCCCATGTGTAGGGGTGAGTCCCCCGTGGCTCCACGTGGTTGTGGTTGTCGATGTGTGGATCTCTCACGTGTGACCCACTAATTGGGTCCCACGTGAGGGGGCGTGTTGAAATGTGCCACATCGACCATATCAACGAGAAAAGAAGAGTTTAAATATCCTAATCCCGCTCTAACTAATACTGAGACCTTTTGTAATAAAACCACACACTTGACGGATTGTACAGGTGGTAATTACTAAGTTGGGGACAATATCGGTGTTGTTGGAAGTGAGCTGTATTGGCCGTCTCTCTGATAATTCTACATCTTGATCACACACAACTTAAAGAAACATAGTTTCATCATTAGAATCAACATCTCTCATGATCTCTCCAAGAAAGCTTAGGTCCGATTTGTACTTACTCTTACCGAGATGATTCAGAAACCCCACTAGTGGTAAATGTTCTTGCTTCTCTGATTGAGAGAAACATGGCAAGGAACCAAAGGATTGCCAAGAACTGCAGAAGCACTTGGTACACTCCTTGCATCTAAGTAGTAGCATTCCGTTCATGAGATCATATTCATATGTGTATTAATAATTCCAGAAAAGTGCCTTCTTTGTTATAACATATGTGAGTGCTTAGTTTTCATGTTTACATCAATCTTCTCACATATACCTAGTGTAGGGAGTGTAGTCAGAAAAATCTATGTGAAAATAGAGTGCATATCTTGTAAGGAATTGAGGGATTCTCTAAGGCTTGTTACTACATTCAAAATGTTGTTTTAATTGGTTAAATATGAACTGGTGTGTGGCTACTGCGATTAAGTATGTGCTCGAGGGTAGGGATAACTAAAATCTATGGGAGTAGTGATTTTTAACATGTTATGTACCATTGGAAATCCCTGAGATAAACGTTGGAAGGTTTAGGTTATGTTTTGTTTCTTTGTTTTGCTCGAGGACTAGCAAAAGCTAAGTGTGGGGGAATTTGATAGGAGCATATTTATGCTACTTAGTTAGTGTGTTTTCTTGCATTTATATAGTTATTTGTTGCTTATTATAGTGTCTTAAGTCATTTTCGTGTGTTTTTAGGTCCAAGAAGCAAAGTTGGCAAAAAGATGCATTTTGTAGCATTTTAGAGCAAATCTGGGCTTGGAATGGATAACACAAGCAATGGGAAAGAGGATGGACAAATTTGGAGTTCAAATGGAGCTAGGAATATGTTTCAAAGTTGGAGAAATCAATTCAAGTCATTGAAGATAAGGAATCA
The DNA here is from genome assembly GCA_963580275.1 of Crataegus laevigata. Taxonomy (NCBI): domain Eukaryota; kingdom Viridiplantae; phylum Streptophyta; class Magnoliopsida; order Rosales; family Rosaceae; genus Crataegus; species Crataegus laevigata. The sequence goes on along the minus strand of OY756942.1, from coordinate 15,661,132 downwards.
GCTCAAAAGAAGGAGAATTATCCAAAACAACCTTATCTTATCCTTATCTTATCCTTATCTTATCCACACCTTATCCTAGCTTAACTAACCTTACCTTATCCTAATCATTTCTTAACTCATTTCCAGCTACAATAAAGGTTTAATTTCTGATTGGAGGACATTTTAAATAGGTTTCTAGAAGTCCTTATCCTCTTCTACTTAGGTGCCGCACCCTTATCCTTTTCCTCTACAAATCTGGCACTTAACCTTGTTTCTAGAAAACCCATCCTATTTTCCTAAAAGGTGGCGCCTAACATGTTCTAGAAAGCCAATCTCTGACCCTAAAAACATGGCGCCTGGTCCCCTAAAGTGTTCCATCTAGAAGCCTAAGAACCTACACCTAAATCCTTCTAGAAATCCCTAAATAGGTGGCGCCATGTTCCATCTAGAAGCCTAAGTCCCAGCCGCATGTTATCTCCCTATTCCTTATGGATTTGGCCTTCTAGATGGCCTATTCCTGGTGGGTTTAGATTTCCTTGTTCTCCCTAAACACTAAGTCTTTTTCCTTGTTGATTTGTGATGTGATTTTGCCCATTAAATAGACCATTCAGCCGCACCATTTAAATGATCACTCCATAAATCATTCTCTGACCCTATAGTCGTGCATGCCATTCAGACGTTGTATCGCTGGAGCATTTCTAGGTGTTGTCTATCTTTGTTTTTAACGTTTCAATTTAGTATTCTTTGTTTAATTGCTATCATGAGGAACTAAACCCCTTCTTAGCTAGGGGGAATTCGAAACTATGAGCATATATGTGATATGAATTGATTTTATCCAGTTGTGATTTTGTAGGTCATGAATGCAATTTGCTTAACTGTTTGATTGATATCTTATTCTTGTGTGTTGATTAAGGATGCATACTTAATTTGCATGCATGAATTCGATGCTAAAATATAGGGGAGTTTCACCTAATCGGTAAAAACTTATATATACAAGTAGTGAAGGTTGCTAGTCACAATCGCGTTAAGTAAATTCCTGGCAGGAGTGTCATGCAGTCATAGTCACGAATGTCATGTCAATGCTTATGATTTTCACGGAGCTTAATGATCTTTGATATGTATCTCTAGTATGCAATCATATAGGGAACTTGATAAGAATAATTTGGTTTGTGGCGGTACGTCCAATTCAATGAATTTAGGAAAATCTAAGGGTTAATGCGTGCAGTCACGGTTAATTTGGGCATTGTAATTCATGGTTTATAGAAAGAACAACTGGAAATCGATTTGTGTTGCATATTTGTCATGTGTGGAGAAGGAACCTCTAGCTATCCATTCACCCATCTAAATCACCAATTTTGTGTCTAGTTAAGTCTCGTTTTCAATTCTGTTTGTTTAAGTTTAGTTTCGTCTAAAACCAATCCCTTGCTTTCAAATTGAGTTAGTTTAGTCTAAATTCGTCAAAACTTGTGTTTTCTAGTCTTTTAAGTCAATTTGAGTCTTGAATTCGCTCAAATCAATCTTAGGTGTTAGTTTAGAGTCTAGATAACTTGTTTTGTGTGTTTTAGGTCTAGTTAGCTTATTTTGTGTCTCTAGAGTCCAGAAACTGTCCAATTGAGTTCTATTTGCTGTTTTAAGTTTGTTTTGAGTTGTTTAAGTCAAGTTAGGTTGTTTTAAGTTGTCTAGAGTTGAAATTCGTTTAAAAGTGATCCCTAGCACTTGTTTTCATTGTTTTGAGTCCAGTTTAGTGTTCTCGAATCTAATTTGTGTAGATTAGCAATCCCTCTAATTCCCGGCCTAGAACGATCCCTACTTACACATACTACATTGATAGGGTTTAAGTTTGGGTGCGATTTAATTTCACATCAATTTGCACTGTTTTAAGCATTCATCGGATAAAACAAGCATGCGTTTGAAACGCTTTGGAACTGAAGTAAATAAACACATAGAGTATGCCACTAAGGCGTTAAGAACGAGGTCTCAAAAAATTAAATGCTTATTTGGTGTCCAAAGTACACTATTTTTTTTGTTTGGAGTGTATTAGCATTGTTTAAAGCATTCGTGGGATAAAACGATCATGCGTTTGATACGATTTCAAACTTATGTGGGATAAAACAAACACATATAATATGCTATTAAGACTTTAATAATGAGTTCTCAAAAGATCAAAGCTTATTTGGGATCAAAAGTACACTATTTGTCCATTTGGATTGTATTTGTACTGTTTTAAGCATTCGTGAGATAAAATGAGCGTGCATTTCACAGGCTTTGGAACCTAAGCAAATAAACACATATAATATGCTGATAAGATGTTATGTGTTCTCATAAGAACAATTGCTTATTTGGGGTTAAAAGTTCACAATTTGTCCATTTGGATTGTATTTGCATTGTTTTAAGCAAACTTGGGATAAAACTAGATTGCGTTTTACACACTTTGGAACTTAAGAAAACAAACACATATAAAATGCTACTAAGACGTGAAGAATGAATTCTCAAAAGTTCAAACGCTTATTTGGTGTCAAAAGTAAATTATTTTTCGATTTGGAGTATATTTGCACTGTTTTAAGTGTTCATGGGATAAAATGAGCTTGCGTTTGACATGCTTTGGAACTTAAGCAAATAAACACATATAAGGGGTATTTGTACTGTTTTTCAAAAGATCAAATTCTTATTTGGTGTCAAAAACACACTATGTTTTTATTTGGAGTGTATTTGCACTATTTTAAGCATTCGGGGGATAAATTCAGCGTGTGTTTGACACGCTTTGGAACTTGATGCACGACATAGTGAATAGAAATCAAATAAAATGAAAAGGAAAACTGATATATAAGGTCCACTATCTCCTAGTGCAAGGAGATACCTGAAAACCCCAAAACCTCGTCTCTAGTACCAGCCTACAAAGTAGACACTAGAAGAACAAAGTAGAAAAATCTCTCACAAAGAGAAAGGCACAAACTGAGAAACAAATCTCTTTGAATATTTCATTCATCAACTAAAAGGTTCAACTCCTTCATCCTATAGAAAAATGTGGTATATAACCATTTTGTAAGTCATAAAAAGGCAATAAACATAAAACACCTAAACTAAAAATTACATAATCAAAGGCTATTATCAGTCATGAAAATGCCCTAGCTATTATCATTAACAAAAAAAAAGGCCTTGTAATTAACCTGACTAGCCATTTGTATTAAAACCTGATGCAGATATGATGGCTACTTCATATATGGATCGTTGGGATAAATTGAATGCTTAACATTATTAAGTAGGACTTAATAAATTCAATAATAGGTTGGGGCATTTTTTTTTGGCTATTTATAACAGCCAAGACGTTTTTATGGCTGATAATAGCCTTTCTTCATTTAATTTTCAATTTCCAATGTTATTAACTTTAAGGCCCCTTCGAATTCTGAACGTAAGTTACAAATTAGTGATAAAGGCCACTTCTTGCTGGAATGTTGGGAGTTGGACATTTTTTATTAATGAAATATTCAGAGAGATTTGTTTCTCATTTTGTGCCATTCTTTTTATGAGATTGTTCTGCTTTGTTCTTCTAGTGTTTACATTGTAGGCTGGTACGAGCGATGGAGTTTTAGGATTTTCAGGTCTCTCCTTGCACTAGGAGATAGTGGACCTTATATTTCAGTTTTTCTTTTCATTTTATTTTATTTCTAGTCGTTGTACCCTACATTAATTGGTTATTAGAGCTTGATTTACGTTCTTCAGGATGTTTTCAAGGCAAAATGTTCATTCCCAAGGAGATGAAATGGTAGAAATCAAGCAATCCATGGCTTGATGTGACAATCAGTTTGCATAAATGATGCATATGATGGAGGAAATTAGACTTCGACTTCCTGACAATCTGCTGCCAAATCATCGAGAAAAACAAAACCCTCCACCACCACCACCAGAGGGTTACGAGGAAGATTATGAAGAAGAACCTAGAGATTTAATGCATTTGTAGGTTTTGGGGCACGAAGGAGGCCATATATTCCCCATAGAGCAGCTGCTCGGGTGACTCAAAATAACAATAATCGCTAGGATTCTGGGTTTAAAATTGAAACCCCCAAGTTTCAAGGTGTGATGCAACCGGAGGATCTTTTAGATTGGTTGACTGCAGTAGATGACATCTTTGATTTCAAGGAGCTTCCAGAAGACAAAACGATGGGGTTGGTAGCCACTTGTTTTGCGAGAGAAAACATCAACTTGGTGGCAACAAGTTAAGGCCTCTCATATTCGAAAGGGGAAGCGAAAGATTCTAACATGGGAAAAGATGAAGAAATACATGCGCGCTGAATTTTTACCTCACAATTACACAAGATGTTTGTATATGCAGTTACAAAATCTTTGGCAACGCAATAAGTCAGTGAGTTCTTATGCAAAGGAATTTTACAATCTGCTTGCACGAATTGACTTGGTTGAGACCGATGACCAATTGGTGGCTCATTACATTGGAGGATTGCGCCAAATATTCAGGAGACACTAAATCTATATGATCCTTATAATGTATCTGAAGCATATGAAAAGGCTCTCTATATTGAAAAGCAAAGTAGTCGACATAATGCTTCTTCGTGAGGTTCTACAATAGCATCCCCTCCAGTGGCTTCCAAGACTATTGTCCCAACACCTACTGCCCCAAAGGTCATTTCTAGTGGAAGTTCTAATGCAAAGAATGTATCTACTTTTGGTGGAAAGTGTCATAAGTGTGGGAAACTTGGGAGAGATATTACACAATAAGCAATACATGACGGTGATGAAAATGAAAACCTAGAAGAGATATTACACGGGGACCAAGGGGAGACTCTTGTAGTTAAAGGAGTTTGATTCACTCTGCACAATAAGGATGGTCATTGGTTGCGTAGCAACAATTTTCATTCAACCTGTATAATTGGAGGGAAGGTTTGCAAGCTTATTATTAATGGTGAGATCTGTGAGAACGTAGTGGCAGAGGAGTCGGTGCAAAAGCTTAAGCTTGAAACCAAACTACATCCAAATCCTTATTAGCTCTCTTCGTTAAAACTTGGTAATAAGGTAAAGTTTCCATATGTTGTCTGATCCATTTCTTTCTTGCTAACAAGTACAGAGACAAGGTTTTGTGCAATGTGATTAACATGGATGCTTGCCATCTTATTTTGGGGAGATCATGGCAATATGATCGAAATGTTTTCTATGATGGGAGGAAAAATACCTACAGTTTTTCTTGGGTTAATAAGCGTATTGTGCTTGCTCCTTCTAAGGATTTTGAGCCTAAACCATCTAGTGGGGAAGGTTCTAATTTCCTTATTTATCCAAAGTTTATAACTGAAATGAAGCAAAGTGATGTAGTTTATGTGCTGGTTGGCAAAGAGAACCATTCAACACCAAATTGACTTGGTACCTGGATCGAGCCTTCTAAACAAAGCACACTACCGGATGAGCTCAACTGAACATGAGGATTTAAGATGACAAGTGGAGGAGTTGATCACAAAGGGTTTTATTCGAGAAATCTTAAGCCCTTATGCGGTTCCTGCCTTGTTGGTGCCAATGACTAATAAGACGTGGAGGATGTGCACTGTTAGTTGAGTGATCAACAAAATCATAATTAAGTATCGATTATCGTGCCAAGATTTGATGATCTTCTGACCAACTATGTGGTGCCACCATATTTAGTAAAATTGATTTGAAAAGTAGGTATCATTAGATTTGTATTACAGAGGGCGATGAATGGAAAATAGCTTTTAAGACCTGAGAAGGCTTATACGAATGGTTGGTCATGCTATTCAGGTTGACTAATGCTCCAAGTACTTTCATGAGAGTTATGAATCAGGTACTTCGGCCTTTTATTGGACCTTGTGTGGTGGTATATTTTGATGACATTCTTGTCTATAGCACATGTCATGTTCAGCAGTTACGGGAGGTGTTGTTTGTATTGCAAAAGGAGATATTTTAGGCAAATTTAAAGAAGTGTACATTCATGACTGATCACTTATTGTTCTTTGGATATGTTGTATCGAAAGATGGAATTTCTGTGGATAATAGAAAGGTTGAAGCAGTGACAATATGGCCTACAACACAATCCATACATGATGCATGAAGTTTTCATGGATTTGCCTCATTTTATAGAAGGTTTATTTCGTACTTTAGCACCATTATGGCTCCGATCGCCAATTGTATGAAAGGTGGAAAGTTCTCTTGGAATGGAGAAGCAACAGCTAACTGCAATCAAATAAAGAAAAAGCTGAGTTCAGTCTCGTTGCTCGTGCTACCTGACTTCTCAAAAGTTTTTAAGCTATCTTGCAATGCATCCAAGATTGAGGTTGGAGCTGCTCTAAGTCATGAAGGGAAGCGTATTGCTTATTTCAATGAAAAACATTGAAATATTGGAGGCACTATCTTATTTACGAAGAGTTTGTTATGTTCTCTGATCATGACTCTTTGAAGCATATAAACAGCCAGGAAAAATTGACAGTGAGGCATGCTAAGTGGGCAGCATACTTGCAAGAATTTACATTCGTCTTAAAGCACAAGGTTGGTGTGCAAAATCAAGTTGCAGATGCATTGTGTCGGAGAAAATATTTACTTAGCTCGATGAGAATTCAGGTATTAGGGTTGACACTTTAAAAGATTTATTGAAAACTAATCATTTCTTCTCTACAAGTATAGAAGATGATGAGGATGGAACTAGAACATATTATGTCTTGTATGAAGGGTTTTTCTTTAAAGAAAATGAACTTTTCATCCCGGAGTCTAGTTTAAGATTAAGGATCATACAAGACTTGCATAATGAAGGCCACGTTGGAAGGGACAAGACCTTTGAGTTTGTTTCTTTTCTTATTTGTTGCTTACCATGTGCAAATAAGTATATTGTTTTGTGGAACGATGTCGAATCTATTAAGTTTCCAAGGGCAAGGCGACCAACGCTGGATTGTACATGCCATTACCCATTCTTTCACAACCATGGGTGGATATAAGCATGGATTTTGTTTTGGGTTTGCCTTATACTCAGCATGGTGTAGACTCCATTTTTGTTGTGGTGGATCGATTTTCTAAAATGTCTCACTTTATTGCTTACAAGAACACAACAGATGCTTCAAAAGTTGCTGAGTTATTCTTTCGTGATGTATACCGAATTTAAGGGTTACCAAGTTCGATTATTTCTAATCAGAACACCAAATTTTTGGGTCATTTTTGGAAGAGCTTGTGGAAATTAGCTAATGGGCAAACAGAAGTTGTGAATTGCTCATTAGGGGACCTTTTACGATGCTTAGTTGGTGAGCATTTGAAGTCATGGGACCAAAAGTTGTGTATTACGGAGTTCACCTACAATCGTTTTGTCATTCACAACACCGGAATGTGTCATTTTTATATTGTCTTTGGCTTAATTCCATGAGCACCAGTTGATCTTGCTCCTGTACTAAATGTGAAAAGAATTAGTGGCAAAGCTGAAAGTTTTGTTGATAATGTCCAATAGGTCCATAACACGACTCACAAGGACTTTCAAGAAACATGTCAGAAATATAAAGCTTATGCAGATTCCAAAAGGCGAATGGTGGAGTTTGATGTGGGAGATTTTGTTTGGGCAATGTTGACAAAAGATCGTTTTTCAGCTGGAGAATACAATAAACTGTCTGCAAGGAAGATTGGGCCATATCAAATTCTTGAAAAGATTAACCCCAATGCTTATCGCCTAAAATTACCTAGCCATATTTGTACTTTTGATGTGTTCAATGTGAAACATCTCATTTCATTCAAATGAGACAACGAGGATATTGGAACTGCAAATTCGGGGGTGAATTTTCTCCAACTTGGAGACGATGATGTAGATATGATAGCTAGTTCATTTATCGGCATTTTTTTATCTACTCATAACAGCCATGACGTTTTTATGGTTGATAATAGACTTTCTTCATGTAATTTTGAATTTTCAGTGTTATTAAGTTAAAGGCCTTTTTGAATTCTGAATGTAAGTTACAAATTAGTGATAAAATCCACTTCTTGCTGGAATGTTGGGCGTTGGAAGTTTTTGATTAATGAAATATTCAGAGAAATTAGTGTCTACGTTGTAGGCTGATACTAGAGATGGGTTTTTGCGTTTTCAGGTCTAACCTCGCACAAGGAGATAATGGACCTATATATCAGTTTCCCTTTTTGTTTTATTTTGCTTCTAGCCATTGCACCCTCCATTAAAACCCTCTTTATTTCAGCACATGAATTCATCTTTTGATAATTTATGTGCTCCATTCCAAATGCATCTGCTCTTTTCTTGTCATGCGTCATTCTCTCATTCTCAAAGAAAAGTCGTCCTCGAGTTTTGTTTGGTCTTCCTCGATCTTTAGGATGACCAACCAATATTTTCCAGTTAATCCATATTAGCAAATGAAACTTCAGAAATTTCCAAGTGTTCTTTCCCCCAAATTCATGCAAGTTCCATTGCTGCCTTCCAAACCATGTATTATTTAATCTATTCATAATGTAACTTGACTTCAAAGCATACAAGTACGTGTTCCAAATAGTTTTCTAGTGATGAATAGGTTTCAAAGAGTAATCCAAAGGTTTTCTCATGATGTCACGAGCAATGATGTCACGGGCAATGAAATCTTCCCATACATAATCCTGATACAAATGCGAAGCTATTACCTCTTTATGAAACTGGACTTGGAAGGATTCATCCATTGTAGGCAAAAAAGTCATTATAGTACTCATAAAAAATTGGTGGAGAGTACAAATCAACAAACTTCTCAAAGACTTCTAAATCTTCCTCATAGAAAAAATTATTATCAACTTCGTCGATAAATTCCATATGTTCAACTTTTGTTTCAAATCCAGTGGCGAGAAGTTTTTCAACCTCAAAATATAAACCACCATAAATGTCACAAGAACCATCTGGAAAACTATCGAACTTTGGAGGAAGATCAAGATTTATAAATTTGTCACCTAAAAATTCCAACGAGTTAAATCCAAACCAAAAATGGCTGACAAAGTAGTCAGTGTTTAAAGTCATTTTCGTGCAATTTCCGGTTCTAAGGACAAAGTATGCAAAAAGGTGCATTTGGGAGCCTTTTGGAGCAAAATTGGGCTTGGAATGGATATCACATGCTTGGAGCAAAAGGAATGAACGAAATTGAAGACCTAAAGATGCTAGGATTCCTAGTTGATGAAGGATTCCTAATTGAAGAAGGATTCCTAGAAGAATGAGGATTCCTACTCACACAAGGATTCCTACTTGAAGTAGGAAAGTTAAGCCAAGGTTTCCTATTTTGGTTTGACCTTTCCTAATCCTAAATGTCTCTAAGTTCCAGCAACATTGATGGCCTCTTATGCATTCTAGGACACTAACCCTATCTAAACTTGCCTTAGAAGTCCTTGCCGCACCTTGTCTTGTTTTCCTTTTCCTTGCCGTGCAAGGGAGGCTCCCCTTGCCTATTTTCTGCACACAAACACATTCCCTTTTCATACTCATCCTTGCCGCACAAGGGGAAGGATTTTCCTCCTTCTTTTGTGTCCCAAAAACATTCCCTTTTGCATCCTTAAATCTGCCGCACCTTATTTACCTATTCCCCTTGGATTTTCTGATTCTTTTCTTCCTTATTCAATTAGGGGACAAATTAGGTAAGTTCCTTAAGCCTTTCCTGAACCCTAGCCAAATTCCTCTATATATATATATATCCCTCTATTCCGCACCATACACACTTTACATACCCTAGACACAATTTCTGTCCATCCTCTCCCTTGCCGCAACCTTCTTCATCCCTAAACTTCCATCCCTTCATCCAAACACATCAAACCATATCTATAGTGACTTGTGCGGTAGCAAGAGGAGAAGAAGAAGGGCCTTTGACGTTTCAAGCTTGAAGATTGGAGCGTTTTAGGTGTACTTCGTTCTATGTTTATAATGTTTAATTTCTGTTTCTTTTGCTTTGCTGTGAACATGAGTGGCTAAACCCCTCTTGGCTAGGGGTGATTTCAAAGCCATGATTATGTGTGTAATATGAGTTGATAATTCCAGTTATGAATTCTTGAATCGTGAATGGAATTGGATTAACTATTTGATTGATAACTTATTTATGTTTGTTGATTGAGGGTCGACACTTAATTGGCATGCATAAATCTGATGCTAGAGTGTAAGGGAATTTCACATAATCGTTATAAACTTACATTCATATGTAGTGAAGGTCACTGGTCATGATCGTGTTAAGTTCAATTCCGAGCATGAGTAACATGATGTCATAGTTGCAAGTGCTTTGTCAATGCTTATGGTTTTCATTGAACGTAATGATCTTTGATTGTATCTCTATTATGATGTCATGTATGGAACTTTTAGAGAATGCTTTGGGTTGTCGAATAATATCATCCAAATATAAGGAAAATTTGAGGGTTAACTAGTAATGTCATGGTAAATTTGGGGCATTGCCGTTCATAATTCAATGAAAGAGTAACTGGAAATCGATTCGTTTGCATACATATCATGTGTAGAGAAAAAGCCTCTAGCTAACTCATCATCCATTCAATTTCCCAAAATCGTTTTAAAATCTGTTTTTAAGTTAGAATCTGTTTTGTTTCTTTGAATTCGTCCAAAACAAAACCCCCCCCTTTACTTTCTTGTTTCAAAGTGTCTAAAATTTGTTTAGTTTGTGTTTTAAAGTGTTTTGAGTCAACCTAAAACCTTATTTTCGTCCAAAGTTGTGTTTAGAGTCAGAAACTGCCTAGTTAGTGTTTTTAGGCAGTTTTTGAAGGGAAATTATGAGATTTATGAGGGATTTCTAGTGACTAGCATGCATATACAATTCAAAATTTATATACATAAGCAACGGAAGCATATTATCCCATATTATCAAAGCTATAGTCATGCAAATCCTCTTCAAGAAGCATAGGTTCATAGTTGATGCATCAAAACAAAATATTGAAGAACAAAGTGTAGGTGAAGTTTTATACCTCTTGATCTAGACCTTAGACCAAGGATGGACCACCTCCAAGCTCTTTGTTCTTGGAACTCCTTGAGCCTAGCCTCCCTCCTTGACTCCTCCACCTTGTTGAAGTGTGAGCTCCTTGGTTCTCGTCTAGTCCCCAAGGTAGAAGTGTTGGAAATATGCCCTGAAAGTCAATCTTTGGAAGAAACTTTTCAGGACATTGAATTAATGTATACATATGACTCTTATACATCGGAAGGCAAAGATACTAACTAGGACTATCTCAATAAACGAAATATGTCCTAAATAGTGAATCCATGGACAATGGATCGATTGAAGAAGTAATCTAATGATGTTAGACTACAGAGACCTTCTTCACATAACCATCATGTCCAAAAGGTTCCTGGTCATAGGATTGTCGGAGGGATACTGACAATGCATAGATCAGTACATACTATGTCCCCTTCAAATGGAAGGATGGAAAGTCTCTTCCCATTCGTGTTGAGACACTAGGACAAGTATGTAGGTGCTCATTGAGGGAATGAGTTCACTGAACACAATCGAACGAGAGTACTTGCATGGAGGTCTACTCACATGTCAAGCAAGTAACTCTAATAGTTGGAATAATGTAACTAATTGGTGGGCTTTTTAAACCGCACAAATTTAACCCTCTTTTTGACAGTTGTAGTAATGATGTAAGTAGGGTATCGTTCTAGGCCGGGGATTAGGAGGGATTGCTAATCTACTCTAAATTAATTTAAAAATATTAAATAAGACTCAAAAATACAAAACTAGGCTAAAAACTCTAATAATTCAAAACACACTAAAAATGACTCAAAATAATGAAAGCAATTTAAAATAAAAACTAGGAAATTAATTAGACGGAAATTAAATTAAAAGATTAAAAATAATAAAAACTAGCTAAATAATAATATTATAATAATGGGGGGATTGATTTTTTTGATGAAACGTAAATTAAACTTAAATAAATTACAAAATTGACAAAGACATAAAATAAAAGTAAAATGATAGACGACGGATTGGCTAGAGGGTTTTTCTCCACACATGACACGTAAGCAACCTAAATTGATTTTCAGTTGTTCTTTCAATAAATTGTAAATTTCAACGCCCCAAATTAACCGTGAATTGCACTAGTTAACTTTCAGATTTTCCTTAAGTTAATGGATTGGATGATTGCATACGACAACCCAAAACATTCCCCACAAGTTCCCTACATGAATTGCATAATAGAGATACAAGCGAAAATCATTAAGTTCTATGAAAACCATAAGCATTGACGAGGCACTTATTACTATGAATTGCATGAAACTTATGCCAAGAATTTACTTAACGCGATTGTGACTAGCAACCTTCACTACTCATGAATATAAGTTCATAACGATTAGGTGAAATTCACTTATATTCTAGCATCAAATTCATGCATGTAAATTAAGTATGCATTCTTAATCGACAAACATAAATAAGTTATTAATCAAGCAGTTAAGTAAATTAAATCACAACTCAGAAATCACAACTGAAATTACCAATTCAAATTACAAATATAATCATGGTTTTGAATTATCCTCTAGCCAACACAAATTAATTATACATTATTAAAACAGAAATTAAAACAGAAATTAAAAACAAAAGTTGGAGAGATTAAACCGAAACGGAGATTTGTAAAAATCTGTGCACTGCACAGACTGTTTTCAATTGCACCGTGTGTAATCCCCTGTTTTCTGTCTTTCTTTCTCGCACAAATAGGCACTGCACCTCTGATTTCCGTGCACCTGACTTGCTCGGTGCCTTCTGTGCGCAGCCCAAAAACACAGGCAGCTTTGCCTCTTTCTTTCTCTCGGTGAGAGCTGCTCAAATTGAAGCTGGCCCCCTCCTCGCTTCTGTCTGTCCCCGCCGCTCGGTCGACTTCTGTTTTTCTGCTCACCGTGTATTTTTGCTGCTCCTTTGCGTCTATATTTTCTGTATCGCTGCCTTCTATGGCAGCTTGTTTCTGTCCTCCCTCCCCCAGACTGGTTTTCCACCTTCTCCCCCTTGAACCCCTGCGATATTCTCTCTTTTATTCCCCTCGTAGCTTTTATTATTTTTTTATTTATCTCATCATGAGCTTCTCGCTGGCTTGTGCTATTTTATCCCCACCGACTTGGCCATGGCTCCTCTTTTAATTAGTGCAGATATGCATGTGCCTTCCACCAACGTACTCTCTTAGCTTGTTTATTCCCTTTAGGTATTCTTTTATTTTCAGTTTGCAAGCTGGCAGGCCATTCCTCTTTTCTTTTCAAAACCCCTCAAACATGCTGATTGCCCCACTCTTTTGTTTGCTGTCCGCATGTGCTATCCTTTTCATTTTGGAATTCCTAGCAAAAACAGATACGAGATACATAAATGCAGTGCTCATAATAAATTCTTTCATGATCTTTTTAGACATGTTTATTCTCATCAAGCACTTTCTTAAATTTACTAACCAAATAGAGTGGGTAAGGAAATTTTGACGAATTTAACACTTAAAATTTCACTTATTCTATTTTTATTTTCTTTGCATAACAAATTCTATAAAACACAAAAACAATGTAAATAGCTCAAAAATATAAGGAACTAACGAAGAAAAGACGAGTAAATTTGATGTAAAAATATATATAAATATGATCCGATCACTAATCCTTTGACCTGAGACATCATTGATGTCTAATGGTTAGGTCCTTGATCTTTGACCATGTCAAATGACATTCCATTTGGAGAGTCCACGGCATTCTTGGGATCAAGCTATCTAAACATGTAGGCATGTGAATGGTCAACAAGGGATCTCTAATCCTCGTTAGAGGAGGATACTCTAAGATATGATTCGGAAATCTTCGGCCGAAGTATTGAGCGTGGTTAAGGAAAGTGTTCCTATACGACTCATGTGAATCATATAACAACGTATAATCACATTAGGGGTTTGACATATTAAATCCATACCCTAGTGATGTGATTAAGAGTATTGTATTGGGGAAGGATCGAATTGCATTGTAATTCCAACTGAATGGGTTCTCTGAATAACTTCTACATTAGCTTGGGTAGCCATGACATATGTTTAGATGTCACTCATGGCTTGTGAGTTCTTCTAGATGACTAAATGTAATCGTCAAAGAAGAACGTGAATTAAAAGCAAGTTTTAATTCAACAAGTGATTGGATTAAATCAATTGGATCGATGCCAATCATCTCACTGCCTTGCTAATTAGAACCTAAAAGATTGTTCACCAATACACTCTTGTAGTGAGTAATCAATGGATGATGAAATAATTAATTGGATTAATTGGGTGTGGCGATTAATTTAGAAAGTCTAAAGAAATCATAAAAGCGATAAAAGATCGTTTTGGACTTAAAGAAACATTCGGGTTTAATTGGGCCTATTGGGCCTAAACCCATTGGGCTTTTATTTAAGCATTGGATGACTTAAAACAATAAAAGCCCAAAGCCCAAAATATCACACCAAGGCCGGCCACTTTGAGGAGGTGGGAGAAGTCAAATGTTGACTTGCTTCCTTTTGCCTATAAATACAACTTTATAGAGAAATATCTCCTAGGGTTTTTGTGTGTTCAAAACAATTTAGAGAAAAAGAAAATATCTCTCTAAGAACACCAACAAGGGCCGGCCACCTTTGGGGAATTTTAGCTAAACATTTAATCTCCCCTTAGGTCATTCCTTCATCCTTTTCTCACTACACTAGTGGGTGAGGATCTTTAGAGGTTTTCTCCTTGAAAACTCTAAGAGAACCTTGGAGCACTCATACATACAAAGTGGAGGAGGCAAGGAGGAAAGCTAGGCTCAAAGACTTTGAGGAGCAAAGGTCTTGGAGGTGGTCCATCCTTGGTCTTAAGAGTAGATCAAGAGGTACTAATCTACACCTCAACTTTGTTCTTCAATAAAATAATTTGTGATGCATATTACATAAACCTATGCATCTTGAAGGGGATTTAAAATGGCTAGAGTAATAAATTTAATTGTTAACATGCTTCCGCTATTTTGTATATATATATAATGATTTGTATATGCATGCTAGTCACATGAAATCCCTAATGAAACTCATAATTTCCTTCAAGTGGTATCAGAGCCAAAGGTTTATGTATTATGTGTCCTTTTGGATTTTATGCATATGGGTTTTAATTTTATGTTTTGAAATATATGTTCTTCATTTAAAGTATGTTTATCTTTTGTTTTTCAAGTGTTGAAAAATGTTAGTCAATAAGTTGAGAAAGATATGCATGTAAAAAGGTGTTTTATATGCATGAATGAAGAATGAGTTTAAAACAAAATTTTGGGGTTTTAGGGTCTAAGGGGGCACGGCAAAGATTGCCATTTTGCATGTGTTTGTGTTTTTTATTTTGAATCACACACACACTCTTTGGTGCTAGGGAAAAGTGTTCTTGTCACTTTTGTTTTTGGTTTTGTGAAGAAATCACCAAGAATATGAAAATCTTGAAATTATGTTCATGGTTTTGTTCTTGGTGTTTATGTTTTGATTTTGGTGAAAATGACTTTGTTTAAGCTTATAAAATTGTTTTATGGATTTGGGTGATATATTAATCATCTATATGTTTTATTAATGTAATTTTAATCCTAGACTTCTCTAGGATATTTTCATCAAAAACCTTGCAAAATATCCTTAAAGCAAAACCAAGTGACAAGCAAAATTTTGATTTTTCTTCCTTGCATTGAATGAAAGCATGGTGGGTGAGACTTTGCTTCTCCCCACCATGATGGCCGGCCACCCTATGACAAAACCCACATGGGTGGGTTTTGTGTTTTTTGATAAAAAGTTGTTTTACTTTTGAGTATTTACACTTTGGCCCTTAACTATTGCATATTTGCATTTAGGCCCCTACTATTTGGAAAAGTTAAAATATTTGATTTTAATTTTGTTTATAGTTTAAACTCATCATTTAATTATGCCCATATGCACTAAATCTAATTGTTTATGTTGCATTCCTATTTGATTATTTAATGTGATTAAGTAGTTAGAAAAAGGGTGACTATGGACTTAAGCCTTAAACGATAATTGAGCTATATGATAAGGCGAAAAATTCAAATTGTTTGAACCATGGGAATGTGTTTTAATTACTGTTTTAATTGGACCTTATAATGTTTGACATTAATCTAGCTCTCCCTCTTAGTATATGTAATTTGTAGGAATTTGTACAAATCGGTTTGTAATTCTTATTACTTCTTAATCTCTTTTAGTTAGTGGATTCCCTCTAGTACTAGACTAGAGTTTCTTTAACTATTGGTAAGGAGACATATTTAAAAGAGGGTTTTGACATGAGACAAAAGATTAAATGGGTCCAATGCCCTAATTAGCAATGATTGATTGTCTTTCATTTCTAATGGCTCAATGAAAATGTTTTAATTGGATTGATAAGCACGTAATTAAATTGACACAATATCCCTGAGATCTTATTCAACAATGTTGGCTCGTTGTTGCAATAACCAATTAAGTCCATGGTCATCCAAGAGCCTAAGATAACTATAAAGTCCAAATTCAAAGGATTGCAAAATCTTAGTAGTAGTAGTTACTTCCAATATTTAAAAAAATTCGTTTTTGATATTGATTTGTTTTCTCAAAACAAATAGTGGGAGTATCATACGCTACTAAACTATAATGAACACAATTAGTAGTTATACGTATCTCCAATATTTTGAAAAATGTTTTGATATTGATTTGTTTTGTAAAACGAATAGTGGAGATTACATATGCTACTAATTTCATTAAACTTTGGACTAGTAGTTATAATGGGACACAATTTATTTGAATATGTTTAAATAAATAAAATTGATGAGACCTTAAAATCCCTCAACCAACATGCAATATTAAGTTGAAAGCGTAGAGGTGCTTTTGAACACTTCTTCGTGGCCTTCCACCATGGTAGCCTCCAATCGTTTATGACTTGTGCACCGCCTTCACCCTATCATGGGGGAGTGCAAAGTACATGCTTATAAGTCAGGAGGAGTCTATTTAAAAAGCATTTTGATGTGGTGAAAAATAGGCAACGAGTGTAGCCAACATCGTATCATCGTGAGGTTATACTTGGACCCCTATCTAAACCGGCATGGTGGGAATGAACTTAACTAAGAAGAAATAATGCCAACATCGTATCATCGTGAGGCATTCTTCTCTAGAGGCCAAATTGATGGGTAATCACAAAACGTTGTTGTGAATGGGTAAATGTACCCTCTCATTATTATTTTGCTATCCAACATCGTATCATCGTGAGGTGCGCATAGTAATAGTGAGCCTCCCATAACCCGCTAGGAGCTTTCTTTGAAATCTCCCGGATTCCATCATGGGGGATATGGAATTTGCCAAAAATGGTGGGTGATGTCATTCGGTTTAAAGACCCGAATCGTATGACTTAATCAACAATCAAACTAATTTATTTATTGTTTATGTATATAGATATGGTTGGAAGCACACTCGCGAAAATACTCGACAAACATTGCCTCGAGGGGCACAATTTCCCATCCTGGTTTCGTAATGTCAAGATTCTCCTAACGTTGGAGAAGATTGTTTACGTCCTAGACAAGGCCCCACCTCACATACCTCTTGAGCCTGACGCCTCTGAGGATGAACGTGCTAAGTATGACAAGCACGTTGAGGACGACACGCAAGCCAAGTGCTATCTGTTGGCTTCCATGAATGAGGAGCTACAGAGACAGCATGAAGGCATGGACAGTGCATCCTCCATCATACTCCATCTTACGGAGTTATATGGTGAAGGGACGCGCAATCGTCGCTTCAGCACTGTCTGTGAACTTGTCAAGACCAAGATGGTCAAAGGGGCTCCAGTGCATCAACATGTACTGAAGATGATAGGATTCATAGAACAATTGGAGAGCCTTGGAACTCCACTTGACGGGGAATTGGCCCAGGACTTCATTTTGGCTTCTCTTTCTGATTCATTCTCGCAGTTCGTAATGAACTACAACATGAATAAGATGGATAATACTCTCTCTGAGTTGCTAAACATGTTAGTGACTGCTGAGAAGACTATGAAGAAAGAGAACGTTGTAGGGACTTCTGCAGTAGTCTACAACAAGCTATCCTCTTCCACTCCTAAGCCGCAAGGCAAAGGAAAAGGGAAAGAGAAGAAGTCTACCACTCCTAAACCGAAAGGTGGAGTGAAGAAAAAGAAGGCGATGGAGCCCAAGGGGACTTGCCACCACTGTGGAAAGGAGGGGCATTGGAGGAGGAATTGCAGGTTCTACCTTGCAACTCTAAAGAACAAGCCAAAAGGTATGGTTTAATGTTCTTATCTTCAATTCTAATTGTTAGATCTTCTAAATGTTTATATTTTGATATAACGTGCTAATCACTCGTATAATTGTATATAGGTGAAGGAGGCAAGTAGAAGAAGAACAAGCAAGGAAAGGTGGAGAAGGGTTCGGCCACCATTGTTTTTGCTTACTACTTAGGAAGTTTTAATTTAGGCATTTAAAGAAAGTCTTTGAAACTTTCTTATTTTTGTAAAGAACTTATAATATGGCTTCATGTGATGGAAGACCACTATAAATGCCTAAATGAAGGCATTTAATTAGTCTCTAAATGTATAGAGCTAATTCTTTTTGTATTAAAACATTTTTGAATGTTTACATCATCACATCAATGTAATGTGATATATGCCTTCTAAATATATATGATATTTCCTTTAAAGTAGTGTTATGAATTGAATATTGTCTTGTTGTATCCTTGTTGAGATACAAGACTTATATCACTTATTGTAATGTGATAAACAAAAACTTTAGACTTATCAATTATGGATAGACCTCATATGTTGGACATAGAAGGATACAATGAATCTATAGATTTGGTTCCAAATGTCTACCTATGAGTTCTATATGAATTGACAAAAGTCTAGAGATTCCTTTCTTAATGAAAAGGAAGATCACATTATGGTGATATAAGAAACAAGAAAAACGTATCTTGTAAGGTTATCACTTAAACCACAAACAAATCAAGATCACTCTTGATACAATTAATAGTTTTGAACAATTGATTGGGCATTCTTAAAGTTGTTTTAGAATGACAAGTATGTTAGTGATTAAACCAAGAATGAAGTGTCTAAATCAATAAAATGTTTAAATGACTTTAGTCACTTAAATAACAAGACTTTATCTTAATGAAGATTGAAAGAATTAAGCTTGAAAGTTTTTTTTTTTAAGCTGCTACACAATGTCCTCTACCAATATACTCCACGTTTATACATTTTTTGAATGTATGAAGTAATTTTTCATTAAAGTCATGAAAAACAGTGGGAGGTGAGAAATTGGATATAAACTTGAATGTGATTGTTTTATCGTTGTCTAAACAATGATGGTGCATGACTATTGTTGAGTTTCTATGTCCTTAGTAGAAGCCATGCTTTCACTAAAGACTTAGATAATTCTCATATGACTACATTAAGGTCTTAGTATGACTAAAACTTGAATAATGGTGTATGACACCATATAATTTAAATGAATGGACTTGATAAAACAGGTCATACATTTTGGAATTACTTAAAGAAGCAATTCTTTTATTAATCATTCGTTTAAATAAACTTGTGTTAGCTAGGGTTGTTGATAGTCTCAAAATTGTTGAGACATCATTAAACAAGCTAATGGATCTAAATGATTGTCAAAAGATCCAGACCAAGTTAGTGGGAGCAATAAACATTCAATCAAAGAAAATATAAGTATTTAGTTTTGATTGAATACTTAGTTACAAGAAGGCCAGTGGGAGTGATGTCATAATTTGAATAACTAGATATGAATGAAGTCTATTTGATAGACTTGATAAAACATAAATGTTACTCAAAAATGACAAATTTATGATACGCTCAATTTTGAAGTATTGACTTGAAAAATTGAATGTGTCATAAAATCACAAAAGGGACACATGTATGGACTTGTGAAATGATATCCAAAGGTGTAGAACCACATAGGGTTGTCACTCTAAGATATTACTGTATCCCAGGATCAGAACCATAGCAACTGAATGAGTATTATTGCCTTTAAGAAAGGAACATCAGAGTGGGACTCTGGAAGCGTGTATTCACTTAGGTTATGGACCAAAGTGAAAAATAATCCATTTTTGTAAATGGAACTTCATAATAGATGAAGTACTAATCATATAAATGAATTGATAGTATTGTACTACAATGGTCTCAAAGATTGGAGCAAAGTTTGTATAAAATATACAAACGAAATATATGACGATATATAGTTTTAGAAACTGCTTCAAAAGGTATTTTGAATGGAAAGGGTTCTTATAGAACCAATGATTGAATCCAAACCATAAGGTCGTTAGTTGAACACTACGACGTAATGGGGCGATAGCTCAAGCCATGGAATCAAGGTCTCATCAAAGTATTCGAACACAAGAAAGAGACATCATCAAATGTTTTGAAGACATTTGATAAGTAAATCCCTTTTAGAGTTAAAAGGGGATTTTATACATAACCAAGTAAACCTACGAGCATAAGCTCACTCAACTAGCATGTATTAGATACACTAGTGATTGACTTTAGTGCAAGTGGGAGATTGTTGGAAATATGCCCTGAAAGTCAATCTTTGGAAGAAACTTTTCAGGACATTGAATTGATGTATACATATGACTCTTATACATCGGAAGGCAAAGATACTAACTAGGACTATCTCAATAAACGAAATATGTCCTAAATAGTGAATCCATGGACAATGGATCGATTGAAGAAGTAATCTAATGATGTTAGACTACAGAGACCTTCTTCACATAACCATCATGTCCAAAAGGTTCCTGGTCATAGGATTGTCGGAGGGATACTGACAATGCATAGATCAGTACATACTATGTCCCCTTCAAATGGAAGGATGGAAAGTCTCTTCCCATTCGTGTTGAGACACTAGGACAAGTATGTAGGTGCTCATTGAGGGAATGAGTTCACTGAACACAATCGAACGAGAGTACTTGCATGGAGGTCTACTCACATGTCAAGCAAGTAACTCTAATAGTTGGAATAATGTAACTAATCCTTTAACCTGAGACATCATTGATGTCTAATGGTTAGGTCCTTGATCTTTGACCATGTTAAATGACATTCCATTTGGAGAGTCCACGGCATTCTTGGGATCAAGCTATCTAAACATGTAGGCATGTGAATGGTCAACAAGGGATCTCTAATCCTCGTTAGAGGAGGATACTCTAAGATATGATTCGGAAATCTTCGGCCGAAGTATTGAGCGTGGTTAAGGAAAGTGTTCCTATACGACTCATGTGAATCATATAACAACGTATAATCACATTAGGGGTTTGACATATTAAATCCATACCCTAGTGATGTGATTAAGAGTATTGTATTGGAGAAGGATCGAATTGCATTGTAATTCCAACTGAATGGGTTCTCTGAATAACTTCTACATTAGCTTGGGTAGCCATGACATATGTTTAGATGTCACTCATGGCTTGTGAGTTCTTCTAGATGACTAAATGTAATCGTCAAAGAAGAACGTGAATTAAAAGCAAGTTTTAATTCAACAAGTGATTGGATTAAATCAATTGGATCGATGCCAATCATCTCACTGCCTTGCTAATTAGAACCTAAAAGATTGTTCACCAATACACTCTTGTAGTGAGTAATCAATGGATGATGAAAATAATTAATTGGATTAATTGGGTGTGGCGATTAATTTAGAAAGTCTAAAGAAATCATAAAAGCGATAAAAGATCGTTTTGGACTTAAAGAAACATTCGGGTTTAATTGGGCCTATTGGGCCTAAACCCATTGGGCTTTTATTTAAGCATTGGATGACTTAAAACAATAAAAGCCCAAAGCCCAAAATATCACACCAAGGCCGGCCACTTTGAGGAGGTGGGAGAAGTCAAATGTTGACTTGCTTCCTTTTGCCTATAAATACAACTTTATAGAGAAATATCTCCTAGAGTTTTTGTGTGTTCAAAACAATTTAGAGAAAAAGAAAATATCTCTCTAAGAACACCAACAAGGGCCGGCCACCTTTGGGGAATTTTAGCTAAACATTTAATCTCCCCTTAGGTCATTCCTTCATCCTTTTCTCACTACACTAGTGGGTGAGGATCTTTAGAGGTTTTCTCCTTGAAAACTCTAAGAGAACCTTGGAGCACTCATACATACAAAGTGGAGGAGGCAAGGAGGAAAGCTAGGCTCAAAGACTTTGAGGAGCAAAGGTCTTGGAGGTGGTCCATCCTTGGTCTTAAGAGTAGATCAAGAGGTACTAATCTACACCTCAACTTTGTTCTTCAATAAAATAATTTGTGATGCATATTACATAAACCTATGCATCTTGAAGGGGATTTAAAATGGCTAGAGTAATAAATTTAATTGTTAACATGCTTCCGCTATTTTGTATATATATATAATGATTTGTATATGCATGCTAGTCACATGAAATCCCTAATGAAACTCATAATTTCCTTCAAGAAGACCTCTAAAGATCCACACCCATTAGTGTAGTGAGATAGATAATGGAGTAACCACAAGGAGGAAAGATGGTTAGTGTTTCCTCCAAGGGGTTGCTGACCTTTGTGTGTTAGAGAGAGAGAGACTTTTCTTTTCTTTTGTTTTGTGAACACACAAAAACCCTAATGAAACTTTTCATTAAACTTCTCTTTTAAATGAAAAAGAAACTAGTCAACATTTTGACCTTTCTCTCTCCTTGTCTCTTCCCTTTGGCCGGCCTCACTTGTTATTGTTTGGGCTTTGGGCTTTTATTATTTTAAGTCATCTTATGCTTGAATAAAAGCCCAATGGGTTTAGGCCCAATAGGCCCAAATAAACCCGAACTTTTCTTTAAGCCCGAAACGATCTTTTATCGCTTCTATGATTTCTTTAGACTTTCTAATTAATCATAACACTTAATTAATCCAATTAATTAACTCCATCATCCTTTAGTTATCTCATCACAAGAGTGTATCAGTGTACAATCGTTTTAGGTTCCAATTAGCAAGGCAGTGAGGTGATTGGAATCAATCCAATTGATTAGTACTTATCCAATCACTTAGTGAATTAAAACTTACTTTTAATTCTCCTTCTTCTTTGATGATTACATATTTAATCATCTAGAAGAACTCATAAGCCATGCGTGACATCTAACCATATATCATGGCTACCCAAGCTAATGTAGAATTTTGTCGGAGAACCTATTCAGTTGGAATTACAATGTAATTCGATCTTTCTCTAATACAATACTCTTAAGCACATTACTAGGGTATGGATACTTAATGTCAAACCCCTAATGTGATTATACTTAGTTATATGATTCAATTGAGTCGTATAGGAACGTTTTCCATCATTACGCTCGATACTTCGGTCGAAGATTCCCGAATCATATCTTAGAGTATTCTTCCTTTCATAACAAGGATTAGAGATCCTTTGTTGATCATTCACATGCCTCTGAGAATAAATCACTGACCCCAACAATGCATAGAACACATCCAAGATGAGATGTGGTTATGTCTCATTATCAAATGATCAGCAACGTATCCTCAAGACAACTATGATGTCTCAGGTCAAAAGATTACTTACACATTCCAACCGGTAGAGTTACTTGCTTGACATGTGAGTAGACCTCCATGCAAGTGCTCTCTTTTGATTGTGTTCAGTGAACTCATTCCCTTAACGAGCACCTACATACTTGTCTTAGTGTCACTACACGAATGGCATGAGACTTCCTATCCTTCCTATTTGAAGGGGACATAGTATGTACTGGTCTATGCATTGTCAGTATCCCTCTGACAATCCTACGACCAGGAACCTTTTGAACATCATGGTTATGTGAAGAAGGTCTCTGTAGTCTAACATCATTAGATTACTTCTTCCATCGATCCATTGTCCATAGATTCACTATTTTGGACCTATATCATTTATTGAGATAGTCCTAATGAGTGACTTTGCCTTTTGCTGTATTTAGAGTTATCTATACATACAGACAATGTCCTGAAATGTTTCTTCCAAAGATTGACTTTCAGGGCATACCTCTAACAGTTTTGAGTGTTTTTAGCTTGTTTTGAGTCTTGTGAATCTGTTTTGAGTTCCTTAAGTCTATTTAAACGTTTTTAACTTTGTTTTTATGTTTTTGAGTCAGTTTAGAGTCGATTAGCAATCCCTCCTAATCCCTGGTCCAGAACGATCCTTACTTGCATCTTTACTACAATTTGACAACAAGAGGGTTAATTTGTGTGTTAAGTTAATTTTCACATCACATTTTGGCGCCGTTGCCGGGGATTAGCAACTTTGCTAATCTCCTATTGTTTCTTTCTATTTCTTTTTAATATATTTTCGTTTTAGTTCCTGACTTTGTTTTGTTTTTGTTTTTAGGTACTAGTTTATGACTAGAAGTTCAAAACTTGTTCGTGAGCACATCCTTGACTTTGACTACGATTTTGAGCGGACTTTGAGGAAAAAAAACATTAACAAGACCCTAACCCACCTTCTTCTAGCTCTACATCCAAGTTTGAAGAAGTAGGAGAGGAAGAAGCACCCACGACACAGGTTGTGGAGGAAGCCCAAGTCATGGCAGCGGACAATCGAACCATCAAAAAACTTTCTGCCTCGGGTGTGGGCAATGCAATGCCTCTATGTATCCAATACCCCACGGCTGCCTAAGGGAAGACAGAGGAGTTCGAATTAAAGTCAAGCTTGTTGCATCACATTCCGAAGTACCATGGGATGTCCATGGAGGATCCAAACAAGCACTTGAAGGAGTTTGAAGTGGTTTGTTCAAGCATGACCCCGGTGAATGTTGATGGCAGCATCTTGAAGATGAAGGCTTTTCCATTCTCTCTAATGGACAAAGCTAAGGATTGGTTGTATGAACTAGTACCTGGGACAGTTACATCTTGGGATAGTATGAAAAGAGCATTCTTGGGGAAGTTTTTCCCAACTTCAAGAGTCATTCTCTTGAGGAAACAGATTAGTGGTATCCAACAAAATCAAGGTGAATTGTTTCCATCTTATTATGAACGTTTTAAATCTCTTGTTGCTTCATGTCCACAACATCAAATGAAGGAAGAGCTGCTCATTCAATATTTCTACGAAGGACTCCTTCCCATGGAACGCCAAATGCTAGATGCCTCGACGAGTGGTGCGTTGGTGGACAAGACTCCGGTGGCTGCCAAAACTCTAATTGCAAACCGAGCACATAATGCACAATAATATGAGGGTGTTGGACAAAGAGAAGGCCCACAGCAACAAAGTGTGAATGAGGTAAGTGCAATTTCTGATATTCAATCACAATTAGCTAATCTTACCTCTCTTGTGTCATAGGTTGTAATGGGGTCAAAAACACAAGAAAATCAAGTCTACACCATGTGATCTATCCAAGGGCATTTATCCGAGACATGCCTCATTTGATAGAGAATGGAGGATGGGAATCTGCCAATGCTATTGGATTCCAAGGCCAAAACCAAACCAAATATGACCCATACTTCAACACCTACAACCCTGGATGGAGAGATCACCCTAATACAAAGTGGAGAGAGCCCCAACAATCTGCACAACAAAGGGGATTTCAACAAAACCCCCCTGGATTCCCATGGCCATACCAACAAACCCAACCACAATCCTCCCAAAATAACTCAGGTTCGTCTTTTGATAATTATCAAGTTATTCAATTTCCTGACCTTGCCACAACCACTATCCCCTCTAAACACTACCACACCATCCCACATCCATTCCTCCATCTAAATACCACCAAAAACCTGTCCTTAGACCTTGTGTCGCAACAAAGAGGAGGAGAAGAAGCCTTGGACGTTCATGCCATTCAAGTTCGAGTTGCTGGAAGTTTTAGATGTTTCCTCTCATTTGATTTCAATGTTTAAATTCAATACTCTTTGTTCTGTACGTATGAGGAACTAAACCCCCCCTTGGCTAGGGGGGATTCGAAACCATGACTATGCTTGCTATATGATTTGATTACCTCTAGTTGTGATTCATAAATTGTGATTTCAATTTACTTATCCGTTTGAACTAAAACTGATTTGTGTATGTTGGTTAAGAGGGCCCACTTAGTTTGCATGCATAAATTGAATGCTAGGATATAAGGGAATTTCACCTAATCGTTATGAACTTATATTCGCAAGTAGTAAAGGTTGTTGATCACAATCGCGTTAAGTAAATTCTTGGTATAAGTTTCATGCAATTCATAGTAACGAATGCCTCGTCAATGCTTATGGTTTTCATAGAACTTAATGATTCTTGCTTGTATCTGTATTATGCAATTCATGTAGGGAACTTGTGGGGAATGCTTTGGGTTGTCGTATGCAATCATCCAATTCAATAACATTAGGAAAATCTGAGGGTTAATTAGTGCAATACACGGTTAATCTGGGGCGTTGAGAATCCATGGTTTATTGAAAAGCAACTAGAAATCGTTTTGTATGCAAGTGTGACATGTGTGGAGAGGAACCCCTTAGCTAGCCTTCCATCCATTCATTTAAACCAAACTCGTTTTAAAATCTGTTTTGTTTTACAAAGTTTATGTTTTGTTTTCAAATTCGTCAAAACCAATCCCCCCTTTACTTTGAGTGTCAAATTAGTTAGAAATCAATTTAGTTTGTGTTTTTAAGTGTCTTGAGTCAAGTTATAACTATTTTCGTCCAAATTCTTCATTACTGTTCAAAACTGCCCAGAAAGTGGTTTTAAGGCAGTTTTGAGTGTTTGTTTGCTATTTTGAGTCTTTTGGTTTGTTTTAGTGTTTTAAAGTATAGTTTTGCATTCTTTGAGTCTAGTTTAGTGTTTTAACTTTGTTTTTACGTTTTTGAGTCAGTTTTCAAGTGATTTAGCAATCCCTCCTAATCCCCGGCCTAGAACGACCCCTGCTTACATATTTGCTACAATTGATAAAAAGAGGGTTTAATTTGTGTGCTTATATATTTCGCATCAAATTTTTGGCGCCGTTGCCGGGGATTAGCAAC
Organism: Crataegus laevigata; assembly: GCA_963580275.1. Lineage (NCBI taxonomy): Eukaryota > Viridiplantae > Streptophyta > Magnoliopsida > Rosales > Rosaceae > Crataegus > Crataegus laevigata. The sequence goes on along the minus strand of OY756942.1, from coordinate 15,634,313 downwards.
TTTGCTAATCCCTTGGATTGTTTTATTTTCGTTTGTTTTATTTCATTCCAGATTCTAATCTTGTTTTGTTTCTTGTTTTAGGTACTAGTTTATGACTCGGAGTTCTCATCCGGTTCGTGAACATATTTTGGACTTTGACGATGATTTCGAGCGAGAGTTGAGACGAAAGAGGAAGAATCCAGAACCTAGTGAATCAAGTGCAAGTTCAGAATCCGTTTTTGAATTTGAAGAGGAGGAACCCACGGCAAGAGTGGGTGAAGTAGTTCAAGACATGGCAGCGGACAACCGAACAATCAAGAAGCTTTCCGCTTCGGGATTGGACAATGCCGCACCCCTATGTATTCAATATCCTAGGGCGGCTCCAGATAAGATTGCCGAGTTCGAATTGAAGTCAAGCTTGTTACATCACATTCTGAAGTACCATGGGCTGTCCATGGAAGATCCAAACAAGCATTTGAAAGAGTTTGAAGTAGTTTGTTCGAGTATGACCCCGGTGAATGTTGATGGCAGCATCTTGAAGATGAAAGCTTTTCCATTCTCTCTAATGGATAAAGCTAAAGATTGGTTGTATGAATTGGCTCCCGGAACTGTGACATCTTGGGAGAGCATGAAACGGGCCTTCTTGGAGAAGTTTTTCCCAACTTCTCGAGTCATCCTCCTACGAAAAAGGATAAGTGGAATTCAACAGGATGAAGGTGAATCTTTTCCTACTTATTATGAACGTTTTAAATCTCTTGTTGCTTCATGTCCACATCATCAAATGAATGAGGAACTTCTTCTACAATACTTCTACGAGAGGCTCCTACCAATCGAACGCCAAATGTTAGATGCCTCAGCGGGATGAGCCTTAGTGGACAAAACCCCCATGGCTGCAAAAACATTGATAGCCAATCGAGCATTGAACGCTCAATAATACGAAGGTGTTGGACAAAGGAGCACCCCACGGCAACACCAAGTGAATGAGGTAAGTGCTATAACCGAACTTCAAAATCAAATGGCTAACCTTACTACTTTGCTTTCTCAAGTGGTGGAAGGTCCAAAAGTCCAAACCGTAGCTTCTTGTGGTGTGTGCTCCATGCAAGGACATCCCACGGATAAGTGCCCCCAATTGATAGAGAATGGAGGGTGGGATACACTCAATGCCGTGGGATTTGGGAATTAATACTTACAATCCCAATTGGCGTGATCATCCAAATTTCAAATGGCGAGAACCCCAACAAGGCCAACAACAAAGCGCATTTAGGCAACAACCCCCGAGTTTCTATCAAAAGCCGTTAGCACCAACACAAGCCCAAGCACAACCTGCCCAAAACAATTCAGGTTCTTCAATTGATAATGATAAGATTTTTCAATTACTAACTTCTATGGCGCAGGGTATGCAAACTAGGGACAAAAAGGTGGATGAGTTGGAGAAGCAAGTAGGACAGATTGCCGAGTTCATGGGGCAATTTCGAGAGCAAGGTAGGTTGCCAAGTTCAACCGTGGTCAATCCGAAAGGTGGATTCAAATCTGCAAAAGCTATGAGTTTGCGAAGTGGAAAGCAAGTCGGATCTGACCCTAGACCATCCAAATCATGTTCCAACGAGGAGGAAGAGTTGAGAATTGAAGAGGAGGAACAAAGCCCACTCACGGCCAAGGTGGAAACACCTTTGCCGCAAGCCCCATGTGATCCTAAACCGTCCAATTTGTCCAATAAAGGTAAAACGTGTCCAATTCAGTTCCTACTAATGTTTTTCCTTCGAATGTTCCTTTTCCTAATAGGTTTAAGCAAACAAAGAAAGAGGAAGCTGAAAAGGACATTCTTGAGACATTTCAGAAAGTTCAAGTCAATATCCCTCTTTTGGTTGCAATCAAGCAAGTCCCGAGGTACGCCAAGTTCTTGAAGGAACTCTGCACTAATAGGAGGAGGATTTCGACCAAGGAGGTTGTAAAAGTGGGAGAAAACGTCTCAGCCATCTTGCAACGCAAACTGCCCCTTAAATGCAAAGATCCGGGTAGTTTTACAATTCCGTGTGTTATTGGTAATTCTAGGTTCGAATCTGCCATGTTAGACTTAGGTGCATTTATAAATGTCATGCCATATTCAATTTATGCATCTATGAACCTAAGAGCGTTGAAAAACGATGGTGTTATCATACAATTGGCTGATAGATCTAATGCCTATCCAAAGGGAGTTTTGGAAGATGTTTTAGTGCAGGTTAATCATTTGATCTTTCCGGCGGATTTCTACGTACTTGAGATGGATGAATCGGACCATGCCCCTTCATTGCCCATTCTCCTTGGAAGGCCATTTATGAAAATTGCTCGTACGAAGATTGACGTATATAATGGCACTTTGACGATGGAATTTGATGGGGAAGTTATTAATTTCAATCTTTCTGATTCTATGAAGTACCCTAGTGAAAATCATTCATGTTTTGCTATTGATATAATTGACTCTTTGGCGTAGGACCATTTGGACAATTTAAGGGACGATGCACTTGAATTGGTCATTGCACAAGGAATGGACATGCAAAACATCGAAACAACCACCAAAGACCCCCACGGCCTGCAGGAAGCATCCTTTGCCGTGTCCTCTAGTGAGGATGTCATTGAGATGGTGGCTGCCCTCGAGTCATTGCCATCACAATCTGGTAAGTTTTTGGACCCTATTTTAAGTTCAGTTTCAGCTAATAAAATGCTTCCCTGAGTTGTACAGCCACCTACACTTGAACTTAAGTCGTTGCCTAGTCACTTGAAATACGTTTTCTTGGGAAAGGATGAGACATTGCCCATCATCATCTCATCCTCACTCACGGCACAAGAAGAGAGCAAATTGGTGCGAGTGCTTAAGGAGTAGAAAACGACAATTGGATGGACGTTGGCTGACATAAAAGGAATTAGCCCTACTACGTGCATGCATCGCATACTTCTAGAAGAGGGGTCCAAAACTTCTCGAGAGGCTCAACGTCGTCTCAACCCTCCGATGATGGAAGTTGTGAAGAAGGAGATAATCAAGCTTTTGGATCGTGGAGTAATCTATCCAATCTCGGATGGTAGGTGGGTTTCGCCCGTTCAATGCATTCCAAAGAAATCCGGAGTGACAGTGGTAGCCAATGCCGAGAATGAGCTTGTTCCTACGCGCATTCAAACTAGTTGGAGGGTGTGCATTAACTATAGGAAGCTAAATGCCACCACGAGGAAGGATCACTTCCCATTGCCGTTCATTGACCAAATGCTTGAGAGGTTAGCGGGTTATGCTTTCTATTGTTTTCTTGATGGTTATTCTGGTTATAATCAAATTGTCATAGCACCCGAGGATCAAGAAAAAACAACTTTCATATGCCCTTTTGGTACATTTGCATATCGTCGCATGCCTTTTGGTTTATGTAATGCACCTGCCACATTTCAAAGATGCACGATGAGCATATTTTCCGATTATGTTGAGAAAATAATTGAAGTTTTTATGGATGATTTCAGCGTCTTTGGTGATTCTTTTGATGGTTGCTTGCATAATCTAAGTTTGATTCTAAAACATTGCGTTGAAACTAACCTTGTTCTTAATTGGGAAAAATGTCATTTCATGGTTAAAAAAGGCATAGTTTTAGGTCATTTCATCTCTAAAAACGGCATTGAAGTTGATAAGTCAAAGATAGATCTTGTACGTCACTTACCCTCTCCAACTTCGGTTAGAGAGGTTCGTTCTTTTCTTAGCCATGCAGGTTTCTATCATAGGTTTATCAAAGATTTCTCAAAGGTTGCACAACCTCTTTGCCGTCTACTACAAAAAGAAGTGGCGTTTAAATTCACCAAGGAGTGCACGGCATCATTCAACCAACTCAATGAGTTGTTGACCACAGCACCCATTATTGTTCCCCCGTATTGGAGCCTACCTTTCGAGCTTATGTGTGATGCGTCCGATTATGCTTTAGGGGCTGTTTTGGGACAAAGAAAGGACAAGAGGCCGTATGTCATCTACTATGCCTCACGGACGTTGAATGATGCCCAGTTGAACTATTCCACTACGGAAAAAGAACTTCTTGCCGTTGTCTTTGCTTTAGATAAATTTTGATCATATCTAATTGGTACTAAAGTAATTGTTTTCACTGATCATGCAGCTCTGAAGTACTTGCTCACCAAAAAGGAGGCAAAGCCCCGACTAATTCGGTGGATGTTGCTACTTCAAGAGTTCGACATCGAGATTCGTGACAAGAAGGGAAGTGAAAATGTGGTGGCTGACCACCTAAGTCGAATGGTGCATAATGAGGAGTCCCTACCTATTGCCGAGACATTCCCCGATGAACAATTGCTGTCCATAAAGGTTAGTGAGCCTTGGTATGCTGATTTAGTTAACTTTTTGGTGTCAAAACGAATTCCAAGTGATTTCACTAGGCACCAATGTGATAAACTTAGACATGATGCACAGTTTTATGTGTGGGATGGTCCATATTTATGGAAATTTTGCCCCGATCAGATTGTACGTCGTTGTGTGCACGATTCTAAATTTCATTCAATTTTGAGTTTTTGTCATACATATTCATGTGGAGGGCACTTTGGCACACAAAGAACAGCCCTCAAAGTGTTACAATGTGGATTCTATTGGCCTAGTATTTTTAAAGATGCTAGAACTTTTTGCTTAACATGTGATAAATGCCAAAGAATGGGTAGTATTAGTGCAAAGGACCAAATGCCGCAGGTTTCTATCCTAAATGTTGAAATTTTTTATGTTTGGGTCATTGATTTTATGGGTCATTTTCCTTCATCGTATGGTTTCATGTATATTTTGCTTGCGGTGGATTATGTGTCGAAGTGGGTGGAAGCAAAGGCCACCCGAACTAATGATTCTAAAGTGGTTGCAGATTTTATTAGAACTAACATATTTGCAAGGTTTGGCATGCCACGAGTCATCATTAGTGATGGAGGGTCACACTTTTGCAACCAGACCATTGAGGCGTTATTTAGGAAATACAATGGCAACCATAAGGTTTCTACACCTTACCATCCTCAAACAAATGGCCAAGCCGAGGTTTCCAACCGAGAGATCACGAAAATCCTAGAGAAGACCGTTGGGCCAACAAGGAAGGATTGGAGTTTACGGTTAGATGATGCACTTTGGGCATATTGTACGGCATACAAAAGCCCCATTGGGATGTCCCCCTTTCGGCTCGTCTATGGCAAGCCGTGCCATCTTCCCGTTGAGTTGGAGCATAAAGCTCTTTTGGCCGTCAAGAAGTTTAACATTAACCTCGATGAAGCGGGAAGTCATAGGAAATTCCAATTGAATGAGCTTGATGAGATACGGCACGAGGCGTACGAGAATGCGAGCATTTACAAGCAAAAGACCAAAGCTTTCCATGACAACATGATCCGTGGGGAATCATTCTCAATTGGGCAGAAAGTGCTATTGTTCAATTCCCGTTTACAGTTGTTTCCCAGTAAGTTACGTTCTAAGTGGATTGGACTGTTTGTTATTACTAATGTTTTTGTTCATGGTGCAGTCCAAATCGAAAGCTTGAAAACGGGACATGAATTCAAGGTGAACGAGCATCGTTTGAAGCCCTATTATGAGAACTTTGTGGAGCAAACCGTGGATGACATTCCCTTGGATGCCGTGGGCTCCAATCTGGAGTGATTGGGTTCTTCGTCTGGTTGTACGACGTTAAAGCTGAAGGAAAAATTATGTCCTAGTGAAGAACATTAAAGAACATTTGAATACATATGCAAAATATTAACAAATTAAAGTAGACATGCATTAAAAAACAATTCATAAAACTCATGACTTTCAAAGCCTAGTATATGGTGAACCATAACTCTTTAACAACATTAAAGAGAAAAGGATTAAGAGACTCATTACCCTTGAAGCTCATCCTTGATTACACAAGGGATTCACCCAAGTGGAGGGCCTTCAAGTTGCTTCTTTGAGGATTTGTTCTCCAAAACACCAAAGGCTTGATGTCTCTAAGTCTCTACACCAAAGATAAAATGTGAAGATGAAATAGATGACTTAGGGAAGATGAGTGATAGAAGCATATTTATGAGACTTAGCTTGCTTGTTTTCTTGCATTTTTATTATTATTTAGTATTTATTATAGTGTTTAAAGTTAAATTCATGTGTTTGTAGGTTTTATGGGCTAAGGGTACATTATGAGCCAATTTGGAGTAGTTTGAAGTGTTTTTGGGCCCAAGATGGAGTGCTTATGATCCAAGCTAGATGGATGGACGAATTTGGATATTAATTGGGTTGAAATCTACTTTGAAGATGGATAAGTGAAGCCCAAATTCTAGATGTGAGTGGATGATGCAATGCCTAGCTCACCATGACATTTGAGTGGATGATGCAATGCTTAGCTCACTATGACATGTGAGTGGATGATGCAATACTTAAATCACCATGACATGTGAGTGGATGACTCAAAACCTAACCCACCAACAATTCTCCACTCTTTGCATTAAACAAGTCCATCCTCTCCCTATAAATACCCATGGTAGCAACCTCATTCAAATCATCCAAGAATCAACCATTCTACAAGCCTTCCCTTGCCTCTCCCTACATATCTAAACTCCTCCCATCCATTCCTCCATATAACCAACCTTTCAAACATCATTCCAACCTTGTAAGGCGGCAAAGAAGAAGAGGAAAGTGCTTGGACGTGCTTGCTATCCAACAAGGATCGTTGGAACGTTTAGGTGTTTTCTTTCTTTTGTTTTCAATGTCTAAATTTGTTTATCTTTGTTTTATGCTTATGAGGAACTAAACCCCCCCCCCCCCCTTAGCTAGGGGGGATTCGAAACCATGTCCTTGCTTGCTATACGATTTGATTACTTTTAATTATGTTTCATAAGTTGTGATTTCAATTTACTTATCTTCTTGATTAATAACTTATTTGTGTTTGTCGATTAAGAATGCATACTTAATTTACATGCATGAATTTGATGCTAGAATATAAGTGAATTTCACCTAATCGTTATGAACTTATATTCATGAGTAGTGAAGGTTGCTAGTCACAATCGCGTTAAGTAAATTCTTGGCATGAGTTTCATGCAATTCATAGTAACAAATGCCTCGTCAATGCTTATGGTTTTCATAGAACTTAATGATTCTCGCTTGTATCTCTATTATGCAATTCATGTAGGGAACTTGTGGGGAATGTTTTGGGTTGTCGTATGCAATCATCCAATCCATTAACTTAAGGAAAATCTGAGAATTAATCTATGCAATTCATGGTTAATTTGGGGCGTTGAGAATTCATAAGTTATTTGAAATACAATTAGAAATCATTTTGTATGCAAGCAAGACATGTGTGGAGAAGAACCCCTTAGCTAGCCTTCCATCCATTCATTCAAAGCAATTCATTTTAAAATCCGTTTTGTTTTACAAGTTTAATTGTTCAATTTCACCAATCCCAAATCCCCCTTTTACTTTCTTGTTTTAAAGTCTTTTGTTTACATTTTTAACTTTGTTTTTATATTTTTTTTAGAGGTTTTAGCAAGCCCTCCTAATCCCCGGTTTAGAACGATACCCTACTTACATCTATACTACAATTGTCAAAAAGAGGGTTTAATTTGTGTGCGTATAATTCTCACATCAAATTTTGGCGCCGTTGCCGGGGATTAGCAACTTTGCTAATCCCTTGGTTCTTTTCTTTTCGTTTAGTTTGTTTTTGTTTTTGTTTCTGACTTAGTTTATTTTCTTTGTTTGGTGTTACTTTTGATATTTGATTTAGTTCTCTTTCTTTGATTTCAGGTACTAGAGAAACAAGACATGGATTTTAACCAATATCCACGAAGAGATTGGAGTGATCATTCAACTTCTATGTGGTGGGAACCTCAACGATTCCAACAAGGTGGATATTGGCAACAAGAAGATGAGTTCTATCACTGGCCATATGAACTATCACAGCCACCACAACAATTTGCCCAATTCAATTCAGGTACGTCTTCGAATAACGATATACTTAATAAATTACTCACCTCGTTGAATCAGGCCGAAGAATATCGAAACAAAGAGATACAAAATCAAGCCAAGAAGACGAGCGAATTGGAGAAGCATGTTGGGCAGATTTTGGAGTTCATGGCACAAATTAAAGAACAAATGGTTGAAGATGAGCCCATGGATGAATTGCTAATGCTCGAAGAGAAGGAGGATGCACAAGGCACGGCAAGGGAAGAACAACCCTTGCCACAACCTCCCAATGTTCCTACACCACCCCATTCAAGTAAGGTTGTTCCAAATTTAATTATTTCTAACTTTGTTTCCCCAAATGCACCTTTCCCTGGCAAGTTCATGCAATCCATGAAAGATGAGGGGAAGAAAGACATCTTGGACACCTTTCCAACAATTCACGAGGAAAATGTGGTTGAGGAGCATCTTGAATTCATCAAGGAGGAAATTGGAGTGGATCACACGGCCACAACCTTCAAAATGCCCAATCTGGCTGAAAACATTCCTTGTGCATTTGTTGAATGTGCTGCTACTTTAGAGCCAATATTGCAGCCCATAGGTAACCCACCAACTCCAATTCCAATTCCCACTTCAATTAATCATGTGTTACCTTCTTCATTGCAGGCACCTACTCAAATCCAATTTGGTGAAAGAGTTTACATGGATCTCAGGACAGATCTCTATTCCCTTCCATACAAAGATCCAATGCTTGCATGTTTTGAGAAGCATTTCGTGGAGAATATACTTAAGTTCTTATTGGAGCACGTAGGAAAGCCACCAACCCAAATTCCAAAGTCGTTTTTGACTAATATGTTGTTGATGTCAATGATTAGGGCACCCACTCTTGAAATTCAACCATTGCCGGAACATTTCAAGTATCATCGTCCATTCAATAATCAACTCCATGCCGTGGATTCCATTAAATTATGAAAGGAAGCATCGTCCGGCTGTACGACGTTAAAGCAAGCGCTACTTGGGAGGCAACCCATGCATGCAACAAAGGAAGACCTAGAGAGCACTCCAAATTCCAGATTTGCGTTTCTAAACTCTTCTCTTTGTTGTTGTTTTCATTTATGCCATGTTAAATTGCTTAGTTACTGTTTTGTTTGTTTGTTGATTATTTGTTTTAGTCTATGCTTGAAACATTGAGGACAATGTTTGATTTAAGAGTGGGGGGGTAACCAAAGTGTTTTGATGCAAATTCGTAGGGTTTTCTCACTCATAATTTCTAATGTTGTTTTTCACTGTTTTAAGCCCTTTTAAGCTGTTTTGGTGTGTTTTAGTGTGTTTTGAGTCAAAAATCCGAAAATCCCATAAAAATTTGAAAAATTGTTTTAAAAACCCAAAAAGAGTTGTTTTTGTGTGTTTGTTTGTGTCTTAGGGTACCTTCCAACACAATGATGAGGATTCGGTTTGTAATTGCATGACGGTTAAAGAAAGTTATAAACATGGATAAAAGTTTGATTTACTCTTTGGTTTATGCTTGGTTGAGGTTGTAACTTATGAATTCACATGTAATCATAAAGGAAAAATTAGTTTTTGTAACATGCTTGAAGGAAGTAACTCAAACCAACGCTACAACCTTGTGAGACTTGAGCTTAAACGTTTATTTGGAGAGTTAATAATCTGTGAACTTGTTGCTTTTCTAAGTCGTTGCATGATCTCATTATTCTTTGCTTGATTGCTACTTAGAAGGCGTTTCATCGTTTAGTTCCAAATGCTAGAACTCATGCCCAATTCATTCAAAGCATGCTATTGATTTGCATATCACATATTCAAGAAGAAGTTGTGTAGTGACCACCACTTTAGCCAAAATACCATGTGCCCTACTCTATTTTATGTTTAAGTTAACCCCGTTGAGCCTTGTTAGCCTATGTTCTTTGTTAACCCATGTTTTCCTCACTTAGCCTAGATTAGGATTATCCATACCCTTGTTCTTAAAGTATAGTAAGCATGATTCAAATTGAATTCCTTTGTGGCAGAAATCAAGTGTGGGGGAAATTTTTATTTTGTGAATTGTGTGCCATAGGCACGATTAATAAAAAAAAAAAAAAGAAAAAAAAAAAAGAGAAAGTTGAAAAGATGACCAAAGTATTGTTTGTTGAAGTAAGGGTCCAAAACAATGAATTCGGCCCTAAAGAGTTGTCTAAGTTTTCCCCTTGTGTTTTCAAGTTAAATTCCACAATCTAAGTGAATTCTAAGTCTTAATTTCATTACTTTGCTTACTATTGCTTGAAGAACGTTTGTTTTCCTTATCCTTTCTTTGATAACCAATACCCCAAGCCCTGTTGCAACCCTTAACTTCTTCTTGAGTGATATGTGTTTCAATTTGTGGAGTTTGAATTTGGTATGAGCATATGGTGTCATTGGTTCTCGCATCTAAGTAGTAGTATTCCATTCAAGAGATCATATCTAAACATGCTTATTAAACTCCGGAAATTACGTTCTTGTGATACATATATGTGAGCATTCGTTTTTATATCTACATCAATTCTCTCACATATAACTAGTATAGGGTGTGTAGTTAAAAAATCTGAGTGAAAATAGAGTGCATATCTTGTAAGGATTGAGGGAATTCTCTAAGGCATGTTACTACATTCAAAACATTGTTTTAATTGGTTCATTGTGAACTAGTAAGTAGTGACTATGATTAAGTATGTGCTTAAGTGTTAAATTGACTCAAATATGTGGGAATGATAATCTTTAACATGTCATGTGCATTGGAAATCCCTGAGGCAAACGTTGGAAGGTTTAGGTTATGTTTGTTTATTTGTTTTGTTTTATTTCTTTGTTTTGCTCGAGGACTAGCAAAAGCTAAGTGTGGGGGAATTTGATAGAAGCATATTTATGAGACTTAGCTTGCTTGTTTTCTTGCATTTTTATTATTATTTAGTATTTATTATAGTGTTTAAAGTTAAATTCATGTGTTTGTAGGTTTTATGGGCTAAGGGTACATTATGAGCCAATTTGGAGTAGTTTGAAGTGTTTTTGGGCCCAAGATGGAGTGCTTATGATCCAAGCTAGATGGATGGACGAATTTGGATATTAATTGGGTTGAAATCTACTTTGAAGATGGATAAGTGAAGCCCAAATTCTAGATGTGAGTGGATGATGCAATGCCTAGCTCACCATGACATTTGAGTGGATGATGCAATGCTTAGCTCACTATGACATGTGAGTGGATGATGCAATACTTAAATCACCATGACATGTGAGTGGATGACTCAAAACCTAACCCACCAACAATTCTCCACTCTTTGCATTAAACAAGTCCATCCTCTCCCTATAAATACCCATGGTAGCAACCTCATTCAAATCATCCAAGAATCAACCATTCTACAAGCCTTCCCTTGCCTCTCCCTACATATCTAAACTCCTCCCATCCATTCCTCCATATAACCAACCTTTCAAACATCATTCCAACCTTGTAAGGCGGCAAAGAAGAAGAGGAAAGTGCTTGGACGTGCTTGCTATCCAACAAGGATCGTTGGAACGTTTAGGTGTTTTCTTTCTTTTGTTTTCAATGTCTAAATTTGTTTATCTTTGTTTTATGCTTATGAGGAACTAAACCCCCCCCCCCCCCCCTTAGCTAGGGGGGGATTCGAAACCATGTCCTTGCTTGCTATACGATTTGATTACTTTTAATTATGTTTCATAAGTTGTGATTTCAATTTACTTATCTTCTTGATTAATAACTTATTTGTGTTTGTCGATTAAGAATGCATACTTAATTTACATGCATGAATTTGATGCTAGAATATAAGTGAATTTCACCTAATCGTTATGAACTTATATTCATGAGTAGTGAAGGTTGCTAGTCACAATCGCGTTAAGTAAATTCTTGGCATGAGTTTCATGCAATTCATAGTAACAAATGCCTCGTCAATGCTTATGGTTTTCATAGAACTTAATGATTCTCGCTTGTATCTCTATTATGCAATTCATGTAGGGAACTTGTGGGGAATGTTTTGGGTTGTCGTATGCAATCATCCAATCCATTAACTTAAGGAAAATCTGAGAATTAATCTATGCAATTCATGGTTAATTTGGGGCGTTGAGAATTCATAAGTTATTTGAAATACAATTAGAAATCATTTTGTATGCAAGCAAGACATGTGTGGAGAAGAACCCCTTAGCTAGCCTTCCATCCATTCATTCAAACCAATTCATTTTAAAATCCGTTTTGTTTTACAAGTTTAATTGTTCAATTTCACCAATCCCAAATCCCCCTTTTACTTTCTTGTTTTAAAGTCTTTTGTTTACATTTTTAACTTTGTTTTTATATTTTTTTTAGAGGTTTTAGCAAGCCCTCCTAATCCCCGGTTTAGAACGATACCCTACTTACATCTATACTACAATTGTCAAAAAGAGGGTTTAATTTGTGTGCGTATAATTCTCACATCAATGAGATTGCTAGATCTCCCTCCCTAAGGTGGCCGGCCTTTTTTGAAAATTAGAGAGAAAAGTTTCACCCAATTTCTTCTAAGAGAACCCTAAATGAAATAAAGCTATAAAGTTTAATTTATACTTCATTTCTAGTGAGTGGCAAACTTGTAAATAACACAAGTTTGCTACCCCTCACTTATTTGGCCGGCCCTCCCTAAGTGGTTTGGCTAATTGCCCATTTTGTTTTAGTTGTCATACAACTTAAACATGATGGGCCTTGTGGACCAAAACACTTTTGGGCCCCGAAACCCAAAACCAACTTAGAAGCCCAATACGAACGTTTCGGATAATTAATTAACTTTGACCATTCTTCAATTAACTATTTAATTGCTTATCTATTTGATTTAATTACTTCACTTTCATCTTTACTCGGTGTACGATCCATTAGGTTCCATTTAGCGAGGCAGTGGGCGATGTTACTCTTAACTATCGATTGTGAATTGAAACCCCATTTCAATTCCCCTTTAAGATTAGTGTTTGCCAATCTTTAGGGCTTCCACAAACCATGAGTGACACCTAGCAGCATGTCATGGTTACCCAAGCTAAGTAGAAGTGGTTGGAGAACCTATCCAGTTACAACTACAATGCAATACGGTCATTCTCTAATACAATACTCTTAATCACATTGTTTAAGTGAAAGTTTGTTTCATGTCTACTATCCAATGTGATACTTCTCTATATGATTCGCTTGAATAAGATTTGGAACAAACTTCCTTAGTCATATTCATATGCTTTGGCCAAAGACTCTCCAATCATATCTTAGAGTATTCTCCTTTCACCATGGAAGGTTAGAGATCCCTTGTTGTGCATTCATATGCCTACATGACTAGATAGCTTGACCCCAACCATGCCGTGGACACTCCAAAGGAACGCCATTTGACACGATCAAAGATCAAGGACCTAACCATTAGACATCAACGATGCCTCAGGTCAAAGGACTACTTTGCATATTGTAACCATCGAGTTCTTACATGACATGTATGTTTGAACTCTGTTTGTCTTAGTGTCCAACACTAAATGACTTGAGACTTGTCATATCCACGATTGAGTCGACATAACACATACCAACCTTAACGGATTGTCAATGCCCAATTGGCAACCCTATGGCTAGGAACGTTTTAGGAATGAACATAAGAGAAAGGTCTCGAAAATCTAATTTACTTAGATCACTTATCTCTTAGATCAAATACATTCCTTGGATTCCCTTATTGTTTAAACACAAGATACAATAAACAGTGATTAACAATAAGCTTTGCCCTCCATTAAACATATAGAAGTTTAATACAATAAGTATTCCAAAAAGCTATTACATCAAATGAGTGGCTTTGTGGGCATACTTCCAACAATCTCCCACTTGCACTCAAAGCCATCCTCCCATGTATTTAATACCCATCTTTTCCATATGGCGGTCAAGTTGGACTTGAGACATTGGCTTCGTCAGTAGATCTGCTACATTATTGGCTGAAGCAACTTTGAGAATGTTGACTTTCCCTTCGGCAGCATATCTTCTAATGATATTAAAGCGCCTGTCAAAATGCTTGTTCTTTTGATGTGCCCTGGGTTCCTTGGCTTGAGCTATCGCCCCACTATTATCACAGTACAAAGTTGCTGGTGATGTAATGGTTGGAACCACTCTAAGTTCAGTGATGAACTTCTTCATCCAGAACGCTTCTTTGCCGGCTTTAGCTGCACCGACATATTCAGCCTCTGTCGTGGAATCAGCAATTACGCTTTGTTTCTTGCTTTTCCAGCTGACAGCCCCACCATTCAGAGTCAATGCCCAATTGGCAACCCTATGGCTAGGAACGTTTTAGGAATGAACATAAGAGAAAGGTCTCGTTAATCTAACTTACTTAGATCACTTATCTCTTAGATCAAATACATTCCTTGGATTCCCTTATTGCTTAAACACAAGATACAATAAATAGTGATTAACAATAAGCTTTGCCCTCCATTAAACATATAAAAGTTTAATGCAATAAGTATTCCAAAAGCTATTACATCAAATGAGTGGCTTTGTGGGCATACTTCCAACAAATATATAATGCACAAGAGTGATTTACAAGGAAAGAAACATCAAATAACCTAATTACGATCTGATTACAAGGACTCAAATACGTAACTAAACTAATTACAAAATGTCAACTCTCCAACACTCCTCTCAAGTTGGTGCATAAATGTCATTCACACCCAACTTGACAAGAGAGTTGTAGAATGCTTGACTTGCAATAGCTTTAGTTAAGATATCCGCCAATTGATCCTCTGACTTTACAAACAGGAGTTGAATAATATTTCCATCCAACTTCTCCTTAATGAAGTGTATGTCAACGTCCACATGTTTTGTGTGGTCATGTTGAATTCGGTTGTGTGAGATATTGATAGTTGCTTTATTATCACAAAATAAATCCGAGGTTGAATTTGAAGGATACATGAGCTCACCAAATAGCCTCCGAAGCCATAATAGTTCACAAATTCATTTCCATACCTTTGTATTCCGCCTCTACACTTGATAAATCAACCACTTTCTATTTCTTACTCCACTAAGTCACTAAGTTTCCTCCCACAAATGTAAAGTAACCAGATGTGGACTGACGATCAGTAATGTTGCTTGCCCAATCTGCATCGGTGCAACCTTCTATTCAACTATCATCATTCTTGGAAAAGATGATGCCACTACCCGGTGAGGACTTTAGATATCGTAGGATATGTTCAACCGCACCCATATGTGCCTTATTCATATAGTGCATAAATTGACAAACAACATTTACTGCGCATGCAATATCAAGCCTGGTGTGAGATAAATAAATTAACCTCCCAACTAACCTTTGATAACAATCTCTATTAGTGGGAACTTGATCAGGGTGTACGACAAGATGGTGATTTTTGGACTATGGGGGTGTCAGCCGGTTTACAATCAAGCATTTTGGTTTCAGCTAATAAGTCTATAACATATTTTCTTTGAGACATAAATATACCCAGTTTAGATCGAGCTACTTCTATCCCCGAGAAACATTTCAAACCACCAAGATCTTTCATCTCGAACTCGGTTGCTAGGTAATCTTTGAGCCTTGAGATTTCCTCTTTGTCGTCACCCGTAACAATCATATCATCCACATAGATGATAAGTGCCGTCAATTTCCCCATTCGATGTTTAAAAAAAAGTGAATGATCGAAATTGCTCTACCTGAACTCATATTTACTTATAGCAATCCGGAATCTACCAAACCATGCTCGAGGTGATTGTTTTAACCCATACAATGCTTTATTCAACTTACACACTACTCCAAGTTGTAAAACTGATGCATAACAGGTGGAATATCCATGTACACTTATTCTTTAAGATAACCATGTAAGAAAGCGTTTTTCACATCAAATTGCTGTAATAGCCAATCTAAGTTGGCTACCAATGAAAGCAACTCTTACCGTATTAATCTTTGTTACTGGGGAAAATGTCTCCATATAATCAACACCATATGTCTGAGTGTATCCCTTGGCCACCAATCGTGCTTTGTATCATTCAACGGACCCATCAGCTTTGTACTTGATGGTACCCATTGACACCCGACTCCCTTCTTTCCTTGGGGAAGTGGAACTAAATCCCATGTTTGATTTTTCTGGAGTGCAGCCATTTCTTCCTCCATTGCCTTGGTCCATCGATCTTCAAATATTGCCTCATTCAATGAACTTGGTGTGTTATCATTAGATATTTGTTGTATAAAAGCTTTGCTGAGTTCTGATAACTTATGTGATGACATATAGTTGGTAATGGGATATTTAGAGCCTTTCATTGTGTCTGGTGAATATCGATTGGGTGGCTTTCCCCGGTTGTGCCTGAAAGGTAATTGATAATTCGTAACAACAGATACATGAACAGTGATAGTAGTGCTTACCTTAAGAATATTCTCAGAAGTATGGTCATCTGCTGGTACTATATTTAGAGACAAGTGGCAACACTGTTGCCGTGGGTGAAGACGACATTGACGTGCCTTCTGTTGATTCTTTGGTAGCATTACGGCTATTGTTGGCTGGGCTGGCAGCGCAACCGTTATAGGCTCGGCTAGTGGCGGCGGAAGATCAACAATATCATTCATTGCCCAATTCTTCTCGCCATGCTGTGTCTCCCCCCGAGGAGGAAGATTAGAAGAATTCGAATGTTAATACACCTCAGATTCAGAAAAAAGGTGACATCCATTGTAACATACATTCAATGGGAAGGAGGGCGGTAGTAGTGGTACCCTTTATGATGGAGTCTGTACCCCATAAAAATACAACGGAGAGCACACGATTAAAATTTTGTTCATTGATTTTTATGAAGATGAACAAACCCAACACATCAAAAAACCCGAGGTGAGAGTTCCAAAACTGACAGTAGATGTACAAAGTTAGGAAGGACTTGTAAGGGGGTAAGAAAATCTAGGACTTTGGATGGCAGACGGTTGATAAGATAAGTGACGGTCTGAAGAGCAACATCCCAAGAGGAGTGGGGATCAAACACCCCAATCAAGAGCGAGCGAGGCTTTTCTAAGTGATGATGATTTTTGCGCTCAGCCACCCCATTCTGTTAAGGAGTCTGAGGACAGGTAATTTCGTCGTGATTAGTTAAATAATGGGAAAAATCATTATTAACATATTCACCACCATTATCAGAACGCAACATCCATATTTTAGGACCATTCAAAGCATGTTATTGATTCGCATAACACATATTCAAGAAGAAGTTGTGTAGTGACCACCATAGCCAAATTGCTGTATCTTCCTATTTCATTGTGTTTTGTAGGTTTTAACCCCGTTGAGCCTTGTTTAGTCTATGTTCTTTGATTAAACCACATTATCTTCACCTAGCCTAGATTAGGACCATCCATACCTTTGTTCTTGAAGCATAGTAACGCGACTCAATATGAATTCCTTTTGATCATTGTTTGGCAGAAAACAAGTGTGGGGGAAGTGAGTTTTGTTGTGGGTGTGCCAAAGTCTTGAATGAGGCACGGAAAAGAAAAAAAAAAGAAAAAAAAATTTCGTGGAAAATAGAAAGAAAAAAAGAAAATTTGAGAAAAGTATGCAAAAGAGTTGAAAAAGATGTGAAAAAGTGTTCGAAAGTGTTGTTTGTTGAAAGGAGGGTCCAAAACATTGAATTCGGCCCTAATTGTTGCTTGAATCTTCCCTTTGTGTTTAAAAGTTGATTTCTGCATTCTAAGGGGAATTCTAAGTTCGATTTCATTATTTTGCTTACTATTGCTTTAGGAACGTTTGTTTTTCCTATCCTTTCGTTGTTAGCCAACACCCCAAGCCCCGTTACAACCCTTGACTTTAATCTTGAGTGTTGTGTGTTTCAATTTGGTGTTTTGTGTTCAAAACTGCCCAGAAAGTGGTTTTAAGGCAGTTTTGAGTGTTTGTTTACTGTTTTGAGTCTTTTGGATTGTTTTAGTGTTTTAAACTTTAGTTTTGCATTCTTTGAGTCTAGTTTAGTGTTTTACACTTTGTTTTTACATTTTTGAGTCAGATTCAAGTGATTTAGCAATCCCTCCTAATCCCCGGTCCAGAATGATCCCTACTTACATTCTTTACTACAATTGATAAAAAGAGGGTTTAATTTGTATGCGTATAATTCTCACATCATGAATCAGCTAGTACACTTGCAAAACAGCTAGCACACTTGTATTTCATGATTAAATAAGCTAGCACACTTGCAAAACATGATTATCCATCCATGTTGTGGGGTTTCCTTGCAAAAACAACTTGCACACTTGTGTTTTCATGATTAAAACAGCTAGCAACACACATGCTTGGTCTTTGCAAGGTATCTTCTTCCTTTTGATCAGATTTTAGCATGTGTTTGAAGCCCTTTCATGCACCAAAATGTCCATCCTTTTGCTGCATGCATGTGCTTTGCTCATTGCAGTTACAAACTGCTCAGCCGCTTTTAAACCTTTCAGTGTTAAAATGCCCATAACTTCTCCTAGAAAAATGATCTTAATAATCCGCAAAATGCTCCAGAACATAGACATCCGTAGCTTTCCAAACTCATTCACTAGTTCATTTTGAGTAGTTCGAAAATTGCTTTCAAAGTCAACTGATCTGCACAGGTAGTTTTGACGAATTTATTACTTAAAATCTTACTTGTTCTATTTTTCTTTTCTTTGCTTGACAACTTCTATAAAACACAAAAACAAAGTAAATAGCTCAAAAATATAAGGAACTAACTAAGAAAAGATAAGTGAATTTGATGTAAAATATATATAAATATGAGCTTATCAAATACCCCCACACTTAGCTTTTGCTAGTCCTCGAGCAAAACAAAGAAAACATGAAAAAGTAGTAACACGAAAAACATTAGCTTCCCCCTAAGTGACCCTCATAGAATTTCATTCAAGAAAACAAATCATCAAGAACCATAGCTAGCACCAAACAAGCTAATCTAAGTTCATCTTCCTTATTCAAATATTAGCAGTAATCTTTTAATCATTCTTGAAGTGTAGTGTGTGAGATACCCATGCTAATGCAATTTCAAGTTTTTTATTTTTTATTTTTTATTTTTTAAAATCACCATATGCAAACTAGTGACCTTCTCACAGGACATACACTCAATCACTCATGTGTTTAGTTTTAATGTGTTTCGCTCAAGGAATCAAATGTGAAAGTTCTACCATAAGCTTGCATAAAGATCACTTCTCCACAATCATAATTGCAAAACTTAAATCAAGAGGACTTTTATTGGATGTAATGAGGCTTAGGGAGAGGGTTATTGAAATGAAAGAATAGGTAAACACAAGTTCCAAGCTACATTGCAAGCAATTCTTTTGTTGATATTTATAAGAACTCAAGCTCTCCAGCGATTCTTCTAATACTTCCAACTGATGCGAGAATTAACTCGACACAAATTAAACCCTCTTTTGACAATTGTAGTATAGGTATAAGTAGGGTATCGTTCTAGGCCGGGGATTAGGAGGGCTTGCTAAAACCTCTAAAATAATTAAAAAAAAACGTAAAAACAAAGTTTAAAACACAAAACTAAAATAAAAACACTTAACTAGAATAACTCAAAATAAAACTAACAAATAAACTAAAATAAATCAAAAGACTCAAAACAACTCAAGACTCTAGAAAATACAAACTAAGCTAAAAACTCGAAACACACTTAAAATGACTCAAAATAATGAAAACAATTTAAAATAAAAACTAGGAAATTAATTAGACGGAAATTAAATTAAAAGATAAAAACTAATAAAAATTAACTAAATAATATAATATAATAATGGGGGGGGTTTGGTTTTTACGAAACGCAAATTAAACTTAACTAAATTACAAAATCGACAAAAACATAAAATTAAAAGTGAACGGATAGACGACGGATTGGCTAGAGGGTTTTTCTCCACACATGACACATAAGCAACCTAAATTGATTTTCAGTTGTTCTTTCAATGAATTGTAAATTTCAACGCCCCAAATTAACCATGAATTGCATAGATTAATTCTCAGATTTTCCTTAAGTTAATGGATTGGATGATTGCATACGACAACCCAAAACATTCCCCACAAGTTCCCTACATGAATTGCATAATAGAGATACAAGCGAGAATCATTAAGTTCTATGAAAATCATAAGTGTTGACAAAGCATTCGTAACTATGAACAGCATGATACGTTTGCCAGGAATTTACTTAACGCGATTGTGACTAGCAACCTTCACTACTCATGAATATAAGTTCATAACGATTAGGTGAAATTCACTTATATTCTAGCATCAAATTCATGCATGTAAATTAAGTTTGCATTCTTAATCGACAAACATAAATAAGTTATTAATCAAACAGTTAAGCAAATTAAATCACAACTCAGAAATCACAACTGAAGTTACCAATTCAAATTACAAATATAATCATGGTTTCGAATTAACCTCTAGCCAATATAAATTAATTACACATTATTATAAATTAAAAACAGAAATAAAACAGAGTTGGAGGATTAAACCGAAACGGAGTGAATTAGGATTTTCTGTGCTTTGATTTCACCACTGCGCCAAGCCCTGCACGTTGACTGTGCTCACTTTCCTGCTGACGCCAGCCTTCTAACAAATAGAAGGGTAGCGCCTTTATTTTCTGTCAAACCCCAAGAGGAGCCGTGAGCTGCTTGACAGCTTGACTGCACTGCTGCCACACTTGCTGACTGCCTGATTGGCGCTGCCTTTTTCCCAAAACTCTGCTCTCGGTTCTTCAGCCTTCCAATGGGCGCCAGCTCCCTTCCTGGCAGCTGCACAGAGACCACACGCACTTGGCAGTCCTCTCTCCCTCCTTGGATTTTACGCTGCTATCTGCCTCTTGACTCGCTGCTTAAGGCAGCGTTCCTCTTCTCGTCTTAAGCTGCCAAATGGCAGCTCTTAATTGCTGCCCTCCTCTGCGCAAGCTTCTGTTTTCTTCCAGGCCCGAGGCCCTGCGCCTCTTTCTTTCTGTTTTTGGTTTTCTGATTTTGGTCCTCCCCTATGTTTCTCGCACCTGCTTCTTTTATTCGCTGCCAAACTGGGCACTCCGCTTATTTTCTGTTTGTCAGCCCCCACTTCACATGCTTCTGTTTATTCTTTTCTCAGCTTCATGATGGGAGCTTAGTTGGTCTCCATTTACTGTTTTCTTTTTCTTCCTTTCTGTTGTCCACCGAGTTTCCTCCATCATGATCACACACACACAACATTAATTATATAAATAAATATAAATATATAAATATATAAATAAATAAATAAATATATATATATATAAATATATATATATATATTATATTTTTCAAATGATAAATTCTAATCAACAAACAAGAAAGTTTAAACGAATTAATTACTTAACACTTCATTTATTCTATTTTTATTTTCTTTTCTTGAAAAACTTATAAAACATAAAAATAACGTAAATAGCTCAAAATATAACGAACTAACTAAGAAAAGACGAGTGAATTTGATATAAAAATATGTATAAATATTATCCGATCAAATACCCCCACACTTAGCTTTTGCTAGTCCTCGAGCAAAACAAAGAAAACAGAAAAAGTAATAACATGAAAAACATTAACTTCCCCCTATTTGACCCTCATAGAATTTAATTCGAGAACATAATTCACCAAGAACCATAGCTAGCACCAAACAAGCTAATTCAAGCTCATCTTCCTTATTCAAATATTAGCAGTAATCTTTAAATCATCCTTGAAGTGTAGTGTGTGAGATAGCCATGCTAATGCAATTTCAAGTTTTTATTTTTAAAATCATCATATGCAAACCAGCAACCTTCTCACGGGATATGCACTCAATCACACATGTGTTTAGTTTTAATGTGTTTCGCTCAAAGAAACAAATGTGAAAGATCTACCATAAGCTTGCATAAAAATCACTTCTCCACAATCATAATTGCAAAACTTAAATCAAGAGGACTTTTATTGGATGTAATGAGGCTTAGGGATAGGGCTATTGAAACGAAAGAATAGGAAAGCACAAGTTCCAAGCTATATTGCAAGCAATTCTTTTGTTGAGATTTATAAGAACTCAAGCTTCCAGCGATTCTCTTAACACCTCCCATCACACCCTTAAACTGAAACTTTAAACTTTTTATTTTCTATGAATACAATCTTTCTTTTTTCTTTTTCTTTTCTCTTTTCTCTTTTTTTTTTTTTTTAGAATAAATACAAACATGAAAAACCCCCACACTTATTCTTTTGCCAAACCTTCCAAGTACTTCACAAACATTTCTCAAAAGACAATCTCAAATTGCTCGCTTGGAAAGGGTAAGGAAACATATTTTGAGGTATAAAGGGTAGACATATCTGGTGATAAGAAATAAAAGGCTCAACATAAACGGCTCAAATTGGCAATCTAATGATATAATATTTTTTTTTTCTTTGGGAAATATGGTTATTTGGGCCATGGTGGTGAACCTAATGCCTCTATCATTTTCAAGTTCGTGCAATCAATGACAAATATTTCGAAAGATCGTTACGCAAGTTCTAGAGATGCATCTCACATAAGTTCATCACACATGAAAGAATAGGAGTGTATGAAAAATGCACACACTTTCAATAGGCTCAAAAACTCACATAGGATTTAAATGGTCACTAAATTCACATATGAAGCTTTAAGTCATGCTTTAGTTTCACATCAACAAGGCTATGTGCATTTGGATTTTCAAAGATGATCAAACATGTACAATACTAACAAGAGAACAAGGAATTTCACATAACACATGTTAACTAAGTTCTTGATAATCATGGTTCAAATTTCATCCAGTTATATCATTGGGTCAGGAAACTAATAAAAATCTAATTTAAAACCATAAGGAAAACAAGACAATATTTTTGGATTTTTTAAAATTTTTCGAGAAAAATTAAATAAAACACAAAACTCCGAAAAAAATTAAGTAAAACACAAAGCTAATTAAGAAAACAAAAAGCAATAACATGGAAACAAATGAAACCAGTTCAAAGTCGAAGGTACAAAAAATTTCAATTTGGTCATTTTTTTTATACTTGATACCCCCACACTTAAACTAGACATTGTCCCCAATGTCATAAAACAAAAATATGCAAATAAAATTAAAATGAATAAATAATACGAAACAAAATAAAGCAAAGGGATTGAAAACTTCTCTAATTTGCAGAAAACCAAGCGATGACCCCCAAGCGTAAATTTTGCAATCAACTTCAAGGGAGAAAATAACTGAACGTTCCTGCAAAGAAAAGAAATAAATCAGTTAAGCACGCAAGAAAATATAAAAAAAATGCAAACGAAAAATTGAAAATGAAAATAAAAGACAACGAAAAGAACTAATAGGTGATCATTGGTCGCTTGTTGATTTTCCACAGCTTTCTTCTTGAACTGGATGGGCCTTCTTCTTGCAAGTGCTCCTCGGCTTAGTTGAGGATGAATCAGCACGTTGTCTCCACATGCTTCAAGTAGTCCGGTCTCCACGCAGGTGTGGCATCTTCTTGAACTCTTGGATCAACCCAGACTCATCTGCTCTTGGGTGCACCTCAGACTCCTCCTGCTTCGTCTGTGAGGTACTTTTGTTTTTGAAGAAGTACCTCAACACAGGTTTATTTTTGAAGTGGGCTGGGAGGGGTCTGAGATGAGTACTCGAGAGCAAGACTAGGTAAGCAATCAGGATCTCACTTTCTCCACGTTCCTCAGATGAAGGAGAGGAGAAAGCATAATATGAGATACTTTTGCTTTTAACCTTTTTAATATGAAATACTTTTGCTCTGGAAGGTTTGTTTTCTGGGGTGATCCAAGGGATGAAGAACACTGAATAACTCGAAAGCTTTCTTTGGGAAGACATTATCGGAGATGAAGAGAGGTTGAGAGGTTGAGAGGTTGAGAGGTTGAGAGGGTGTGAAGGTGTGCCTTTGCTGTGAAAGGCTAAGGTCGAACTTATAGAAATTTTCCTTCACAACCGGAACTGTTCCCTCACTATTTGTCGGCAGCCGGTGGATGGATGAACAGTGCCCGTTACGCGCTTTCTAACAACGCGTCCGTAATTTCCGCGAAGCTGACTGCGCATACGACGTGTGACGACAAATTGGAATGATGATCTTTTGAAAACCGGGGTTCAAAACCGGGTGCGGCTCGTGGTTTTCGCAACGCTCCACGCTGCACGTCATGAGTGACGACACATCCGGACAAACCGACCCACGTGATTGCTGAGTCAAGCCCAGCTTTTGAGAAAGAAAACGGCTCTTTTGAGAAAGGAGCGTCGAGCTTTTCCGAATTGCGTGAGGACGCGTCTTCACCTCTGAGGAGCGGGCGCTTCTTCATTTTCTTCTTTTTATAGAGGCGCTAATTCTGCTCCACCTCACACTTGAACTCCAAAAATTCCTCAAACACTCTCCTCTGTAAACACTCTCTTCTGCACTTCTTAATCTTTCCGATCTCTTCTTCCGCTTCAGCAATCTTAATTTTTCCAAACTCTTTTCTTCCTCAACCCCCTCTAAAAATGTCTTGCCCTACCGACCGTCGCCTAAACTTGAATGTCGGGGAAGACGATGACTCGTCTTCTCCGAACAACATTTGGAATCCATCATTCATATCCCCCAATGGTCCTCTTACAGTCGGGGACACAATGATGAGGAACGATATAACCGCAACGGTGGTTGCAAGAAACCTTCTTACTCCCAGAGACACTAGGTTGCTGTCTATGCGGTCAGACGAGCTGGCTGTTCAGGACTCACTGGCTCTCAGTGTCCAGTGTACAGGCTCAGTTTCAAACATGGGTCAGCGCCTGCTTGCAAGATCTCGTCAGGTGGAGTCGCTAATGGCGGAGGTGGTCAGTCTTCGGCAAGAAGTCAGAGGACTCAGGCACGAGAACAAGGAGTTGCACATGCTCGCAACTAGCTACTCGACCAGCATGAAGAGGAAGCTGGACCAGCTGCAGGAGTCGGACGGTCGGATTCAGAGCGATCATGAACGGTTCATGGCTCTACTCCCGAGGTTTATGTTGCCTTCGTCCTCTGGAGCAGCACCAAGCGTTCCGGCTCCGGAGATTCCAACTCTGGCTCTTCGTCTTCCCGGAGCTCCGTCAACCTCTGAGGCGCCACCTAACCAAAACCAATGATTGCTATTAGTTTTTCGTATTATTGTAAATTTTTTTTTTTATGCTTTTAATGTTTATTTAACTATATATATATATATATATATATATATATATTACTAATATTATTATTTTTTTTTTTTTATTTATTTATTTATTTTTTTTTTCAGGGTTATTTTAAGCAAAATAAAATATGTAAAATATGTAAATTAATGTAAAAGGACTTCGTTTATCCGCACTTAAAATAAACATGCCCTTAATTTATTTAAACACAAACTAAATAAAAATCAACCAAATAACAAAATTAACTAAGCAAAACAAAATGAACGTAAAAGCAATAAAGAAGAAGGTTAAGAAATGCAAATCTGATTGCTTGGGTTGCCTCCCAAGAAGCGCTTGCTTTAACGTCTTTAGCCGGACGATTCTTTCCATTATCCTCCCCTCGGCTCCATAGCATGGAATTTATCTTTTAATGGGAGGTGATACTTGAAATGATTCGGCAATGGCATTAATTCAAGAGTGGGCGCCTGAATCATTAAAATGAGAAAAATGTTAGTATAAAATAAAATTAAAATTAAAATTGGAGAAGATGGCTTACTGTCTTTCTCCGAAACAAACTCAATGACAAAAACCACGTTTTTGGACAATTCCGGGATTTTGAACTGGGCCAGGTTTACTATGATGGTTGTGGCCTGTCCCGTGTCATCAAAATTAATTTCTTGGGCCTTTGTAGTCTGCACAGCCTCTTGAATGTATTCTTGATATGCAACGCATTCTCCAGCCACTTCGCTATCTTAAAAACTCGAAACACACTTAAAATGACTCAAAATAATGAAAACAATTTAAAATAAAAACTAGGAAATTAATTAGACGGAAATTAAATTAAAAGATAAAAACTAATAAAAATTAACTAAATAATATAATATAATAATGGGGGGGGGTTTGGTTTTTACGAAACGCAAATTAAACTTAACTAAATTACAAAATCGACAAAAACATAAAATTAAAAGTGAACGGATAGACGACGGATTGGCTAGAGGGTTTTTCTCCACACATGACACATAAGCAACCTAAATTGATTTTCAGTTGTTCTTTCAATGAATTGTAAATTTCAACGCCCCAAATTAACCATGAATTGCATAGATTAATTCTCAGATTTTCCTTAAGTTAATGGATTGGATGATTGCATACGACAACCCAAAACATTCCCCACAAGTTCCCTACATGAATTGCATAATAGAGATACAAGCGAGAATCATTAAGTTCTATGAAAATCATAAGTGTTGACAAAGCATTCGTAACTATGAACAGCATGATACGTTTGCCAGGAATTTACTTAACGCGATTGTGACTAGCAACCTTCACTACTCATGAATATAAGTTCATAACGATTAGGTGAAATTCACTTATATTCTAGCATCAAATTCATGCATGTAAATTAAGTTTGCATTCTTAATCGACAAACATAAATAAGTTATTAATCAAACAGTTAAGCAAATTAAATCACAACTCAGAAATCACAACTGAAGTTACCAATTCAAATTACAAATATAATCATGGTTTCGAATTAACCTCTAGCCAATATAAATTAATTACACATTATTATAAATTAAAAACAGAAATAAAACAGAGTTGGAGGATTAAACCGAAACGGAGTGAATTAGGATTTTCTGTGCTTTGATTTCACCACTGCGCCAAGCCCTGCACGTTGACTGTGCTCACTTTCCTGCTGACGCCAGCCTTCTAACAAATAGAAGGGTAGCGCCTTTATTTTCTGTCAAACCCCAAGAGGAGCCGTGAGCTGCTTGACAGCTTGACTGCACTGCTGCCACACTTGCTGACTGCCTGATTGGCGCTGCCTTTTTCCCAAAACTCTGCTCTCGGTTCTTCAGCCTTCCAATGGGCGCCAGCTCCCTTCCTGGCAGCTGCACAGAGACCACACGCACTTGGCAGTCCTCTCTCCCTCCTTGGATTTTACGCTGCTATCTGCCTCTTGACTCGCTGCTTAAGGCAGCGTTCCTCTTCTCGTCTTAAGCTGCCAAATGGCAGCTCTTAATTGCTGCCCTCCTCTGCGCAAGCTTCTGTTTTCTTCCAGGCCCGAGGCCCTGCGCCTCTTTCTTTCTGTTTTTGGTTTTCTGATTTTGGTCCTCCCCTATGTTTCTCGCACCTGCTTCTTTTATTCGCTGCCAAACTGGGCACTCCGCTTATTTTCTGTTTGTCAGCCCCCACTTCACATGCTTCTGTTTATTCTTTTCTCAGCTTCATGATGGGAGCTTAGTTGGTCTCCATTTACTGTTTTCTTTTTCTTCCTTTCTGTTGTCCACCGAGTTTCCTCCATCATGATCACACACACACAACATTAATTATATAAATAAATATAAATATATAAATATATAAATAAATAAATAAATATATATATATATAAATATATATATATATATTATATTTTTCAAATGATAAATTCTAATCAACAAACAAGAAAGTTTAAACGAATTAATTACTTAACACTTCATTTATTCTATTTTTATTTTCTTTTCTTGAAAAACTTATAAAACATAAAAATAACGTAAATAGCTCAAAATATAACGAACTAACTAAGAAAAGACGAGTGAATTTGATATAAAAATATGTATAAATATTATCCGATCACCAACCACACCCTTAAACTGAAACTTTAAAAACTTTTTATTTGCTTTGTATACAATCTTTCTTTTTCTTTTTCTTTTCTTTTTTTTTAAGCACATAACTAAATACAAACATGAAATACCCCCACACTTATTCTTTTGCCAAACTCCTTCCAAGTACTTCACAAACATTTCTCATAAAACAATCTCACATTGTTCACTAGCTTGCTTGGAAAGGGTAAGGAAAAATGTTTGAGGTATAAGGGTAGACATATCTGGTGATAAGAAATAAAAGGCTCAACATATACGGCTCAAATTGGCAATCTAATGATATCATTTTTCTTTGGGAAACATGGTTATTTGGGCCATGGTGGTAAACCTAATGCCTCTATCATTTTCAAGTTCATGCAATCAATGACAAACATTTCGAAAGATCGTTACGCAAGTTCTAGAGATGTATCTCACATAAGTTCATCACACATGAAAGAATAGGAGTGTATGAAAAATGCACACACTTTCAATAGGCTCAAAAACTCACATAGGATGTATATGGTCACTAAATTCACATATGAAGCTTTTAAGTCATGCTTTAGTTTCACATCAACAAGGCTATGTGCATTTGGTTTTTTCAAGAATGATCAAACATGTACAATACTAACAAGAGAATTAGGAATTTCACACAACACATGTGAACTAAGTTCTTGATCACCATGGTTCAAATTTGATCCAATTATATCATTGGGTCGGGAAACTAAAAAAAAATCTAATTCAAAACAATAAGGAAAACAAGACAATATTTTTTTGGATTTTTAAATCTTCCGATAATTTTAAATTTAATTTTTTTTTAAAACAAAAAGCAACAACACAGAAACAAATGAAACCAGTTCGTAGTCGAAGGTACAAAAATTTTCAATTTGGTCATTCTTTTTACTCTTTACCCCCAAACTTAAACTAGACATTGTCCCCAATGGCAGAAAACATTATAATGCAAATAAAAATAAAAATGAATAAATAATAAGAAAAAAAAATAAAGCAATTGGACTGAAAACTTCCCTAATTTGCAGTAAAATCAAGCGATGACCCCCAAGCTTAAATTCTGCAATCAACTTCAAGGGTGGAAATAACCAAAAGTTCCTGTAAAGAAATGTAATAATTCAGTTAATCATGCAAGAAAATGTAGAAAATGCAAACGAAAAATTGAAAATGACGATAAAAGACAATGAATAGAACTAATAGGTGATCATTGGTTGTGCTTGTTGATTTTCCACAACTTTGTTCTTGAACTGGATGAGGCTTCTTCAATTTTGATGATATGAGGTACTTTTGCTTTTGAAGAAGTATCTCTCCACAGGTTTATTTTTGAACTGGGCTGGGAGGGCTCGAAGATGAGTACTTGAGAGCAAGACTAGGTAAGCAATCAGGATCTCTCTTTCTCCATGTTCTTCAGATGAAGGTGAGGAGAAAGCATGATATGAGATACTTTTGCTTTTAACCTTCATGATATGAAATATGTTTGCTCTTGAAGACTTGATTGCATAGGTACTCCAGGGGATGAAGAATACTGAGTAACTCGAGAGGTTTCTTTAGGAATACATTCTTAGAGATGAAGAAATGTTGAGTAAGTCTGCCTTTGCTATGGAGGGCGAAGGTAGACACTTATAGGAATTTCTTCACAACCGGAACTATTCTCTTACTTTTGTCGGCAGCCGGTGGATGAATGAACAGTAAAAATTACGCGCTTTCTGACAAAGTTGCCCGTAATTTCCGCAAAGCTGAAGGTGCATGTGATGAGTGACGACAAATCTGGAAAAGTCGATCGTTTGAAATCCGGGGGTCGGCTCGTGGTTTCTGAGTAGTCCCAGCTTTTGAGAAAAGAGTTCGGCTTTTGAGAAAAGAGTCTGGCTCTTCGATTTGCGAGCGGGCGCCTCTTCGATTTGTGAGTATGCGTCTCTTTGATTTTTTGCTTTTTTATAGAGGTACGAATTTTGTTTCACAACACATTTAAACTGCCTCCCGTAAAAAACTCTCTTCTTGCACTTCTGCAATCTTAATTTTTCCGATCTCTTCTTTCTCAACATCTTATAAAAATGTCTTGCCCTTCTGACCGTCGCCTTAACTTGAATGTCGGAGAAGATGATGACTTGTCTTCTCCAAACAACATTTGGCATCCGTCCTTCATATCTCCCAATGGTCCTCTTACAGTTGGGGACTCAATGATGAGAAACGATACAACCGCTACGGTGGTTGCTAGAAATCTTCTTACTCCAAGAGACAATAGGATGCTATCCAAGCGGTCAGACGAGCTGGCTGTTCAGGACTCTCTGGCTCTCAGCGTCCAATGTGCAGGCTCACTCTCTGGCTAGTCTTCGGCAAGAGGTCAGAGGACTCAGGCACGAGAATAAGGAGTTACACATGCTTGCAACTAGTTACTCAACAAGTATGAAGAGGAAGCTTGACCAGCTGCAGGAGTCTGAAGTTCGGATTCAGAGTGATCATCAAAAGTTTATGGCGTTACTCCCGAGGTATCTTTTGCCTTCGTCATCTGGAGTTACACTAAGTGTTGAGGCTCCAGAGAATCCAACTCTAGCGCTTCGTCTTTCTGGAGCTCCGTTGACTGCTGAGGCACCACCTGACCAATGAATGAAGGCTATTAGTTTACGTATTATTGTAAAATATTTTTGCTTTTATGTTTATTTTATATATTTGATTTTGTTTTTATTTATTATTATTATTATTATTATTATTATTATTATATTTTAATTTTTTTAAATCAATGTAAAATATGTAAATCAATGTAAAAAGACTTTGTTTACCCTCCCCCGCACTTAAACTAAACATTGCTCTCAATGTTTTAAACATAGGTTCACACTTAAGCAATCAAACAATTAATGAACTAAGCAAGGCAAGATAAATGCAGTAAAGAGAAGGGTTAAGGAGTGCAAATCTGATTTGTTGAGCAATTCCAAAGTCTCCCTTCGTTGAATGCTTCGGTTGGCTCCCAAGGAGCGCTTGATTTAACGTCTTGTAGCCGGACGAGACCTCCAATAATGTTGCCCTAGGTTCCACGGCATGGAATTTATCTTTCGATGGGAGGTGATACTTGAAATGATCCGGCAATGGTCTAAATTCTAAGGTGGGTGCCTAAATAAGTAAAATCAGCATGTTAGTATAAAATAAAATTGAAATTGGAGAAGATGGCTTACTTTCTTTCTCCGACACAAACTCAATTACAAACACCACATCTTTGAAAGTTTCAGGGACTTTGCACTTGGCCAGATTGACTATGATGGTTGTGGCTTGTCCCGTGTCATAAAATTCAACTTCTTTGGGTTTGATTGTCTCATGTACATCCTCTTTGATGCATTCTACGCATTCTCCAGCCACTTCAATATCTTGAATCCTTCTTCTTGGTGTGCAAGGTTATTTGAACGTTTCAACACCATAGGTAACTTGTTTTGGTGCACCAAGAATTGGGATATCACTTTGCACATTTGGAAGAGCTTCCACAATGTCTTTTTCACTCTCTTCGATATTTGGAATAAAAAACCTGTGAGGAAAATGGACATTTGGTGGAATGGGGTTAGAATGAATTGAATTTGGAACAACATTACCGGAGTTGGACATCATAAGGACTTGAGGGGCTTGCGGCAAGAGTTCTTCTAAACTGCCCATGTCGTCATCCTCTTCTTCTTCTTGCAACAGCAATCCATCCACGTTTTGGCTATGTTTGAACAGTTCTGGGACAGCTTCATCTTCCATATCACTTCCCAAAGTGATGGCTTCATGGATTTCAAAATCTCCTATTGAATTTGCAATGTTGGAGTTGGAGAGTTCACTTTGATCTTGAATCTGTGCCATGAACTCCATAATCTGCCCAACTTGCTTCTCCAATTCATCCACCTTGTTGGCTTTATTTTGCATCTCATTGTTTCGATTTTCTGCTTCTTGGTTCAAAGACGTGAGTAACTTCTTAAACATATCATTATTGATGGGTTATAAAACCACACAAATTTAACCCTCTTTTTGACAGTTGTAGTATAGATGTAAGTAGGGTATCGTTCTAGGCCGGGGATTAGGAGGGATTGCTAATCTACTCTAAATTAATTTAAAAATATTAAACAAGACTCAAGGACACAAAACTAGGCTAAAAACTCTAATAATTCAAAACACACTAGAATGACTCAAAACAATGGAAACACACAAATTAGACACTAAGAACTGAAATGGACGGAAATTGAATTAAAAGATTAAAAACAATGAAAATTAACTAAATAATATAATTTAATAATGGGGGGGGGGGTTTGGTTTTGGCGAAACGTAAATTAAACTTAAATAAATTACAAAATTGACAAAAACATAAAATAAAAGTGAATGGATGGGCGACGGACTGGCTAGATGGTTCTTCTCCACACATGACACATATGCAACCTAAATTGATTTTCAGTTGTTCTTTCAATAAATTGTAAATCTCAATACTCCAAATTAACCGTGAACAACACTTTTTTAATCTTCAAGTTTTCCTTAAGTTATTGAATTGGATGGAAATACGCATACAACAATTCAACACATTCTCTAAAAGTCCCCTACGTGGAAAGCACAATAGAGATACAATCAAAGATCATTAAGCTTTGTGAAAACTATAAGTACTGACGATGCATTCGTAACTATGAAAAGCATGATACTCCTGCCAAGAATTCACTTAATGCGATTGTGACTAACAACCTTCACTACTCATGAATATAAGTTCATAACGATTAGGAGAAATTCACTTATATTCTAGCATCAAATTCATGCATGTAAATTAAGTATGCATTCTTAATCGACATACACAAATAAGTTATTAATCAAGCAGTTAAGCAAATTAAATTCACAATTCAGAAATCACAATTGAAGGTAATCAATTCAAATTACAAATATATTCATGGCTTCGAATTAACCTCTAGCCAAAACAAATTAATTACACATTATTTATAAATTAAACAAAAGTAAAATATGAGTTTGGAGGATTAAACCGAAATAAGAGTGCAAGGATTTCTGTGCACTGTGCACTGCACTTTGTTCAGTCTGTTTTGCACCGTGCCTCCCTGTGTGTTCTGGTGCTGCCTTCTGTGCAGTCTATGCACTGCACCGTTCTCTCCGAGGCTAGCGCCTCTGTTTCTGCACTCTGTCTCTGACCCGCAGCCTTGATTGGCTGCTGCCCTGCTGCCTGAGCTGTTTGCTGCCTTCTCCAGCTGCCTTGGTTGTCCTCGCAAGATGCTTGCGCTGCCAAATGGCAGCTTGTCTGATTTCCTGCGCTGCCTGCTTTGTTTCTCCCTCGTGGCAGCACCTCTCGAGACTGCCCTCTGGTTTTCTCACAGCCCCTCCTTATTTATTTTTGTTTTCTTTTCTTAAGCTACCAATTAGCAGCTCCTCTCCTTAGTGTCTCTCCCCCCCAGGCTCCCTGCTTGTACTCCTCTTCTTTTCGTCTTCTTGGTTCAGCCCCCTCCTTTTATATTGCGCTGCTCCCTCTTTTAATGTTTTCTGAATCCGTTCTGGCCAGCTAAGGCAGCTCCACTTCCGCTCAATGCTCTCCCTTTTTCCGCATGTGGCTTGATTCCTTTTTAATCATTTTTTATCTTCTCAGCTCCCCTTTTGAATAGCCTTCTTATCCTCGCTGCTTTTGGGCAGCTCACATTATTCTTCCACCGACTGCCAACTCTACATTCCTTTGTTTTTGCCCAATATCATTATTCCCACTAGTAAAATATAAACAAAGAAAATAAGTGAGTATGGTAGACTTGACAAATTTATTATTTAAAACTTCACTTATTCTATTTTTATTTTCTTAGCTTAACAAATTCTATAAAACACAAAAACAAAGTAAATAGCTCAAAAATATAAAGAATTAACTAAGAAAAGACGAGAGAATTTGATGTAAAATGTATATAAATATTGTCCGATCAATTATCCATAGATGTACCTGAATTGAATTGGGCAGATTGTGATGGAGGCTGTGGTGGTGGACATGGCCATTGATAGAACTCCTCAGATGGCTGCAATTGTTCTTCTTTTTGTGAGCCCTGCGTCAAAGAAATTAGTCCATCAAGAATTTCATTATAACTCATGGGCATACTTGAATTCGATTGGAATTGTTGTGGGGGAGGCTGTGGTGGCTGCATAGGTCTTGAATAGAACGCTTCATCTTGTTGCCAATATCCACTTTGTTGAACTTGTTGAGGTTCTCCCCACATATAATCTGAATAATCTCTCCAATCCGAATTGTAACCATTGGAAAACATGTTGCCCCTTGATTGGCTATGGCCTTGATATCCCCAAACATCTTCATTTGCAGAAAATTGAGGACATTGATGAGTTTGATATCCTTGCCCATAGGGCACATCAAATGTAGGGACACTTGGCATTGTGGTCCTTTCGGTATTATTAGTCAATTGAGAAGTGAGATGCGCCAATTGAGCTTGAATGGTCGCAAGTGCCATTTCTTGCTCCATTTGTACCTAAAATCAAAGAAAGAAAACTAAATCAAATATCAAAAGTAAAAGTCACAAACACAAAAACAAATATAAACACAAACAGAAACAAAGGGATTAGCAAATTTGCTAATCCTTGGCAACGGCGCCAAAATTTGATGCGATGAATAAGCAAACACACAAATTAAACCCTCTTGTTGACAATTGTAGTATATATGCAAGTAGGGATCGTTCTAAACCGGGGATTAGGAGGGATTGCTAACCTATATAAAATAAACTTAGAAACACTAAATAAAACTTAAAAAACACAAATCTAAAATCAAAACACTTCACTAGATTCAAATGATTCCAACTAAACTAGAATAACTCAAAGAACTCAAAAGAAATCAAATAAAGTAGATTCAAATCGAAGGACATAAATTGTAAAAAGGGGGATTGGGTTTTGATGAGAATAACTTGAAAATAAACAAATTATAAACTAGACAAATTTAGACACAAAATATGGTTGTTTGAATGGATGATGGATTAGCTAGAGGGTTCTCCTCCACACATGATACACTTGTACATAAACCAATTTTTAGTTGTTCTTTCGATAACTTATGAAACTCAATACTCCGGGTTAACCGTGATAGCACTTTTTTAACCTTCAAGTTCTCCTTAAGTTAATGAATTGAATGGGAAAACGCATATAACAATTCAAAACATTCTTCAAAAGTTCCATACGTGAAAAGCACAATAGAGATACAATCAAAGATCATTAAGATTCATGAGAACTATAAGTATTGACGAGGCATTCGTAACTATGAAAAGTATGATACTCTTGCCAAGAATTCACTTAACACGATTGTGGATAGCAACCTTCACTACTCATGAATATAAGTTCATAACGATTAGGTGAAATTTCCTTATATTCTAGCATCAAACTTATGCATGAAAACTAAGCGTGCACTCTTAATTAACATACACAAATAAGTTATCAATCAAATAGTTAAGTGAATTGAAATCACAAATTATTAAAGCACAACCAAAAGTAATTAATTCATAATGCAAATGTAATCATGGCTTTGAATCCCCCTAGCAAAAGGGGGGTTTAGTTCCTCATAATTGTAAAATAAAGGTAAATAGATTTATACATTGAAAATAAAAGAAAGAAAACACCTAAACGCTCCAACGATCCTCGTTGAGTGGCAAGCACGTCCAAGCACTTTCCCTCCCTTCCTTTGCTACGGTACAACGGGTGGTTGTGGGTTGAAGGTTTGGTTGTATGGAGGAATGGATAGGAGGATGTATGGTGGTATTTAGGATAGTTGGGGGTGTTGGAAATGTGCCCTAAAACCAATCATATGATGATACTTTACGGACATTTCACATGATTAAACTAATCTAGTTTAATATCAAGGGCAAAGATTATTGTTTGAGCGGTCTCATATAAATGTTATATGCTTAAACGATAAAGTCCAAGGAATATGTGATTGGGAGAATGCGATCTAAATAGTTAGATTCATGAGACCATTCTTTCGTAGACACATCCTAAACGTTCCTGATCATAGGATTGCCAATTGGGCATTGACAGTCCGTTAAGATCAGTACGTGCTATGTCTTCTCTCAGGGAGAGTGACTAGTCTCGAGTCATTGATGTGAGTGACACCAAGACAAGTACGTAGGTGCTCAATAGAGAATGAGTTCACTGAACACGATCAACGACGAGTTCTCATATTCATGTCACGTGAGAACTCATGGTTAGGATAATGCAAATTAGTCCTTTGACCTGAGGCATCATAGTTGTCTTGTGGTTAGGTCCTTGATCTTTGATCGTGTCAAATGGCATTCCTTTGGAGTGTCCACGGCATGGTTGGGGTCAAGCTATCTAGTCATGGAGACAAGTGAATGCGCAACAAGGGATCTCTAACCTTCAAACCGTTGAGGGAGAATACTCTATAATATGATTTAGAATCTCTGGCCAGCGTATGAATGAGATGTTGGAATGCGTTCCATATCACATTCAAGGTAATCATATAAGTGCGAGATTCACATTGGATAGTAGACATGAATAAACTATCAAGCCAAACAATGTGGTCAAGAGTATTGTATTAGAGAAGGACCGTATTGCATTTGTAATCCTAAACTGAATAGGTTCTCCACCTCTTCTGATTAGCTTGGGTAACCATGATATGCTGCTAGGTGTCACTCATGGTTTGTGGAAGCCCTAAACGTGTGTAAACACTAAAGGGAGAATTGAAAGTTAGTTTCAAATTCACAATCGATTTGAAAGAGTTTGAATCGCCCACTGCCTCGCTAAAAGGAACCTAATGGATCGTACACCGTGTAAGGTAGAGATTGAAGATTCAACGGAAATGAGTAAGAATAATTAAATGGTTTAATTATTTATGGCAAGGATTAATTAATATGATTATTAATCAAACGAATAAGTTCGTTAAAGACCTCGGGATGGTTTTGGACCTTAAGGCCCAATGGGCTTCGAACGTCAAGTCCATTGACTTAAGTTGTATGACAACTTAATAAATAATGATTTAACAAAGGCCCAAAATACTCCAAAAATATCCCTAAGGCCGGCCACTATGTAAGGGTAGTGAACTTGGACTTATTTACAAGTTTGCCACTCAAATGAATTAAGGTATAAATATGATTTTATAGCCAAAATTCATTAGGGTTGTTTTTGGGGAAATTGGAGAGAAGAAAAGCTCTCCCTTCTCTCTAGAATGGCCGGCCCCCTTGGAGGGTTTTAGCTAGCACTCTAGCTCCTCCAAGGTCACTCATATCCTCTTAATCAAAACCTTGGTGTAGAAACTTAGAGGTTCTCAATTTTGAGAACTTAGAGAACCTATCCTTTCTATATAAATCCATAGATTTAAGATGCAAGGAATGAAGGCCCTCTCTTTGGGTGATTAGCCTTTGCTTAAGCAAAGAGGAATCTACAAAGGTATAAATCTCAACTCACTATGTTTTTGAGTTGTTTAAAGGTTCACCAATCTATTAGGCTTTGAACATTCATGGGTAATGTTTTGTTTTTAAGTATATGCAAGCATGATTCCGCCTTTAATTTGTTAATTGCATGCTAATGATATTGCTTAAATGAACATGTTTCTCCAAAATAATCCTTCAAGTGGTATCAGAGCCTAGGTCTAGTAGTTGGTGAATCCTTTTGGGTTTTGTATTTCATAATATGTGATTTAAAAGTTGTAAAATGTTACAAGCTTTATTCTTGTTTTATGAATGTAAATTTTGTTGGAAAATTTGGCATCACAAATGTTGTAGATGTAGTTCATATGAGCATGAATATTGAAGCTAAAATTTGGTGCCAAGAATTTTGGGATTTTCGGCCAAATTAAAAGGGTGATTTTTTGGGTTCTTGTTTGTCTTGTTAAAATGTTTTTCAAGTGACTTTTGGAACCCCTAAGTACCCTAGTTTGGTTATATGAAATTTCCCTTAAGTTTAAATGGTTTTGGGATGTTTTTTGGGTGAAAAATCATCATGGAAAAAATTTGAGTTTTTCATGAATGTTCTTGATGTTCTTGATGTTCTTGCCAAGAACATTAAAGCTTGTGGTTTTGATTCAAAGTTTTGAATTATTTCATAAAGTTTTGTTATTAGATATTTTCATATATTTATTAATGATTAATATTTTTAATGTTAGTCAAAACTTTGAAAAATATGTTAGATATTTGTTTGAAAGGTGTAAGAAACTTTAATGGGTGTGTAAGGTTTAAATCCCTTTCACACACCTTGCATGGCTTTATGTCACAACACCATCACTCTCACCCCTCCAAAACCGGCCACTCCCTCATGGGAGTACTTTTGGGGCTTTCATGCAATTACATAAAGTTTTGATACTTTTGTGTATTTGCACTTTGGCCCAAAAGTTTACGTTTTTACGTTTAGGTCCAAAAACGCTAAAGGACAAATTGTTTTGCTCCTTTAATGAAGTTTTTACATTTGTGGAAAAGTTTGGGTTCTAGTTGTGATTACATAAAGTATTGGACTTTTTTGTTTTTACAAAGTGACCCCAAAAGTTTAAGTATTTGCAAAATAGCCCAAAGGTTGTGGTTAATTGCACTATGACCCAAAAGTTGTGGCTAATTGCAAAATAGCCCAAATGTTGAGGTTAATTGCATAATGGCCCAAATAAGTTGAGGTCATTACATTTTGGCCCAAATTAAATAGAGAACAAAAATTGTTTTGTCTCTTTAAATGAGAATTGGATTTTCATTTTAGTTAGCTCCATTTAAAATCAAATTTTATGGATACAAAAACCAAATGAAAAATGTTGCATTCAATTTAATTAGTTAAAGTGTTAATTAATTAAAGGGTGATTATGAACCTAAGCCTACGATAATTGAGCTATGTGAAAGGCCGTTTCAAATTTGTTTGAACCATGGGAATGTGTAGATTAGATTTTGGTTGTAATTTGATTAGATCAAATGTTGTAAAAGAGCATAAGCTCTTCTTTACTTTGAAGTACTTCTTTCTTGCTTTATATGATATGCATGAAAATGAAGTAGTTGGGTCCAACGCCCCTAAGACAACACGGCTTAATGTGATTAAACGCGTAACTAAAATCAATCACCATCCCTAGTCCGAGATTCAACACAAGGCTCGTGTTGGATCTAAATAAAAGGTTCATAGTCATCCTAAGGCCCTAAGGCAACTATATAGTCCATCAATGAATGCAAACCTTATGTTAGTAGTATCATGTACTCTTGCTTTAAAAACCGTTTTAAAAGCTTAGTGGGAGTATTATATACAACTAAATAAATCAAATGGACCAATAGTTGTGATAGGACCAAAAATGTTTTAATTGGATTAAAATGTATGTTTATATGTGATGAGACCTAAAAACCCTCAACCAAACCAATATTAAGTTGATAAGCGTGAGAGTGCTTTGAACACTCTTTCGTGGCCTTCCACCGTGGTAGGTCCAAACGTTTGTGACGTGTACACCGGCTTCACCCTATCATGGGGGAGTACAAAGTGCATGCTTACACTCGGGGAGGATTCTATATGCATACTTGATGTTGTGAAAGGTAGGCAACGAGAATAGCCAACATCGTATTATCGTGAGGTTGTTCTTGAACCCCTAACTTGAACTCGCATGGTGGGAATGACTTAACTAAGTGCAATGAAGCCAACATCATATCATTGTGAGGTTACATTCTCTAGAGGCCAAATAAAATGGGTTCTTACATTAGATGTAAAGGAGTAAGTGTACTCTCTCATTATTATTAATGCTAGCCAACATCGTATCATCGTGAGGTGAACTTGGTAATAGTGAGCCTCCCATAACCTACTAAGAGTTTCCTCCAAAACTCTCGAATTCCGATGAGGGATATGGAATTTGCCAAAAATAGTGGGTGGTGCTATTATGATTTAAAGACCCGAATCAAATAGCTTAAAATCAATCATTTATATTCGTTATGTATTTGTTTACCAATATATTTGCAAACGCTATCCAATACTTGACAAAGAAAAGCCGAATACTTTAGTTTCCGGACTTAGTACTACAATTCCATAGATTGTCTTTAATGGATTGTAAATGTGTCTAAGTAGTCTCATCCTCACAATCTTCCAATTGATAATGTATCAATGAGAGAACATGTTAGATAAGTCTATCATAAAGAGGACAACAATTTTAATGTCATTATTCTTCAAATACAAATTGTTGTATGAAGAAATAAGAGTTGCTTTGAACAACCCTTAAATCAACACAAACATTAGTGCTTGTTTCTTTGTTACATAAACAAGGAACTTTTTGAAGTAAGCACAAGGGCATGGACACTTAATGTGCCATGATTCTTCACTTACAAATCGTTGTATGAAGAAATGAGAGTTGTCTTAAACAACTCTTGAATGTTTGTAATTATGTTTAGAACATAATGGTTGGTTGACAAAAATAGTCCATCAACATGGACTTATGATGATTTTGAATCATTGTATGTTGAAGTGTTAAAACACTTAAACGAGACGGAAACTAGATAAGGACTTCACCTTTGTATCCCTATCCTAATGGTTCACTAAGTTTATTGTAAACTATATAGTGAGCAATAACCACACGCTCTCCAAATCGTTTGATGTGTATAACACAATTGAAACAAGTTTCAAGAGAGATAGTGGGAGTTTAGGGACCATGACTATTGTAGTCAAAGGAGAAGTTAAATGAAGAAGACAAAATAACTCCAAGGGAACAAACTTTCTTTATGAAAGGATGGACATTGGAAGGGGTATTTGCAAGAAATGTCTTGCAAGTGTCAAGAACACACCTTTTTTAAGGTGTTGTAAAATGTTCTTGAATTGTTCAAAATGGTTGGTTCTTCTACTTGAATGCTTGATTCTGTATTAGTAACTATGTTTTACAAATCGTTGTAAAAGTGTGGCTAATAAGAAGTAGAAGATTAATGAGAGAAGAGAAAGTACTTCACATTCGGAAAGTGAATAAAATATAGATCTCCGTGAAAGCGGATTGTACTTACTTCCTCATATGAACTACCAAATAAGAATGATTAGATTATTGTAATCTAATTAATTGTCTCTATAGTAGAGATGATGTGGTGGTGTTAATTGTTTAGAATATAACGATGCTTAAAACCCAAAAGGTTGCAAGGTAGTGACTAATCCCAACTAAGTTGTGATACCTCTAAAACATAAATTATGAGTTGGTCATGGATGGATGCTTTGGATCGTTAGATCCGGATCCAATACCTTCTTGTTAAAATTGTATAGAGGCGAAATGTTTGAATCTTTATTCTTTTGGAAAGAAGAAAGAATCACAAAGTTGTTGAGGTTAATTCACTT
This sequence comes from Crataegus laevigata, assembly GCA_963580275.1. Classification (NCBI taxonomy): domain Eukaryota; kingdom Viridiplantae; phylum Streptophyta; class Magnoliopsida; order Rosales; family Rosaceae; genus Crataegus; species Crataegus laevigata. The sequence continues at coordinate 15,593,497 of OY756942.1, read as the reverse complement.
AGATGTTAGTGGCACTAGTCCACAACATAATACTACTCATGTTATATGCCATTCACCGAAGATCACTCTCGGTTGGACTATAGTTTACTTTGAATAAACACAAGTCCGAATACTTTGCAAAAGGTTTCAAAGAATTCAAGAAATGTAAGTTGATGAGTAAGACGTCTAAAGTATTTAACTCCTTAGATTTGATCCAAGGAAAGATAACACTTTAGATGAGTTTCCTTGAAAGATATCAAGGAAAGTAGCATCATAAGATAATGAATTTCTCCATTAGGAGAAGAACGAACTTGAATAAGGTTTAGTTCGTTGGTTATTATCTATTACCCATATATAGGATATATACACTTCTAAAACAATGTGATTGTGAATTAGAAGATCTTCCAAATTTTTCATAACTTCATAAGATGTAGTTAGAAAGAAAGACAAATCTTAAGCATGTTAAGATTTGGGGTTTGATCGGATCATATTTATACATATTTTTATATCAAATTCACTCGTCTTTTCTTAGTTAGTTCGTTATATTTTGAGCTATTTACGTTATTTTTATGTTTTATGAATTTTTCAAGAAAAGAAAATAAAAATAGAATAAGTGAAGTGTTAAGTAATAATTTCATTGAAACTATCTTGTCTGTTGAATTATACTTATCATTTAGAAAATAATTTATATATATTTATATTTATTTTAATGTGTGTGTGTGATTAAAGAAAAACTAAGGAATGTAGAGCTGGAGTCGGTGAGGTTTTAAAGAAAAAGAATAAAGGGGAAGGCCCGGGGTGCAAGTGGCGAAGACAGCTGAGAAGATAAGAAAATCATGGGGCAGCAATCATGGGGCAGCTGGCAAAAGCAAGAGGAGAATCCGAGGGAGATCAAAGCTGCCAGTTTCATTGTTTTTTTTTCTGCGTTGGTCAGTCGAAGAGAAGGAGAGGGAAGCTGCCTCTGAGGCAGCTTGAGAAAACGAAATAAAAAAGAAGGGGCAGGAGCCTCGGGGGAAGTTGGGTGGAAGGAGAGAGCTGCCAATTGGCAGCTTAAAAGCAATCAAACATTTGGCAGCGAGCACCGCTTGAAAACAGAAGGGGCTCGTGCGAGAAACGAAGGAGAGAGAAGCATAAGCTTCTTTGAAAGGCTGCCATTTGGAGAAACGTTGAGGGGGCTGACGCACGGAGCAGAACCGAGAGGGAAGAGCCACAGGCGACGTGTAAAAACAGGAAGCTGCCAGCAAGGCAGCGCAGAGAGAAAACCAGTGCTAGCCTCGGGACAGGAACTTGGACAAGGCATAGAGCACAGCTCTCCTCAGTTTTGGTTTAATCCCTCCAACTTTTGTTTTTAATTTCTGTTTTAATTTCTGTTTTAATTTATAAATATGTGTAATTAATTTGTGTTGGCTAGAGGATAATTCAAAACCATGATTATATTTGTAATATGAATTGATAATTTCAGTTGTGAATTCTGAGTTGTGATTTAATTTTGCTTAACTGCTTGATTGATAACTTATTTGTGTATGTCGATTAAGAATGTATACTTAATTTACATGCATGAATTTGATGCTAGAATATAAGTGAATTTCACCTAATCGTTATGAACTTATATTCATGAGTAGTGAAGGTTGTTATCTACAATCGCGTTAAGTAAATTCTTGGCAGGAGTATCATGCTTTTCATAGTTACGAATGCCTCGTCAGTATTTATAGTTTTCACAAAGTTTAATGATCTTTGATTGTATCTCTATTGTGCTTTTCACGTAGGGAACTTTTAGAGAATGTGTTGAATTGTTGTATGCTGTTCATCCAATTTAATAACATAAGGAAAACTTGAAGATTAAAAAAGTGCTGTTCACGGTTAATCTGGAGTATTGAAATTTACAATTTATTGAAAGAACAACTGAAAATCAATTTAGGTTGCTTATGTGTCATGTGTGGAGAAAAACCCTCTAGCCAATCCGTCAACTATCCGTTCATTTAAATTTTATGTTTTTGTCAATTTTGTAATTTATTTAAGTTTAATTTACGTTTCATCAAAACCAAACCCCCCCATTATTAAAATATTATTATTTAGTTAATTTTTATTATTTTTTATCTTTTAATTTAATTTCCGTCCATTTTAATTCCTAGTTTTTATTTTAAATTGTTTTCATTATTTTGAGTCATTTTTAGTGTGTTTCGAGTTTTTAGCTTAGTTTGTATTTTCTAGAGTCTTGAGTTGTTTTGAGTCTTTTGATTTGTTTTAGTTTATTTGTTAGTTTTATTTTGAGTTATTTTAGTTAAGTGTTTTTATTTTAGTTTAGTGTTTTAAACTTTGTTTTTACGTTTTTAAATTAAAATAGAGGTTTTATCAAGCCCTCCTAATCCCCGGCCTAGAACGATACCCTACTTATACCTATACTACAATTGTCAAAAAGAGGGTTAAATTTGTGCGGTTTTAAAATCCCGTCAAATTTTTGGCGCCGTTGCCGGGGATTAGTAACTTTGCTAATCCCTTTATTTTTGTTTGTGTTTATTTTATTTATTTTTTTATTTGTGCTTATGTTTATATTTGTGTTTGTGTATTTTACTTTTGGTATTTGATTTATTTCTCTTTCTTTGATTTTAGGTACAATTGGAGTAAGACATGGATTTTGCTAATATTCAAGCTCAATTAGTAAATCTTACTTCTCAATTGTCGCAGAATGCCGAAAGGACCTCAATGCCAAGTGTCCCTACACTGGATGTGCCCTATGGGCAAGGATATCAAGCTCATCAGTATCCTCAATTTTCTGCATATGACGATAATTGGGGATATCAAAGCCACAGCCAATCAAGGGGCAATATGTATTCCAACGCTTGCAATTCGGATTGGAGAGGTTATTCAGATCAGACGTGGGATGAACCTCAGCAATTTCAACATGGTGGATATTGGCAGCAAGACGAGTTCTATTCAAGATCTATGCAGCCACCACAGCAATTCCAATCGAATTCAAGTATGCCTGTGAATTATAATGAAATTCTTGAAGGACTAATCTCTTTGACGCAGGGTTCACAACAAGAGGAACAATTGCCGCCATCGGAAGAGTTCTATCAGTGGCCATATGAACTGTCACAGCCACCACAACAATTAGCCCAATCCAATTCAGGTACATCTGTGGATAATGATAACATTATTCAATTACTCATCTCTTTGAACCAGGAAGTAGAAAATCAAACCAAGGAGATGGGAGAATTGAATAATCAAATGGGGCAGATTGTGGAAGTTCTTCCAGAGATGCAAAGAGATATCCCAATTCTTGGTGCACCAAAACAAGTTCTCGAACCTTGCACACCAAGAAAAGAGATTCAAGAGAATGAAGTGGCTGAAGAATGTGCAAAATATATCCAAGAGGCTGTGCATGAGACAACAAAGGCCCATGAAATTGAGATTGATGACACGGGACGGGCCACAACCATCATAGTAAACCTGGCCCAGTTCAAAGTCCCGGAAATGTCCAAAAATGTGGTGTTTGTATTTGAGTTTAAGTCGGAGAAAGACAGTAAGCCATCTTCTCCAATTTTATTTTTTTTTTTATTTTATACTAACATATTTCTTATTTTAATGATTCAGGCACCCACCCGAGAATTTAAACCACTGCCGAATCATTTCAAGTATCACCTCCCATTGAAAGATAAATTCCATACTTTGGAGCCGAGGGGAGGTTAAGGAAAGAATCGTCCGGCTAAAGACGTTAAAGCAAGCGCTTCTTGGGAGGCAACCCAAGCAATCAGATTTGCATTTCTTAACCCTCATCTTCTTTTCCTTTACTTTGAATTTTTTATTTTGTTTTGTTAGTTGTTTTATTTGGTTGATTTTTGTTTAGTTTGTGTTTAAATAAATTAAGGGCAATGTTTATTTTTAGTGCGGATAAACAAAGTCTTTTTGCATTAATTTACATATTTTGATTTACATTTATTTTATTTTGCTTAAAATAAACTTTAAAAAAAAAAAAAATTAATTTACAATAATACGAAAAATTAATAGTGTTCATTGGTCATTTGTCATTGGTTAGGTGGTGCCTGAGAAGTCGACGGAGCTCCGGGAAGACGAAGAGCGAGAGTTGGAATCTCTGGAGGCGGAACGCTTGGTGCAACTCCCGAGGACGAAGGCAACATAAACCTCGGGAGTAGCGCCATGAACCTATCATGATCGCTCTGAATCTGACCGTCCGACTCCTGCAGCTGGTCCAGCTTCCTCTTCATGCTGGTCGAGTAACTAGTTGCAAGCATGTGCAACTCCTTGTTCTCGTGCCTGAGTCCTCTGACTTCTTGCCGAAGACTGGCCACCTCCGCCATCAGCGACTCCACCTGACGAGTTCGGGCAAGCAGGCGCTGGCCCATGTTTGAAACTGAGCCTGCACTTTGGACGCTGAGGGCAAGAGATTCCTGAACGGCCAGCTCGTCCGACCGCCTAGATAGCATCCTATTGTCCCTTGGAGTGAGCAGATTTCTGGCAATCACCGTAGCGGTGATTTCATTCCTCATCATTGTGTCCCCGACTGTAAGAGGACCATTGGGGGATATGAAGGACGGATTCCAAATATTGTTCGGAGAAGACGAGTCATCGTCTTCCCCGACATTCAAGTTTAGGCGACGGTCGGAAGGGCAAGACATTTTTTAGAGGGGGTTGAGGAAGAAAAGAGTTCGGAAAGATTAAGAGTGCTTACAGAAGGGAGTATTTTCAGAAGGAAGTGTTTGAGGGAGTTTAAGTGTGTGGTGGAGCAGAATTAGCGCCTCTATAAAAAGAAGCAAATCAAAGAGGCGCCCGCTCCTCTGAGGTTGAAGACGCGTCCTCACGCAATTCGGAAAAGCTGGACGCTCCTTTCTCAAAAGAGCCGTTTCCGTTCTCAAAAGCTGGGCTTGACTCAGCAATCACGTGGTTCAGTTTTTCCAATTTTGTCGTGACTCATCACGTGCAGCGTGGAACGTTGCGAAAACCACGAGCCGCACCCGGTTTTGAACCCCGGTTTTCAAAGGATCATCATTCCAATTTGTCGTCACTCGTCGCATGCGCAGTCAACTTCGCGGAAATTACGGAAGCTTTGTCAGAAAGCGCGTAACGGGCACTGTTTATCCATCCACCGGCTGCCGACAAATAGTGAGGGAACAGTTCCGGTTGTGAAGGAAAATTTCTATAAAGTTCGACCTTCGCCTTCCACATCAAAGGCACACCCTCTCTACCTCTAAACCTCTCAACCTCTCTTCATCTCCGATAATGTCTTCCCAAAGAAAGCTTTCGAGTTATTCAGTGTTCTTCATCCCTTGGATCACCCCAGAAAACAAACCTTCCAGAGCAAAAGTATTTCATATTAAAAAGGTTAAAAGCAAAAGTATCTCATATTACGCTTTCTCCTCACTTTCATCTGAAGAACATGGAGAAAGTGAGATCCTGATTGCTTACCTAGTCTTGCTCTCGAGTACTCATCTCAGACCCCTCCCAACCCACTTCAAAAATAAATCTGTGTTGAGGTACTTCTTCAAAAACAAAAGTACCTCACAGACGAAGCAGGAGGAGTCTGAGGTGCATCCAGATGAAGGCAGAGTCTGAGATGATCCAAGAGTTCAAGAAGATGCCACACCTGCGTGGAGACCGGACTACTTGAAGCATGTGGAGACAACGTGCTGATTCATCCTCAACTAAGCTGAGGAGCACTTGCAAGAAGAAGGCCCATCCAGTTCAAGATGAAAGCTGTGGAAAATCAACAAGCGACCAATGATCGCCTATTAGTTCTTTTCGTTGTCGTTCATTTTCATTTTCAATTTTTCGTTTGAATTTTCTATATTTTCTTGCGTGCTTAACTGTTTATTTCTGTTCTTTGCAGGAACGTTTGGTTATTTTCTCCCTTGAAGTTGATTGCAAAATTTACGCTTGGGGGTCATCGCTTGGTTTTCTGCAAATTAGAGAAGTTTTCAGTCCTTTTTCTTTATTTTGTTTCGTATTATTTATTCATTTTATTTTTATTTGCATATTTTTGTTTTCTGACATTGGGGACAATGTCTAGTTTAAGTGTGGGGGTATCAAGTATAAAAAAATGACCAAATTGAAAATTTTTGTACCTTCGACTTTGAACTGGTTTCATTTGTTTCCGTGTTGTTGTTTTTTTTATTAGTTTTGTTTTATTTAATTTTTTTCGAAAAAATTTAAAAAAAAATCCAAAAATATTGTCTTGTTTTCCTTATTGTTTTAAATTAGATTTTTTAGTTTCCCGACCCAATGATATAACTGAATGAAGTTTGAACCATGATTATCAAGAACTTAGCTAACATGTGTTGTATGAAATTCCTTGTTCTCTTGTTAGTATTGTACATGTTTGATCATCTTTGAAAATCCAAATGCACATAGCCTTGTTGATGTGAAACTAAAGCATGAATTAAAGCTTCATATGTGAATTTAGTGACCATATACATCCCATGTGAGTTTTTGAGCCTATTGAAAGTGTGTGCATTTTTCATACACTCCTATTCTTTCATGTGTGATGAACTTATGTGAGATGCATCTCTAGAACTTGCGTAACGATCTTTTGAAATATTTGTCATTGATTGCATGAACTTGAAAATGATAGAGGCATTAGGTTCACCACCATGGCCCAAATAACCTTATTTCCCAAAGAAAAAAAAATGATATCATTAGATTGCCAATTTGAGCCCTGTTTGTTGAGCCTTTTATTTCTTATCACCAGATATGTCTACCCTTATACCTCAAACCATGTTTCCTTACCCTTTCCAAGCGAGCAATTTGAGACTGTCTTATGAGAAATGTTTGTGAAGTACTTGGAAGGAGTTTGGCAAAAGAATAAGTGTGGGGGTATTTCATGTTTGTATTTTTAAAAATAAAAAATAAAAATGAGAAAAGCGAAGAAAAAAAAAAAAAAAAAAAAAGTTTCTAAAGTTTCAGTTTAAGGGTGTGATGGGAGGTGTTAGAAGAATCGTTGGAGAACTTGAGTTCTTATAAATCTAAACAAAAAGAATCGCTTGCGATGTAGCTTGGAACTTATGTTTTCCTATTCTTTCGTTTCTATAGCCCTATCCCTAAGCCTCACTACATCCAATAAAAGTCCTCTTGATTTAAGTTTTGCAATTATGATTGTGGAGAAGTGATCTTTATACAAGCTTATGGTAGATCTTTCACATTTGTTTCTTTGAGCGAAACACATTAAAACTAAACACATGTGTGATTGAGTGCATATCCCGTGAGAAGGTTACTAGTTTGCATATGATGATTTTAAAAATAAAAACTTGAAATTGCATTAGCATGGCTATCTCACACACTACACTTCAAGGATGATATAAAGATTACTGCTAATACTTGAATAAGGAAGATGAACTTGGATTAGATTGTTTGGTGTTAGCTATGGTTCTTGATGATTTATGTTCTCGAATGAAATTCTCTGAGGGTCACATAGGGGGAAGCTAATGTTTTTCATGTTATTACTTTTTCTGTTTTCTTTGTTTTGCTCGAGGACTAGCAAAAGCTAAGTGTGGGGGTATTTGATCGGATCATATTTATACATATTTTTATATCAAATTCACTCGTCTTTTCTTAGTTAGTTCGTTATATTTTGAGCTATTTACGTTATTTTTATGTTTTATGAATTTTTCAAGAAAAGAAAATAAAAATAGAATAAGTGAAGTGTTAAGTAATAATTTCATTGAAACTATCTTGTCTGTTGAATTATACTTATCATTTAGAAAATAATTTATATATATTTATATTTATTTTAATGTGTGTGTGTGATTAAAGAAAAACTAAGGAATGTAGAGCTGGAGTCGGTGAGGTTTTAAAGAAAAAGAATAAAGGGGAAGGCCCGGGGTGCAAGTGGCGAAGACAGCTGAGAAGATAAGAAAATCATGGGGCAGCAATCATGGGGCAGCTGGCAAAAGCAAGAGGAGAATCCGAGGGAGATCAAAGCTGCCAGTTTCATTGTTTTTTTTTCTGCGTTGGTCAGTCGAAGAGAAGGAGAGGGAAGCTGCCTCTGAGGCAGCTTGAGAAAACGAAATAAAAAAGAAGGGGCAGGAGCCTCGGGGGAAGTTGGGTGGAAGGAGAGAGCTGCCAATTGGCAGCTTAAAAGCAATCAAACATTTGGCAGCGAGCACCGCTTGAAAACAGAAGGGGCTCGTGCGAGAAACGAAGGAGAGAGAAGCATAAGCTTCTTTGAAAGGCTGCCATTTGGAGAAACGTTGAGGGGGCTGACGCACGGAGCAGAACCGAGAGGGAAGAGCCACAGGCGACGTGTAAAAACAGGAAGCTGCCAGCAAGGCAGCGCAGAGAGAAAACCAGTGCTAGCCTCGGGACAGGAACTTGGACAAGGCATAGAGCACAGCTCTCCTCAGTTTTGGTTTAATCCCTCCAACTTTTGTTTTTAATTTCTGTTTTAATTTCTGTTTTAATTTATAAATATGTGTAATTAATTTGTGTTGGCTAGAGGATAATTCAAAACCATGATTATATTTGTAATATGAATTGATAATTTCAGTTGTGAATTCTGAGTTGTGATTTAATTTTGCTTAACTGCTTGATTGATAACTTATTTGTGTATGTCGATTAAGAATGTATACTTAATTTACATGCATGAATTTGATGCTAGAATATAAGTGAATTTCACCTAATCGTTATGAACTTATATTCATGAGTAGTGAAGGTTGTTATCTACAATCGCGTTAAGTAAATTCTTGGCAGGAGTATCATGCTTTTCATAGTTACGAATGCCTCGTCAGTATTTATAGTTTTCACAAAGTTTAATGATCTTTGATTGTATCTCTATTGTGCTTTTCACGTAGGGAACTTTTAGAGAATGTGTTGAATTGTTGTATGCTGTTCATCCAATTTAATAACATAAGGAAAACTTGAAGATTAAAAAAGTGTTGTTCACGGTTAATCTGGAGTATTGAAATTTACAATTTATTGAAAGAACAACTGAAAATCAATTTAGGTTGCTTATGTGTCATGTGTGGAGAAAAACCCTCTAGCCAATCCGTCACCTATCCGTTCATTTTAATTTTATGTTTTTGTCAATTTTGTAATTTATTTAAGTTTAATTTACGTTTCATCAAAACTAAACCCCCCCATTATTAAAATATTATTATTTAGTTAATTTTTATTATTTTTTATCTTTTAATTTAATTTCCGTCCATTTTAATTCCTATTTTTTATTTTAAATTGTTTTCATTATTTTGAGTTATTTTTAGTGTGTTTCGAGTTTTTAGCTTAGTTTGTATTTTCTAGAGTCTTGAGTTGTTTTGAGTCTTTTGATTTGTTTTAGTTTATTTGTTAGTTTTATTTTGAGTTATTTTAGTTAAGTGTTTTTATTTTAGTTTAGTGTTTTAAACTTTGTTTTTACGTTTTTAAATTAAAATAGAGGTTTTAGCAAGCCCTCCTAATCCCCGGCCTAGAACGATACCCTACTTATACCTATACTACAATTGTCAAAAAGAGGGTTAAATTTGTGCGGTTTTAAAATCCCGTCAGGGTTGTGTGCTAATAAGCAATATTTGTTTGATAACAATCTTGTGGGATATCCTTAAATTAGCTTTTGGATATCACTTCTATAAACCAACTAACAAATGTTGTTTTGTTGGGTAGTTCATTGTAATCCTACAATATGATTTGCCTAAACGCAAATGAACGAGACATAGAACTCAAAGAATGTGTTCTTTAAGAGACAAGATAGTAATCAACAAATATAACAACCTAGTTCCTATACCACAAGCTCCAAGGTAGTCAAGAAGGATTTATAAACCGTCTTAGTTGAATGGTTTGAACTTTATGACTATGTCATAGGGTTGCACCTCTTAATTCGAGAGAAATAAGAATGAAAATCCTTATGACTACATTGAGTGTATATACGATATATACTGAAGGAAATGGTAAAATACCATTTGACTCGAAATAATGAAACCTTAATAGCTAATTGGTAGCCTAAGGTGACTACACTCAAAGAGTATGGTTGACTTTGAAGAAACCATCTTTGATATAGTCTTAGTTTCAATTAATTCGAGGATCACTAGCTACAACTAAATGGTGATTTAATGTTTGGACATAATATGGGTTTCCATAACCATTATTAAGATAGTCTTGATAATGTATGTCTAAAACTATAAATCACATGACATGTAAGTTGTAGAGATCCATCCCTCATGGATCTTAGCAAGCTAGTGGGAGCTACAACCGTCTTGTGGAAGATCAAATCGTTTGATTTCTCATAAAGGTGTAAATGAATCTTTTGTTTACTAGGTTTACAAAAGATTAGTGGGAATTAATCATATTCCTAAATTTAAATATATATATGATATATTAATTTTTGGAAATGAAATGAATACTTCTTCGTTAAAGTAATGACTTTAAACATTCTATAAACGATAGAATAAATCTGGGAGATATAGTCTAAAATAGTAAAGAGATGCTAGGAAGTTTTTCCATATGATGATAAACTTCAATTATAATGACAATTCTAGTGAGACTAGGAAATTGTTCTTCTCAAAGGGAATGTACCCTTTGACTCCCAAAGAAATAATGCGTAAATAGAATCCTTTATGCATACGCACAAAGGTGATTTATGTATTTCATATTATATGAAAACATTGATATGAGTTGTACCTAGAACGGTACAAAACGATATCAGTGCAAGCCCAGGATCAGAACCATGGCAACTGTCAAGTGAGTCCTTAAGTATTTAAGAAATACTAAAGGATAGATTTCTCAATAATTGAGGAAGAATTAGAGTAACGTAATGGAAGCGTAAATGTATTAGATTATGAATCTAATCCATCATTGGATGTTTCTTCATTATGAATGAAGAGATAAACAGATATCTCTTTATTATGACTAAAGAGATATTTGGATGGAAACATTAAAGTAATGACTTTAGTGTGTTCCATTATGAATGCAAAATATATTGCCATATAGAAGCTTACAACAATGTTGTTTGGATGGGAAAGTTCATTTATGAACTCTCTATTCGGTTCCAACCAGAAAGTGTATGACACTAATGGGGCGATAGCTCAAGCCAGGGAATCAAGGTCTCATCAAGGTCCGAACTCATATGAGAGACTGAACCACATGATTGAGAATCATGTATAATGGTGACGTTGTTAATCTCAAGATTGCTTCTATGGATAACATATAGATATCCATTGTCTAGGCCTACTATTCAGCCATTTATGAAATGACTACAGAAGAGGTATCATCACTGATGACCAAACTGATTGGCTCTAGTGCAAGTGGGAGATTGTTGGAAATGTGCCCTAAAACCAATCATATGATGATACTTTACGGACATTTCACATGATTAAACTAATCTAGTTTAATATCAAGGGCAAAGATTATTGTTTGAGCGGTCTCATATAAATGTTATATGCTTAAACGATAAAGTCCAAGGAATATGTGATTGGGAGAATGCGATCTAAATAGTTAGATTCATGAGACCATTCTTTCGTAGACACATCCTAAACGTTCCTGATCATAGGATTGCCAATTGGGCATTGACAGTCCGTTAAGATCAGTACGTGCTATGTCTTCTCTCAGGGAGAGTGACTAGTCTCGAGTCATTGATGTGAGTGACACCAAGACAAGTACGTAGGTGCTCAATAGAGAATGAGTTCACTGAACACGATCAACGACGAGTTCTCATATTCATGTCACGTGAGAACTCATGGTTAGGATAATGCAAATTAGTCCTTTGACCTGAGGCATCATAGTTGTCTTGTGGTTAGGTCCTTGATCTTTGATCGTGTCAAATGGCATTCCTTTGGAGTGTCCATGGCATGGTTGGGGTCAAGCTATCTAGTCATGGAGACAAGTGAATGCGCAACAAGGGATCTCTAACCTTCAAACCGTTGAGGGAGAATACTCTATGATATGATTTAGAATCTCTGGCCAGAGTATGAATGAGATGTTGGAATGCGTTCCATATCACATTCAAGGTAATCATATAAGTGCGAGATTCACATTGGATAGTAGACATGAATTAACTATCAAGCCAAATGATAAGCTCATATTTATACATATTTTTACATCAAATTCACTCGTCTTTTCTTAGTTAGTTCGTTATATTTTGTGTTATTTACGTTATTTTTATGTTTTATAAGAATTTATCTAGTTAAGAAAATAAAAATAGAATAAGTGAAATGTTAAGTAATAAATTTGTACTATTTTGCCTGTTGAATTGAAATTATCATTTGGAAAAGAATATATATATATATATATATATATATATATATATATATATATACATTTAAATATATTTATATATTTTTATGTTGTATATATTTATATTTTTATGTTGTGTGTGTGTGATTACAGGTGGAAGCACATGTGGAAGAAAGCAGAAAAATGATGGCTAGCATTACGTGAGCCTTCGGTGGAAACATAAAGAATAAACAGATGCATGTGAAGTGGGGGAGGCCATCAGCAGAAAATATAAAAAAATAGCAAAAGGGCACTCCAACTTGAAAAAGAAAAGAAACAGAAATGATGAAAGGGCAAGTCGCAGGGGACGGAAGTGGAATGAATAAGCAGAAAAATAATAGAAAGGAGGGATCTCGAGCTGCACATAAGTAAAGGCAGAGACTAAGCCAAAAAAAAGGAAGTATACATATAGAAGCAGCGCCCAAGCTGCGGAGGAAAACGGAGGCTGCACTGTGCAGTGCACAGAGGCGCCTTGGGGGCTGGCCAAAAGCTGAAGGAGGGCGCCAGAGAGAAAATAAAGAGCTGCCATTCTTTGGCAGCGATGAGGAAGCTCCGAGGGGGGCCAGTCACAGAACTTAAGCAGCGAGCTGCCTTTGGCAGCGGGGAATAGAAGGAAAAAACGCCCAGTCCACTGGGAGCAAGGCCGCGAGCAAGCAGCTGAGAAAAGAAAATAAAAAAAAATAGAAAGAAAGCTGCGGAAGCAGCTTGAAGTGAAAGAAGGAGAAGAGCGAATTGGGAGAAGGGCAGCAATTAAAAAGCTGCCTCTTGGCAGTTTGAGAGAGGCGTGAGCCTCAGATCAGAAAAACAAAACAGAAATAAAAGAAGAGGCGAGAGCAGGACTGCAGCGAGGGAGGACTGACGCAACAATCAAGGCTGCCAGCAAGGCAGCGATTAGGAAAAACAGAGGGCAGACGGCATAAGAAGGCAGCAGGGGGTGTTGGTGAGCAAAAGGGGAATATAGCAGGGAAGGTGAGGCGCTGTGCTTGTTGTGGAGACCGAAGAAGAAAGCTGCTCGCAAGGCAGTGTGAAATAAGAGGGAATTAAGAGCGCAGAAGCTGCCAGGTGGCAGCGAAGACGAAGGCAGCACGCTCAAGAGGCAGCGCCCATTTGCTGCCAGGAAGTTCACGGTTTGCACAGGCAGCTCACGGTGCAAATCCTTGCACATTCCCATTTTGGTTAAATCTCTCCAAACTTATGTTTAATTTCTGTTTTAATTTATGAATAATGTGTAATTAATTTATTTTGGCTAGAGGTTAATTAGAAACCATGATTATATTTGTAATTTGAATTGATACCTTCAGTTGTGATTTCTGAGTTGTGATTTAATTTGCTTAACTGTTTGATTAATAACTTATTTGTGTTTGTCGATTAAGAATGCATACTTAATTTACATGCATGAATTTGATGCTAGAATATAAGTGAATTTCACCTAATCGTTATGAACTTATATTCATGAGTAGTGAAGGTTGCTAGTCACAATCGCGTTAAGTAAATTCCTGGCAAACGTATCATGCTGCTCATAGTTATGAATGCCTTGTCAATACTTATGATTTTCATAGAACATAATGATCTTTAATCGTATCTCTATTGTGCTTTTCACGTAGAGAACTTTTGGGGAATAATTTGAGTTGTTGTATGCTGTTCATCCAATTCAATAACTTAAGGAAAATCTGAAGGTTAATTTAAGCGTACCTAATTAATCTGGAGTATTGAAATTTACAACTTATTGAAAGAACAACTGAAGGTCAATTTAGATTGCATATGTGTCTTGTGTGGAGAAAAACCCTCTAGCCAATCCGTCACCTATCCGTTCACCTTAATTTTATGTTTTTGTCAATTCTGTAATTTATTTAAGTTTATTTTATGTTTCGTTAAAACCAAACCCCCCCCATTATTAAATTATATTATTTAGTTAGTTTTTATTATTTTCAATCTTTTAATTCGATTTCCGTCTATTTTAGTTCCTAGTGTTTATTTAATTTGTTTTCTTTGTTTTGAGTCATTTTTGTGTGTTTTGAATTATTAGAGTTTTTAGCTTAATTTTGTATCCTTGAGTCTTGTTTAATATTTTTAAATTAATTTAGAGTAGATTAGCAAGCCCTCCTAATCCCCGGCTTAGAACGATACCCTACTTACACCTATACTACAACTGTCAAAAAGAGGGTTTAATTTGAGTGTTAGTTAATTCTTGCATCAAATATTTGGCGCCGTTGCCGGGGATTAGTAATTTTGCTAATCCCTTTATTTTTGTTTGTGTTTATTTTTATATTTGTGTTTATTTTTATGTTTGTGTTCTTATCTTTTACTTTTGATATTTGATTTATTTTTCTTTCTTTGATTTTAGGTACTAGAGAAGTAAGTCATGGATTTTGCTAGCATTCACGCTCAATTGGCAAATCTTACTTCTCAATTGTCTCAGAATGCCGGAAGGTCTACAAAGCAAAGTGTCCCTACATATGGTGGGCAAGATCATTCTAATTCTATGTGGTGGGAAGCTCAACAAGTTCAACATGAAGCATATTGGCAGCCGTATGAGGAGTTCTGTCAATGGCCATATGAACCACCACAGCCTCCCCCTCAACCTTCACATCCAAATTCAGGTATATCAAATTATTATAAGGAAGTTATTCAGCAACTAAATTCTTTGGAGCAGGGCAGGGAAGCTCAACCATTTCAACAAGACGCATTTTGGCAACCAATTGAGGATTTCTATCAAGCAAAGGAGTTGGCTGAGTGGAACAATCAATTTGGGCAGAATGCAGAATGCATGGAACAAATTCAAGAACAAATGGTTGAAGATGAGCCTATGAATGAATTGCTACTGCTCGAAGAGGAGGAGGATGCACAAGGCACGGCAAGGGAAGAACAACCCTTGCCGCAACTTTTAAACGAGGAAAAAGTGGTTGAGGAGCATCTTGAATTCATCAAGGAGGAAATTGGAGTGGATCACACGGCCACAATCATCACTTGCAATTTGGCCAAAATCAAAGTCCCTGAGACTTTTGAAAATGTGGTTTTTGTTATGGATTTTGAGTCGGAGAAAGATAGTAAGCCATCTTCTCCAATTTTAATTTTTATTTCATTTTACACTAACATGTTTCTAATTTTGATGATTCAGGCATCCACCCTAGAATTCAGACCATTGCTGAATCATTTCAAATATCACCTCCCATTAAAAGATAAATTCCATGCTTTGGAGCCGAGGAGAGGTTAAAGGAAAGATTCGTCCGGCTAAAGACGTTAAACCAAGCGCTTCTTGGGAGGCAACCCAAGCAACCAGATTTGCATTTCTTAACCCTACTCTTCATTTTGAAATCTTTGTTTGGTTTAGTTAGTTGTGTTATTTGGTTGATTTTTGTTTAGTTTGTGTTTAAATAAATTTAGGGCCTTGTTTATTTTAAGTGCGAGTAAATAAAGTCTTTTTACATTAATTTACATATTTTAATTTACATATTTTATATTGCTTAAAATAAACCAAAAAAAAATATTAATAATAATAATAATAATATTAGTAATATATATATATATATATTTATTTATTTAAATAAACTTAAAAAAAATTACAATAATACGAAAAACTAATAGTGTTCATTGGTCATTGGTCAGGTGGTGCCTGTGAAGTCGACGGAGCTCCGGGAAGACGAAGAGCCAGAGTTGGAATCTCCGGAGCCGGAACGCTTGGTGCTACTCCAGAGGACGAAGGCAACATAAACCTCGGGAGTAGCGCCATGAACCTTTCATGATCGCTCTGAATCCGACCGTCCGACTCCTGCAGCTGGTCCAGCTTCCTCTTTATGCTGGTCGAGTAACTAGTTGCAAGCATGTGCAACTCCTTGTTCTCGTGCCTGAGTCCTCTGACTTCTTGCCGAAGACTGGCCACCTCCGCCATCAGTGACTCCACCTGACGAGTTCGGGCAAGCAGGCGCTGGCCCATGTTCGAAACTGAGCCTGCACTCTGGACGCTGAGGGCAAGAGATTCCTGAACGGCCAGCTCGTCCGACCGCCTAGATAGCATCCTATTGTCCCTTGGAGTGAGCAGATTTCTGGCAATCACCGTAGCGGTGATTTCATTCCTCATCATTGTGTCCCCTACTGTAAGAGGACCATTGGGGGATATGAAGGACGGATTCCAAATGTTGTTCGGAGAAGATGAGTCATCGTCTTCCCCGACATTCAAGTTTAGGCGACGGTCGGAAGGGCAAGACATTTTTAGAGGGGGTTGAGGAAGAAAAGAGTTCGAAAAAATTAAGATTGCTGAAGCGGAAGGAGTAAGATTAAGAAGTGCAGAGGAGTGTGTTTGAGGAAGGGAGTTCAAGTGTGATGTGAAGCAGAATTAGCGCCTCTATAAAAAGAAGCAAATCAAAGAGAGGCGCTCCTCGGAGGTTGAAGACGCGTCCTCACGCAATTCGGAAAAGCTGGACGCTCCTTTCTCAAAAGAGCCGTTTGCTTTCTCAAAAGCTGGGCTTGACTCAGCAATCACGTGGCATCACGAGGGCTCAGTTTTTCCAGTTTGTCGTGACTCATCACGTGCAGCGTGGAGCGTTGCGAAAACCATGAGCCGCACCCGGTTTTGAACCCCGGTTTTCAAAAGATCATCATTCCAATTTGTCGTCACTCGTCGCCTGCACCGTCAGCCTTGCGGAATTTACGGACGCTTTGTCAGAAAGCGCGTAACGGGCACTGTTCATCCATTCACCGGCTGCCGACAAATAGTGAAGGAATAGTTCCGGTTGTGAAGCCAAATTTCTATAAGTTCGACCTTCGCCTTCCACAGCAAAGGCACACCTTCACACCCTCTCCACCTCTCCACCTCTCAACCTCTCTTCCTCTCTTCATCTCCGATAATGTCTTCCCAAAGAAAGCTTTCGAGTTATTCAGTGTTCTTCATCCCTTGGATCACCCGAGAAAACAAACCTTCCAGAGCAAAAGTATTTCATATTAAAAAGGTTAAAAGCAAAAGTATCTCATATTATGCTTTCTCCTCTCCTTCATCTGAGGAACGTGGAGAAAGTGAGATCCTGATTGCTTACCTAGTCTTGCTCTCGAGTACTCATCTCAGACCCCTCCCAACACACTTCAAAAATAAACCTGTGTTGAGGTACTTCTTCAAAAACAAAAGTACCTCACAGACGAAGCAGGAGGAGTCTGAGGTGCATCCAGATGAAGGTAGAGTCTGGGTTGATCCAAGAGTTCAAGAAGATGCCACACCTGCGTGGAGACCGGACTACTTGAAGCATGTGGAGACAACGTGCTGATTCATCCTCAACTAAGCTGAGGAGCACTTGCAAGAAGAAGGCCCATCCAGTTCAAGATGAAAGCTGTGGAAAATCAACAAGCGACCAATGATCGCCTATTAGTTCTTTTCGTTATCGTTTATTTTCAAGTGCTCTAGAAATTTTTCGGATCGTTTGCATTTTTCCATATTTTCTTGCGTGCTTAACTGATTTATTTCTTTTCTTTGCAGGAACGTTTGGTTATTTCATCCCTTGAAGTTGATTGCAAAATTTACGCTTGGGGGTCATCGCTTGGTTTTCTGCAAATTAGAGAAGTTTTCAGTCCCTATTGCTTTATTTTGTTTCGTATTATTATTTTTCATTATTTTATTTTTATTTGCTTATTAATGTTTTCTGACATTGGGGACAATGTCTAGTTTAAGTGTGGGGGTATCAAGATAAAAAATGACCAAATTGAAAATTTTGTGTACCTTCGACTTTGAACTGGTTTCATTTGTTTCCGTGTTGTTGTTTTTTGTTTTCTTAGTGTTTTATGCCGTTTTGGTGTGTTTTATTGTGTTTTGAGGAAATCTTATGAAAATGACATAAAAATTTGAAAAATATTTTGAAAAACCCAAAAAGAATTTTATTTTAGAGTTGTTTTTGTGTGTTTGCGTCTTAGGTACCTTCCAACACAATGATGAGGATTTGGTTTTTAATTGCATGACTGTTAAAGAAAATTATAAACATGGATGGAAGTTTGATATGCTCTTGGTTTATGCTTAGTTGTAGTTGTTGTTTATGAATTTAAATTTGATCACAAAAGGATAAAATTAGTTTTTGTAACATGCTTGAAGGAAGGAACTCAAACTAATGCTACATCCCTGTGAGACTTGAGCTTATACCTTGTTTGGAGAGTTATTAATCTTGATGTTTTTGTTTTCTAAAGTCGTTGCATGATCTCATTATTCTTTGCTTGGTTGCTACTTAGAAGGCGTTTTATCATCTTAGTTCCAGATACTAGAACTCATATCCGTTTCATTCAAAGCATGACATTGAATTGCATAACACATATCAAGATGAAGTTGTTTAGTAAACCACCTTAACCAAAAAGCCTTACCCTCCATCTTTCTTATGTTTTGTAGGCTTAACCCATCTCGAGCCTTGTTTAGCCTATTTTTGTTGTTAACCTCATTAAACCGCACCAAACCTACTGTAGGACTGTATGCACCATTGTTCTTAAAGAATAGTGAGCATGACTTAAAAAGAATTCATTTTATTCTACACTATGCAGAAAAACAAGTGTGGGGGAAGGATTGGTTGTTTCGAGCTCAATTGTACGTTTTGTTCTTTTAAAAAAAAAAAATAAATAAATAAAATAAAATAAAAGAGAAAAACGCGTGAAAAGAAAAGAAAGAAGAAAAAGAGTTTGAAATTTGGCCATAAAATGTGTGAATCCTCCCCTCGGGTTTAGAGTTGAATTTTCATTCTAAAGTGAATTCTATGCATTAACCTTATTACTTTGCTTACTATTTCTTTAAGAACATTTGTTTTTCCATAGCCTTCCTTTGTTAAGCCTATATCCTTAGCCCCGTTACAACCCTTTGACTTCTATCTTGGTTGTTGTGTGTTCAATATGTGGAGTTTGGGATTGGTATGAGCATATAGTGTCCCTGGTTCTCGCATCTAAGTAGTAGCATTCCGTTCATGAGATCATATTCATATGCACATTAATAACTCCAGAAAATGCTTTCTTTGCTATAACATATGTGAGTGATCGTTTCCTTGCTTACATCATTCTTCTCACATATACCTAGTGTAGGGAGTGTAGTCAGAAAATCTGAGCGAAAAATTGAGTGCATATCTAGTAAGGAATAGAGTAAATTCTCTAAGGCATGTTACTACATTCAAAATGTTGTTTTAATTGATTAAATGCGAACTAATAAATGGTGACTGTGATTAAGTATGTGCTTAAGGGTATGGATTGCCAAAATCTGTGTAAGTGATGATTTTTAATTTGTCATGTCCATTGGAAATCCCTGAGATAAATGTTGGAAGGTTTAGATTGATTCTTGTTCTGGTTTTCTTTATTTTGCTCGAGGACTAGCAAAAGTTAAGTGTGGGGGTATTTGATAAGCTCATATTTATACATATTTTTACATCAAATTCACTCGTCTTTTCTTAGTTAGTTCGTTATATTTTGTGTTATTTACGTTATTTTTATGTTTTATAAGAATTTATCTAGTTAAGAAAATAAAAATAGAATAAGTGAAATGTTAAGTAATAAATTTGTACTATTTTGCCTGTTGAATTGAAATTATCATTTGGAAAAGAATATATATATATATATATATACATTTATATATATATTTATATATTTTTATGTTGTATATATTTATATTTTTATGTTGTGTGTGTGTGATTACAGGTGGAAGCACATGTGGAAGAAAGCAGAAAAATGATGGCTAGCATTACGTGAGCCTTCGGTGGAAACATAAAGAATAAACAGATGCATGTGAAGTGGGGGAGGCCATCAGCAGAAAATATAAAAAAATAGCAAAAGGGCACTCCAACTTGAAAAAGAAAAGAAACAGAAATGATGAAAGGGCAAGTCGCAGGGGGCGGAAGTGGAATGAATAAGCAGAAAAATAATAGAAAGGAGGGATCTCGAGCTGCACATAAGTAAAGGCAGAGACTAAGCCAAAAAAAAGGAAGTATACATATAGAAGCAGCGCCCAAGCTGCGGAGGAGAACGGAGGCTGCACTGTGCAGTGCACAGAGGCGCCTTGGGGGCTGGCCAAAAGCTGAAGGAGGGCGCCAGAGAGAAAATAAAGAGCTGCCATTCTTTGGCAGCGAGGAGGAAGCTCCGAGGGGGGCCAGTCACAGAACTTAAGCAGCGAGCTGCCTTTGGCAGCGGGGAATAGAAGGAAAAAACGCCCAGTCCACTGGGAGCAAGGCCGCGAGCAAGCAGCTGAGAAAAGAAAATAAAAAAAGATAGAAAGAAAGCTGCGGAAGCAGCTTGAAGTGAAAGAAGGAGAAGAGCGAATTGGGAGAAGGGCAGCAATTAAAAAGCTGCCTCTTGGCAGTTTGAGAGAGGCGTGAGCCTCAGATCAGAAAAACAAAACAGAAATAAAAGAAGAGGCGAGAGCAGGACTGCAGCGAGGGAGGACTGACGCAACAATCAAGGCTGCCAGCAAGGCAGCGATTAGGAAAAACAGAGGGCAGACGGCATAAGAAGGCAGCAGGGGGTGTCGGTGAGCAAAAGGGGAATATAGCAGGGAAGGTGAGGCGCTTTGCTTGTTGTGGAGACCGAAGAAGAAAGCTGCTCGCAAGGCAGTGTGAAATAAGAGGGAATTAGGAGCGCAGAAGCTGCCAGGTGGCAGCGAAGACGAAGGCAGCACGCTCAAGAGGCAGCGCCCATTTGCTGCCAGGAAGTTCACGGTTTGCACAGGCAGCTCACGGTGCAAATCCTTGCACATTCCCATTTTGGTTAAATCTCTCCAAACTTATGTTTAATTTCTGTTTTAATTTATGAATAATGTGTAATTAATTTATTTTGGCTAGAGGTTAATTCGAAACCATGATTATATTTGTAATTTGAATTGATACCTTCAGTTGTGATTTCTGAGTTGTGATTTAATTTGCTTAACTGTTTGATTAATAACTTATTTGTGTTTGTCGATTAAGAATGCATACTTAATTTACATGCATGAATTTGATGCTAGAATATAAGTGAATTTCACCTAATCGTTATGAACTTATATTCATGAGTAGTGAAGGTTGCTAGTCACAATCGCGTTAAGTAAATTCCTGGCAAACGTATCATGCTGCTCATAGTTATGAATGCCTTGTCAATACTTATGATTTTCATAGAACATAATGATCTTTAATCGTATCTCTATTGTGCTTTTCACGTAGAGAACTTTTGGGGAATAATTTGAGTTGTTGTATGCTGTTCATCCAATTCAATAACTTAAGGAAAATCTGAAGGTTAATTTAAGCGTACCTAATTAATCTGGAGTATTGAAATTTACAACTTATTGAAAGAACAACTGAAGGTCAATTTAGATTGCATATGTGTCTTGTGTGGAGAAAAACCCTCTAGCCAATCCGTCACCTATCCGTTCACCTTAATTTTATGTTTTTGTCAATTCTGTAATTTATTTAAGTTTATTTTATGTTTCGTTAAAACCAAACCCCCCCATTATTAAATTATATTATTTAGTTAGTTTTTATTATTTTCAATCTTTTAATTCGATTTCCGTCTATTTTAGTTCCTAGTGTTTATTTAATTTGTTTTCTTTGTTTTGAGTCATTTTTGTGTGTTTTGAATTATTAGAGTTTTTAGCTTAATTTTGTATCCTTGAGTCTTGTTTAATATTTTTAAATTAATTTAGAGTAGATTAGCAAGCCCTCCTAATCCCCGGCTTAGAACGATACCCTACTTACACCTATACTACAACTGTCAAAAAGAGGGTTAAATTTGTGCGGTTTTAAATACCCGTCACCAAACAATGTGGTCAAGAGTATTGTATTAGAGAAGGACCGTATTGCATTTGTAATCCTAAACTGAATAGGTTCTCCACCTCTTCTGATTAGCTTGGGTAACCGTGATATGCTGCTAGGTGTCACTCATGGTTTGTGGAAGCCCTAAACGTGTGTAAACACTAAAGGGAGAATTGAAAGTTAGTTTCAAATTCACAATCGATTTGAAAGAGTTTGAATCGCCCACTGCCTCGCTAAAAGGAACCTAATGGATCGTACACCGTGTAAGGTAGAGATTGAAGATTCAATGGAAATGAGTAAGAATAATTAAATGGTTTAATTATTTATGGAAAGGATTAATTAATATGATTATTAATCAAACGAATAAGTTCGTTAAAGACCTCGGGATGGTTTTGGACCTTAAGGCCCAATGGGCTTCGAACGTCAAGTCCATTGACTTAAGTTGTATGACAACTTAATAAATAATGATTTAACAAAGGCCCAAAATACTCCAAAAATATCCCTAAGGCCGGCCACTATGTAAGGGTAGTGAACTTGGACTTATTTACAAGTTTGCCACTCAAATGAATTAAGGTATAAATATGATTTTATAGCCAAAATTCATTAGGGTTGTTTTTGGGGAAATTGGAGAGAAGAAAAGCTCTCCCTTCTCTCTAGAATGGCCGGCCCCCTTGGAGGGTTTTAGCTAGCACTCTAGCTCCTCCAAGGTCACTCATATCCTCTTAATCAAAACCTTGGTGTAGAAACTTAGAGGTTCTCAATTTTGAGAACTTAGAGAACCTATCCTTTCTATATAAATCCATAGATTTAAGATGCAAGGAATGAAGGCCCTCTCTTTGGGTGATTAGCCTTTGCTTAAGCAAAGAGGAATCTACAAAGGTATAAATCTCAACTCACTATGTTTTTGAGTTGTTTAAAGGTTCACCAATCTATTAGGCTTTGAACATTCATGGGTAATGTTTTGTTTTTAAGTATATGCAAGCATGATTCCGCCTTTAATTTGTTAATTGCATGCTAATGATATTGCTTAAATGAACATGTTTCTCCAAAATAATCCTTCAGGGGGGGTGTGGCAATGGTGTTTATGGGCAAATTTTTGTGGAGGGTTTTAGGGAATAAGTGGGGCGATTTTTGGAGAGAATGAATGGATGTGTAGAAGGAAGTTGTTGTATGAATTGGTGAGTTTTAAGCCTTGCAAGAAGGCCTATTTATAGGTGCTCAAAAGTAAAGAACCACACAAGTTGTTTTAATAAACAATACAAAGCAAGAATTAATCATCAAAAATAGCTAGCACACATGCATCTTTGCAGAAATTTCATGATGAAACAACTTGCATTCATACTCCTTGGTCCATGCCTTTGGTCCCTCTTGGTCTTCTCATGATGAATCAGCTAGTACACTTGCAAAACAGCTAGCACACTTGTATTTCATGATTAAATAAGCTAGCACACTTGCAAAACATGATTATCCATCCATGTTGTGGGGTTTCCTTGCAAAAACAACTTGCACACTTGTGTTTTCATGATTAAAACAGCTAGCAACACACATGCTTGGTCTTTGCAAGGTATCTTCTTCCCTTTGATCAGATTTTGTGTTTGAAGCCCTTTCATGCACCAAAATGTCCATCCTTTTGCTGCATGCATGTGCTTTGCTCATTGCAGTTACAAACTGCTCAACCGCTTCGGAACCTTTCAGTGTTAAAATGCCCATACCTTCTTCTAAAAAAATGATCTTAATAATCTGCAAAATAATCTAGAAAATAGACATCCGTAGCTTTCCAAACATATAAGGCTCATTCACTAGTTCATTTTGAGCAGTTCGCAAATTGCTTTCAAAGTCAGCTGATCAGCACAGGCAGTTTTGACGAATTTATTACTTAAAATCTTACTTGTTCTATTTTTCTTTTCTTTGCTTGACAACTTCTATAAAACACAAAAACAAAGTAAATAGCTCAAAAATATAAGGAACTAACTAAGAAAAGATAAGTGAATTTGATGTAAACTATATATAAATATGAGCTTATCAAAGTACCCAATCAAATTAGGTTCCATAGAGATGATGAGCCAACCTTTCACAATAGCATTCTCCGTAGGCCATTTGGTGAAGGCCGGATCGTCGATACGTGGTTGGCGATTACTCCCAAACAAGTAGCCTAACTTGTCTTTTCTAGCAACAAACATCTCAACAATCTGAGACCAAACTCCATAATTGGCACCATTGAGTTTGATGCCAATCAAAATAGTGGACGAATCATGATGAACAATCTGTGTAACAACTTGTGGTATAGGTAGGGTAGGATTCATGATAGGATCGGTTAAGGTAGTAGTGTTTGGGGTTGTAGTGTTTAGTGTAGGAGTATAATAGATTCGGATGGGGTAGTTTCCATCGTGGGGTGGTGGTAGGTTCTCCATGGGAAGGCCGAGTTTGCTTGAGGGAACGGGCAAAGCAAAAATCCTAGGATCTCTGCTCTAATACCATGGTAAATAGGGCTTATTTTGGGGTTTAATTTTCTGATCTCATTCTTCTCACCAAGGAGGAAAATATATAATGTACAAGAGTGATTTACACGGAAAGAAACATCAAATAACCTAATTACGATCTAATTACAAGGACTCAAATAAGTAACTAAACTAATTATAAAAGGTCAACTTTCTAACAAGGTGTTCAAGGCCTTACTCCCGAGCAAATCAGCTTAATTTTGTTTCCCTTTTCATTGAAATATAATGCAAAATTGTGGCACAATTCTTTGGAGCCAGGATCAATCCAATCATGGGAACGGTTGGCAACAATGTTTTTAAAAAAGCTCTTTCCTACTCGAAAACCAATCAACTGAAAAGGGAGGATTGATCTTTTCCAACAAAAAGATAGAGATTTATTTTTTGAAGCTTGGAAAGAATTTAAGAACAAGCTTTTAAGTGTCCAAATCATAACATGCCCAAAGATGATCAGGTACAAGCTTTTTATGAAGGTTTAAATGATCCTAATAAAGCTACTGTTGATTCAGCTTGTAATGGAATCCTAATGAAGAAAAGTGGAGAAGAAGCCATTGAAATGTTCAAAGAGTTATGTGAGAATTTACAACAATACTCAACAAAAGGAAGAGGCAACATGGAGAGACAATGAGATTATGAAATTAATGTCAATGACGGTGTGCATGCAGAGGTGGCATCCATGAATACAAAGATTGACATGTTTGTTAAAAGCATGTCTTCCTTGAGCGGCAAACAAGCTTCAAGAACTGAGGTATGTGCTATTTGTTCTCATTCTGATCATACAACTGAAAAATGTCCTATGTCTTCTTCTACAGATCAGAAGCATGCAAATTATGTTTAACAAGGAAATTACCATCCAAAGAAGAATCCATTCTCCAATACATACAATCAAGGGTGAAGAAATCACCCTAATCTTTCATGGAGAAATGGGCAGAATATTCAGAATCCACCAGAGCAACAAATGAATTACCAACAAAGAAGCAACTTTCAAGCTCAACCAAAAGTGCAACAACACACCCAAGAACCAAAAAAGCTAGACATTGAAAGCATTGTACTTTAACTTTTGCAACAGTAACGACAAACAAGTAGCCAACAAGGTCAAGCTATTCAAAAGTTAGAAGCGTAGATGGAGCAAATGGCTAAGGAATTGAGTGACATAAAGAAAGGAGAATTTCTTTCACAAACCATACCAAATCCTAAAGGCCAAGAATAGCTAAAAGTCATTACAGTTTTACAAAGCAGTAAGGTTATTAACAACAAAATGGGAGTAGATGAGAAGGAACTAGAAGAGTCTGAAATTTACAGATCATCACCAGAGCATCCAAGAAGGTAAGTAAGAAGGAGAATGTCATATTGCCACCCTTCCCTTAAAGGTTAGTAAAGCAAAAGAAAGAGCATCAACTTCTTTATATCTTTGAAACTATGAAAAAAGTAGAAAACAATATTCCTTTACTTGATGCAATTAGACAGATTCCATCTTATGCTAAATTTCTGAAGGATTGTTTCACTAACAAAAGAAAGTTTCAGGAACATGAGAAAGTTTGTTTGACTGAGGAAGTAAGTGTGGTTCTATTGGGAAAGTTGAAGGAAATTTTGTGAAAAACAAGTTCATTTGAGCAACACCAACAACATGCAATTAACATTTAAAGGCAGAATCAAGTTTATATGCACTAAAAAACAAAACTTAACCCATGAAATTCAAAGCCTAGTAGATAGGTGAACCAAGACTCAACTCAAAATAAATTGAGTTGAGAAATCTTATACCTTTATTGATTCCTCTTTGCATAAGCAAAGGCTAATCACCCAAGGAGAGGGCCTTCATTCCTTGCTTCTTGGCTCCATGGATTTCTTGGAGGAGGATGGTAGAATGGATTCTCCAAGTTCCCAAGAAAGGGAACCTCTAAGTCTCCACACCAAGGTGAGCATTTAGAAGAGATGAGTAACCTTGGAGGAGGATTAGATACTAGTTAATCCCCTCCAAGGGGGCCGACCACTTAGAGAGAAAAGGGAGAGAAGTGTTCTCATCTTTTCTCCTAAAGAAAACCCTAAGGATGAAAAGGCTATAAAGTCATATTTATACCTACCTTCATTGGAGTGGCAAACTTGTAATAAGTCCTAAAACCACTCCATCCTCTATGTGGCCGGCCTCTTAGGGTCTTTGGGCTGTTTTGGACCCTCTTGAATCTTTATTCATTAAGTTGTCATACAACTTAAGTCAATGGGCTTGACGTTCGAAGCCCATTAGGCCTTGAGGCCCAAAACTAACCCGAGGTCTATAACGAACTTATTCGTTTGATTAATTAACATATTAATTAATCCTAGCCATAAATAATTAAACCATTTAATTATTCTTACTCATCTCCGTTGTTTCCTCAATCTCTACCTTACTCGGTGTACGATCCATTAGGTTTCTTTTAGCGAGGCAGTGGGCGATTAGAACTCTTTCAAATCGATTGTGAATTGAAACTTACTTTCAATTCTCCCTCTAGTGATTACTCACTATTAGAGCTTCCACAAACCATGAGTGACACCTAGTAGTATGTCATGGCTACCCAAGCTAATCAGAAGAGGTGGAGAACCTATTCAGTTTAGGATTACAATGCAATACGGCCCTTCTCTAATACAACTGATAAGCTCATATTTATATATATTTTACATCAAATTCACTTGTCTTTTCTTAGTTAGTTTCTTGTATTTTTGAGTTATTTACTTTGTTTTTGTGTTTTATAGGAATTGTCAAGCAAAGAAAAGAAAAATAGAATAAGTAAGATTTTAAGTAATAAATTTGCCAAAACTGCCTGTGCAGATCATCTGACTTTGGAAGCAATTTGCGAACTGCTCAAAATGAACTAGAGAATGAACCTTATATGCTTGGAAAGCTACAGATGTCAATTTGCTGGAGCATTTTGCGGATTGTTAAGATCATTTTTCTATAAGAAGTTATGGGCATTTTAGCATGAAAAGGTCAAGAGAGCACATATGAAAAACGGAATGGCAGTGACAAAGCAAGAATAATAAAAGCAAATAAGGGCAGCGCCCTTTTGTTTGTTTGAATACAGCTGCACAAAAGCCACGGACAAAGAGGAAAACAATCAAAAAAAGAGAGGAGGAAAGCAAAAGCAGCAAAGCACATGGATATGAATAAGAGAAAAGAAAAAGCGCAAGAAAGAAAAGTCAAAAGGGGAAGGCAATAGACACGGACAGAAGAGAATGATAGAAAAAAGAAAAGAAGGGATGATAGAAAAAGCAAAGGAAAGCTGCACAGAGGCAGCGAAAAAGAAAAAAAAAATACATGCAACTAAAGTTGCATATGCGGACTGAAAAGAAAACAACAAGGCAGAGCAGAGTGGGAGGCAGACTCGGTGAGAAAAAAAAAGGAATAGAGCTTGCCCTTTTGTTTTTGAAGACGTAGAAAAATATAGAGGACAGGGCATAAGGCAGCAACATGGAGAAGCTGCGCAGGATGGAGAAAAAGAATGTAGAGCGCAAGAAGAGCTAGAAGCACAGAGAGCTCGGGAAGGGAAGAAAAGGGAAGGAGGAAGTCTTTGCACTCTCCTCATTCGGTTTTATCTTCTCAAACTTATGTTTTACTTATGGTTTAATTTAAGAATAATGTGTAACTAAATTTGTTTTAGCTAGAGGTTGATTCAAAGCCATGAACATATTTGTAATATGAATTGATTACCTTCAGTTGTGATTTCATGAGTTGTGAATTCAATTTGCTTAACTGCTTGATTGATAACTTATTCTTGTATGTCGATTAAGGATGCATACTTAGTTTGCATGCATGAATTTGATGCTAGAATATAAGGAAATTTCACCTAATCGTTATGAACTTATATTCATGAGTAGTGAAGGTTGCTATCCACAATCGAGTTAAGTAAATTCTTGGCAAGAGCATCATGCTTTTCATAGTTACGAATGCCTCGTCAATACTTATAGTTCTCATGAAACTTAATGATCTTTAATTGTATCTCTATTGTGCTATTCACGTAGGGGACTTTTAGAGAATGTGTTGAATTGTTGTATGCGCTTTCCCATCCAATTCAATAAGTTAAGGAGAACTTGAAGATTAAAAAAGTGTTGTTCATGGTTAATCTGGAGTGTTGAGATTTATGGTTTATTGAAAGAACAACTGAAAATTAATTTACGTTGCATATGTGTCATGTGTGGAGAAGAACCCTCTAGCTAGTCAATCCCCATCCATTCACCTTAATTTCATGTTTTTGTCAAATCTGCAACTTATTTAGGTTTAGTTTACTTCTCATCAAAACTCAATCCCCCCATTGTTAAGTTGTATTATTTAGTTAGAATATGTCCAATTTAGTTAGATTTCATTGTTTTGAGTCTTTTAATTCAAATTCCGTCCAAATCAGTCCCTAGTATCTACTTTGAGTCTAACTACTTGTTTTAAGTTGTTTTGAGTCATTCTAGTTAGTTTTGAGTTGTTTGAGTCTAGTTAAGTGTCTTTTGCCTAATTTTGTGTTTTTGAGTCTTATTTAGTGTTTTTAAGTTAGTTTAGAGTAGATTAGCAATCCATCCTAATCCTCGGCCTAGAATGATACCCTACTTACATCTTTACTACAATTGTCAAAAAGAGGGTTTAATTTGTGTGTTGTAAACAACGCATCAACAACACTCTTGACCACATTTTTTGGTTTGATAGTTTATTCATGTCTACTATCCAATGTGATTCATTTACTTATAGATTACTTTGAATGTGATTTGGAACGACTTCCTAAATCTCATTCATACTCTGGCCAGAGATTCTTAATCATATCATAGAGTATTCTCCCTCAAACTGTTTGGAGGTTAGAGATCTCTTGTTGCGCATTCACTTGCCTCCATGGCTAAGTGACTTAACCCCAACTATACCATGGACACCCTCTGATAGAGTGACATTGACATAGTCTAAGATCAAGGACCTAACCACAAGACAACTATGATGCCTCAGGTCAAAGAACTCCTCGTTGATCGTGTTCAGTGGACTCATTCTCTATTGAGCACCTACATGCTTGTCTTGGTGTCAGTCACACCAATGACTCAAGACCAATCACTCTCCCTAAGAGAAGACATAGCACATAATGATCTTAACAGACTGTCAATGCCCAATTGGCAATCCTATGACCAGGAACGTTTAGGATATGTATACGAAAGAGAATGGTCTCATGAATCTAACTTTTTTAGAGTACATTCTCCTATTCACATATTCCTTGGACTTATCGTGTAAGCATATAACATTTATATGAGACAGCTTAAAACAATAACCTTTGCCCTTTATATATTAAACTAGATTAGTTTAACATGTAAAATGTCCGCAAAGTATCATCATATGATGTTGGAAATATGCCCTAAAACCAATCATATGATGATACTTTACGGACATTTCACAAAGTTAAACTAATGTAGTTTAAATATAAAGGGCAAAGGTTATTGTTTGAGCCGTCTCATATAAATGTTATATGCTTAAACGATAAGTCCAAGGAATATGTGATTGGGAGAATGCGATCTAAAGAAGTTAGATTCATGCGACCATTCTTTCGTAGACACATCCTAAACGTTCCTGATCATAGGATTGCCAATTGGGCATTGACAGTCCGTTAAGATCAGTACGTGCTATGTCTTCTCTCAGGGAGAGTGACTAGTCTCGAGTTATTGGTGTAAGTGACACCAAGACAAGTATGTAGGTGCTCAATAGAGAATGAGTTCACTGAACACGATCAACGAGGAGTTCTCATACTCATGTCACATGAGAACTCATGGTTGGGATAATGCAAAGTAGTCCTTTGACCTGAGGCATCACAGCTGTCTTGTGGTTAGGTACTTGATCTTTGATTAAGTCAAATGGCATTCCTTTGGAGTGTTCACGACATGGTTGGGGTCAAACTATCTAGTCATGGAGACAAGTGAATGCGCAACAAGGGATCTCTAACCTTCAAACTGTTTGAGGGAGAATACTCTATGATATGATTTAGAATCTCTGGCCAGAGTATGAATGAGATGTTGGAATGCATTCCAGATCACATTCAAGGTAATCATATAAGTACAAGATTCACATTGGATAGTAGACATGAATAAACTATCAAACCAAACAATGTGCTCAAGAGTATTGTATTAGAGAAAGACCGTATTGCATTTGTAATCCTAAACTGAATAGGTTCTCCACCTCTTCTGATTAGCTTGGGTAACCATGATATGCTGCTAGGTGTCACTCATGGTTTGTGGAAACCCTAAACGTGTGTAAACAATAAAGGGAGAATTGAGAGTAAGTTTCAATTCACAATCGATTTGAAAGTGTTTGAATCGCCCACTGCCTCGCTAAAAGGAACCT